>CM060932.1:957284529-958534529 GCA_030765085.1 Allium cepa
GAAGATGTAAATAAACGCTAAATTTAACTATGTAAATGGTGACTGACGACCTAGTTTTAAGAATTGGAATATAACCCAACTTGAATTAAGTAGAAGAAGGATTTGATTTAATATGTAAATTATTGTTCAAGGTATTGAATAAAAATTGGGAATCAAAATTTAATTAATGATAATAACGTTAGTATTGGTTAATAAATAGATTTCAATACAGTAACCAAGTGAATGGAATAAAATGAGTATATATTGCATAGAAATAAAATGTAAATTGTCACATTTGGTTGGAGTTGGTTTTAAGAAAACATATAAATGTTGAATCAGTGAATATTAGTCAAAATATTACCTAGAATAAATTCCATTTAATATAAGAATTCAAAGGTGGAAGATTTACATTTGGATTGGAAAATGGATAGTTACTAATTAAAAGTGACCATTGAATAAATTTATGCAAATGTGGGATTAGGTATAAGCGTGTAATTATGGGTATGATAACAATTAGTATAAAATACCTATATATTGGAAACACGTTGTAAAGTATAACTAATTGAATTTGGTGAATTGGGAATGTAATTCATCTACATTATGTATGTGATTAATGGGATTTAATTACTATGGTAGGAAAATCGCAATTAAAGGAAATTGAAATAGCTGATTTAGACGTTAGTTGAAATTTAGCTAGAATATGTAGATATTGGATGAAATAGTGAGATTAAATGGAAATGAAGTTTTCAATTATACGTTGGAATTCATATTCACCATAAAAGGGTTAATTGAAACCCAAAGAAGTAATATAGGAATCAAACCTTCTTCATTTATTTGGATTTATTGCAATAGTAATTCCGTAAAATAAAGATAAAACTAATTCAAATTTAGTTGGACCATTGTTGACATAACTTTAGAAAGCAAGATTTTATTTATAATTTGAGTATTCAAATCAACAAATGGTATTTACTACAAATAGAATGGAATTAAACGTAAAATATTACGTTATTGAATATAAAATGGAATTTGTAAACAATTGAGTGAATTTAATAGATTTATCAAACCTATAATATTGAATTCATTAAAATTGGAATTAATAATAGTTAAGGAAAATGAGGGAATGATATTTGAAATCATTGCAATAGATATTAATTTAGGATTGCCTTAAATAAATTAAGGCGAATAAATGGAGATAAAGTTTATTTATAGTTTGGAATTTAATCTATGGTAAAAAGGAATTGCAATCAAATGAATTGAAATGGAAATCAAGTTATTTATTTAATTTGATTTAAGATGAGAGTATAAAAGTATAAGATTAAATAATTGGATTTTTGAATAAAAAATTTATATTTCCCAAATAATAAGAAATGCAGAAATTTACAATGCAAATTGAGATACTTATAGATTCTTAATTCACATCCAAGCTTGCTAAATCATCTGGAACTGATTGGATTATATAAGTAATGAAATTTGGAAAATATTAGAAGTTGAAGAATAAAATTGGATTTTATGATTTATTTAATTGATTTAATAAATATTAAAATTAGCCATTTTGGTCACGGACTCAGATTTCGACGAAACCAGTTTCATCGGATCCGTATTGGTGAATTATTATAGGGATTCAATTTTCGTATCGATCGGACTTGTCGTTTGATCGTACGGACGCGAAACGCCTTGAAATCAATTTTATTAAAATCAATTTGAAAATCATTTTGGAAATCTTGTTTTTCAGCATAACTTCTTCATACGATCGAATTTGGTCGCGAAACTTTTTCCATCGCGTTCAGAATATTTTAAAATACCTATTTGGATATATAGATTTAATAAATTCGATTCCGGAGGCATAGGGGGCTTTTTGGGCCGTAATTTATTTCGTACGTTCGCTTATGCAGTCCATCTTCTCTATCTCTAGCCTACCTATATATACATGGCTATAAACCCTAGTCCCTATTCTTTTACTGTACGTTCATTTCTTCACTCTTTTCTCTTCCCCAAATGTATACATCTCAGATCCAATTTCAAATTGCAAAATAAAAGTGAAAATTCAAAGTTCTCGAAAAATTCCCAAAAAAATATATGGCGTAGTGTTCATCAATACGAATCTACGTCTGTTTTTCGTTTTTCAAGATGATGTCCGGATTCACCAGAAATCGCAGTTAAACTTGCAAAACTCAAAACCCTAAGGATCGATTTGGGCGTTTCTTATTCAAGCCATTTTAGTCAAATTGCTTTCTGGGTTTCGTGGAGGTTGGCGTCTGGAGTTGATCCATGGTGGTTGCATCACCTATCGTTGAGGGAGTCAAGGGGAATTTCAGTTTTAGGGTTCGAAAACCCTAACGTTCGGTGGCGGCACATGCGACCGGACCTAGGTGGGGGCGTGGCGCTCGGCGAGGGGAGGAGAATGGGCTTGGTCGGCGGTGATCTGGTGTCGTGTACGAGGTGTTATCGTTGGTCAAACCTTGCGTTCATGGGTTCAACGCACTGTGGTGCATGGCTACAGGGATACGCGTGAGAGAAAGGGAAGAATCACTTTTTTGCTGACGTGGATGATGGTGTTTGGGTGAGATGTTTTTGTTTTAAATTTTATTTTAGTTTTCAAATCCAATTTCCTACATAACTTTCACATACGATATCGGATTCACATGATTTTTTTTGCGTTAGGATCGTAATTTAATTCCAGATCTGATGACACTGGTTTGGACTGATTTGGAGACCATCAAATTTTTGGGTTCAAATCGGGTTTAAATTCGATTTAAATTCCAAAGGTGAGTGTTTTAACCCACTCACAATTACTAGAAGCTTTTATGTTTGTTAAATAAATTTTAGAAATGAATAGAAATTTATTTATGAGCTTTTGGGCATGTTATTTCATCCATATCTGTTGAATTGCATTTTGTTGAATTTAGCTGTTAATTTAAATTGATTGATTGCATATTAATTGGCTGTTAGAAATTATTGTTTGCATAAGAACTGCTAGTTAACAGTTATGTAAATTATTATTGAGTAAACTGTTAGATAAATAGTTGATAAATTTAATTTGGGAAAAAAACTGACAGTTATTACCTGTTGTATATGTTCATAGATATATACTGTTATTGATTGAAATTGGTTGATGGTTGCGATTGGATGATGGATGTTGTTGATGAATGAATGTTTATTGCATATCATTAAATTTGCAAATTTATCATGCATATTTCATTTTTCGGGATTGTGGTTTGAAATGATAAAACCGCAAAGTTTTATTTTTAAATTGCGGATTGAAATGATAAATATCCGTATCACTTGACCATAGGATAGAAAATTATATACAGGCACCGCGGTCTATATATAACTATTTTAATGTGATTTCTATGGTTTGGATGGAATACGGTTTATAATAATCTTAAATTTTATACTGTATAAATATTTTTCTTCCGTATTTATGTACATGAAAAGTTGGAAATTTTGAAATAAAAAGGTGTATAAATTCCCTTAGTAAAATGGAAGAAAATTTAGAAAATGGAGTTGGATAAATTTATATCATATGTTTAAATGTTAAGTTTGGAAATTTAAGATATGATATTTATAATTGGATTTTTCCCAAGAAAAAAATTGAAATGAATATTCTAATATGAATTTGAATTGGAAAAATATTCTAATATAAATTGGAATCGAAAAATACATATGTTTTATTACTAGAAATTGGAGTTGTTTAAGGATTTATGTGAATATTCAAACTAAATAATAAAACATTTAATTTGTTGAAAGAATATATTCCAATTTTAGTTTTTGAATATTAATACTCCAATGGATTTATATATATGGAAATTGAAATGGTTTTGGAACTTAAGAGTGATATCTAAATTATGGTCTTAACTTTAGATAAAGAAATATTTCCATAAAGCCATATAACTTATTTCTTTACAAAGTGACAGTAAAGTTAAGCCCTTGAAATTCATATACCTTTGAATATCCAAACCATTTGAGTTTTAAAAGTTATGGTTTGAAATTATGGATTTCCAAAAATATTATGCTTTGAAAATATTCGATTTTCAGATATTATGAAGTTAAAGCCTTTTTATTATTGGAAAGAAATTATATTTGGGATAAGTGGTAAAATATGGTTTTGGGTTTTGGAATGATATCGTAATATTATGGTTTTGAAATGGATTATATTCTGGTTTTAAAAGTATAAACTGTTTTAAATAACCGCGGTGTTATAATAACGATGGGTTGGCAAAGAGACCGGGATCGGATATGGACATACTCTCTGTCGATACCGAAAACCACTTTGACTAACCGTGTACGCGGTGGAGATTCCAGAATGAAGTAGGTTGGTGGCGACGATTCCTGTAAGGTAAATACGTGGACCCGACTCCCGTGAGTTGGCATAAGGTGGCTAAAACAGGAGCGATCGACGGGTTAATGAGGTCATTCCTCTGATCGGACACTCCTCTTCGATATTATACTATGACTTTGGATTGATTCAGTGGCCACTTCTATTTTTTTTGATTTGGGGAGTTGTTTCGAGGTGGGCGGTTGCTGCGGCTTCGCGTTACCATCGGCCCGGAAGCGTAATTGGTATATCTACCCTGGCATTGCCTAGTTGTGCCGTGTCACCTACCCTATCGCGCCTTGTACGAGTTTGGTTTTCTCCCGTAGCCCGTGTGGTATCCTCTAGTGGCTTCCCGATCAGGAGGGACTATGATATTGGATGGACTACTGGGACTATTACGTGTTAAGGGCTATATGGGTAACCCCTTAACGCTATTAAAAAGTAAGTTTATTTTATAAATAGACACTATTATAATAACGCAATATACTACATAGTAAATAGTTTAACGGATCCTTAGGAGATGTAAATCCCGAGCATCTCTTGAGTTACTGTACTCATATTTATTTCTGTTTATTTAACTCACATAAGATATTCTAGTCTGACTCGAGTGTTTTTGTCTTTTCAAATTCGCTCGGGTCAGTCCGAGCGTTTCAGGATAGCAGGTTTTAGCTTTGGAGGACGAAGACGAAGATTCAGTATTATTTTATATATAGTATTGCACTACACACTCTTTCTATTCCGCTGCATTGTTGTATTTGGTATGTGTAACTCTGATATTCATTGTATAAGAAAAATCAAGCTTTTGTAAACTGTTTATGAACTGTATACTTGTTACTATATTTTATCCTTCCGCTGTGAGATTCTATTTTCGTTTTATTTCTTCTCTATTTTTCTTATTTACCCCATAACACTCCTCCCTTGCGTATGCTTTGAATCGGCACGTGTGTCGTTTAAAGTGTGCGAAAAGGCGGGATGTTACAGTTGGTATCAGAGCTTTGGTTTAGCGATAAACCTTGGCTTTGTGGGGTTTGACTCTTTGTTAATAGGGTAGAAATATCCTATGGGAGTCGCTGAGTGTATATATGAGAGAGCGTACTTGTTAGTATTAATAAAAATTTTTGATATTGTGTTAATCTGTTCCGCTTTGTATTTATAAATTCTGGTTGATGCATGGGACGCTATGCCATCAATAGGGATTTCTAAACACTTAATAGGACAGGCCGACATAATATTAGTTTTTAATATAGGTGAATGAAATAATTTTGCCTATCATATTTTCTATATATAAAAATATTTTATAAAGATATATATATTTGGTTGCTATAGATTGGATGTTAGGCAATAAAAATATTTATAATAACTGAAGCTAAGTTGAAATTATGATAAATCAAATGGGAGATTTTAGAACTTAAGTCCGGGATTTTTGAAATGTGCTTTCAAAGAATTTATGAAAAATAATGATTTGGTTTATAAGAAATTTCTTATATAAAAAGTATAATTTGGAAGTATAATAATATTGTCATATATATGTTTTCCGATATGAATATTCCGTTTTAAATTCGGGAAATTTGTTTTAAAAGAAGATTTTGGGGAAATAAATTATGTACTTTTCTCTCCGTCGCTGGAAAATAAATTCGGTGATGACGGCCGCATCATCGACTTTCATTTTCGAGTTTCGAAGGGGAAAGGCCACTGTAGTAAATTCTACTGCAGATTTATTTTGAAATTTCTAAAATTTTTCTTTTATTGTTCTAAATATAATTAGAGATATTGAGTGTAAGAACTTATTTATTTATTATTTTGAAATAAATTGAGATTTAACCCGGAATTTAATTCTAAATCTCCCATTAATAAATTGTTAGTGAAATAAAAGTTAAGTAATAAATGAATTGAAACCTCTAATTTAAATAAGAAAATAATTGCAAAGCTATAAAGAGGAATTTGCATACATATGAGACAAAGAGTAATATGGATAAACATTAAATTTAATTAAAGAATGGAGACTTAACTTGTATAAGTTCAATTGCAATTTTCTTTAACATAAATAACTTACCCATATATATAAAAGTTGAAATGTTAAATAAGGAACTAGAATTGAATATTTTACAAGTAGGAATTTTAGAAATAATGAAGTATTCAATAAATTACCGTACAAATAAGAACTAAATGGTATAAACTTAAGTGATAATTAAAATTCTATTGAAATTAAAGTTAAGGATTATTAATAGATGATATGAACCTGAGTATATAACATGAAATTCAAAATAAGAATTTATTTTATGATTATTCACTTAAGTATGTTTTAATCTCCCCTATTCCAATATAGTGGAAAGTAGGAAAATTGAAATGACTGAAATTAATAGTTGATGAATAAATAAAAACTTCCACTTATAAGAATGAATGTTAGTAGATTTAGAATTTAAGGGAAATCTTACCAGTGAAGAGTAAGGAAATGAAGATATTCAAAATACTTGTTGTTACTAATGGGAATTTATTTTATAAACTTAAGTAATAAAAAGGAAATACAATTGAAATAAATTTGGGATAATTGAAAAATAAACTTGTAAGAAACAAAGAAATCCCTCATAAATGAAGGAAAGAAAAATCAAAACACTGAATTATGAAATAAATGTATAATGAGATATTTTGGTGTTGATTTGAATTGTTGGTTGATGTATGTTGTTGGGTAAGGAATTATGGAGTTGTTAGATTTACAAACAATCTACCTTTGTTCCATCGAAGGCTGTTGAGCAACGGATGTACTTGATAGTTATTCTTCGTCCGTACAACTTCAAAATTTGAACCCGAACAACTGATTGTTTGTTTGATTGAATGATTGTTGTTTGTGGTGTGTGCTGTTTGTTAAAATGTATGGTTGTTGCATTTGATTGGATATGAATGATTGAATCTACCCAAACATTTCGCTGTATTATAAACATCTAACTTTTTAGAGTATATAAGTGAATACAGGTGTTGGAAGCAAATGCTACTGCTTTTGGTTCCAAAAAAATATAAGCGTATTGCCCGACAAATAGGTACGTTTTCGGATTACGTTTAAAGCGCGGTTTTATATATTTTCCCGTGCGGGATATTTTATTTTTGATATATATGTAATATATTTGTATATTTGGATAGTATATTTTCTCCAGAGTCCCTCCGTACAAAGGAGACTCTGCCAAAATTTTCCGTAAATTTTGGACTTAGAATTTTGTTGAAAATATTTTTCCAACTTTAATAATTCAAGTATTAAAGGATATAATGATTATAAAATAAGGGTATTTCATTAAAGGAAATTAATTCAGTAAAATATTGTTTATAAGTTAATATTTGAAATAAGATGTACTGTTTATTCTTCCTTCTCCCTTCTTTTTCCTTTTCGGGGACGAAAAGTTTTGAGTGGGGGAGATTGTAGCGACCCGTTAAATTAATAATATTTAATGAATTGAATTTAATAGAATTGCTAATCTAATTTAGAAGGAAATATAAGTCTTAAGATTTTTATTTGAGTAAATATAGGAATTGATATGGTGATTATAATTTAATGTTAACAATTAAATATTTATGTGGCATAGATTGGATTAACGTAAATTGGTGGGTAGTTATTAGTTATAATTAGTTGATTTAAAAGGTATTAATGAAATGGTAGCTGAATTGGATTGCAAATGTATAAACATTAGAAAATTTATTAGGTGGACTAAATTTGTTAAAGTTCATAAGTTGTATAATTCAATTTAGTAGAAACTCTAAATTTATAAACGAAGATGTAAATAAACGCTAAATTTAACTATGTAAATGGTGACTGACGACCTAGTTTTAAGAATTGGAATATAACCCAACTTGAATTAAGTAGAAGAAGGATTTGATTTAATATGTAAATTATTGTTCAAGGTATTGAATAAAAATTGGGAATCAAAATTTAATTAATGATAATAACGTTAGTATTGGTTAATAAATAGATTTCAATACAGTAACCAAGTGAATGGAATAAAATGAGTATATATTGCATAGAAATAAAATGTAAATTGTCACATTTGGTTGGAGTTGGTTTTAAGAAAACATATAAATGTTGAATCAGTGAATATTAGTCAAAATATTACCTAGAATAAATTCCATTTAATATAAGAATTCAAAGGTGGAAGATTTACATTTGGATTGGAAAATGGATAGTTACTAATTAAAAGTGACCATTGAATAAATTTATGCAAATGTGGGATTAGGTATAAGCGTGTAATTATGGGTATGATAACAATTAGTATAAAATACCTATATATTGGAAACACGTTGTAAAGTATAACTAATTGAATTTGGTGAATTGGGAATGTAATTCATCTACATTATGTATGTGATTAATGGGATTTAATTACTATGGTAGGAAAATCGCAATTAAAGGAAATTGAAATAGCTGATTTAGACGTTAGTTGAAATTTAGCTAGAATATGTAGATATTGGATGAAATAGTGAGATTAAATGGAAATGAAGTTTTCAATTATACGTTGGAATTCATATTCACCATAAAAGGGTTAATTGAAACCCAAAGAAGTAATATAGGAATCAAACCTTCTTCATTTATTTGGATTTATTGCAATAGTAATTCCGTAAAATAAAGATAAAACTAATTCAAATTTAGTTGGACCATTGTTGACATAACTTTAGAAAGCAAGATTTTATTTATAATTTGAGTATTCAAATCAACAAATGGTATTTACTACAAATAGAATGGAATTAAACGTAAAATATTACGTTATTGAATATAAAATGGAATTTGTAAACAATTGAGTGAATTTAATAGATTTATCAAACCTATAATATTGAATTCATTAAAATTGGAATTAATAATAGTTAAGGAAAATGAGGGAATGATATTTGAAATCATTGCAATAGATATTAATTTAGGATTGCCTTAAATAAATTAAGGCGAATAAATGGAGATAAAGTTTATTTATAGTTTGGAATTTAATCTATGGTAAAAAGGAATTGCAATCAAATGAATTGAAATGGAAATCAAGTTATTTATTTAATTTGATTTAAGATGAGAGTATAAAAGTATAAGATTAAATAATTGGATTTTTGAATAAAAAATTTATATTTCCCAAATAATAAGAAATGCAGAAATTTACAATGCAAATTGAGATACTTATAGATTCTTAATTCACATCCAAGCTTGCTAAATCATCTGGAACTGATTGGATTATATAAGTAATGAAATTTGGAAAATATTAGAAGTTGAAGAATAAAATTGGATTTTATGATTTATTTAATTGATTTAATAAATATTAAAATTAGCCATTTTGGTCACGGACTCAGATTTCGACGAAACCAGTTTCATCGGATCCGTATTGGTGAATTATTATAGGGATTCAATTTTCGTATCGATCGGACTTGTCGTTTGATCGTACGGACGCGAAACGCCTTGAAATCAATTTTATTAAAATCAATTTGAAAATCATTTTGGAAATCTTGTTTTTCAGCATAACTTCTTCATACGATCGAATTTGGTCGCGAAACTTTTTCCATCGCGTTCAGAATATTTTAAAATACCTATTTGGATATATAGATTTAATAAATTCGATTCCGGAGGCATAGGGGGCTTTTTGGGCCGTAATTTATTTCGTACGTTCGCTTATGCAGTCCATCTTCTCTATCTCTAGCCTACCTATATATACATGGCTATAAACCCTAGTCCCTATTCTTTTACTGTACGTTCATTTCTTCACTCTTTTCTCTTCCCCAAATGTATACATCTCAGATCCAATTTCAAATTGCAAAATAAAAGTGAAAATTCAAAGTTCTCGAAAAATTCCCAAAAAAATATATGGCGTAGTGTTCATCAATACGAATCTACGTCTGTTTTTCGTTTTTCAAGATGATGTCCGGATTCACCAGAAATCGCAGTTAAACTTGCAAAACTCAAAACCCTAAGGATCGATTTGGGCGTTTCTTATTCAAGCCATTTTAGTCAAATTGCTTTCTGGGTTTCGTGGAGGTTGGCGTCTGGAGTTGATCCATGGTGGTTGCATCACCTATCGTTGAGGGAGTCAAGGGGAATTTCAGTTTTAGGGTTCGAAAACCCTAACGTTCGGTGGCGGCACATGCGACCGGACCTAGGTGGGGGCGTGGCGCTCGGCGAGGGGAGGAGAATGGGCTTGGTCGGCGGTGATCTGGTGTCGTGTACGAGGTGTTATCGTTGGTCAAACCTTGCGTTCATGGGTTCAACGCACTGTGGTGCATGGCTACAGGGATACGCGTGAGAGAAAGGGAAGAATCACCTTTTTGCTGACGTGGATGATGGTGTTTGGGTGAGATGTTTTTGTTTTAAATTTTATTTTAGTTTTCAAATCCAATTTCCTACATAACTTTCACATACGATATCGGATTCACATGATTTTTTTTGCGTTAGGATCGTAATTTAATTCCAGATCTGATGACACTGGTTTGGACTGATTTGGAGACCATCAAATTTTTGGGTTCAAATCGGGTTTAAATTCGATTTAAATTCCAAAGGTGAGTGTTTTAACCCACTCACAATTACTAGAAGCTTTTATGTTTGTTAAATAAATTTTAGAAATGAATAGAAATTTATTTATGAGCTTTTGGGCATGTTATTTCATCCATATCTGTTGAATTGCATTTTGTTGAATTTAGCTGTTAATTTAAATTGATTGATTGCATATTAATTGGCTGTTAGAAATTATTGTTTGCATAAGAACTGCTAGTTAACAGTTATGTAAATTATTATTGAGTAAACTGTTAGATAAATAGTTGATAAATTTAATTTGGGAAAAAAACTGACAGTTATTACCTGTTGTATATGTTCATAGATATATACTGTTATTGATTGAAATTGGTTGATGGTTGCGATTGGATGATGGATGTTGTTGATGAATGAATGTTTATTGCATATCATTAAATTTGCAAATTTATCATGCATATTTCATTTTTCGGGATTGTGGTTTGAAATGATAAAACCGCAAAGTTTTATTTTTAAATTGCGGATTGAAATGATAAATATCCGTATCACTTGACCATAGGATAGAAAATTATATACAGGCACCGCGGTCTATATATAACTATTTTAATGTGATTTCTATGGTTTGGATGGAATACGGTTTATAATAATCTTAAATTTTATACTGTATAAATATTTTTCTTCCGTATTTATGTACATGAAAAGTTGGAAATTTTGAAATAAAAAGGTGTATAAATTCCCTTAGTAAAATGGAAGAAAATTTAGAAAATGGAGTTGGATAAATTTATATCATATGTTTAAATGTTAAGTTTGGAAATTTAAGATATGATATTTATAATTGGATTTTTCCCAAGAAAAAAATTGAAATGAATATTCTAATATGAATTTGAATTGGAAAAATATTCTAATATAAATTGGAATCGAAAAATACATATGTTTTATTACTAGAAATTGGAGTTGTTTAAGGATTTATGTGAATATTCAAACTAAATAATAAAACATTTAATTTGTTGAAAGAATATATTCCAATTTTAGTTTTTGAATATTAATACTCCAATGGATTTATATATATGGAAATTGAAATGGTTTTGGAACTTAAGAGTGATATCTAAATTATGGTCTTAACTTTAGATAAAGAAATATTTCCATAAAGCCATATAACTTATTTCTTTACAAAGTGACAGTAAAGTTAAGCCCTTGAAATTCATATACCTTTGAATATCCAAACCATTTGAGTTTTAAAAGTTATGGTTTGAAATTATGGATTTCCAAAAATATTATGCTTTGAAAATATTCGATTTTCAGATATTATGAAGTTAAAGCCTTTTTATTATTGGAAAGAAATTATATTTGGGATAAGTGGTAAAATATGGTTTTGGGTTTTGGAATGATATCGTAATATTATGGTTTTGAAATGGATTATATTCTGGTTTTAAAAGTATAAACTGTTTTAAATAACCGCGGTGTTATAATAACGATGGGTTGGCAAAGAGACCGGGATCGGATATGGACATACTCTCTGTCGATACCGAAAACCACTTTGACTAACCGTGTACGCGGTGGAGATTCCAGAATGAAGTAGGTTGGTGGCGACGATTCCTGTAAGGTAAATACGTGGACCCGACTCCCGTGAGTTGGCATAAGGTGGCTAAAACAGGAGCGATCGACGGGTTAATGAGGTCATTCCTCTGATCGGACACTCCTCTTCGATATTATACTATGACTTTGGATTGATTCAGTGGCCACTTCTATTTTTTTTGATTTGGGGAGTTGTTTCGAGGTGGGCGGTTGCTGCGGCTTCGCGTTACCATCGGCCCGGAAGCGTAATTGGTATATCTACCCTGGCATTGCCTAGTTGTGCCGTGTCACCTACCCTATCGCGCCTTGTACGAGTTTGGTTTTCTCCCGTAGCCCGTGTGGTATCCTCTAGTGGCTTCCCGATCAGGAGGGACTATGATATTGGATGGACTACTGGGACTATTACGTGTTAAGGGCTATATGGGTAACCCCTTAACGCTATTAAAAAGTAAGTTTATTTTATAAATAGACACTATTATAATAACGCAATATACTACATAGTAAATAGTTTAACGGATCCTTAGGAGATGTAAATCCCGAGCATCTCTTGAGTTACTGTACTCATATTTATTTCTGTTTATTTAACTCACATAAGATATTCTAGTCTGACTCGAGTGTTTTTGTCTTTTCAAATTCGCTCGGGTCAGTCCGAGCGTTTCAGGATAGCAGGTTTTAGCTTTGGAGGACGAAGACGAAGATTCAGTATTATTTTATATATAGTATTGCACTACACACTCTTTCTATTCCGCTGCATTGTTGTATTTGGTATGTGTAACTCTGATATTCATTGTATAAGAAAAATCAAGCTTTTGTAAACTGTTTATGAACTGTATACTTGTTACTATATTTTATCCTTCCGCTGTGAGATTCTATTTTCGTTTTATTTCTTCTCTATTTTTCTTATTTACCCCATAACACTCCTCCCTTGCGTATGCTTTGAATCGGCACGTGTGTCGTTTAAAGTGTGCGAAAAGGCGGGATGTTACAACTCATCACGAATCTCCATGATGGCCATGAAACCACTTCACAAGATCAAGAAAGTAACTGGATCAAAAGAGAGGAAGAAATCAATAATAGAACCAACTATTCATTAAGAAAATTAGAAGCAACCACACAAGGATTGGATCATGCTACAAGGGAACTCAGCACTAAATTCGAAGGAATCCACAATGTATTATCTGCTTTAGCATTGGATATTCAACAACTCAAAATCCAGAATGCAATAGTACCTCCCCCATCCTCAACACCAAACAATCTTCAAGGAATTCTTGCACCAAACCCCCATCAACCATCTTCCTCCTCTCACATCCACCAACCAAATCCAAGAAACATCACATCTGATTCAGACCACCATGTTACACACCCAGTACCCCAGCAGCATCTTCTTGCCCATCACCATAACCAGTCAACCCATCAAGAAAATAATTCTTGGAACAAGAACTCACCCTTTCCTAATCTGAAATTAGACTGCCCTATATACACTGGTGATGACATGGTCTATGAATGGATCAACCAAGTGGAGCAATACTTCAGATTCCACCAAACAGAAGAATGTTATTGGGTAGAAATTTCTTCTTTCTACTTAAAAAAGGATGCATTAAAATGGTATAATTGGTTTACAAAAAATATTCCCAATCCAGAATCATGGCCAGTGTTTAAAGAGGAGATATTGGTGAGGTTCAGTCCAGAAGAAATGGAAAGACCTTATGAAACCATAGCCAAACTCAAACAGCAAACTACTGTATCAGCCTATCTATCCAAATTTGAAGGTCTGCAAACTACTATTGAGAAATTACCACCTAGATTTCTACTGGATAGATTTGTTGGTGGACTTAAAGAAGAGATAAAATATGATGTTCTTACCTCTAGACCAGTGGACTTCAAGGAAGCGGTCTCTTTAGCTAAAATGTTTGAAGGTGTACTGAATCAAACCAAGAAGGGAAACAAAGTAATTCGAACAGTATCCAAAGAAAATCATAACCAGATTGTCCCTTATTCAAAGCCACAGAACAACAATTCTAAATCCAAAGAATGGGACCCTAACTACTTGGAAGGACTAGCAAGAAGCAAAGGATTAACTCCTAATCAATTAATTGAAATGAGGAGACAAAATATTTGCTATGGTTGTAAAGAAAAATGGCACAAAGGACACAAGTGTAAAAGCCCACAAATTCATGTGTTAGAAGGGATGATGACATTTGATGAACTTGATGAAAATGAGGAACAAACCACAGAAGATGAGGATGAAATTCACAGTGAAGAAACAATCCAAGAAACACATGCTATCACCTTGCAAGCCATGTGTGGCATACCAGCCCTTTCTACCATCAAAATACAAGGACATATCAAAGGGAAGCCAGTCCAAATTTTAATAGACTCGGGATCAACTCATAGTTTCATTGATGAGTCACTAGCCAAGAAATTAAAACTTCAGATAGATGAATCTAAAATCTATGAAGTAATGGTTGCTAATGGAGAAAAACTCCAAGGCTCTGGCATTTGTCATAATGTTCTTTTAAGGTGCCAAGGTTGCAAGATGCTAGTGGATCTGTTAATCCTACCTTTAGAAGGATGTCAAGTTATTCTTGGTGCTCAATGGATGAAGGATCTAGGAGAAGTTACATTAAATTTAGAGAAGCTACAAGTTAAGTTTATCTTTAACAAAAAGACTTACATATGGAAGGGAATGAAATAGCAAGACATCGAGGTAGTAGATAAGAAGACCATGAGCAAGTAAAACTGCCAAAACCAGATTACCATGATGCTTTACTCTTCAGTAATAACTCCTATTGAAATGAATAGTTCTGAAATTCATCCTACCATAGCAAAGCTCCTTCAAAAATATCCTGAAATAACCAACAGTGAATCATTTCTTCCAACCAAGAGACCACAAGACCATCATATACCACTGGTTCAGGAAGCAAAGCCAGTCTGTTTAAGACCATATAGACACTCTCATCACATCAAGAATGAGCTGGAAAAAATCATTAAAGACATGCTGGACACTGGAATCATTCGACATAGCTGCAGTCCATACTCTTCACCAGTGGTGATGGTGAGGAAAAAAGATGGCACTTGGAGACTATGCATTGACTATAGGAGCCTCAATTCTCTCACCATAAAAGATAAGTTCCCTATTCCTTTAATAGATGAACTATTTGATGAATTGCATGGGTCGAAATATTTTTCTAAGCTTGATCTCAAATCTGGGTATCACCAAATTAGAGTTTGTGAGCAAGACATTCACAAAACTGCTTTTAAAACCCATGAAGGGCATTATGAGTTCATAGTTATGCTTTTTGGTTTAGTCAATGCACCATCCACATTTCAATCTCTTATGAACAACATATTTAAACCATATTTAAGAAAATTTGTGCTGGTATTTTTTGATGATATTCTAATCTTCAGCCAGACCATGTCTGAGCATTTAGAGCACTTAGAGTTAACATTTCAGGTACTACAAGCAAACCAGTTGGTTATCAAGCTATCTAAATGTAGCTTTGCCAAGGAAACTATTGAATATTTGGGGCACACCATATCACAGCAAGGAGTTGCAGTTGATCAAGGCAAAGTAAAAGCAATTATGGAATGGCCGCTGCCAAAAACTTTGAAAGCACTAAGAGGATTTTTAGGCCTCACTGGTTACTACAGAAAATTTATATAGAATTATGGCATTATTGCAAGACCACTCACCAACATGCTCAAGAAAAATTCATTTGCATGGTCTGAAGGTGCTACCCAAGCATTTGAGCAACTCAAGAAGTGTTTGGCAAATCCACCTATATTATCAATGCCAGATTTTTCCAAACCCTTTGTTCTTGAGTGTGATGCCAGAGGGCTAGGCATTGGTGCTGTTTTACTCCAGGAAGGAAGACCCATAGCCTATCTAAGTAAAGCTCTACAAGGAAAGAATTTATCACTATCTACATATGAAAAAGAACTACTAGCCATCATCATTGCCACCAAGAAATGGACCCAGTATCTCATAGGGAGGCAATTTATTATAAAAACAGATCACCAAAGCTTAAAGTATTTGTTGACACAGAAGTTACACACAGGAATTCAGAACAAATGGTTGGCCAAATTACATGGCTTTGACTACAAAGTTGAATATAAAAGTGGCAAAGAAAATATCATAGCTGATGCCTTATCTCGAAGGGAAGATCTTATCACTGAAAAGATACAAGCAATTTCCATAGTTCAGACCTCATGGCTAAGGGAACTAAAAACTACTCTATCCACTTCCATTTGGTATCAATAGCTAATTGCCAAAATTGAGAACAAAGAAATGCATGAAGGCAAATACAAGTTGGTGGATAACCTGGTATTTTACAAAGGGAAGTTGCTGATTGACCACCACTTAAACAATCTAATAAACAATCTTATCGAGGAACACCACTCTACTCCACTTGGAGGGCACACAGCAATCAAAGGAACCATGAAGAAAATCAAGCAAGTATTCTACTGGAAACAACTCAGAAAAACTGTGGAGAAATATGTCAAGGAATGTGACCAATGTCAGAGAAATAAACATGAAAATGTGCTAACCCCAGGACTGCTAAACCCTCTACCTATACCAGAAAAAATTTGGGAAGATGTGTCTATGGACTTCATCACTTGCTTGCCCAAAAGCCACAAATACACTGTCATCTATGTGGTGGTAGATAGGCTAAGCAAATATGCACACTTTTTTTCCTTATCTCACCCTTACACAGCCAAAGAGGTAGCAAGAATATTTTTTGATGGCGTCTTTAAGCTACATGGGATGCCAAAGTCAATTGTAAGTGATAGAGATGCAATATATACAAGTACATTTTGGCAAGAAATCTTTAAATTACAAGGATGCAAGCTGAAATTAAGCTCAGCATATCACCCTCAAAGTGATGGTCAAACTGAGATTGTAAATAAAATTTTAGAGGGGTATCTAAGGTGCTTTGTATGTCATAAGCCCCATGAATGGTTTGATTGGCTATCCCTAGCTAAATTTTGGTACAACACTTCCTGGAAATCATCCACTAATACCACTCCCTATAATGCTGTCTATGGCATAAACCCGCCTACATTACTCTCCTATATACCTAATACTGCTAAGGTGGAACAAGTTGAAAAAGCACTGTTCAGCAGAGATATCACACTGGAGTTCCTTAAAGACAACTTGAAGCTTTCACAAGAAAGAATGAGAAAGTATGCTAATTTAAGAAGACCTGAAAGGAGTTTTCAAGAAGGAGACTGGGTATACTTAAAATTACAACCATATAAACAAATAACAGCTCGAGATCATAAGACACACAAATTATCTCCTAGATACTATGGACCATATCAAATTGAATCCAAAATTGGTGAAGTAGCATACAAGCTAAAGCTTCCGGAACAATCCAGAATACATACTGTGTTCCATGTTTCACAGCTGAAAAAGAAAGTGGGTAACCAGATAGTAATGCAAGAAGACATACCTAGCTATGAAGTAGAAGAAGTACTGGAGCCAGACTTGATTTTAGACAGAAGGATGATTCCCAGAAATGGAAAGGCAGTAGTCCAGATTTTGATAAAATGGAAAGGCAGAGGTGAAGAAGAAGCTACTTGGGAAGATTATTGGCCTATAATTCGAAAATTTCCTACTCTAGACCTTGGGACAAGGTCAACTCTTGAAGAGGAAGGGAATTGTAACCACCTTGCTCTACTTAATATGTTCAGACTGAAGATTGATGATGAAATGGCCATGGCAGAAGTTGTATGTTCAGACCAACGGAGAATAAGAGAAAAGCATGACAACAACTTAAATAATGAAGAGAAGGGAAGGTAGAGTACTGCACTGGAAGACTGAAGATCCCGGATTGCTGCAGGCTTGTGCACGTGCACAGGGAATATCTCTCATTTTATCAGGAAATATTATTTGTAATTTTTGAGATGTTGAATTTGTCAAAAGATGCATGAGCTGGCGTAATATAGCCGTTGTAATTTTTGCATTACAAATAGGGACATGCATTTGTACAGAGAGGGGTGAAAAAAAGCAATAACAGTTTTCATTTATTTTACTATCTCTGTTCTTACAGCAAATTTTCTTTTCTCTGTTACTTTCTTCTTTGATACATTCTGTTCCTACATTACTTTCTATTACAACTACTTCCTTATCTCTCACTCTCTCATTCTTTACTCTCTAATCCCATTGTCATATTTCGCCTGATCTTCTGATTTCTTCCCTGATCATTGCCAATCCAGTTTCTGCCTATCTTCTTGCCTCTGCAAATTTCGTCTTCCTGCTTCTGCGTTACTCATTCTGGTTTCAGTCATCCACCATTTTACATTCTTCACCATGACCAAGCAAGCAGACCAAAGGAACCGTGACATATTTGATTTCAATTCTATTTATTCAGTCTGCAGGCTTTAATTCTTTCCCCACCAGAGAGTTTGCTGCACAAACCGAAAATGTTATATTGGCAGTTGGGGAGTTTAAGAAAGTACATGCTTATGCAAGCATTGATGGAAAAAGCATTGAAGAGGACGTCGTAAACTTGATCATGGGATTCATGTTTTTCAGCAACTCCAGTTAGAGTTTATGACATGGTGCAAACAAAAACCTTTAGTACAGTATCGATTAAAATTTTAATCCCTGTATGTCCAACATGCGAGTAATTTGTTTTATTCTTGGAAGACGTTGAGGTTTGTAATACATTGTTGTAACAAGATGACTTTGATGAAACGCTGAGCAGAGGTTTAATAGATCAGATATACGCTGTTTATAGGAATCTTCACCCAGTATTTCAGATAAGCCTTCAAATCGAAAATTATTTATATTGCTTCATTCTGGTATGATTTTGAAGCTTTATAAGCATGGCATAATGTTTCAGACTTCAAATTTACAGTATTTGTATTTTTTATCAACAATGATTATGTATTATCAGTACCATATGATTTTATCTCATTTTCAGTCAACTTTCTTCAATTATGTGCCGTACGTTTTTTAAAATTATATTGAAATTGCTACCGGAAAAACGTTAGTACTCCAAACCGAAATAGGAAGTAATAAGATGCTAATCCACTATTAGAAATACAGTATATAGCCACGACAGGTTTCCAACGGCCGCCAACGGGAGTTTCCAACGGCTACCAGCGGTTCGTTATTTTTTAGTAGTCGTTGGTAACTGTTGGAAACAGAGCCGTTTGCGGCCGTTAGAAATATTCGTGTAAACCTGCAGCGAGGTCGATCCTGATTCATTTTCACCTTCTTCCCCAAATACACTAAAACTCATTCTCCACTCCTCCTCCTTTCTTGCTTCCAGCTTCTCCACGCAACCGGCAGCCGCTCCGACGCCCGCATCCTCTCCATCCCCAGACATCTTCAAAATCAGGTTTTGCCTAAAACCCTAAAATTTTAAATTTTTCTAATTTTGTGTTAATTTATTGTTATAGTTGTATCTAATGGCCTATTAATTGTTTATTATACCAAACTAAGTGCTAATTACAATTATTACCATCCAAATGTTCAAATTGTTTGTGTATATATATTATGCACATATATACATATGTTTATAATTTAGTGTAAATGTGCATTTGAATTAGTATTAGATTAGTTAGGATTGATTTAAATTATTTTGTGTATGTTTTGTAAAATATTAGGCAAGCATGATTTAGTCGACTATTTTACGAACATGAATTATATCTTTTACAAGATATATTAGCATTAGATAAATAAGTATATAATTTAGTATATATATACACATGAATTAAATATTTTGTGAAATAGTAAAAATCATATAATTTACTATATATTTAGTAAAATAGTAGAATATAAATAAAATAATGCATAATATGCTTTGTTTTATATATTTAATAAAACGGTAACATATAAACAAAATTTAAATCCCTTAGTGAATTTCTGACCCCGTTTGACAAGTGTTATATATGATCGTTGTGTGAATATTCGTTTTTATTGCAAAACGGATATTAATATTCATCTGATAGAATATCTGTTGGATTTATCCCTGTATTGGACAAGTTACAAACACTATAAAGTAATTACGTTTCGTAAATCATATCGTTATGAACGGTTCACAAAATTTCGACGACATTTCCTTTTCGTTCCTTGTGTACATGCATATGTGTACGATACAAGGAACACGGGGAAATACTGTTGAAGTTTTGAAAAATCGTTTATAATGATATGATATAAAAAATGTAATTACTATTGTGTTTGTAATGGGAAGTAGGATGACCGACCATCACAAAAGGTACAAAAATGTGAACAAAATATCAAGAAATATAACTTTGTATATAAACGAAAATGGATTATAAAAAACAGTAAAATCTAAATGTGTTTATCGAATTTGATTAATAATTTCTTTACTATTGATAATAGGTTTTACAATAGGAAAAACGGTCAATTATTTTATTGATCGGAGCTGCATGTATCAAAGTAGAGAAATGGAGGCTCAATAAGTAAACATTTTCTTAACAGGGTAAATGTGTTTGTCGAATTTGCTTTAAGTAATATTGGAAACGACGTAGAAATTCGTTGTCCATGTAGTAAGTGCAAATTGTTGAAGCATTTAGTACCGAATATGGTTAGGATTCATTTGCGTCAATATGGTTTCGTAAACAATTATTTGGTGTGGGATCGTCAGGGAGAAATTATAGCACGCAACGAAGAACAGTCAATAGAGGTCATTAGTGATGAAGTTAGTACGACGAATCTCATAGACCATATGGTTGAAGATGCAACACGATCAATGCTCTCTACTGTTGAAATTAATAACGACGATGTTAACGTCGAAGAGGAACCAAATGTTGGAGCGAAAAAAATATATGATTTATTGGATGCTGCTAAGAAACCTCTTTGGAATGGATGTACTAGCGGCACTCAATTATCGGCAACTACATAGTATATTGCAATGAAATCAAAGTACAACCTCACAGAAGCCGAATTTACGGCTGTTGTACAAGCTGCTAAACGTCATATGCCATCAGATAATTTAATGTGCGAAAATTATTATAAAGTGAAAAAACTTATGTCAACTTTCTATTTGCCGTATCAAAAAATTGATACATGTCTAAATGGTTGCATGTTGTTTTGGAAAGATGATGTCAGACTTCGGAATTGTAAAATATGTAATCAAGAAAGATACAAACCAAGGAAAAAAAAAAGGAAAAAGAAGTTCCATACAAGCATATACGTTATTTACCTATCACTCGTAGACTTCAAAGGTTATATGCATCATCTGTAACATCGCATCATATGAGATTGCACAGTATGAGAACACCTGAAGAAGGTACGTCAACACACCCATCTGATGGAGAAGCATGGAAGTATTTTGATAAGAAATATCCCGATTTCGCAGCGGAGAGCCGTAACGTAAGACTAGGTTTGTGTACTGATGGATTTTCACCATTTTCTCAGTTTGGTTCTAAATATTCATCTTGGCATATAATCATTACACCTTACAATCTACCCCCGTGGATGTGTATGAAAACTCCATATATATTTCTCACAATTGTCGTCCCTGGCCCTGATGATCCGATACATGGTATCGATGTTTACGTACAACCACTAATCGAAGAGTTGAAAACATTATGGTGTGAAGGAGTCGAAACATACGACGTATCGAAAAAAAAATTCGGATGTTCATTTCTTTGTTATGGACTATTACCGATTTTCCTGCATATGCAATGCTTTCGGGTTGGAGTACGGCCGGTCGTTTTGCTTGTCCTTACCGTATGGAAGAAACACAAGCGTTTTCTTTACGGCATGAGAAGAAAATTTCATGGTTTGATTGTCATCGACGTTTTCTCCATATTAATCATACTTTTAGAAGAGACAAAAAACTTCATAGCTAACAGACATGAGACTTTACAACCACCAACGATTTGGTCATGTGAAGATATATATGAACTTGTCAAAGATTATCCAAACATACATGAAACCGGGCAGCAAACTGAAATCCAAGGTAAATCGACGTTTCATAATTGGTGCAAACAGAGTATATTCTGGAAGTTGACTTATTGGAAAAATCTCTTAATCCATCATAACATTTGTAACAACCCAGTATTTTGTGATTATTTTAATTGTTTATTTTAATTATTTAAATTGAAACTTCTGGTTCAAAAACTTTATTATATTTATTAAAATGAATAAATTTTGTTATTTTAAGAGTATAAATTTTGATTTTTGTATGAATTATAATTCCAAACCTGAATAAATAGAATATTTTCCAAAAAAGTGCATTTTTGGTCAATCTGATCAAACTTTGACTTTTAATTTAAAATTTAAATTTTTGAATTTTTGAATTTTATCTTTTCTTATGAAAATACATTTAATTACAAGAATACTGCTTTTCGTTTCGTTGAAATCCGATTTATATTGTGAAAGTTATGTTTTTTACAATATTGTATGTAAATTGATTTATTTAATAAAATTGTTTGTTTTAGTTTATATAAATAATATTTATCTGTCGTATCATGTTCTAATATGTGTTATATGATATGTTAGGTATATATTTTTACTTTAAATATTTTTGAAGTGATGTTTAAATTTTTCCAAAGCTTAGTGTATTTGTTTTCAAATTTTTAAACCATAGTTTCTATTTTTAAGCTATTTTCTTAATTTATTTATATTTATTTATATTTATTTAAAATTTATTTATTTATTTTTATTCATACATTATTTTTGTTTTGTTTTTATTTTATTTACCTGCATTTCCATTTGTTTAAAAATGCATAAAAGAATAAAAGAAATTTGAAGAGTTTTAAACCTTCCACTTACCTTAGACCTTTCACTTCCTTTTGCCTTTTCATTTCTATCAACACTTGCATTAACTTTTGGCTGACCATATCTCATTTCTTCAGCCGTTTCTTCTTTCATTTTCACGCACAAAACTTTTCTCCTCATCAAAAATTTCGGCCTCCATACCTGAAGCAAAATTTGGTAATGCGTTTTCCACTTTTTCTTACACAATTTCTTCTTGTTTTATTCATTTTGTTTTCCTTGCCTTCACTTATATGCTCGGCATGTAGCCTCCTCCTTCACCACCACCTCCATCACCACCTTTTCCAGCTGCTAACACCTCCATCACCTCTGACCTACCAGGCCATGGCCATCCCAAAGTTGAAACTCCACAAAAATGCATGCACCACTTGAAAACAACCCAAGCCGAGCTCACCAATGCCATCACCACTTCGTCACACCCTTTAGGCACCTCTTGCATCACTTCCACCAGCACCTACCTGACCTAAAGTCACTGCCACACCATCCCCTAGCATCCACCAGGCCTAGCCGCGCCACATAATGTAACGACCCAGGATTTTTATTAATTAAAATTTGAATTTTTAATTAATTTTAAATATTAATTAGTGAATTTATAAGTCGAAATAAATTTTATTTTGAATAATTGGATTTAATTGGATAATTAAATCGATAATTTAATATGTTAAATTATGGAAATAATTGAAAATTGGGTTAAATATGATTGAAAATGATTTGTAAAGTTTTATTTTATCATATTGGAGTTAGAACGATATTTTAGAACTTTTAAAATCGAATTAAGAGTTAATTTGTGAAAATTGAATATTTTAATATTTAATCGACTAGTGAAAATAGCCAATTTTTGAACAGTCTTGGATTTCGACGAAACCAGTTTCATCGGATCTGTAATGTGATATTATTGTAAGGTTTCAAATTTCATGTCAATCAGATTTACCTTTTGTCCGGTGCAAGCTAAAACGCCTAGAAAATCGTTTAATCGGTTTAAATTTAAATTGAACGTTTATTGCCATAACTCGCACAGATGACCGAATTAGCTTTTGAAACCTGTTCCATTGTGTCCGGAACGCGGGATAAACCCTAGAAACGTCGGTCACCGCACGTAAATCGGAGTTTGGAAAATTCGGGATGAATAGTGTCGTTCAAACTTCTATAAATAGACCATCCTCTTCACAAATAAAATAAAAGAATTAGGGTTTCGTTCAGCTAGCCGCCACTACCATGCTGAACGACCAGCACCTCTTCTCGTTCCTCCTCGAATTCCTTCAAATCTAAGCATTATTTCGAGAAGTTTTCAACTAGCAAAAGGTAGAGGGTAGCGAGATGAGCACATCCAACGGCTGGAATTGAGAACGGAGCCATGGATTGTCGGGATTTTGGCCGCGTTCTCCAGCTATTCGCGCACGCAGTTCGAGGAGAGGGGGAGGCCGAGCTCCACCCTGCTATGGCCGAGTATAGTACTTGAGGTAGGCTACAATATGGAGGTCCCTGATCGTGTTTTCATGCATCGAGGTGGTCGCGGCATCAAGCCCTAAAGGGTCGGCTAGATGGGTTGGTACGCGACTTGTACTGGGCAATGAAGAAGAAGGCAACGTGCAGCCTGATGGGCTTGGAGTTGAAATCAACGGTGATGATTAAACTTAGGTTTAAAATTAGAAAATATATGTTGTAATTATTATATAAAAAATTCGTGTAACTTTGAAATTGCATATCTTTTTCATACGAGGTCGAAAACGCGCGAAACCAGTTGCGTTGGAATCGTATGGACGAGCACTACGCGATGGAATTGGATTGGAGTCGTTTGGAGTTAGTGAGAATTTCGGGTAAAATTAAACGTCCGTTTAATTTTATTCGAAATAAATCGCTAAAACGAAATTGAAATCAAGGTGAGAACTTCCCACTCAATCGAATCGATTTCGATTTTTATTTTAAATAATTAGATTTAAAATACTTGAATGCATGTTTGAATGATGATTGTTATCTATTGATTGTTAAAATAGACATTATGCGCCGTTAGTAAGCGGATGTTATTTATTAAAAACATATACCGCGAATATTTCATAAATAGTGAAATTGGTATTATATATAATAGCAATATATATATATTGGCATATGTATATATTGCAGTTATTGATTTCCCGCATTGTATAGCGGATGAGACCCTATTGCGTCGTCTATTAAGCGGATAATATTTTAAATCCCATATACCGCGATAATTTCGTACTGGAACAGAATTGGAATTGTGCTAAAATCTTTGGATGTAGGAAACAGGTTGGAGGGATCCAACTGGATTCCTCAACAGTATTTATTTGATTTCAGATATTTTGATATTTGATTGATTATCATATCGACATATGATGTCGTTGTTGTCGTGATTGACTATTTGGTGTGTAGCATCATTGGACCAAATTTTGGAATTTTAAAATAATTTTTAAAGTGATTTTTGAAGAGTATACGTTTATAAAATATTTTTGGAATTGATTCATTTTAAATAAATAAACGATATAAATTTTAATGTTATAAAAATCATGGTTTTTGAGAAATATAGTTAAAGGTTGATTTTTGAAAATATGAGGCTAATGATTTTATGAAATAGTTTAAATTGGGATTTTTGAATTTATTATAAAAAGTTTAAAAATAGGATTTTATAATTTAATTATTTTATAAATAAAAACGGTGAAATTATAAAGGAGATTTAAAGACGTTTTAAAATAATAGTATAAATTGATTTATATAAGAAATTTATAAATTGATATTTATAAATTAAAGTATTGGAATTATAAAACGAGTTTTTATAAGTGTTAGAATGAATTGTGAATGAATTTCATAAATGAATGAAATTTATAGAATTATAAACGGTGAAGTTATAGATGGAATTTTATAAGCAGTAGGTTTATAAAATTTGTAAAGTTATTAAAAGAATATATTTGGGTAAATAAATGAATCTTATAAGTTATAAGATTTATAATTTGGAAAGTCTTTAAAAGAACGATTTTGTAAAATAATCGTTTTATAAGCATTTAACTTATAATATGGACTTTCGGTATATAATTGAGTTATAAATTGAATAGGTTAATAAATGAGATTTATAAAAGGAAGTAATTATAAAATAAATAGAAATGGAATTTATAAACGTTGTTTTATAAATTCGCAATGACTTATTTTGATAAGTAAATTGTTATAACTTATTTATGGAGTTATATTCACGTTTTAGACAGTGAATAATCCTTTAAAATAAAATGAATAAAAATGATGAAATTGGTTAACGTAGTATATTCACGTTTTTGAATAGTGAATAATATGTTAAAGAAAATGTTAGGATGTGATATTTTAAACAGAATTAAAACGATCTAACGATGTTTTAAATGTGTTGAGATTCGAAACCATAGATTTCAACATTTATTGTTGAAATAGACGTTTTCGAGAAATAGAAGGAAATGGTGGACTATAACACTGTTGTTATAGTAAGTGATTTCCGAAAGGAAATGTTTTGTATAGTATTGGGATTTATATATCTATTTTAATTTCGAATCCCTATACTAGTGATTTTGGGTTGTCGTAACGATGTTTTACGCAACATTCGTTTTGGCCCAAATAAATATGTTTAAGAGAATGATTTCCTTAAAGAATGAAATATATACTTAATTTAGATTTAAGTATATTGAATTTTTTCCAAAGGTTGAAAATAAATAGATTTGTGAATTACTTATTAATAAATAAGTATGGAAATGTTTTTCCAATGTGAAATGAAAAGCCTAGAGAATTTATCTTTTTGAAGATAAATTGAAATGAATAATTGAAATCGTATATGCATTGATATTTTAGAATATAAATTTACTATGGAATTTATAAGAGAAAAGGGGAATTTGTTTAAAAATAAATATTGATTTATTTTTGAAGTGTGAAAATTATATATCTAGTGAAGATATTTTTGGGAAATAAATAATTTGGAAAATTATTTGGAATCTGGTGATGTGTGCATATCCATTGATAGTTCAATAACCGACTATCAATATTTACCTTTGAAAGGTATTTGCTGTGATTGCTTGAATTTGAATGCACACTTATTTTTAAATTATTGCGCTCGTTATTCGGATTACCCATTCCGAATAGTGATACGACGTAATGGATTGCATTGATGACCGGTGTTGAAGACCGGATATTTTTGAAAGCGAAAGGCAATTCGTCGATTGTCTTTGCACCGAGTAGCTACGGTATAGAGACTCCCTATGTGATGGGAAGTCCGGACGTGATTAGAGATTATCCGGATTGCAAGGACTTCTTTGTAAGTGCCTTCGGTTCTGTTCTAGCCCGGAACAGACTTGTATGGATTGTATGTCTGACATTACAAATTGAGATATAAAGCTGATTTCTTTCAAATATATTTCTGTTGGTGGCGGAGAATTTATTCTCCTAGCTTAACACCCTTCTCTGAGACGTACGAGCTCAGAGGTTATGTAGTTGAAGGTTATCAGCGATATATTCCCAATTTGGTAATGTGATATGCTGAGTGTTGCTGTGAAATGATCATTATGTTGATCATTTGTGATAGGATCATTTGTTTGATCGTTTATCTTGGTGATCATTTCTATGATCATTTGTTGACCCAAAGCATGACTTTTGTATAAAGTATGTTTTTGTGGATGTGACTTCGTCGAGCCTCACACCCCGGGAATGGTCAAAACAGGAAAGATGCAGCAAGGTTATGAGGGGTAGCTTCCTTTAGGGTATGTGCATTTCCTTCTGGAAAAGGGTGGTATCATGGTATGGAGCCCAGATGCTTACTCATGTTGAAACACTTTATTCATGATTGTGTGATGTTGATGACGAGCGCTCGGTTAAAGGTCCCAAAGGACCGGGGGATGGCATACTCGTGTCAGTTGTTACCCAGTTAGGGGTAACCCGGCCTTGTGTTGGCAGAGATCCGGTTTGGTTCTCGGGGACGTCCTTCCAGAGGCGTTCTCATGTGGCAATGGGAAGTTCCTTGGCCTGACCATTCGTTGGAAATCCAAAGAAACAATACGATCTTGTACGGTATTAGTTGTAGAACCTATCATTCACTTATGGTGGCGCCCCACTGTTTGGATGATAGCTATAGTAGGCATACGATAATGGTCGTATGTTGGCTAAGATTTATATTCTACTTTCAAAATATTTCCTACACTATGCACTAGTAATAATATCAAATGTCTTTTTAATGCGTATCAAGCATCTTTAACTATCATAAGGAGAAATCTCCTCCGATTCTTCGTTTGCATGTGTGTGTGTGCGGGAGGCCTTATGGTAGTCTCATTTTTAAAAGCATTGCGATTGTGAGATTCTGATATTGTTTTGTTGTTTTCTTTCTGTTTCTTTCTATTTTCTTTTCTCTCTATTTCCTATCTCCTTCTGTCTCTTTCTTCTTTTAAAAAAACCCTAACTATTCGGTTTTTCGACAACGAAAAATCGCGTACGTTACACATAAGGCCATAGCCGTGACTTGTTGTTACATAAAAATGCACCTTTGCCTTGTGGTTGTATATTTATGCCCTTTATTACTCAAACCACTTCCATACCTTCACTACCCTTGTTGGGCCAAGCATATAAGATCCATACCTGACCAAATACACCCCATGGAAGTGCCTTATCACCCTATAGGCTGAGCATAGTGATGGTGGAAGCTAGTGCAAGTGTTTGATTAATTGTTGTTCCTTAATTATAGCTTGTTTAATGTCATATTTTGGTTTGAAATTCATGTTATATGCATTGTTTTGTTTGCTATGTGACGAGGAAATTAGCTTTGGCTCTCCCACTCTCAAATCGTTTCGTGTCTTTGAAGATCTTTGTTTTGTGTATTTAGTTGTCATCTCCAGCTCGTACAGGTGAGTAATTCTCACCAGACAAATTTATACTTATATGATTAGTAAACTGATCGCAATTGAATCTGTAAACTCATATCATTATGTTATACCTGCTATGCTATGATCATATGATGTTCACTCATTCTTATACACCTGTTATATCATATGTTACTGTTATATTATGCTATTCTGTTTATTTATATCATTTTATCACACTGCAAGTTCCCTGTAGATTAGAATCACTATGGGTTGAAATGATACACACCCGAACGGACTTTAGAATAGGGAAAAATCGTTATGGGCTGAAATGATAGGCCTGAACGATTTTTATTTATTTCATTTTTACTTGGGATTGCGGGTTTGAAATGATATAACCCGGGTTTCCTTTGTAAATTACGGATTGAAATGATATAATATCCGTATCACTTTACTTAGGATAGAGAATGATATACAGACCCGTGGTTAGTAAATATTTTTCTAAATTTTTTAAAGTATCTTAGAAATGTAAATATTATAATATTTTGATTTAAACTTAATTAAAAATGATTTTATAAAGCATTATTGATTTTCTAAAAATTTATAGGTGAAATAAATTATTGGTAAAGTTAGAAATTTGAAATATAAGTTATTTTGGAAATTATGATTTGGTTATAAATGGAATTTAAATTAAGTAGGAAATATGATGAATAGATTTAAAATTTGAATTAAAATGAATTAAAATTATTTTATAAAGTGGTAATGATTTTTGAATAAGTTAAAAGGTTAAATAAATGAATATTTAAGTTGAATTTTGAAATATAACTTAGATTGGAAATTGTGAATTTTGTTTAAAAATGAATTTTAAGTTAAGTAAATAAAATGAAAAATAAGTTATATTTGGAAATTTAAACTTAAATGTTAAGTTAAAAATTTAATTATAAAGAATTGAACTTGAATGTTCAATTATATAAGTAAATTATTATTAAATTGATTTTTGAATGAAAATTTAACTTTATAAAACCATGAATATAAGGGTATTTAAATGATTGTTTTAAAAGTGAAAATATATGATTTTATAAGTTTAAAATGATTTAAATAAAAATTTAACTGTTTGTGAAATTATATTAAATATTTGGAATTTAATTAACAGCATTTTTGAAATGTTACTATTTCTAGTGTAAAGGATATTACAGCATTTGTAAATGCTATAGTTGATAGAAACGAACTAAATGGCTAAAATGAACTAAGGGCTATTACAACACTTTGTAAGTGTTGTAGTTGCTGAACTTAACTAATGTTTATTTGAAACTAAATTAAACCTATTACAGCATTTTAAATGTTGTCTTTTGTTAAATGAATTGTTTTAAAACATAACTTTCCATAGCATCTTCTAAGTGCTGCGAAAGTTGAATTTATACTGTTTGATAAATTTAAAAGAATAAATGAACTTTGAAAAGACTAAATTTTTGAGAATTTGATAGTTGATTATTAAATATAATAACTTCACTTTTAAAGGATTTAAATGGAATATTTAATTTGTTTAATTGGAATATTTAATTGGTTTAATTGGAATATTTAGGAATATTTCGACGATTTAAACAGAATACTTTGATTTGAAATATTTTTGATATTTTGAAATGTGATTTGAAATAGTATTTAAATTACATAAAATGAATGTGGTTTTGGAAAAATATGACATTTTGATATTTTGAAATGGATTTGAAATGATATTGAATTGTTAAATGATATTTGATTTCGAAGTATAAAATACCATTTTGGAATTATAACCACGGGATGTATTTAATTTATAGTTTAACTGATATTTAAAGGATGGGCGATCCCAAGCATCCTTTAAGTTATGGTGCATTACTACTACAGTTCACTTGAGTTAATTTACATTATATAAGTATATATGTCCTGACTCGAGTGTTTTGTGTTTTACTTTACGCTCAGATCAGCCTGAGTATTTACAGCTTAGCTTTGGATTTCTTTTCTGGAGCTAGGAATCGCTGGAGATTCTACTTGTCTGTCATCTGTTCTCTTTCAGTTTCAATTGTTCTATTTCAGCTCTGGTATTTATAAACTGCTATTTATTAGATATTTCTATTGTATATGTTTTTCAGACTGATATTATGTATTTTGTTTGAGAGTTTGTTATAGTAGCTTCATGAACTACTATGGTATTTTAATTTCCGTTGCGAGTATTCTAATATTTCCGTGTCTATGATTCTGTGATCGTATTTCATTTGCTCCAAATTTATTTACAATGCAGTATTTTGAGCAATCCAAGTCCGACATGTGTGGATGTGAATGGCTAAAAATATCGGGTTGTTTCAGTTGGTATCAGAGCTTTGGTTTTAGGCAAACCTTAGCCTGTGGAGCAAAAAATCATTAGAGATAGGGTAGAAATACCCTAGAATGAGTGAAATCAATCTCAGAATCAATTTCTTGTGAGAGAATGTATTTTCGAAGTATAAAATAATTTCCAAATGATTTTTAAGGGATTTTTAAAGATTATATTAGTATAAATCATTTTCCTTATTTTGAAATCAAGATTTTTTTTAAACTTCATCTCTTCGGTATCCACCTTGTTAGAAATCTCTTGGTTAGGATTCTTATCGATTCGGATTCCTTGAACTTTGGAACGCTCCCACTTGTTCTGAAATCCAGTCTTGTCATCCCTATTTTACCCCTTTGATTTTGGGGCATTCCGTAACTCCACCTGAATGACCTCTATAATGATCGGTGGTTCCGTAAATCTTTGAATGATTAGTAAAGGGGTGAAACTCCTTTACAATTGTCATTGATTCACTGGAGATTTCTATTTTCTCGGTTTACGATGCTATCTCCTGCTCTATCTAGGTTCTATCTTTGGCAATCAAATGTTGATTTGATTTAGATTTTCAAATTGATTATATTCATGAAATCACGGTTGATCGGTTAAGGTCGCCCGCGATTTATAAAGGCTTATCCATCTTCTATTTGGTAATTAAATTATCTTATCTTCGTTCGAGCTTATCTTCGAACCAGAATTCTATTTGATTAGAGTCCTCTAAATTTGAATCTCTGTTTGTTTATAATCTATCCTTGAATCATTCTTTGGATATTTGTGTTTGGTTGTATTTTGGAATTTGTGCATACATCGAAATTATTATTTTGATAAGGGTGATCCTATTTTGTATATAAAAGTGAAATGTTTTCGATAAGGATTATATACCTTTTAAAATGAGAAATTTGAAGTTTTGAAAGGATTTGAAATTTTGAAAATTTATAAGAAATTTGATTTAAATAAAAATGATTTATAACTGAAGGGTTTTAAATTTGAATATTTTAGGAATCGAACTCCGGCGTTTTGAAATCGGTTTTAAGATTTTGGAAAATATATAAGAATAATATGATTTAATGATATTTTCCGAATAAGAAATGCTTCGAATGAATTCCAATGATTTTGAAGAGATTTCAAAGAAGTTTCAAGAAAATAAAAGTCCAGAACCCACTTATGTCGCTGAAAATAATTTCGGTGATGAATGCATTCATCATCGACATTGATTTTTGAGTTTCTGAGTGGGGGAGAGGCCACTCTAGTAGCTTTGCTATGCGAGTGATTTTGTGAAACCAAATTTTGATTTTAGATTTTGAAGCATGGTTTGATATTCAAAAGATATATGTATATATATGTATATATATATATATATATATATATATATATATATATATATTTGAAATGATTTAAAGTAAGCCGGTGTTCAATCCTCGAGATTCAGATTTGTTTTGGTATAACCCTATCTTGTGAAATTGGTTTACTGATTTGTAGGTGATTTACAACTCTTGGATTGAAAATATGATTTCTTCGACTATTTTGAAGGTTCGAGCACTTCCAAATCAAGGTTAACTTTTCAAAGCTAAGTAATTTTGAAAGGTATAGGGTATTTGGTAAAGAATATAAGTTTAGATTGGTATGATTAATGTATAAAGTAATATGATTTATATAAGTTTGAAACTGTTTGTTGAGTGAAATAAATTAGACTATTTTGAATTATACTGGTATGAAATATAGATTTGAAATGTTTTGAATAAAGTATATATATAGAATAATAACTTTCCAATGGTAAATTGGATTTTTTTCATATAGAAATAAATAGTTTGAAGGTTTTAAAAAGAGATAGTTTTGAATTTAGTAACCATTTTAGATATTTTGATGATTGAAATGGTTTGGAAATGATTTGATCTTTATTTGATAAAGAATGTGAATTTGGAATGATAATTGATTTTGATAAATGAATATTTGAAGTTTATATTTGTATGAAAAGATATTTGTTTTACTTGTAATTTGAGTTTATTTAAAAATGATGGATTTATGAAATGAATATTTCAAACCTAAGTAATAATGAAGTAAAATTTGAGATATATGAAATTATAAAATTTAGTTTTGGAATATGACATATTTAAGCTTTGAAATATATTAGAGATTGAATAGTTTATTTTATGGATCAAATCTTTATTTGAAATTTGATAATATTTGAAATGGTTTTGTTGGAAAACTAAATTGAATTGAAACTGATGGTTTGAATTAAATTAAATTTGGAAATTTTAGATTGGGGTTTAATTGAATAAAGTTTTGAAATGTAAAGAATTAAAGGAATGTTTCATGATTTCAAATGTATGGTTTTGAAAGGTTATGATTTTCAAAGTGTAATGATTTCAAGTATATTGGTTCGAAAGATTTATAAATTTGGAAGTATTATGATTTTTGAAAGTAAATATATGTTTGAAATGGAAATGAATTTGTTTGGCATAAATTTTGTTGATTGGAAATTTGGATTATTTTCTAAATCTATTGTTTTAAGAAACTTTGAAATTGAATATATGTAATTTGGAAGAAATGATTTGGCGAAATCATATATATTTTGAAACTGAATTGATATTGAAAAGGAATTGAAATTGAGAACCTTGTTTTACTAACTACTTTGATTTGGGAGTTATCGAACTTATATAAAATTGATTTGTATAAGTATGAAGTGATTTGAAACTGTTGATTTGAAAGGGTACTCATTTTGTAAAGAGAAATCTTATATAATCGAAGTCTATATAAGTATGATTTGATATACTATTGATTTGGAAAGTATTCGATTTGAAATGGAATCTTATATATAATGGACTTTATATAAGTATGATATTTGAAAGTGATTTGAAAGGTACTATATGATACATATATTCGAAGTAAAGATATGGAAAGTGCCTTCTGCTTGATATCCGCTTTGTGGCCACACTGTGGATTCATCCTATCGATATTATTCTCTCTGATTTGGGTTTTTCGGATATGATACTCGAGTGTCCATCGAATTCCATGGCTATCTCCATGGTCTTATGTTTGTGACTGCATAGCATAATTCGCCTGGCTGAGATGGCCTGGGGGTACGAGTGTTTCCTGGGGTATCCGGGCGTAACTATTGTGTATCCTGCGATCTATGTAGGTCGTAGTAGTAGCGAAATCCGATGGCTGAGATAGCTTAACGGCATGGATGTTTCCTAGGGGATCCAGGCGTAACCATTGTGTATCTGCGGTCTACTAGTCATCATGGCGTAATTTGCAGGCTGAGATAGCTTACATGTATGGATGTTTCCTGGAAGATCCAGGCGTAACCATTGTGTATTTGCGATCCATGGTCAGACAAATGTTTGGTTTGGTTGATTTGTTTGGATTGTACTTTCCATATCTGTTGTTTTAAAAGGTTTTCCAGTATTTTCACTGGGTGTTGAAACAAGTCTATTAAGCACCTGGAGAATTCTAAATTTGCGCCTGATCAACGCATGGCCAGAGTTTGCAGGAACGAAAGTAAAATTGTTAAGACACCGAGTTATAAAAGTATTTTTGATAAAGTATTATATAAAGGATATTTTGATCATTATTTTACTTGTCTAAATAATTTAAAAATGTCTTAAATTTTGTTTACTTCGAGCTAACAAATTTGAATCAAATGACTATTTATCATATTATAAAATGTTTGAAATGTTGTAAATATTAAATTTAAATTGAAATGTATATGGTTTTAAAATAATGGTCCATCCTTGTCTTTCAACCTGCTTTCCCTTCTAGCTATTTCTACCTTCTTCCTCTTCGAGGGTCCTTTCTGCATTGTGAAAAGAGTTGGTTCTTTGGCTTATCGTTTGGATTTGCCCGAGAAACTTTCTGGAGTGTACGATGTATTCTACGTCTCACATCTTCTCTAGTATCTTCATAACTCATCTCTTATTGTTCAGCCAACTACTCTTGATAGTTTGGATATTTAGCTTAATCTAACTGTCGAGAGTAAGCCACTTTGTATGGTCAGCAGAGTTACGAAGCAGCTAAGAAGGGAATCTGTTAGTCTGATCGAGGTACGATGGGGTACTGATGATCGAGATTGTACCTGGGAGATGGAAGAGAGCATTCATGCTCCAAATCTAAAATTGTTTTTCCAAGTACTATTTGTTGTCTATCTTGCTTTTCCTTATTTTCCTTGCTCGTTCTTTTCGAGGATGAAAAGATTTGAGTAGGGGAGAGTGTAACAACCAAGTATTTTATAATTATTTTAATTGTTTATTTTAATTATTTAAATTGAAATTCCTGATTTAAAAACTTTATTATATTTATTAAAATGAATAAATTTTGTTATTTTATGAGTATAAATTTTTATTTTTGTGTGAATTATAATTCCAAACCTAAATAGATATAATATTTTCCAGAAAAGTGCACTTTTGGTCAATCTGGTAAAACTTTGACTTTTAAATTTTAAATTTAAATTTTTGAATTTTTGAATTTTATCTTTTATTATGAAAATATATTTAATTTCAAGAATACTGCTTTTCGTTTCGTTGAAATCCGATTTATATTGTGAAAGTTATGATTTTTACAATATTGTATGTAAATTGATTTATTTAATAAAATTGTTTGTTTTAATTTATATAAATAATATTTATTTGTCATATCATATTATAATATGTGTTATATGATATGTTAGGTATATATTTTTACTTTAAATATTTTTAAAGTGATGTTTAAATTTTTCCAAAGCTTAGTGTATTTATTTTCAAAATTTTAAAACCTAGTTTCTATTTTTAAGCTATTTTCTTAATTTATTTATATTTATTTAAAATATACTTATTATTTTTATTCATACATTATTTTTGTTTTGTTTTTATTTTATTTACCTGCATTTTCATTTGTTTAAAAATGCATAAAAGAAATTTGAAGAGTTTTAAACCTTTCACTTACCTTAGACCTTTCACCTCCTTTTGCCTTTTCATTTCTATCAACACTTGCATTAACTTTTGGCTGACCATATCTCATTTCTTCAGCCGTGTCTTCTTTCACTTTCACGCACAAAACTTTTCTCCTCATCAAAAATTTCGGCCTCCATATATGAAGCAAAATTTGGTGATGCTTTTTCCACTTTTTCTTACACAATTTCTTCTTGTTTTATTCATTTTGTTTTCCTTGCCTTCACTTATATGCTCGGCCTGTAGCCTCCTCCTTCACCACCACCTCCATTACCACCTTGTCCAGCTGCTAAAACCTCCATCACCTCTGACCTACCAGGCCATGGTCATCCCAAAGTTGAAACTCCACAAAAATGCATGCACCACTTGAAAACAACCCAAGCCGAGCTCACCAATGCCATCACCACTTCACCACACCTTTTGGCCACCTCTTGCATCACTTCCAGCAGAACCTACCTGACCTAAAGTCACTGCCACACCATCCCCTAGCATCCACCAGGCCTGGCCGCGCCACATAAGGCCATAGCCGTGACTTGTTGTTACATAAAAATGCATCTTTGCCCTGTGGTTGTATATTTATGCCCTTAATTACTCAAACCACTTCCATACCTTCACTACCCTTGTTGGGCCAAGCATATAAGATCCATACCAGACCAAATACACCCCATGGAAGTGCCTTATCACCCTATAGGCTGAGCATAGTGATGGTGGAAGCTAGTGCAAGTGTTTGATTAATTGTTGTTCCTTAATTATAGCTTGTTTAATGTCATATTTTGGTTTGAAATTCATGTTATATGCATTGTTTTGTTTGCTATGTGACAAGGAAATTAGCTTTGGCTCTCCCACTCTCAAATCGTTTCGTGCCTTTGAAGATCTTTGTTTTGTGTATTTAGTTGTCATCTCCAGCTCGTACAGGTGAGTAATTCTCACCAGACAAATTTATACTTATATGATTAGTAAACTGATCGCAATTGAATCTGTAAACCCATATCATTATGTTATACCTGCTATGCTATGATCATATGATGTTCACCCATGCTTATACACCTGTTATATCATATGTTACTGTTATATTATGCCATTCTGTTGATTTATATCAGTTTATCACACTGCAAGTTCCCTGTAGATTAGAATCACTATGGGTTGAAATGATACACACCCGAACGAACTTTAGAATGAGGAAAAATCGTTATGGGCAGAAATGATAGACCTGAACGATTTTTATTTATTTCATTTTTACTTGGGATTGCGGGTTTGAAATGATATAACCCGGGTTTCCTTTGTAAATTACGGATTGAAATGACATAATATCCGTATCACTTTACTTAGGATAGAAAATGATATACAGATCCGTGGTTAGTAAATATTTTTCTAAAATTTTTAAAGTATTTTAGAAATGTAAATATTATAATATTTTTATTTAAAATTAATTAAAAATGATTCTATAAAGCATTATTGATTTTCTAAAAATTTATAAGTGAAATAAATTAATAGTAAAGTTTGAAATTTGAAATATACGTTATTTTGGAAATTATGATTTGGTTATAAATGGAATTTAAATTAAGTAGGAAATATAATGAATAGATTTAAAATTTGAATTAAAATGAATTTAAAATGATTTTATAAAGTGTTAATGATTTTTGGATAAGTTAAAAGGTTAAATAAATGAACATTTAAGTTGTATTTTGAAATATAACTTAGATTGGAAATTGTGAGTTTTGTTTAAAAATGAATTTTAAGTTAAGTAAATAAAATGAAAATAAGTTATATTTGGAAATTTATACTTAAGTGTTAAGTTAAAAATTTAAGTATAAAGAATTGCTCTTGAATGTTGAATTATATAAGTAAATTATTATTAAATTGATTTTTGAATGAAAAATTAACTTTATAAAACCATGAATATAAGGGTATTTAAATGATTGTTTTAAAAGTAAAATTTATGATTTTATAAGTTTAAAATGATTTAAATAAAAATTTAATTGTTTGTGAAATTATATTAAATATTTGGAATTTAATTAACAACATTTTTGAAATGTTGTTATTTCTAATGTAATGGAAAATACAGCATTTGTAAATGCTGTAGTTGATAGAAACGAACTAAATGGCTAAAATAAACTAAGGGCTATTATAGCACTTTGTAAGTGCTGTAGTTGCTGAACTTAACTAAAGTTTATTTGAAGCTAAATTAAACCTATTACAACATTTCAAATGTTGTCTTTTGTTAAATGAATTGTTTTAAAACATAGCTTGCCGTAGCATCTTCTAAGTGCTGCGAAAGTTGAATTTACACTGTTTTGATAAATTTAAAAGAATAAATGAACTTTGAAATGGCTAAATTTTTGAGAATTTCATAGTTGATTATTAAATATAATAACTTCACTTTTAAATGATTTAAATGGAATATTTAAATGATTTAAATGGAATATTTGAATGATTTAAATGGAATATTTAATTTGTTTAATTGGAATATTTAATTGGTTTAATTGGAATATTTAGTTGGTTTAAATGGAATATTTAAATGATTTAGACGGAATACTTTGATTTGAAATATTTTGATATTTTGAAATGTGATTTAAATGGTATTTAAATTAAATAAAATGAATTTGGTTTTTAAAAAATATGATATTTTGATATTTTGAAATGGATTTGAAATGACATTGAATTGTTAAATGATATTTGATTTCGAAGCATAAAATGCCATTTTGGAATTTTAACCACGAGATGTATTTAATTTATAGTTTAACTGATCTTTAAAGGATGGGCGATCCCAAACATCCTTTAAGTTATGGTGCATTACTACTACAGTTCACTTGAGTTAGTTTACATTGTATAAGTATATATGTCATGACTCGAGTGTTTTGTGTTTTACTTTACGCTCGGGTCAGCCTAAGTATTTACAGCTTAGGTTTGGATTTCTTTTCTGGAGCTAGGAATCGCTGGAGATGCTAATTGTCTAGTTATCTGTTCCCTTTCAGTTTCAGTTGTTCTATTTCAGCTCTGGTATTTATAAACTGCTACGTATTAGAGATTTCTATTGTATATGTTTTTCAGACTGATATTACGTATTTTGTTTTGAGAGTTTGTTATAGTAGCTTCATGAACTACTATGGTATTTTAATTTCCGCTGCAAGTATTCTAGTATTTCTGTGTCTATGATTCTGTGATTGTATTTCATTTGATTCAAATATATTTATAATGCGGTATTTTGAGCAATTCAAGTCCGGTATGTGTGGATGCGAATGGCTGAAAATATCGGGTTGTTACAACATTGACGTGATGCATAACGAGAAAAACGTATTCGATAATGTGTTTAATACACTTTTGAATGTTAAGGGCAAGACCAAGGACGATCTGAAATCAAGACGTGATATAGAAGAAATATGTAATCGTGCTGAGCTACATATGAAGCCAAATGACACTAAAAAACCCAAATCATGTTATGAACTAGATAACAACCAAATTAAAGTACTGTTAAAATGAGTGGAAGGATTACGATTTCCTGATGGAATTTCATCTAATCTTCGTAGATGTGTCGACTATAAGAACGGAAGACCGAGTGGGATGAAAAACCATGATTGTCATGTAATGATGTAAAATTTGTTACCCGTCGCTTTCAAAGAATTATTGTCCGTAAAAGTTTGGAAGGTTATAACAGAACTTAGTTTATTTTATAAGGAGCTTTGTTCAACTACGTTAAAAGTTGACCGCTTTCGTAAACTTGAGGTAGAAATCCCTATACTGCTCTGCAAACTGAAGGAAATATTTCCTCCAGCTTTTTTCAATGTAATGGAGCATTTACCTGTTCATCTTTCATTTGAAGCACGTCTTCGAGGTCCTGTGCAATATGGATGGATGTATCCATTCGAGAGGTATGTTATTAATACTGAGTATGTAAATATTAATTTAACTATAAATAAAAAATCAATATTGATATGAAATATTTTTTATTAGGCACTAAATCATTTAAAGAAAAAAGTGAGACAAAAAGCTCGAGTTGAAGGTTCGATTTGAAAATCATATATCGAAGAAGAAGCATCGTTCTTTTTCTCTCATTACTTCAATGATCATGTGAATATATCATTTCAAAGTGTTGCGTGTAATGGTGAGGCCACTGAACAAAAATTTTCTTCTAAAGCAATGTTATCTATTTTTAAACAACATGGTCGACATGCTGAAAAATGTGTAGAAGCATGGTTAGATGATAGAGATTACCATGTAGCACACACATATACTCTTCTTAATTGTCTAGAAGTTGCACCATTTATTAGGTAATTATCAGATTACAAGTTTTGATAAATTTAATTTAATACTGCATGTGTAAATTAATAATAAAGCAATATATTATGTTTTTGTCTACAGTGTTTATGAATCACAAAATCCAAATGGCGATTTAAGCAAAAATTTCGCTACTTGGTTTTCCAACTACGTTTGTGATCCTATAAATAATATGGTCGATGAAGGATTAAAACCTTTGGCTTGGGACCGAAAAGGAAAGTTAAAGCATATCCAATATTTTTTGTTAATGGATATAAATTCAACACCAAAGAATACGGTGCTGAAAAATTAACAAACAATACTGGTGTATTTTTTAAAGGCAGTAATGATCCTAATAATCATATACATGATTTTTTTGGCGTGTTAACCCAGATTTTGCAATTGACATATTTTATAAGACCCACAGAGGAAGTTTTTTTGTTTAGATGCAACTGGTTCAACAATGTTCTAGGTTCTGGTATTAACATGCATCCAAATTATAATCTTATAGAAATAAAACATACCTCCCGTTATCAGCAGCACGATCCTTTTGTACTAGCCAAACAAGCCCTACAAGTTTATTACGCCCCTTATCCATCTCTAAAAGGAGATAAAGCGGATTGGTCTACGGTTTTTAAAACCAATGTGAGATTTACATTCGATGGAAAGAATATTCCAGAAGAACAAGCCTATCAAGCAGATATCGAGGAAAATGTTGAAATCACAATTACAGACGATCAAACTGATTTTGGACAATCAAATGATGAAACAAATGTATTAGCCGAAGCATTTGAGAGTGTAGAGGAAAACGATATAGAACAGGAGACCGAGTCTGAATCAGAAAACGACGAGGACTGAGTAATATCCGGTAATTTTTACAATTATTCACGCACACACATCGCATATCATCATCATCATTACATGCACTACCAATTAAAAATGACTTTATTACATGCACCACATATCATTGTCATTTAATCTACGTCTATAATTAAAAATGAAACTTTCAACAGGTATTATGTCAGGCTCCAGACGTCGTAGCTCTTCTCGCTCGGCCGGCGAGAGTAGTGGTGAGCCTACGGCTTGACCACTTGTATATTTGCAGCCAAAGGCTGATGGAGCGTAAGTATCAAAATTAAAATGATAACAATATAAATTTGTTCATACATATATATACTTGTCTAAAGCTTTGTTTTATATTTAACACAGGGGATTTGATTTGGACCCCTCAGGAGTTGTGCTTGGCATTTCCAAGCAATCATATGTGAGCATGATGACAGATTGCTGGCCTAAGTGAGTAAGAACCCTGACCAAGTCAGGGAGCCCATCTGGCAGGATTTTCTAGTGAGTTTATGCCACTTTACTATATGAATAAGTATAAATGAACAATTAGTAATATTTTCTCTTTGTACAGGTGCAAGCGGACTTGGCGTACCCGATGTCGTCATGGTTCAACGCCACTGGATTCGAAGGTCGCCAAAAATTATGGGGAGGTAATGTCAGCTCTTAAAAAATTGAGGAAGAAACCAAACTAGATGAGCGCTTCCGTATGGGATTCTTGGATGAGTTGGTGGGAGACCGACGAGTTCAAGGTAAATCTACCAAATATATAGTTAATTATTTCGCAATTAGTAAATCTAATATTTAATTTAAATTGTAGGTGGAGTCGGAGAGGAACTCCGCCAATAGAAGTAGGAATCCTGTAACGCATCGTGGCGGATCCAAGTCTTTTCAGCATCTCTGTGAGGACTTGGTAAATTTATCAATTACGAATCTAAACCGTTATTACATTTTGTATATTAATCAGTTCAGTAATTAGCTATGAAAAATTAAAATATATAAATTATTTGTTGTAGGAAAGATTGCTTGGACGTCCCGTGTCTATGATGGAGGTATTTACCCACACCCACGCATCAAGACAAGCAGACAATGCTGGCAATATTACATATCAGTGGGATGAGGATGATAAGGCAACGGCTGCATATGTATGTATATTTTGAATCTTATTTTATTTATATCGATAAGTTTAAATCCTATTCTACTACTTTTAATCTGTAATTGTTTTTTATTGTAAGCAAAGTTTCAGGTGGCACGGGCAGAGCTGCTTTCAGAATCGGATCGCGATGAGTTGACGGTAGAGGAGCAAGATAATATTTTCAACGTTATCATGGATCTGACGCAGCGGAATAGACGCTGTGGCTATGGAAACCAAGCGGTAATCTTATAAACATTGCAACATTATATTTAATAAATTAACCTTTAGATACACTATATATATGATGATTTCTACCCGAGTTAAATCTAACATATACGTGATTTACCATCCGGCACCATTATCATTTAATAAAATATGCATTTCCTTGTGGTATATGCATTGCTTAAGATCACGTCATTTACGTTTCTATATTTTAAAATATGCATTGCTTAAGAAAATGATTATAATACAAATGTGAACATCTCACATTCTATTTGCAGGTTCGGGCAGCTCAAAAGGCGTGTGACAAAGCAGAAATAAAAGAGCTTAAAGCCATGGTTGAGCAGCTGCAAGAGCAGGACCGTCTTCGTGCTATATAAATGGAGCAGCTGAATCAACGTTTAGCGGAGTACGCGCATAGGCATGGTTCCTTCCCTTCGTCGTCTGGTGCTTCCGGTGGTGAGGATGATGCTTGAGAGGTATGATGATTATTGTCTTTGTGTTTGGTTATTGTATATATTGACTTTGAGGTGGTGAGGATTGTGTTTGATGGTTATTGTGTATATATTGACTTTGAGGTGGTGAGGTTTAAGTGTTTGCATTGTATATTTTGACTTGAATATGGATTGGAGTTGGTGAGGGTTTTGTTGTTTATGTACATATTGACTCGTAGTTTGGTTTGAAAATGTAATGTTTGATGTTAATTTTTGGTTGTTTATATTGTTTATGGTATAATGTGTTGGATATGTGATATATATGTGAAATGTAGTGGAAATGGAGTGGAAATGGATATATATTGATTATGTGTGGCTGAAAGGCGAATGACTTGTTGTTATAGAAAAAAATTCACCCAGATTAGCAACGGCTACCAACGGCTGCTTAGTCATTTTATTGCAACGGCTTCCCACCGTCTCCATCGGCTATTTATCGTTGGTAGCTGTTGGAAGTACTGTTGAAAATACCCAGTTGCTTCCGTTGGAAGCCGTTGGAAAGCGTGAACGCTATTCCAACGGCTTTTCCAACTGCTACCAACGGTCGCCAACGGCTTGGAGCCGTTGGAATATCCATTCTCTCTTGTAGTGATTAGACTATGCAAATCATTTACCTTTTGTTTTGGAAACAAATAAAAGATGAAAACAAGGTGTGAAAACAGTACCTACGTTGTCACAAACACCTTAAGTCAAGCTCAAAATATAGAATCGGTGGCGGTACACAAACATTTTCCTACAGCGTTAAATTTTGTTTTATGATAGAACAAGTGATAATACATGTTATCTTTGGGTCATTTTGGTTTGCCATTTTTCCTTAACACTTAATTTTATAAGTCCTGATTGGAAATATCTGAAACCTTTTTAAAATTGGATCTATGATCAGTTATTTTTTTTGATTAATGGAAAAAATTGCTTGTCATTGTCAATTATTATTTTGGAGGACGTTATAAGTGTTATTTAATAATAAATAATAGGACAACTGTTTTATGTATACAACATTAAGTTAACATGCATACTGCATAATTTCGGTGTTTTTTGTGTGTGCACGTGTTTTCACACATGAGTCTCACCTAGGGCATAATTTTTAAGTTTGTCATTGTGGTACTAATTGTGCTATTTGACGGCACCAATAGCCATACTGGTACATCTTCATGGTTGGCATAAAGTATTCATATAAGAGCATAATGACTTTTACGTAAACCTCATCTGAAAGCTTCGAGTAAGAAGTTACGTAATATAATCCATAAATTTGTTAACATATATTCTGGTAGGTTCTTTTGATATGCGCATCCTTTCCTTATGAAATGATGAAATGGACAAGAGAGTTCATGAATGATCCTGTCTGGATACTTCTTAAGCTTGATGTGTTGACTCTAGAGGTAAATAATGTTAGTTGGCTAGTGTACTAAAACAGGTAGCACGCTACAATAAACTCGTCGCACAAGTTTATTAATTAGAATTCCACTACGCTGGAATTCTGTATTAGATAAGTGTAACAATAAGTTACGTTGTAAATAAATTACAACAACAACGTTATACTATTGTAAGAAATAGTACAACTTATAAACGGGAAAGATTACAGTGAATCTAACCAGTATATAAAGTAAATTCTGTCGGAGGCTTGTCGTAACAATTTCCTTAAGAATTTTATTTCAAAACTCTCCCAAGATACAACAGACGTAATCTGCACGAGATTGTAATGAGTATGTCAACTCTGTGATATATGTGGAATATTGAGCAGTAGAGCAAAGAAGCAGAAGAAATTAGATTGGAATCGGATGAGAATGTGATCAGTATTCTCTCATATTAATAATTTCGTCCGCATCCCTTCAAATAGTCGCGTCCGCTTGACGGGTCGCACCCGTTGCCTTTTGGTCGCTGCTATTCGTTAACGGGTCGCGCCCGCCTGCTACTGTTTCGCGCCCGCTCGTACCGCTTCAGTCGGGTCGCACCCGCTCGCGTTTGGCCGCACCTGTTTGCTTCTAACGGGTCGCACCCGCTACTGTTCGCGTCCGCTTATGAACAGTCGCATCTCCTCAGGCAAAAACACCTCGTCCGTCTTCACCCGCCCGCTTCTCTTCAAATTCCAGGCCCAGCCCAGTTTCAGACGAAGCACAAAACCGTTAAACAGTGGCCTAGTAAAAAGAATGGTCATTTTAGACCCGTACCCGTACCCGAGCCCGGCCCGGCCCGGTTCGGTCGGACGGCGGCGGCGACGCGCGCGTTTGTGGTGGTGATGCATGATCTCCCTCCTCACAACGAAGCATACATTTGGGAGCCCCACACCCCCAATCTCCACTTGAGAAAGCTATTAATATACTTGGCTTTCTTAGTATATTAGGCGATGTGGGACTTATGTTTGTTATCATTCACTTTGTTTGTTTTAGGAATTCCAACAATCCCCCACATGAATGATAATATACATTTCCCCCACACAAAGCGAAATATCACAGAGTACATATGGAATAATGCTTTATCGTGGATAAGTAGATATTTCACTTTGAACTTTCCCTAGTTAAAACTTATCGGATCTACTTGGCTAATCGGTGAATTATTTCATCTTAAACCGTCGGCCTTTATTGTCTATCCAGACAACAAGCTTTACGAAGCATTGATTCCCTTCTCATATAATCTCTTGGTTGTGTTCATTTTGGTCCTGAACAATTTTTGGTTCTGCGAGTGTTTTTAGAGAATAAAAGCCTTTTAATATTCTCATAGAGCCGACCCATCTCACACTAACATAGGTGATCGCAATCATTGAGAGTATCCTACATATACCCCACTTGTTATTTCCAAGATATGGTCATCATTAAAAAACATAGTTTTAACCTTTAACTACTTCTGTAGGCATGCATTATATTTTGCACCATAGGAATGGAGTAGGACCAAGTCCATACAAATGCATAGCTTCTTGAGTTACTCATAACTGGTTTGCCTATTGATCCTAGTCCGTGGGATCTCCAGTCGCTAGGATAGGTTTCCATATAAGGTAACTCTTGTTGGTTTAGGCTTTTAAACCCATTCCGCTCGATGCGCAGTCAATTTTCTCTCTTGATAAACCTTTAGTAAATGGACCCGCTAGGTTATCATTTGTCCTCACATAATCAATGGAAATAGTTCCATTAGAGAGTAACTGCCTAACTGTGTTATGGCGACGACGTATGTGTCGTGATTTGCCATTATACACAAGGTTTTTCGCTCTACTTAGCGCTGCTTGATTATCGCAGTGAATACATATGGCCGTCACAGGTTTTGGCCAAAATGGAATATCTTCTAAGAATTGACGAAGCCATTCTGCCTCTTCGCCTGCTTTATCTAATGCGATAAACTCAGATTCCATGGTGGATCGAGTTATGCATGTTTGTTTAGTAGATTTCCATGACACTGCCGCTCTTGCAAGGGTAAAGACATAACCACTTGTAGATTTTGATTCCTCTGAATCTGCAATCCAGTTTGCATCACTATATCCTTCTAAGACGGCATGATATTTTCCATAATGTAAGGAAAAATTAGTGGTATTCTTTAAATATCACAACACTCTCATTAGTGCTTTCCAGTGTTCCTTCCCTGAATTACTTCTATACCTGCTTAGTCGACTTACCGCGTACGCAATATTTGGTCTGATGCAATTCATCAGATACAATAAGCATCCTATCACACGAGTGTATTCCAGTTGCATTACACTCTCATCGGCGTTTTTATGCAGTACTTCCGATGGAGTAAAAGGTGTCCTCACTCCTTTAATTCCATACTCTTGGAATTTTTCAATCACTTTGTCTACATAGTGTGACTGAGATAGTTCAATTCCATTAGGTGTTCTTATTATTTTGATTCCCAAAATAACGTCCGCAACTTCTAAGTCTTTCATATCGAAATTGTTGATTAACATCTTCTTTATAGTCTCTATTACTTTAGTATTAGGACCAAAGATTAGCATATCGTCTACATATAGACAGATCATCACATATGATTGTCCAACCTGTTTGTAATAAACACATTTATCACATTCATTTATACGAAAACCATTTTCATCATGACACTATCAAATTTTTCATGTCATTGTTTTGGAGCTTGTTTTAGTCCGTATAGTGATTTCACTAACCGACATACTTTGTTTTCATTTCCTTTGGAAATAAAACCCTCAGTTTGCTCCATGTAAATCTCCTCATCGAGATCTCCATTTAAGAATGCTGTTTTGACATCCATCTGATGAATTTCCAGATTATATATGGAAGCAATTGCTATTAACATTCTTATAGAGGTTATTCGTGTAACCGGTGAATAGGTATCAAAGAAGTCTACTCCTTCTTTTTGACGATATACTTTGGCTACCAATCTGGCTTTATATTTATCTATAGAGCCGTATGATTTCAATATCTTCTTGAAAATCCATTTGCAGGCAATTGGTTTTATTCCAGGTGGAATATCAACTATTTCCCAAGTTTTATTGCTTAGAATTGAATCAATCTCACTTTGGATTGCTTCTTTCCAACATGAAGATTCAGAAGATGACATTGCTTCCTTGTACGTTTGAGGTTCGTGTTCTAACATATAAGCTAAAATATCCGAACCAAATATTTTGGAAGTTCTTGCCCTTACGCTTCTTCTTGGTTCAACCTCCTCGTTGTCCTGATGAGTTTCATCTTCACATGTCTCATCTCTGTTATCTCTTGTCCTTTTTGGGACAGGATTTCCATCGTTTCTTTTATGTGGGAACACATCTTCAAAGAACGAGGCATCTCTTGATTCCATGATTGTATTTACATGAATATCATTTATATCAGACTTGAATACCAAAAATCTATAGGCACTACTATTTTGGGCTGGCCCAAGATAATAACAATATACTGTTTTTGATCCAAGTTTGACTCTCTTGAGAGGCGGAACTGGAACTTTTGCCAAGCACTCCCACACTTTGAGGTATTTAAAGCTTGGTTTGTGTCCTTTCCATATCTCATATGGAATTGTTCCCGTTTTATTGTGAGGAACTTTGTTTAATATGTGATTAGACATATTTAAGGCTTCCCCCCACAAGTTCGTCGGTAGACCAGAATTTAAAAGCATGGCAGTAATCATGTCTTTTAACGTTCTGTTCTTCCTCTCGGCTACACCATTTTGTTGTGGTGAATATGAAGCTGTTGTTTGATGAATTATACCATTTTCGGCACAGAACTGTTCAAATGGTGATTCATATTCTCCACCTCGATCAGATCTTAGTATCTTGATCTTTTTATTTAACTGATTTTCTACCTCAGCCTTGTATTTTATAAACGCTGTTATTGCTTCATCTTTACTATTTAAAAGATATACATAGCAATATCGCGTATAATCGTCAATAAAAGTAATGAAATACTTTTTCCCACCTCTTGTAGGTAGTGATTTAAAATCACATAAATCTGTATGTACCAAACCTAATGGTTCGGTGTTTCTGTCAACAGATTTAAATGGTTGTTTGACCATTTTTGCTTCTACACATGTCTCACATTTGTAGTTCTTATCTACTTGGAATTTTGGAATTAATCCCAAGTTTGATAATTTCTTCATTTTTCGGAAGTTTATATGTCCAAATCTATCGTGCCATAGTAAAATTTCATGCTCAAGCAAGTAAGAAACTTCAATTTTATTAATAGCACGATCAGAATACATAGATTTATTGCCGATAACGGCTACGTTCGCCTTAAATAGGCCACCACATAAATAACCCCTTCCGATATACATTCCAGCTTTGAACAGAACCATCTTGTCTGATTCGAACACAATTTTGAATCCTTTCTTTGATAGCACTGAGCCGGAGATCAGATTTTTGCGTATGTCTGGAACGTGAAGCACGTCATTTAGTTTGACAGTTTTTCCAAAAGTGAACTTGAGGATAACTGTGCCACTGCCTTCGATCATGGAAACTGCAGAATTACCCATGTAGAGTCTCTCTTTCTGATCGAATTTCTGGTATGTTGAGAACATGGATTTTTCAGAGCAAACATGACGAGTAGCTCCTGTGTCAACCCACCATTGGTTAGGGTTCTGAACCAAATTGCATTCAGAAATAACCGCTGAAAAGGTGGACTAATCCATTTTCATGTTGTCAACTGTTGTCATCTCTGTTTTAGTGTAAAACAGTAAAATTCTTAAGATGTTAGTTGGCTAGTGTACTAAAACAGGTAGCACGCTACAATAAACTCATCGCACAAGTTTATTAATTAGAATTCCACTACGCTGGAATTCTGTATTAGATAAGTGTAACAATAAGTTACATTGTAAATAAATTACAACAACAATGTTATACTATTGTAAAAAATAGTACAACTTATAAACGGGAAAGATTACAGTGAATCTAACCAGTATATAAAGGAAATTCCGTCTGAGGCTTGTCGTAACAATTTCCTTAAGAATTTTATTTCAAAACTCTCCCAAGATACAACAGACGTAATCTGCACGAGATTGTAATGAGTATGTCAACTCTGTGATACATATGGAATATTGAGCAGTAGAGCAAAGAAGCAGAAGAATTTAGATTGGAATCGGATGAGAATGTGATCAGTATTCTCTCCTATTTATAATTTCGTCCGCATCCCTTCAAACAGTCGCGTCCGCTTGACGGGTCGCACCCGTTGCCTTTTGGTCGCTGCTGTTCGTTAACGGGTCGCGCCCGCCTGCTACTGTTTCGCACCCGCTCGTACCGCCCGGTACTGTTTCGCCTGTACCGCTTCAGTCGGGTCGCACCCGCTCGCGTTTGGCCGCACATATTTGCTTCTAACGGGTCGCACCCGCTACTGTTCGCGTCCGCTTATGAATAGTCGCATCTCCTCAGGCAAAAACCCCACGTCCGTCTTCACCCGCCCGCTTCTCTTCAAATTCCAGACCCAGCCCAGTTTCATACGAAGCCCAAAACCGTTAAACAGTGGCCTAGTAAAAAGAATGGTCATTTTAGACCCGTACCCATACCTGTACCCGAGCCCGGCCCGGTTCGGTTCGGTCGGACGGACGACGGCGGCAGCGCGCGCGTGTGTGGTGGTGATGCATGATCTCCCTCCTCACAACGAAGCATACATTTGGAAGCCCCAGGCCCCCAACCTCCACTTGAGAAAGCTATTAATATACTTGGCTTTCTTAGTATATTAGGCGATGTGGGACTTATGTTTGTTATCATTCACTTTGTTTGTTTTAGGAATTCCACAATCCCATACATGAATGATAATATACATATCCCCCACACAAAGCGAAATATCACAGAGTACATATGGAATAATGCTTTATCGTGGATAAGTAGATATTTCACTTTGAACTTTCCCTAGTTAAAACTTATCGGATCTACTTAGCTAATCGGTGAATTATTTCATCTTGAACCGTCGGCCTTTATTGTATATCCAGACAATAAGCTTTACGAAGCATTGATTCCCTTCTCATCCAATCTCTTGGTTGTGTTCATTTTGGTCCTGAACAATTTTTTGGTTCTGCGAGTGTTTTTAGAGAATAAAAGCCTTTTAATATTCTCATAGAGCCGACCCATCTCACACTAACATAGGTGATCGCAACCATTAAGAGTATCCTACATATACCCCACTTGTTATTTCCAAGATATGGTCATCATTAAAAAACATAGTTTTAACCTTTAACTACTTCTGTAGGCATGCATTATATTTTGCACCACAGGAATGGAGTAGGACCAAGTCCATACAAATGCATAGCTTCTTGAGTTACTCATAACTGGTTTGCCTATTGATCCTAGTCCGTGGGATCTCCAGTCGCTAGGATAGGTTTCCGTATAAGGTAACTCTTGTTGGTTTAGGTTTTAAACCCATTCCCCTCGATGCGCAGTCAATTTTCTCTCTTGATAAACCTTTAGTAAATGCATCCGCTAGTTATCATTTGTCCTCACATAATCAATGGAAATAGTTCCATTAGAGAGTAACTGCCTAACTGTGTTATGGCGACGACGTATGTGTCGTGATTTGCCATTATACACAAGGTTTTTCGCTCTACTTAGCGCTGCTTGATATCGCAGTGAATACATATGGCCGTCACAGGTTTTGGCCAAAATGGAATATCTTCTAAGAATTGACGAAGCCATTCTGCCTCTTCGCCTGCTTTATCTAATGTGATAAACTCAGATTCCATGGTGGATCGAGCTATGTATGTTTGTTTTGTAGATTTCCATGACACTGCTGCTCCTGCAAGGGTAAAGACATAACCACTTGTGGATTTTGATTCCTTTGAATCTGCAATCCAGTTTGCATCACTATATCCTTCTAAGACGGCAGGATATTTTCCATAATGTAAGGAAAAATTAGTGGTATTCTTTAAATATCCCAACACTCTCATTAGTGCTTTCTAGTGTTCCTTCCCTGGATTACTTGTATACTTGCTTAGTCGACTTACCGCGTAAGCAATATCTGTCTGGTGCAATTCATCAGATACATTAAGCATCCTATTACACGAGAGTATTCCAGTTGCATTACACTCTCATCAGGGTTTTTATGCAGTACTTCCGATGGATTAAAAGGTGTCATCACTCCTTTAATTCCATACTCTTGGAATTTTTCAATCACTTTGTCTACATAGTGTGACTGAGATAGTTCAATTCCATTAGGTGTTCTTATTATTTTGATTCCCAAAATAACGTCCGCAACTCCTAAGTCTTTCATATTGAAATTATTGATTAACATCTTCTTTATAGTCTCTATTACTTTAGTATTAGGACCAAAGATTAGCATATCGTCTACATATAGACAAATCATCACATATGATTGTCCAACCGTTTGTAATAAACACATTTACCACATTCATTTATACGAAAACCATTTTTCATCATGACACTATCAAATTTTTCATGCCATTGTTTTGGAGCTTGTTTTAGTCCGTATAGTGATTTCACTAACCGACATACTTTGTTTTCATTTCCTTTAGAAATAAAACCCTTAGGTTGCTCCATGTAAATCTCCTCATCGAGATCTCCATTTAAGAATGCTGTTTTGACATCCATCTGATGAATTTCCAGATTATATATGGAAGCAATTGCTATTAACATTCTTATAGAGGTTATTCGTGTAACCGGTGAATAGGTATCAAAGAAGTCTACTCCTTCTTTTTGACGATATCCTTTGGCTACCAATCTGGCTTTATATTTATCTATAGAGCCGTCTGATTTCAATTTCTTCTTGAAAATCCATTTGCAGCCAATTGGTTTTATTCCAGGTGGAATATCAAGTATTTCCCAAGTTTTATTACTTAGAATTGAGTCAATCTCACTTTGGATTGCTTCTTTCCAACATGAAGATTCAGAAGATGACATTACTTTCTTGTACGTTTGAGGTTCGTGTTCTAACATATAAGTTAAAAAATCCGAACCAAATGTTTTGAAAGTTCTTGCCCTTACGCTTCTTCTTGGTTCAACCTCCTCGTTGTCCTGATGAGTTTCATCTTCACATGTCTCATCTCTGTTATCTCTTGTCCTTTTTGGGACAGGATTTTCATCGTTTCTTTTATGTGGGAACACATCTTCAAAGAACGAGGCATCTCTTGATTCCATGATTGTATTTACATGAATATTATTTATATCAGACTTGAATACCAAAAATCTGTAGGCACTACTATTTTGGGCTGGCCCAAGATGATAACAATCTACTGTTTTTGGTCCAAGTTTGACTCTCTTGGGAGGCGGAACTGGAACTTTTGCCAAGCACCCCCACACTTTGAGGTATTTAAAGCTTGATTTGTGTCCTTTCCATATCTCATATGGAATTGTTCCCGTTTTATTGTGAGGAACTTTGTTTAATATGTGATTAGACATATTTAAGGCTTCCCCCCATAAGTTCGTCGGTAGACCAGAAGTTAAAAGCATGGCAGTAATCATATCTTTTAACGTTCTGTTCTTCCTCTCGGCTACACCATTTTGTTGTGGTGAATATGGAGATGTTGTTTGATGAATTATACCATTTTCGGCACAGAACTGTTCAAATGGTGATTCATATTCTCCACCTCGATCAGATCTTAGTATCTTGATCTTTTTATTTAACTGATTTTCTACCTCAGCCTTGTATTTTATAAACGCTGTTATTGCTTCATCTTTACTATTTAAAAGATATACATAGCAATATCGCGTATAATCGTCAATAAAAGTAATGAAATACTTTTTCCCACCTCTTGTAGGTAGTGGTTTAAAATCACATAAATCTGTATGTACCGAACCTAATGGTTCGGTGCTTCTGTCAACAGATTTAAATGGTTGTTTGACCATTTTTGCTTCTAAACATGTCTCACATTTGTAGTTCTTATCTACTTGGAATTTTGGAATTAATCCCAAGTTTGATAATTTCTTCATTTTTCAAAAGTTTATGTGTCCTAATCTATCGTGTCATAGTAAAATTTCGTGCTCAAGCAAGTAAGAAACTTCAATTTTATTAATAGCACGATCAGAATACATAGATTTATTGCCGATAACGGCTATGTTTGCCTTAAATAGGTCATCACATAAATAACCCCTTCCGATATACATTCCAGCTTTGAACAGAACCATCTTGTCTGATTCGAATACAATTTTGAATCCTTTCTTTGATAGCACTGAGCCGGAGATCAGATTCTTGCGTATGTCTGGAACGTGAAGCACATCATTTAATTTGACAGTTTTTCCAGAAGTGAACTTGAGGATAACTGTGCCACTGCCTTCGATCATGGAAACTGCAGAATTACCCATGTAGAGTCTTTCTTTCTGATCGAATTTCTGGTATGTTGAAAACATGGATTTTTCAGAGCAAACATGACGAGTAGCTCCTGTGTCAACCCACCATTGGTTAGGGTTCTGAACCAAATTGCGTTCAGAAATAATCGCTGAAAAGGTGGACTTATCCATTTTCATGTTGTCAACTGTTGTCATCTCTGTTTTAGTATAAAACAGTAAAATTCTTAAGATGTTAGTTGGCTAGTGTACTAAAACAGGTAGCACGCTACAATAAACTCGTCGTACAAGTTTATTAATTAGAATTCCACTACGTTGGAATTTTGTATTAGATAAGTGTAACAATAAGTTACGTTGTAAATAAATTACAACAACAACGTTATACTATTGTAAGAAATAGTACAACTTATAAACGAGAAAGATTTCAGTGAATCTAACCAGTATATAAAGGAAATTCCGTCTGAGGCTTGTCGTAACAATTTCCTTAAGAATTTTATTTCAAAACTCTCCCAAGATACAACAGACGTAATCTGCACGAGATTGTAATGAGTATGTCAACTCTGTGATATATATGGAATATTGAGCAGTAGAGCAAAGAAGCAGAAGAAATTAGATTGGAATCGGATGAGAATGTGATCAGTATTCTCTCATATTTATAATTTCGTCCACATCCCTTCAAACAGTCGCGTCCGCTTGACGGGTCGCACCCATTGCCTTTTGGTCGCTGCTGTTCGTTAACAGGTCGCGCCCGCCTGCTACTGTTTCGCACCCGCTCGTACCGCCTGGTACTGTTTCGCCTGTACCGCTTTAGTTGGGTCGCACCCGCTTGCGTTTGGCCGCACCTGTTTGCTTCTAACGGGTCGCACCCGCTACTGTTCGCGTCCGCTTATGAACAGTCGCATCCCCTCAGGCAAAAACCCCGCGTCCGTCTTCACCCGCCCGCTTCTCTTCAAATTCCAGGCCCAGCCCAGTTTCAGACGAAGCCCAAAACCGTTAAACAGTGGCCTAGTAAAAAGAATGGTCATTTTAGACCCGTACCCGAGCCCGGCCCGGCCCAGTTCGGTCGGACGGACGGCGGCGGCGGCGAGCGCGTGTGGTTGTGATGCATGATCTCCCTCCTCACAACGAAGCATACATTTGGGAGCCCCAGGCCCCCAACATCCACTTGAGAAAGCTATTAATATACTTGGCTTTCTTAGTATATTAGGCGATGTGGAACTTATGTTTGTTATCATTCACTTTGTTTGTTTTAGGAATTTCGAAAAATAATTTACTATACTTTTTATGTCTTGATGTTTGTAGATGCAATATTAGTGTTTTTATTAGTCTTTAACTTATAATTTACCTTCTCATGCGATGTTGTAACGCCCCACTCCGAAACCCATTCTAACAAAGAGTATTACGGAGTAATACTGTCTGCTGGAACATAGAATAGAGTATAATGGAAGCGACCATATGTTATCAAGCTATAACTATCTACTGAATACGTCGAAATGTGGTGTCGTTTTTTTTCAAGTGGTTCGACATATCCAATAGATATTTATAACGAAATTACAATGGCTAAGGAAAATAGGTTCAGAACAAACTTAATACTAAATGATAACATCATCAACACAGAACAGTCACATAACAGTCACAGAACATAGGTACAATATATCGTTAATACAGATCCAAATAACAAAAAGGTGGGTACAAAGCCACCGCTCACACATGTGAGTCAAAGATATGTACATAAGAGACTGAATAATCAGAGTATCAAAATAGTGGACAAATATAAAGAGCTATCTATCAGCATAGCAGATAATGTCCAAGCGGAAGCACAGAAAGCTAAGTCCAGAGGCCTAACCTGAAACAACTCGGTCTGACCCGAGCGAAAAACACTCGGGTCAGGCTAGCTAAACAATCAGTTAATAAACTGTGATAAACATGAAAGATAATGAGGCGATGTATATCATAGTACTATAGACCACAAACTCTCACATAGAGAAGAAATAAACATCTAAGTAGAGATGTATAGCAAGCCTTGTATCATTAGCATAACATAGTCAAAAATGTCAAAACAAAACATCTAAGTAGAAATGTATAATAAGCCTCACATCATCGGCATAACGTAAGCACAAATGCCAAAACATAAACATCTAAGTAGAGATGTCAAAAACGATGCATCTAAGTGGAGATGTATAACATGCCATCTAAGTAGAGATGCCAAAATGATACATCTATGTAGAGATGTATAACGGCCATCTAAGTAGAGATGCCAAATACGATACATCTGTGTAGAGATGTATAACGACTATCTAAGTAGAGATGCCAAAACGATACCTCTAAGGGAGACAGTCCGAAGACATTATCCCAAAGGTAATAAAAGGAATGTATCACGAACTTTTAGCAAGGAACCCGTAAAGTAGTAACGTGAGTCCCATACCCTAACGTTCGTACTAAACGGTTTACTAACCAATAGTAAGCTTCCACACTCAAAGCAGTAAAAAAGTTTACCTCATGTCATCGGTAAACTAGGCCAAAAGGCCAAAACGATCAATCGAATAGGTCGGGGATTAATCGAAAAGATAAACGCATGGATTCATGGTCCATGTTTTATCTAACCATTTAATCACCTTTCCACTTCACTCGAAGTGCAGAAGAGTGTATATTTTACATAGAAAATAGTCGGAGAAAGCGGATTCTTAATCGTTGAAAACCTCTTTAGAAATAGCCTTTGAAATTCTCCTATTATGGAGTAATTAATTTAATACTTAAAATAATACTAAATAATAGTTTCAAAAGCTAATTTGATGGAAAATCACTTTAGAATTATTTATAAAATCCGTGCACGAAATCTAGAGACAAATCTCAAAGAAATTGAAAAATCTCAGAAAAATAGTCGAAATTATACCAAGTATAAAATCACTGAAAACAAATCAAAGCCACTAGTTCGACGACAGATTTGAACCTGCAAATAGAGTCTAAATGATATGAAAATTTGCAGGAATATAGACCAATATTCCTGCTCCAAACTGCAAAAAGAATCGGGAAATTCCGACGTGAAACGAAGAAACTGCATCGTCTCAAAGTCGGACAAAAATCATAAAACTTTGCTGTGTCAAAACAGTCCAAAGGTCACACTTCGACGACATGGTCGAAGGGCCATATCAACCCAGATCTTGATGAAAATTGGCAGAAGCATAGTACAATACTCCAACTTTGATATGCAACAAGAATCGTTCAGTTCCGACTTGAAACAAAGAAATGACAACGTCTCAAAGTTGGTCCGACGATACTGAAAATGATTACTGTTGTAAAACCGTTTCTGGGTGCTACTTCGACAATAAAAACGAAGTACCAAACGCGCCCAGATCTAAACCAAACTTTTCAAGCTTGAAGATCTCGATCTCATCTTTCCAACGAGACCGAAATCGATAAAATCCGACATAGGAACTGCTCGCAGCGAGGTCGCGAAGTTGGACATTTGAATTAAAATTAATCAATGTTTTTCAAAACAGTTTCTAGGTGCTACTTCGGCAATAAAAACGAAGTATCAAACACATTCAGATCTTAACCAAATTTTGCAGAGTTGAAGAACTTGACATCATCTTTCCAACGAGATCAAAATCGATGAAATCCGACATAGGGCGAGCCCGGGATGGCGTCGCAAAGTCGGGGTTCTGCGCTAAAATCCGACAAAGGCCTGTAGCTATGCACTAACAGGCCAGAGATGAAAAACCATAATTTTGGCATAGTAAACTTCAAATTCTTGCAAAATGACTAAAATAAAAGTTGTAGCTTAGTTTCTAAGCTTTTAGGAATGACCACGATCGTCAAATTCCGATCAGGGATGAAAATTCTATGACTAAAACAATTCTCGGATCTTATGTTACATACCAACATTTCATCAAGCACCTTCTGCTCACAGGTTCAGAAACTGTGACAAAGCTATCTTCCCATCAGCATGGAGTCAAACTGAAGGTCGCTGAGGATCTCATGTATAACCAGAAGCACAAAGAAGCCAACAGTGACAAGTAATCATAAAAGAATGGAAGAACTGCACCATGTGCATGTGTGCACGTGCACAGTTGAAATTAACTCTTGCTATTGATTTTATTCAAGCTGTAGCCAGCACTCAGTGAGCTTTCATCTACAACGGCTAGTTTGATTAAGTCCAATCTGAAGGTGTATAAATATGAATCTAAAAAGTTGTACTATGACATGAAGAAAGTTTAATAAAATATATCAGTTTCTCTTATCTTACTGTGTATGCATTTTTCTCATTTCCAGTGCTTCTGGCTTCACCCATATTCTCTTATTCTTTCATCTGATTTCACCTCAGTTCTGAGTATTATTATTATCACCACCTTCTTGCTCTATCCTGCTCTGTTCTTGAATTCCTACAGCCACCTGAACATCATTACTTGTCACTCCCACCATGACTCAAACCCGAGCACAAGCCCAAAAGGAGAAAGACCCCACCAATTTGGTATCGGAGCCAACTGATGAGCAAGATTTTGACCCTCATCAGGATCCTTCACCTCAATCAGAAGTCAATAAAGAAGGAGTCTCTTCTCTGGATTCAGCAACTACTGATAATCCCACTGAGTTATGGCTAAGGCAAGATTTGTTTAACAACAGAACTGCTTTATCACTAAGGAGATTGGAAAGAACTACCCAATATTTATCAATCACAACATCAACTCTGACAAGGCAGAATCAAGAAACCACTGAAAAGCTTGATAACATGCAAGAAATGATGACCAAATTTTTTTCAGAGTTAAAAGAAATCAAGAACCAAAAGCAAACCGACCAGACCTTCAGATCTGACTTTCACATATCCTCTTCTTTTCCACAAAATTCCTTTCCCAATCAACGATCCAATGTTTATGTTCCACCTAATAATAGGCCACCAATATTATCCAGAACCGATGCCGATCACTCCCCATCAAGACACGTTGATTCTTCTACTCATCATTCAAAAGAAATGGCCAAACTTAATATCGAGATAGACTTTCCAACTTTTTCTGGTGAAGATAGAGTTATTGATTGGATTCGACAAGTTGAGCAGTTCTTTAAATACAAACATACTGATGTCCAAGAATGGGTGCATATCTGTTCTTTTCACCTCAAAAAAGAAGCACTACAATGGTTTTACAGGTATTCTCACACTGTTTTGGATTATGACCAGTGGTCAACCTTCAACAAGGCCATTCAGGTACATTTCCTTTCTACTGAATTAGACAGACCATATGATACATTCTCCTCGCTCAAACAAACTTCTTCTGTTATGAACTATGTTAATCAGTTTGAACAATTAGAGGGGATGATTGAGCATATCACACCTATACATCTTTTAAAAAAAAAATTGGTGGCTTAAAAGATGAAATTAAATTTGATGTTATAGCGGCCAATCCACCTGATTTTGATTCCGCTGTGGCATTAGCAAAGACATTTGAAACAAAGTGGTTATCTGTCAATAGAATTAACAAGAAAAATTCTTTCAAAAATACTTTGCCTTCATCTCACTTTTCTGACAGCAATAAAAATCTTTCTCAGCAAAAAAACTACTTCCTCTAATTCTGAAAAGTTTTCTAAAATAAAGCAACTGACTCCGGAGGAATTATTAGAAAAGAAAAGAAAGAATATTTGTTATGGCTGTAATGAAAAATATTATTATGGTCATAAATGCAAAACAAAACAAATTCATGTTATGGAAGGAATTATTGATTTATCTGATCAAGATGAATCCTCTGATCAAGACATCACCTCTGATACTCCTTTGCAACTTACTGCTCCTGACACTGCACACACAACTGACAATACTTTGTTATCTATTTCTATCAATGCTTTGCTTGGTATTCCTACTTTACATACTATGAAAATTAAGGGAATGATCAATCACAAATCAATTATCTTTTTAATTGATTCTGGATCTACACATAGTTTTATTCATACTTCTTTAGCCCACAAATTAAATTTACAGCGAAGTAAAGCAAGACATTTTGAGGTACAGGTAGCTAATGGTCAGAAACTACAAGGTAATGAAATCTGTTCTCAAGTTTTACTTACTTGTCAAGGATGCAAAATGCCAATTGACTTATTAGTACTTCCAATGGAAGGATGTCAAGTTGTTTTAGGTGCCCAGTGGATGAAAGAATTAGATGAAATTTGTTTTAATTTTAAAAAACTGCAGGTGTGATTTTTTTATAAAAATAAAGAATATCTATGGCAAGGTCTTATTCAACCTGATTCTTACACTGTTGATGATAAAAAAGATACGAAAGAATTTAACTATGCTCACCTGAGATTCATGCTTTTATCTACTGCTTCAACTTCAGTTCCTCCCACAACTGCATTACACACAGATATTCAAACTCTGCTGAATAAATTCCCTTCTGTTACTTCCTCCATACTTCCACTACCACCTGCAAGACATTGTGACCACAAAATCCCTCTTTTACAAGGCTCTAAACCAGTTTGTCTTAAACCATATAGATATTCTCATCATATTAAAAATGAATTAGATAAACTAATCTCTGATATGCTTTCATCTGGTATTATTCGAAATAGTTCTAGTGCCTTTTCTGCTCCTGTTGTTATGGTTAGAAAAAAGGATTTCTCATGGAGATTGTGTATAGATTATAGGGCTTTAAATAAACAAACAATTAAAAATAAATTTCCCATCCCATTGATAGATGATTTACTAGATGAATTGCATGATTCAAATTTTTTTACCAAATTAGATTTGAAGTCAGGTTACCATCAAATCCGCATGCATGAAGATGATATTCATAAAACAGCTTTTAGAACTCATGATGGTCATTATGAATTTTTGGTAATGCCATTTGGTTTAACTAATGCCCCTTCTACATTTCAATCTCTAATGAATAGTATTTTTAAAAACTATTTGCGAAATTTTATTCTCGTATTCTTTGATGATATTTTAGTTTACAGCAAGAATTGGGCTGATCATTTAATTCACTTGGAAACTACACTTCAAATTCTTCAATCAAATCACCTGGTGATCAACCTTCCTAAATGCTCCTTTGCTGCAAACAACATCAATTACCTCGGTCATATCATTTCCCATGAAGGCATTGCAGTGGACAGAGAAAAAAAAAAGGCCATTATGGACTGGCCACAACCGCAAAACATCAAAGCTCTTAGAGGCTTTTTGGGCCTTACTGGATACTACAGGAAATTCGTCAAAGGATATGGTTTGATTGCTAAACCACTTACTACTATGCTCAAGAAGAATTCTTTTATATGGACACCAGAGGCTACAGATGCCTTCTTCAAATTAAAGTCATGCCTCATCAGTCCCCCCATTTTGTCACTACCTGATTTCTCTAAAGATTTTATAATCGAATGTGATGCAAGTGGTTGTGGAATTGGCGCTGTTCTCTTGCAAAGCAACAAACCTATTGCATTTATTAGTCAGCCTCTTCAAGGAAGAAATTTACTCTTATCTACTTACGAGAAAGAACTTCTAGCATTAATCTTGGCAACAAAAAAATGGTCACAATATCTCCTAGGCAGAAAATTCATCATTCGAACTGATCATCAGAGCTTACAACATTTGTTATCCCAGAAATTGACAAACGGTATTCAAGGGAAGTGGCTTGCCAAGCTACATGGATATGACTATACTGTGGAATATAAAAAAGGAAAAGAAAATATTGTTGCTGACAGTTTATCACGGATTCATGATCGACCAAAGCTTACAGCCCTGACCACAGTTCAACCCGATTGGATTTTGGAACTTCAACGAGAAGTAAGTCAATCCCCATTTTATGAAATAAAAAAATAACAAATCCTACAAGGCAACCTGGACTCACATAAGTATAAACTGTTGGATGATTTAATTTTTTACAAAGGTAGGATACTCTTAGACCCATCCAATACTTCTCTGTTGAATATTATCCTCTTCGAATTTCATTCTTCACCGTTAGGAGGCCATTCTGGTGTTCGAAAAACTCTCAAGAAAATTAAGCGAGTCTTTTCCTGGAGGCACATGAAGCAATCAGTTGAAAAGTATATTCGAGATTGTGATATTTGTCAACGTTCCAAAAGTGACAATATACAATACCCTGGACTTCTTCAGCCGCTGCCAACCCCAGAAAGTGTTTGGACTGACATCACGATGGACTTTATCACTCATTTACCAAAAAGTAATAGCTCAACTGTTATATATGTTGTGGTTGATCGATTATCAAAATATGCACATTTTTTCCCCTTTCCCATCCTTATACTGCACAACAAGTAGCCAAGGTTTTTTTTGATGGGATATTTAAGTTGTATGGTATGCCTACATCAATCGTTAGTGACAGGGATCCTATTTTCTTGAGTAAATTTTGGACTGAGTTATTCAATCTTCAAGGTAGCACACTCAAATAAAGCTCGGCATATCATCCACAAACTGATGGCCAGTCAGAAGCTACTAACAAAATTCTAGAGACATACCTACGCTGTTTTGTTTCACATCAGCCTAGCGAATGGACAAAGTGGCTAACTCTTGCTGAATTCTGGTTTAATACTTCTTGGAAACAATCTACCAATCTAACCCCTTATGAAATTTTATATGGAAAACCACCTCCCACTCTCTTATCATATATTCCTCATACTGCCAGAGTGGAACAAGTTGAACAGCATCTCTTTTCTCGAGACATCATTATGCAGTTATTAAAAGACAGCCTTGCTCTCGCCCAAGAACGAATGAAAAAATTTGCAGATCAAAAACGAACTGAAAGATCATTCTCTGTTGGTGATTGGGTCTACCTGAAGCTACAGCCTTATAGACAAATCTCGGTCAGTTCTACTAAAACAACTAAATTATCTCCTAAATATTACGGGCCATTCAAGATCATTCAACGAATTAGAGAAGTTGCTTACAAACTAGACCTTCCTGTTGCCTCTCAGATACATTCTGTTTTTCATATCTCCCAGTTGAAGAAAAGGATTAGTTCACATATCATATTACAACAAGACCTTCCATCATATACTGCTGAATTAGTTGATGAACCAGAACAAATCCTTGAACGACGATTGATACCACGGAATAATAAACCAGTGGTTCAAGCACTTATCAAATGGAAGAATAAACCCATTTTAGATTCCACTTGGGAAGATTATTGGGATATAATCAAGCGTTTTCCTACTTTGGACCTTGAGGCAAGGTCCATTCTTTATGGGGAGGGGAGTTGTTACATACCAACATTTCATCAAGCACCTTCTGCTCACAGGTTCAGAAACTGTGACAAAGCTATCTTCCCATCAGCATGGAGTCAAACTGAAGGTCGCTGAGGATCTCAGGTATAACCAGAAGCACAAAGAAGCCAACAGTGACAAGTAATCATAAAAGAATGGAAGAACTGCACCATGTGCATGTGTGCACGTGCACTGTTGAAATTAACTCTTGCTATTGATTTTATTCAAGCTGTAGCCAGCACTCAGTGAGCTGTCATCTCCAACGGCTAGTTTGATTAAGTCCAATCTGAAGGTGTATAAATATGAATCTAAAAAGTTGTACTATGACATGAAGAAAGTTTAATAAAATATATCAGTTTCTCTTATCTTACTGTGTATGCATTTTTCTCATTTCCAGTGCTTCTGGCTTCACCCATATTCTCTTATTCTTTCATCTAATTTCACCTCAGTTCTGAGTATTATTATTATCACCACCTTCTTGCTCTATCCTGCTCTGTTCTTGAATTCCTGCAGCCACATGAACATCATTACTTGTCACTCCCACCATGACTCAAACCCGAGCACAAGCCCAAAGGAGAAAGACCCCACCATCTTAATTATATATCACTGTCGTTTTGCTCTCGGGACAGTGGCAAGAATGCACAGTTTTGACCAAATTAACTTCAAAATTTCATGAAACTCAAAACATGAAAATTTTAGCCTTATCTCTATGCTTTCCAGAACATCTAAAATTATTTTATTTTGATAAGAAATGAGTAACTTATGGCCAAAACAATTTCAGGTTTTTATTTTTATCAACCCTGTAGTTTGTTGTCAGGTCAGAAGCAAACAAACATGATTTCGACCATTCAAACCTCAAAATTAGGCAAAGCACAAAACATAAAAGTTATAGGCTACAGAATAATCTTTCCATAACATCAAGAAAATCTTAATTCCGATTTAAGATGAATGAGATATGCCTAATTTACTAACAGCAATACACTAATTATAATTTCAGCTAGCATATATTACCTCAACCAATACAAGAAAAATATGCACAACTACTTGGTGTGCACTCCAAAAACTAGAGAGATGAGATCAAGAGCCTTCATAACAAAAATAAACCAAAAACCATGTATTAAAAATTTATTTCAGAAATTAGAATGAAGATTAGAGAATGATTACTTTACCTTTTAGCTTGTATTAACCTAGATTAGCTATGTGGAGAGGAAAATGGATCTTCTACCAAATGGAGGCCATTAATTAGGTTTTTAGGAGATGTTTAGGGTTTTAGGAAATTATGAAGAGGAGGATTAGGGTTTAGGGTGGGTTTAAGATAGTATATAGAGGTGGGTAATGGGTTTGGTTTCACTAATTGACCCAATAAGAGAAGTGGCATCCTAATGTTCACTAAAACTATTTAATGCTTCATTAGCCAACTAAAACCCACCATTATAAAACCACCCGTTTTTTTAGCTCCATTTAAATTAAAATCATAATTTTAATTTATTATTCGGTAATTGCAATCCCGGGTTGTTACAGACTCCCCCCTTAAGAAAATTGCGTCCCCGTAATTCCTTAAATATGGAAGTCGTCTATAACCTCTAATCCACCGAAGAAACAACAGAAGATAAATATAGATGCTCACCCGTACACGAAGATGAAAGAAAACCAGGATAAGAACGCTCGATAAATTCTCTAGTCTCCCAAGTGCAGTCCTTAGGATTCAATGACCATTGAATTTTCACAAGCTGAACCTCTTTGTTGCGAAGGCGTCTGACCTCCGAATCAAGAACACGAAGAGGTTGCTGCTCCAATGATAAATTAGGTGAGATCTCTAAATTAGGAACGATATGTGGCTCCATAATAGAATCAGGATCGCACACACTTGCGAAGCTGAGACACATGGAACACGTCATGCATTCCAGAAAAGTGAGCAGGTAGAGCCACACGATAAGCAACGGGGCCGATGCGTTTCGTGATAGGAAATGGTCCAACATAGCGAGGAGGCAATTTCCCTGTAGAGCTGAAACGCACAACCCCCTTCATGGGAGAAATCCGAATGAAGACAAAATCACCAATGGAGAACTCAAAAGGCTTCCTACGGTTGTCCGCGTAGGATTTCTGGCGGTCTTGTGCCTCTCTCATTCTCTGACGGATAAGAACAATCTTTTCAGAAGATTCCCGAACTGAATCTGACCAAGAATGAGCTTCTCGCCAGATTCTAACCAACAAGAAGGAGAGCGACATGGCCTTCCGTATAGAGCCTCGAAAGGCGCCATGCCAATACTAGACTGATAGCTGTTGTTGTAGGAGAACTCTATGAGAGGTAAGTGATCCTCCCAACTACCCCCGAAATCCATAATACAACAGCGCAAAAGATCCTCCAAAACACGATTCACCCTCTCAGTCTGAGGGTGATAAGCAGTAGATAAATTTAGCTTTGTGCCCAAAGCTGACTGTAGGCACTTTCAGAAGTGACTAGTGAAAATGGTGTCTCGATCATACACGATAGAGCTAGGAATGCCATGAAGTCGTACGACTTCCTTCACATAGAACTTGGCCAACTGAGGTGCAGTCCGAGTGGACTTAATCGGAATGAAATGAGCCGATTTGGTCAAGCGATCAACAATAACCCAGATAGAAGTATGGCCTGACCTCGATCGAGGCAGAACGCCAATGAAATCCATGGATATCTGATCCCATTTCCATAATGGAATCTCTAGAGGCTGAAGAAGACTAGATGGACGCTGATGCTCGGCCTTGTTCTGTTGACAAATCATGCAACCGCTCACATAACTTGCAACATCTCTCTTCAAACCCTCCCAATAATATAGTCGGCACATATCGGCATACATCTTACTCGAACCGGGATGTATAGTGTACATAGTGCGATGGCACTCGTCCAGAATGTCACGCCTAAGTGATAAATCAGATGGTACAACAATACGGTTCTTCCTACGAAGACACCGATGAAAATCAAGAGAATAATCCAGCAATGTCTCATCACTGGATCCCGACTCAAGAAGATGAATAAGATGCAATAAGTCTGGATCATGCCGCTGAGCATGGGCAATGCGATCCAATAAGATAGGACGAGCTTCCAAGCTGAATAATAAGACTGGAGAATCAGAAGATGGAGCTCGATCTCTAATATAACACAAAGATAGGGTCTTAAGAATATCCCACTCGGCAATCATCATAGAAACTACCGCCGAGTGCTTGCGACTGAGCGCATCTGCAACTCGATTACCCTTGCCAGGGGTATACTGAATATCTAAATCATATGAGGCGAGAAACTCAAGCCATCGCTGCTGCCTCATATTGAGATCCCTCTGACTGAATAGATACTTCAGCGACTTGTGATCGGTGTAAAGAATGAAGCGTTCGCCTAATAGAAAGTGATGCCACGTCTTCAAGGCAAAGACGATAGCTGCTAACTCAAGATCATGAATAGGATAGCGAACCTCATTCGGACGCAGTTGCCTGGAAGCATAAGCAACTACCCGATCCTTCTGCATAAGCACGGCACCGAGCCCGCTACCACAAGCATTGGTGTATACAACAAGATCATGGTTACTCTCTGAAACCACCAGAATAGGAGCATGAGTGAGAAGTTCCTTCAGTCGCTGAAAGGAAGCTTCACACTTATCAGACCAAATAAAGCGAACACCCTTACGAGTCAGCATCGTAAGGGGAAGTGCAACTCGAGAGAAATCCTTGATAAACCGACGGTAATAACCCGCCAGACCAAGGAAGCTGCGAATATCATGAACGTTCTCGGGCTGCTTCCAATTCTGAATAGCTTCGATCTTGGCAGGATCGACAGAAATACCCTCAGATGATACAACATGGCCCAAGAACTTGACCTTGCTCTCCCAAAAATGGCACTTGGAGAGCTTGGCCTTAAGCTGATGCTGAAGAAGAGTATCCAAGACGATCCGCAAATGATGAGTATGCTCTGCCTCGGATCTAGAATAAATAAGAATATCGTCGATGAAAACCAAAACGAATCTATCGATGTATTCCCAGAATACTCGATTCATAAGATCGACGAAGAAAGCCAGTGCGTTCGTCAAGCCGAATGGCATGACCAACCACTCAAAAGAACCATAACGAGTGCGGAAAGCGGTAAGAGGAATGTTATCTTCCGCAACTCGGAGCTGATGAAATTCGGTGGCAAGGTCGAGCTGGGAAAAGACCTTCGCACCGCTCAACTGATCAAGCATATCGTCTATCCGTGGCAATGGATAACGATTTCTGATGGTCAACTCATTAAGCTTGCGATAGTCAATGCAAAGCCTAAGAGAGCCATCAGGCTTCTTAACGAAGACCACAGCAGCACCCCATGGCGAAGAACTGGACCGAATGAACTGCTTTGCCTCAAGCTCTACTAACCGCTTCCTGAGTTCCTCATTCTCTTTAGTAGACATCCTCGTGGGAGTACGCCCAACTGGGTGAGAGCCTGGAATGAGATCGATGCGGAATTCAATGGCCTGCTTTGGCGGCAGGCCAGATACTGGCTCGAATATATCGGGGAAATTCCGAACAATAGGAATACGAGATATGTCCACATCCTCATCTCGTGAATCAAGAGCAAATAAAGTAATATCAGAAATCCCAACATCCTGAAGAGCAATGGTTAATGGAGCGGACGAGTCAGGATGACGAAGAAATAATATCCGCTCCGAACAAATGATTTTGGCATCGTACTGAGCGAGCCAATCCATGCCAAGAATCATGTCAAAGCCCAAATACTCCATAACGGCACGGAAAGAAAACCCACAAAGATCAATATCTATATCCTCACAAAGCAGGCTAAGGGTCGTGGACCCGCCTATGGGATTCACAATCCTTAGTGAAGAAACCAAACAAGTAACATCCAAAGATAAAGTATCAACTAGTTCCTTTGATACGAATGAGTGAGAGGCACCCGTATCAAAGAGAACTCTACAAGATCTACCATGAAATAAAATAGAACCTTCGAGAATGGAAGGATGCGTACCTCGAGGCTGAGCTAAAGATGTAGGAGCCTTGGCAGCATTAACTTGCCAGATCTAGGAGGTGCAGTAGGACAAGTGGCATTAAGATGACCCTCCTTCTTACAATAGCGGAAGAAAAGAGGCTTGGGACACTTTTTAAACATATGATCGGTAGATCCACAGTTGAAACACTTCCGAATGGAAGGTGTTCCACTAAGCTGAGCAATAGACTGAGGCTGAGTCTGAGAAATAGAGCTGGCTGTCTTCTTCTTCTTATGCCAAGACTTGGACTTCTGAAATGGGCCCCGCTTCTGATTGGGATTTTTGGAACCCTCACCATCTCCATCACTGTCTCTCTCACGCTCAACCGCTTCAAGGTGAAGCGCTGCGTCAACTAGCTCATCAAAAGGGAGCTTAAGCTGGAGCATAAGCTGTTTCTTCAAATATTTCTTCAGGCCTTCTACAAACTTGAGATTTTTCTTATAAGGGGAGCTAATGAACTCGAGGCCATACTTGGACAGGGCCTCGAAAGATGATGAATAGTCAGCAACAGAGGTCTTCCCTTTCTTAAGGTCAATAAAGCGGCGTGCAAGGGCTATCTTCTCGGACTCGGGAACAAACTTAAGCAAGAAGCGCTCTCGGAACCGGTCCCAAGTGAGTGAGGCCTCATCGGTCTCGGAGACAAGCAGCTCGTACCAATCTAAGGCACGACCCTCAAGATGGCTAGAAGTAACAAGAACTCTGTCCTGGTCGGGGATAGCCATGCGAGTAAAATTACGCTCGCAAACTCTGATCCAAGCCTGAACCTCCAGAATAGTCTCGGAGCCACTGAACGGCTTCCCTCCGAGATGAATAAAGTCGCTGCATAAACGCGCAAAAGCAGAATTGTGTGGTGCATCTGAAACTGGTGCAGGAGATTGAGAGTGCGACTGAGAGTTACGAACCAGCTCCATGACCTGGTCTGTGGTCATGTATACGCCCTTTGGGTGAGGGTTGCCGGACTGTCCAGCATCAGCAGAACGGAGGTTCCTACCTCTCCCAACCATACTAAAAGATAAGATAAGATACGAGTTAAGCATGATTTAAAGATAGATAATTAAAATGGAATACTACGGAATATAAATGTATTCCTAAACATATTCCTAACTTATCTATCCAATGTCATGAAGAAAGGGCATTGTAATATTTGAATCATACTAAGATGTATTATACTAAGTGTTACTGTTCTGTATTTATTATACTTAGTTCTGAACCTGGCTCTGATACCAAGATGTAACGCCCCACTCCGAGACCCATTCTAACAAAGAGTATTACGGAGTAATACCGTCTGCTGGAACGGAGAATAGAGTATAATGGAAGCGACCATATGTAATCAAGCTATAACTATCTACTGAATATGTCGAAATGTGGTATCGTTTTTTTTTCAAGTGCTTCGACATATCCAATAGATATTTATAACGAAATTACAATGGCTAAGGAAAATAGGTTCAGAACAAACATAATACTAAATGATAACATCATCATCACAGAACAGTCACAGAACACAGGTACAATATATCATCAATACAGATCCAAATATCAAAAAGGTGGGTACAAAGCCACCGCTCACACATGTGAGTCAAAGATATGTACATAAGAGACTGAATAATTAGAGTATCAAAATAGTGGACAAATATAAAGAGCTATCTATCAGCATAGCAGATAATGTCCAAGCGGAAGCACAGAAAGCTATGTCCAGAGGCCTAACCAGAAACAACTCGATCTGACCCGAGCGAAAAACACTTGGGTCAGGCTATCTAAACAATCAGTTAATAAACTGTGATAAACATGATAGATAATGAGCCGATATATATCATAGTACTATAGACCACAAACTCTCACATAGAGAAGAAATAAACATCTAAGTAGAGATGTATAGCAAGCCTTGTATCATTAGCATAACATAGTCACAAATGTCAAAACAAAACATCTAAGTAGAAATGTATAATAAGCCTCATATCATCGGCATAACGTAAGCACAAATGCCAAAACATAAACATCTAAGTAGAGATGTCAAAAACGATACATCTAAGTAGAGATGTATAACAGGCCATCTAAGTAGAGATGCCAAAACGATACATCTATGTAGAGATGTATAACGGCCATCTAAGTAGAGATGCCAAATACGATACATCTATGTAGAGATGTATAACGGCCATCTAAGTAGAGATGCCAAATATGATACATCTATGTAGAGATGTATAACGGTCATCTAAGTAGAGATGCCAAAACTATACCACTAAGGGAGACAGTCCGAAGACGCTATCCCAAAGGTAACAAAAGGAATGTGTCACGAACTTTTAGCAAGGAACCCGTAAAGTAGTAACGTGAGTCCCATACCCCAACGTTCGTACTAAACGGTTTACTAACCAATAGTAAGCTTTCACACTCAAAGCAGTAAAAAGTTCACCTCATGTCATCGGTAAACTAGGCCAAAAAGCCAAAACGATCAATCGAATAGGTCGGGGATTAATCGGAAAGATAAACGTGCGGATTCATGGTCCGTGTTTTACCTAACCATTTAATCACCTTTCCACTTCGCTCGAAGTGCAGAAGAGTGTATATTTTACATAGAAAATAGTTGGAGAAAGCGGATTCTTAATCGTTGAAAACCTCTTTAGAAATAGCCTTTGAAATTCTCCTATTATGAAGTAATTAATTTAATACTTAAAATAATACTAAATAATAGTTTCAAAAGCTAATTTGATGGAAAATCACTTTAGAATTATTTATAAAATCCATGCACGAAATCTAGAGACAAATCTCAAAGAAATCGAAAAATCTCAGAAAAATAGTCGAAATTATACCAAGTATAAAATCACTGAAAACAAGTCGAAGTCACTAGTTTGACGACAGATTTGAACCTGCAAACAGAGTCTAAATGATATGAAAATTTGCAAGAATATAGACCAACATCCCTGCTCCAAACTGAAAAAAGAATCGGGAAATTCCGACGTGAAACGAAGAAACTGCATCGCCTCAAAGTCGGACAAAAATCATAAAACTTTGCTGTGTCAAAACAGTCCAAAGGTCACACTTCGACGACATGGTCGAAGGGCCATATCAACCCAGATCTTGATGAAAATTGGCAGAAGCATAGTACAATACTCCTACTTTGATATGCGACAAGAATCGTTCAGTTCCGACTTCAAACGAAGAAATGACAACGTCTCAAAGTTGGCCCGACGATACTGAAAACGATTACTGTTGTAAAACAGTTTCTGGGTGCTACTTCGACAATAAAAACGAAGTACCAAACGCGCCCAGATCTGAACGAAACTTTTCAAGCTTGAAGATCTCGATCTCATATTTCCAACGAGACTGAAATCGATAAAATCCGACATAGGACCTGCTCGCAGCGAGGTCGCGAAGTTGGACGTTTGAATTTAAATTAATCAATGTTTTTCAAAACAGTTTCTAGGTGCTACTTTGGCAATAAAAACGAAGTAACAAACGCATTCAGAAATTAACCAAATTTGGCAGAGTTGAAGATCTTGACCTCATCTTTCCAACGAGATCAAAATCAATGAGATCCGACATAGGACGAGCCCGGGATGGCGTCGCAAAGTCGGGGTTCTGCGCTGAGATCCTACAAAGGCCTGTAGCTATGCACTAACAGGCCAGAGATGAAAAACCATAATTTTGGCATAGTAAACTTCAAATTCTGGCAAAATGACTAGAATAAAAGTTGTATCTTAGTTTCTAAGCTTTTCGGAATGACCAAGATCGTTAAATTCCGATCAGGGATGAAAATTCTATGACTAAAACAATTCTCGGATCTTAATTATATATCACCGTCGTTTTGCTCTCGGGACAGTGGCAAGAATGCACAGTTTTGACCAAATTAACTTCAAAATTTCATGAAACTAAAAACATGAAAATTTTAGCCCTACTCTATGCTTTCCAGAACATCCAAAATTATTTGATTTGGATAAGAAATGAGTAACTTATGGCCAAAACAATTTCAGGTTTTTATTTTTATCAACCCTGTAGTTTGTTGTCAGGTCAGAAGCGAACAAACATGATTTCGACCATACAAACCTCAAAATTAGGCAAATCACAAAACATAAAAGTTATAGGCTACAGAATAAGCTTTCCAGAACATCAAGAAAATCATAATTCTGATTTAATATGAATGAGATATTCCTAATTTACTAACAGCAATACACTAATTATAATTTCAGCTAGCATATATTACCTCAACCAATGCAAGAAAAATATGCACAACCACTTGGTGTGCACTCCAAAAGCTAGAGAGATGAGATCAAGAGCCTTCATAACAAAAATAAACCAAAAACCATGTATTAAAAATTTATTTCAGAAATTAGAATGAAGATTAGAGAGTGATTAGAGAAGTATTGTTTTACCTTTTAGCTTGTATTAATGTAACGAACCCAAATTTTTATGAATTTAAGTTGATAATTTAAATGAATTTTTGAATTAAAATTGTAAGTTTATCGATTTAAGAGATGCGAGTTTCCCCGATTCAAATAGAAAATATATTAAGTCAAATTTATTTGAAAATTTGCATATATGTATATATATGATATATATATATATATATATATATATATATATATGTATGTATGTATTTGAGCATATATGAGTAAATTTAAAATTTTATATATATATATATATAGATATATATATATTTGATTTGAATTTAAATACTATATATGTATGTGTATATAGATAAATATAAAACAATAATTTTTAAAGTAAAATTCAGGATAAATATTTAAACTAAAAATAGAAGTAAAATAAATATTTGAGTTATAAATAGAGATAAATAAAAGTTAAGTATGGAACCAAACAAACATATTAAACATCTATGTACAAACAAAGTTATAGAATAAATAAATAAAAAGCAAAAAGAAGATAATGATAATTTATATAAGCATAAACAAAACAAACTCAATATAATACAGCCTGTAGATAAGTATGCAGGCAAGGCAAGACAAGAGGAAAAATAAATAAGAAGCAAATATAACTAAAACAAAAGTATGCATACAAACAAATACAAATATAAGTACAAAGCATATACAAACAGGTAAATTTGTAGACCTAAAAACATATCCAGGCAAATAAACATTTCATGTAGCCTGTAAAGAAGAAAGTAAGCAAAACAAAGTATATATTTTTACACAAGTAACAAAGCAAAGCATAAGCAAATAAAGGAAGTATGTAGGCTGTAAACAATCAAGTATGAACACAAAGAAAATAAAAGAGATAAATAGGCAGCCTGTAGAGTTTAATGTGCTAGGTAGTACTTGGCAATTAATGCAAGTTTCTCTAGCCATAACTAAAAATACTTCAGCCATGCCTTAGTACAAAACAAATCAATGTTCACACTATTGTACTAGAAAATATTATCAACCTGCACACTGTTTATATTTTTATATATATACATCAAACTCTCATTTTAGTTCGTCCATCATAAATGAAAGAAAAAAATGAATGAAGTAAACAAAACATAACAATACAAATCAACTCAACAAAGCAGATTCAAGAAAAAGAAGAAACTGTCGTTCATCAAAACCCAAAAGCAACTCTCTGCTTCAAAATTTTAAAAAGGTGAGTAACATCATCTTCTCCAAAATTTAAGAGTATGAAATCTTTTGCACATACCAGTGAATAAGTATGCATGCATATATTTATTAACCCTCTGTGTATATACATGACATATGAGTACATGTCTGGAACAAAAAGTTTACTCTGTTCTTGTTTCATTTTCCAGGTTTCAAACTTTTCAAAAAGAAAAAAAATCATTCCTTCACAATCTATTCGATGTTTGGATTTAGTATTGAAACAAAAATTGTTTGTTATAGCATAAACTCAAGATTTAAATTTTATTCAAGTGAAAGTAACTTGTACATACCCCTGGAAAACAAAATACTTGAGCAAGGCTTTCAATAAGTTAAAATTCGAACCTTTTAATATTCGAATTCAGGTATGTAGAACGAAATCGTATGCTGTAACTCGATTTTTAAAGCTTAAATCATGATTTTTAGATCAAAGATAAAGGAGTAGTTTAGGTTTGTAGGAATTTCAATGTTTTAGAAATCTATGGTGATTCACTAATTAGTAGGGATCGGGGTTTTGGCTAGTGATGGAGGGATGAACGGTGGTTGCAGGAAAAATGGTGTGATAGTGGTCTGATGATCGTGGTGGTGGCGGCGTAGGTTTAAAATTTTTAAACCTAGTTTTGACGCTGTTTCGTTTTGGTCTCGTTCGTTGCCTAGGGACGATCGAGCGTTACGTGATTTTGGGAATTGGTAGAGGAGTGGTAGGCGAAGCTACGGCCGGAGGTGATGGCTCTCAGGTGGTCAGAGCGTCGAGTGAGAACCGGTGATAGGTTCGTGGAGTGGAGGCTTGCAAGTGTTTACAGGTTGGGTTTTTTGGGTCAAATCTAATTCTCGAGCGAATCATGTCGTTTGGGTGCTGCGTGGGGTTGTCAAGGTGGATGTCGACTTGCCACGATGACCGGCAAGGGACCGGAGGCGAAGGCAGCACGGTGCACGTGCACCGTGCATGTTTGAAGGACTGGAGGGTTTTTTTTTGGATGTGCAGTTTTTTTTTTTCTTTCTTTTCTCGGGTTTCACTCGGGGCTTTGGGGTGTTTGGCTCGGAGTAAGGGGAGGGGGAACTCGAAGTAAATTGTTGCCATTGGGTTACTTTGGCATGCTACAGGTTTTTATAAAAAAAAAAACCCTGTCATGTTTTTTTTTTGGGTTTGTTTCTCAGGGGAGACTCGGGTCAGACGAGTGCTTGACTCGAAGCGATGGAGTTTAAAATAAAATAAAAAGTAAAGCTATAAATAAAAATAGAGATTTAAACTTAATTTTAAATCTGGATTCAAATTTGAATCTGAATCTTAGTTTTGAAGTAAAAGGAAATTTGAAGAAAAAAAAATTAAATTGTTTTTTTTAAATAATTTGAATGATAAATGTTCTCTACATTTATTTTTAAGGATTACAAATTAAATTTAAATTTGATTAATGTTTAAATGGTTAATCGTTTTGGATCTTAAATTCAAAACGGAATTTAAATTTGGATTTAAAAGTGTAATGTTTTAAATATACACTTAAACGTTAATTAAAGCCTAAGTAAAGGAAATGAATTAATTATGAATTATTAATTAAGTAACAAAATTAATGTGATAAATTTTGGTAACAAATTAGATTAATTAATTGAATCAATTGCAAATTGTTAATTACTTAATGAAAGCAATTAAAGGGTTAATTACTAATAAGTAAATAAATTTGGATATTTTGATTAAATTAATGATAAAGATAAATTGGAAATTAATGATTTGTTATTATGAGATGATTGCTTAATGGTAAGTAATTAAAAGAGTAAATTTCTTGAAATAATGAATTAAGAAGTTAATTAATTATATAATTGGTTCAAGAGTCAATTTAATTAATATGATTGATTAAGAATAATTTAATTAATTAAAGTGTTTGATAAATTAATTTATATCAAATGATTTGGAATTAATAAACCAGAATGGGATAATAAATTCATAAGTAATTTAAATTTATTTACTTGGAAATAAATTGAATTGATTAGGATTAAACGATTAATTAATCCTACTTATAAATGACTATTGAATACTTGACCTTACTTATGAATGATTGTATTGTATGAGATGCCTTGAATTGATTGTCCTATCCGATCTATGATATGTTATTCTTTAAATTGTGGTATGTATAATTTATTCGTTTATTGATGATACATCTGTATATTATCTGTGAATCTGTGAATAGACGATAAGCGTTATAGTTTATATCGCTTATCAACTATATTTCTATGTTTTAATCTGTGATGATTGAAATGATGTTGCACTAGTGTGTTAAACCCCTGGACCACACTTATACACACACACCAATATGGATTTCACGAGGAAATCGATTAAGTCACAGATTTTTGAAATAGTTTTGAATTTGAATTTTTAAATTCAAATGGTTCGAAATAGATTGGGTTTAAAGTGAAAAGCTTTTGAAATGGAATTTCAAAGATGAAATTTATTTTGAATAACTTGATTGAGTTTTGAAATTTCAATATTTTGATTTAAATTTAAATTCAATATTTGAAATTGAATTCTATATTCAGTATTTATGATATTAAATGATATACCGGTTTATATGGGTTTTAAATCATTTTAAGGTGTTGTTTTTTTTTTTGGGAATTTGAATTAACCCAAAGATTTTAACTTGTATAAATGAGATTGAATTTCTTCGAAACGAAAACTACTTGTTTTCAAATAATAATAGCTTTCATTTTAAAGAAAGGATCCCCAAATTATGTTGAAAAGGTTTCCAGTTTGAAATTGAATTGAAATTGTATTTGAAAGGCTATGAATGAATCTTTGGAAATGATTTTTGAAGGCTATAAGTTGAATCTTTGATTTAAAGATTCAACAAGTTAATCGAACTTTGAAAGCTATGAGTTAAATCTTTGATTTAAAGATTTAATGAGTTAATCTAATTGGAATGGAAATTGTTTTAAAAGTCTATAAATTGATCTTGTGAAATAAATCTTTTTGTAATATAAAGATTTGAAATGGTAATTGGTTTAAACCATTTGAAAAGGAAAGTTTTTGGGTTTTAAGTTGTGACTTAATTGAAATCCCAATATCCATATGTTTTTGAAATACTGCGCTCACTGTTCGGTTTAGCCGGGAGAGGACCTTTGTGTCGTATAACCCATTCCGAATAGGTGATTCGACGTTATGGATAGCATTTGAAGACCAGTGATGAAGACCGGATATTTTCGAAAACGAAAGGGTTTCTTGTCGAATGTCTTTGCATCGGCTGGTCCCCGGTATAGAGACTCCATATGTGATGGGAAGTCCGAACGTGATTAGTGAATATCCGGATTGCAAGGACTTCTTTGTAAGTGCCTTCGGTTCTGTTCGAGCCCGGAACAGACTTGTATGGATAGTATGTCTGACATTACAAATTGAGATATAAAGCCGATTTCTTTCAAATACATTTCTATTGGTGGCGGAGAATTTATTCTTTTAGCTTAACACCCTTCTCTGAGACGTACGAGCTCAGAGGTTATGTAGTTGAAGGTTATCAGCGATATATTCCCAATTTGGTAATGTGACATGCTGAGTGTTGCTGTGAAATGATCATTGTGTTGATTATTTGTGATAGGATCATTTGTTTGATCGTCTATCTTTGTGATCATTTCTATGATCATTTGTTGACCCAAAGCACGGCTTTTGTATAAAGTGTGTTTTTGTGGACATGACTTCGTCGAGCCTCACAAACCGGTAATGGTCGAAACAGGAATTGTGCGGCAAGGTTTTCAGGGATAACTTCCCTAGGGTATGACCATTCCTTCTGGAAAAGGGTAGTATCATGGTATGGAGCCCAGATACTTACTCATGTTGAAACACTTATTATTATGGTGTGATGTTGGTTAGAGAGCTCTCGTTTAAAGGTCCCAAAGGACCGGGGGTGGCATATCTGAGGGTTTGTAATATCCCTTGGGAAAAGGGGTTCCCGGCCTTGTTTGGCAGAGATCCAATTGGGTTCTCGGGGCGTCCTTCCAGAGGCGTTTCCATGTGGCAATGGGAAGTTCCTTGGCCTGATCATTCGTTGGAAATCCAAAGAAATAATACGAGACTTGTACGGTTTTAGTTGTAGAACCTGTCATCTAATATGGTAGCTATAGTAGGCATAATATAATGGTACCTATGCTGGCTAAGATTTATATTCTACTTTCGAAATGAATTTTTTCTACACTATGCACTAGCAATAATATCAAATGTTTCCTTTTAATACGTATCAAGCATCTTTGACTATCATAAGGAGAAATCTCCTCCGATTCTGCGTTTGCATTGTGTGTGTGTGCGGGAGGCCTTACGGTAGTCTCATTTCTAAAAAGCATTGCGAATCTATTTTAAAATATTTCTTTGTTTGTTTTTAAAGATAAACTGTTTTTGTTGCTCACACCAGTCCCATGACTGATCCAGAGTTTGTTGTTTCTTTCCTAAACTCTAGGTGCTCAAAATTTTCTACACGAGCAGTCTAGAGTTGGGTTTTTCAGATAGTTAGGTTCAGTGAATTATCTGGAGCTAGTTCAGTCTTTGGATGTGGACGAGACTTGCTTGTCTTTGCGTATCGTGATGTTGAAACGAGCTGCTGCTGCTGGAGTTCTCTTTTGAAGACTATCTTGAGTTATATTGTTCCGCTGCTAAATGTTATCTATTTTCCTTTTCCGCTGCTAGTTTCTTGTATCTCTGATGTATATTGATATTCATTGTACCATTCTGTTGTACCAGATGTTGTATCAATACTGTATATCAATGTATTATTCTTTTATTCCGCTATGTTATTTACTTAATGTTGTTATAAGCTTCGGCGAATCGGATTTGAACGGGCGAATCTACGGCATTCAAATACGATTTGAAGTATGGATGTCGATTTTCGAGCGGGCAAAATCCGAAATATCGTTACAATTAACCTAGATTAGCTATGTGGAGAGGAAAATGGATCTTCTACCAAATGGAGGCCATTAATTAGGTTTTTAGGAGATGTTTAGGGTTTTAGGAAATTATGAAGAGGAGGGCTAGGGTTTAGGGTGGGTTTAAGATAGTATATAGAGGTGGGTAATGGGTTTGATTTCACTAATTGACCCAATAAGAGAAGTGACATCCTAATGTTCACTAAAACTATTTAATGTTTCATTAGCCAACTAAAACCTACCATTATAAAACCACCCGTTTTTTTTAGCTTCATTTAAATTAAAATCATAATTTTAATTTATTATTCGGTAATTGCAATCCTGGGTTGTTACAGATGTCCAACAAAATATTTAGATTAAATATTTAGATCACCCATACACACGTTAGAAATTTTAAGGCACTTGCAATGAAAACAATTTTATATGGTTTTCAGACACAAATTTAAAACACTTGGAAGTATGTTATGTCAAAGAAATACAAATACAAAACACTTGAATATTAAAATGAACTTTTTGCGACTCTACAATTCCAAAAAGAAATGAAAAAAGGCGCACATTCTCTATGTCATGGAGGATCATATGTCCCCCTTTTTGATAGGTCACGGCACAAAGTAAAAGGTGACTATTATTACACCGGGCAAAAAACCATAGCACGGCTTTGCAGCACTAAACCCAATTTAATTATATAGATTAATGACAAAATTTATTTATTTAATGAAAGTATGTCCAACCCAATAAAAAAGTGTTTTAACGTTGTTTCGACTAAAACCAAATACATTTAAGTGTTAGTATCATGGTTGGAGGTTTCAACCCACAAGTCATTAGCATTCTAGATTGGTTTTGATCATAACTGGAGCAAAACTGAGTAAAAAATACAAGTTTATTTGAAGATTAACGAAGATATTGTAAACATATACCTTCTAAGTTCTAACTAAATTAAACAAATATTATTACTTTATAATGAACTAAAAATAGAAGAGTTGCCCTGATGAGAATTTAAAGATGTAGCTTTCTTATTTTCATATCGAAGTAGCTTTCTTATTTGTAGTTCACACGGTAATAATAATTGTTTGATTTAGTGAATAAACATGTTACTTTTTTTACATTCTGTTCTTTAATTTCGTTTTAGATTATTACTTTTGTTTCGTAGATGGAACAACCAAGCCGGATAGATGGAATCTCGATGTTCCACGAAAATTTAAAACCGTAGTTAAAATAATTAATTAGTTATTTTTATTATTTTCATATGTTACCTTGCATAAAGCAATTATATCAGTTTCTGCTTACCGCAAATAATGTTGCATTTTCTACTTATCTTCATTTGCAAATGAAAATTTTGTATTCAAAATAATTATCAACAATTTGGTATAACCCTCGCAATACAAAGATCTAGCTATTTATATACTATGACTTGCTGCCCAGGATTGATTTGCGTTTGAAAGTTTACACCACACATTAAATATTATAACATAATCGTATGAATTAGAAATGCTATTGTCGAAATCTTAGCATCCAAGAACAAACTTTAATGTAAGGAATGCACAAAGAATGAAGCATTCGAAACTTCAAGACTAGGAGTACTAGAGTGAGAGCGGGAATGGAAATGAAACAGAAATGAGAATTCTCATACCAATAGATCAAATAAATAGACAAACTTGAGGTCAACGATTTCCCATACCAATTCACGTGCTAGCAGAAAATCAGGCATATAAGGAGATTTTTTTTTTTTGATTAATAATTGACCCAACATTGGGTAAGTACAAATTTCACACCCCTAAAACTGAGCTTATTATTTCTACATTTAGAGGTAAATTCGCTCTTTTTATGTGTAGAATAAAGGATGGAAAACGCTTACTTATTAACTTTTACATCAACCGTTTGAGAATAATTATATTAAAATGACAAATTTTCAACCCCTTATTGCTTCTTCAACATCGCATCCTCGTATAACATTCAATCAAAGGAAGAAGTATAAAAAGGTTCATTAATTTATGGAAAAATAACTTTTTCAGTTTAATGCATCGATAGCTTTGAGAACTTTCATTGATGCACCAATAACTTTGTAAGTACCTTTTCTCTTGCCATCCGACTGGAGTGTGGAACTAGAATTATTGATGCAGAAAATATTCAGTTTAATTGGGTCATTCATTTGCTTCAAGTCAATTGGTGCATTTTAGCTGCATCGGTTCCTTAGAATTCAAAAAGTCACAATGATTAATAATGAATGCAGTTTGGAGATTGAATCAAAAATACTATACATTTCAAGCATATGCGGATTAGCAACAAACCAACAATAAGACGGTTGTTATAAAAATCTAGACATGCAACTTTCTGTAGTGAAATTTGTTTTAGTTTGAGTGGAAGCGATTTATTTGATCAGGATCTTGTATTGCTTATTTGATACCAATGGAACTTAAAAAATCAATTATGCAGTCTCATAGAAATAATAACAGAAATAAGAGACACAGAAGATTTAATGTGGTTCAGATATGAATATCCTACGTCCATGGAGAACCAACAACTTCTTTTATTTCACTAAAGAAAAGAGTACAAAAGAGAGGGAAGAATAATGGTAGATACTCTCACACACTTGCTTGCATATGTATACGAAGATGAACTTCCTTCATTTAAATAGACTTAATGAAGGAGTTACTTAGAGATTAAGAAAACTTATTTACATATTATGTTTGAAACTTTCTGAATATCCATGATAGATTTCTATATAAATGGATAGTGATAATCTTGGTTTCCATAATTTTACTTGTTTGAATCAATCTCCATCAATAATCTTTTCTTTCTTCATATAGCAAATATATATTGACTAATTAATTGATTGACTAATTAATTAGTTTCCTTTAAAATATCCATCCATATACCAGCCAAATTAATTGATTTGAATGAATCAATTAATCAATTTTTTTCCTCCTTAACAAATATTTGAATCATCCAAATTTAACACTCCACCTTGATTCAAATATAACAATCTCTCTTCATCACTTTATCATCAAGCAATCAACATAGAAGTTATTGGGTCTAGCGCCCCATGACGCTCAAGTAACAGGTATCAAACTGATCAAGTTTGAGCTGTAATTCTATACGAGTGGATCGTGTAGTGTGTATATATGCAAGCATAAGTGACTAACTATATAATGTATCTAATATAAACTTGATAGATGATGATAACAAAGTAAATGGAAATAATCACACCAGGATGTTATACTGGTTCGGACCTTCCTTCCTACGTCCAGTCCCGAAGCTCCTCTTTGAAATTCAACTATCAAACACCCTCACTTCGTCCGGAGGAATAGGCTTGGTTACAAAAGCTTGTTCTTGTCAAGTTATGCTCTATAACACGGATATTGACTTTTAAGTACAAATGCTTCCAGTTTATATATCTAGAGAATATTGATTGTGGAGTTCTGAATATATGGAAGATTAAAATACATGTATTCGATTGCTAGAGATGAAGTATAAATCAAAGAACAAGAGTAAAGAGCATAAGTAAGTTAAGGTAAGATCTTCACTTTGATTCTTGATGCTATTTATAGCGGTAGAGAGATTCCTTGAGTGGTTGTATCCATTAACAAGTGTTGTATGGTCGCTCCTGATGGTGATGAAGAGTTGCAGCGAAGAGGAGCGAAAGTGTCTTTTCAATTGTGATAGTTGTTCTTTGAATATTCACAGCCGAGTTCAAAATCAGACATCCGGAAAATGTTTCAGACATTTGGCTCTTATATATTTTTTGTATACGGTCGCTTTTCAGACGTCTGAGTACATTAACCAGACGTCTGATTCTGTCTAATTTGCGAACCAGAGGATTCAACCAGACGTCTGGATAGTGCACCCAGACGTCTGAACTTGCGCATGTTGCTTTCCTTGTGTGTGTCATTGCTCTTCTGATTCTATCGACTTGTAGCCTCTTGATACTTCTTTTGAGTTCTGTTCTTGTCTTTTTGGTGATGTTACTTTAACAATTACCTATAAATAGAGATATATATGCATATTCGATTTTCATTGTATAGTTATTATCATCAAAACCATAAAATTGATTTCCTAACAATCTCCCCCTTTTTTATGATGACAGCTATTCAATGTATTTATATATAGATTATAAATCTCCCCTGAATATGTGCTTATTTTCAATGTTTTATGATTATACTTATATTTCTCCTATTTTGGCATTATCAAATAGAACTATAAACTTGAAACCAATCGTCAAACAAAAAGAAAATTTCATTATAAGTCTAAATTTGAATACATAGATTTTGTCATTTGTACAAAAAGTTGATATCCAAAAAAATCTATGATTCCTTTGGAGAAGCTTTATTTTGATCATCTTTCTTTGGTTCTTCTTTTTCAGAAGTGCCAGCCTTTGTAGGAGATGTCAAATCTTTCTTGAGAGGTTCATCCTCAGAGAGTTTGGAATGTTTTGCGGGAGGAGAAGTTACTCGGGTTGGCCAATCTTCAGAAGGTGGTGTTGGACCGCGAACCCGTTGTAGTACTTCTTTAAGAACTGACAAGATGGTTGAAAGGGATTCTTCAACTGTGGTTAGGCATGTAGCAAATGATGTCTCGAAGTTGTCAATTTGCTTAGCCAAAAGTTTTTGATTTTGAGATAGTATATGTTGGTTTCGAAGGGTGAGATCTCGAACAATTTTGTTTGGATTCGTATCCATTCGAGTCTCTATAATTTCATCTTGTCCCGGATAATCAAATGGTGCAGGAGGAGGTGGACTTGCTACTTGATGTTGTTCCTCCTCTTAGGATGATTCAATATGTGATTGAGGAGGAGGTTCAACTCCTCTTGATTGACGATTGTGCGTCCAATCTTCAAAGGATATGAATTCTAGGGGAATTTCGGGTAGGTGCATCAGAGAGAAGAATTTGCTGGAAGCATATTTAGGTGAGATTTCATCGAAGGTCGATAGCTAGGATGGAATGTTATGTGCATGAAGAAGTCTCATAATATAAGTTGGGTAAATAATTGATGGCCTTGATCGTGTCCAAAAATGTTTTAGCTCGTCGAAGATGAATTTGGCCCAATTCACCCTTGCTCCACTAAATAGAGCATATAGGGCTTTGTGCTCTAATTCAGTTATTTGCTCGTGACTTTCCAAACGTAGAACAATTGTATTGATTATCATTCGAGTTAGGAGTCGAGCTTTTGGACGTAGATATTTGGAGGCAAATTTTGGCATTTCGTCCTCCCAAATTTGATGAATAATACTGTTCCGTGGCTTGCAGCACATATCGGGAGTGTTGTATAAATCTTCCCCTGTGTCAGAGCATCCTAGGGTTCTACCTATTATGCCCGGAGTTAATCTAATCGTGTTCCCATGCACGCTAGACCAGAGCCGGTTATCCTCATCTTCAGTGTTCCATACTGAAGTACTATCTAAATTCGGATAGAATAGAAATATCGCTAATTGGTCTATTTAGATGTCATTAGAAGTGAATGAAATTAAGCTTTCCAAGCCGGCATTTTCACATCCTTCATCCAAATTATACATAGGAAACTTAAGGAGATTATAGAATGGACCTATGTGGAGTTTTTTCTTTTGAATATCTTCATACCTTTTGATGGAATGTGGCGTTCTATTCATCCACCTTTCGATTTGATCATCGGAACACACCTGAGGATTTGAAGATGAGGTAGGTTGGTCTTATTTTTTTTGATATTTTGGGATTTTTTGTTCTAGGAGGCATTGTAATTTGATGTTCGCGTAAAAAGACGAATTGTTGGAGAGAAAAATCGCCAATGGTGAAATTACAGATGAAAATTTTGAGATGAAAGTGAAAAAATGACGTTATCTGGGTTAATTTTAAGAGTCGATTGGATTTCAGATGTCTAGATTGGAAATCATACGTCTGGTTTGCCCTAAATTGAGTACAGCGGATAAATTCAGACGTCTGGTTTTTTGGGTTAGACATCTATTTTGATCGAATTTGTAAAATTGGATAGGTAGAGAGATTTATCAGACGTCTGGGTATAAAAATCAGACGTCTGGATTAGGTTATTTTTGAAAAACATCATGGTAGAGAATTAAGTCAGACGTCTGAATTGAGTATCAGACGTCTGAAATTCTCTGATTTATATTTTAAGGAGACAGAGCAAATTTTCAAACGTCTGGGAGGTATATTAGACGTTTGACATATGCATAATGCTTAAAATTTAGACGTATATCATTGTGTCAGACGTCTGAAGTTCATAGCCAGACGTCTGAAATAAGCAGTTTGTCTAAAAATAGCATAAAATTTGGTGGTTTTGCTTATTTCTCGAATTTTTATAACAAATAAAAAAATTAATATTATTGTTGTGAAATAAAAAATATAATTTATTTAGAAGGCGATGGAGTTTTACGATCTTCTGACTCGTTATCCCTCCATGATTTAAGTGGAGACCGTATATTTCCACGTTCGTGGGTTCTCGGGTACCCAGAATATCATCTTGGTGAAGGGTCCGAAGAAGTACGATATAAAGACGAAGGATCCAAAGAACTACAAGGTTTTGGTAGCGATTCATGGGCATCTTTCTTCCGTGACGAACAAAACTTTATTGCTACTTGCTCCAAAAAGCTTAGCAGACGTGCTGTAACTTTTTGTTCAAAATATAGTTCTCGTTGAAGATCTATCTGTTGTTTCTGATAATGATGAATTTCATCAATTTTCTCCTTTGTTTTAGGTGATACAAACAGAGATCTTTTGGTCTTCTTGCTATCAGGAGTAAATCCCGTATGATATGAGGACCACCTATTCGTTGGTTCCTGCTTTGGTGTAGGTGTAGGAAGACGTTGTGGCGTATCAGCCCAGCTATCCGTCGTAGGTGTCGAGATGGATATATAAGAGTCCTCAGAAGTCATAGCTATATTTTGTTTCTTTAAAGAGAATATGAATTGTGTATTTAATTTTTCTTGTTGTATAACTGTTTATATAAACTGGAAAAATTATTTATAGAGAAACTAATTATCTAAAAAACCAAAGGTGTATAAATTATTTATTATAATTTGTGGATAAAAATAAATGACTAATCATAGCCCAAATGAAACAGTGGTTATTAAGAGAGTAGATCATGAAGAGAGCAAATCCCTAAATCACGTCGGAGTTTAATAAAAGTTTGTTCATTTAGTGGTTTTGTAAATATGTCTGCTATTTGATTTTTGGTTTTTACGTATTCTAAAGAAATAGTTCCTTTTTCAACATTGTCTCGTAAAAAATGATGTCGTATATCTATATGCTTAGTTCGTGAATGATTTACAGGGTTTTTTGATAAATTAATTGCACTTGTGTTATCACCATATATTGGAGATTTATTGATAATTTTGCCGAAATCCATGAGTGTTTGTTGCATGTATAACACTTGTGCACACGCTAGAGATGCGGAGATATATTCGTCTTCGCAAGTAGATAAAGAAACATAATTTTGCTTTTTTCTAGACCAGGACACTAATGATTGTCCGATAAAGTGACATGTTCCACTAGTACTCTTATGATCCGTTCTACAACCACCAAAATCCGCATCACTATATGAAACTAGTTCAAACGATGATCCTTTAGGGTAAAACAAACCATAATCTCTAGCACTAAATAGATAACGTAAAATACGCTTAACAGCTCTTAGATGAGATTCTTTTGGTTTTGCTTGAAATCGAGCACAAAGACACACGCTCATCATAATTTCGGGTCGACTAGCCGTTGAATAAAGTAAAGAACCAATCATGCTACGATATAACTTTTCATCAAAATTTTTTTCGTTATCATCCTTTTCTAAGTGAATAGTGGTACACATTGGTGTTGGTTTACTTGAAGTTTTATCCGTTTCAAAACGACGTAATAGATCGTTACAATATTTTTCTTGATAAATAAAAATTCCATTTTCAAGTTGTTTTATTTGTAAGCCTAAGAAGAAATTTTAATTCCCCCATGTGTGACATTTCAAATTCATTTTTCATAATATTTGAAAATTGATTACATAGATTTTCGTTGGTTGAGCCAAAAATGATATCGTCAACATAAATTTGTACAACTAAAATATCGTTATTTTCTCTTTTAATAAACAAAGTTGTATCTATTTTGCCTATTTGAAAACCAGATGTTACTAAGTGATTTTTAAGACGTTCGTACCATGCACGAGGTGCTTTTTTTAATCCATATAGTGCTTTGTGTAATTTAAAAACATGATCGGGATATTTTTCGTGGACAAATAATGGGGGTTATTCTACGTATACATTTTCTTTAATAAAAGCATTTAAAAAAGCACTTTTGACATCCATTTAAAATATGTTAAAATTGTGATGAGTTGCAAAGGCGAGTAATGTACGAATGGCCTCTAATCTTGCTACTGGAGCAAAGGTTTCATCGTAATCGATACCTTCTTCTTGATTATAGTCTTGAGCAACTAAACGTATTTTATTTATAACAATATTTCCATTCTCGTCTACTTTGTTTTTAAATATTCACTTTGTTCCTATAACCGATTGGTCTTCGGGTCTTGGTACTAATTCCCAATAATTATTACGTTCAAATTGATTTAGTTCTTCTTGCATAGCTATTATCCAAAAATTATCATTCGAAGCTTCTTTATAATTTTTTGGTTCAAAATTTGACACAAATGATATATGGCTTATTTGATTGAGTTGATTTCTAGTTACTCTAGAATTAAGATCTCCAATGATATTATCTTTTGGATGATTCTTAAGAATTCTAGGAGATGATATCAAAGTGTTATTTTGTACATTTGTTTCATTAGTAATAAAATTTGTTGAATTTGTTAGTGGAATAATTTCTTCTTCGTCATTAGTATGATGGTTAAAAAGATTTTCGTCGAACGAAACATGTAAACTTTCTTCAACAGTATTATTTCTTTTATTAAAAATTCAATACACTTTGCTACGATCAGAATATCCAATAAATATACCTTCATCGGCCTTAGGGTCAAATTTACCTAAGTTATCTTTTGTATTTAATATAAAGCATTTAGAACTAAAAGTTTTAAAGTATGATACTTTAGGTTTTTTACCAAAAAATATTTCAAAGCAAGTTACTCGATTCAATACATAACAAGCTGTGGCAATAGCTTTAGCCCAAAAGTGTTTTGGTAGACCACTACTATTTAGTAATGTACGTGCACATTCTTGTAATGTATGATTTTTTCTTTCCACAACACCATTCTGTTGAGGTGTGCGAGGAAAAGAGAAATTATAAGTTATTCCTTTCTTATTACAAAAATTAGTAAAAAGATCGTTTTCGAATTCTCCTCCGTGATCACTTCGAATGTTTTTAATTTTTATGTCCATTTGTGTTTTAATTCTTTTAGCAAATATCTTAAACATACCAAAAGTATCGCTTTTTTGTTTTAAAAACAAAGTCCATGTATATCTTGAATAATCATTAACTATTACAAAAACATATTTGTTGTGATTTATAGATCGTATTTGTGTTGGACCAAATAAATCTAAATCTAATAATTCTAATGGTTGTTTTGTAGGAATATTATTTTTAGATTTAAAAGAGCTTTTCTTTAGTTTTCCAATTTTACAATAGTCGCATAAATTTTCTACTTTGTAATTTATTTTAGGTAGACCTCTAACTAGTTCATATTTTGCCAATTTATTGATATTCTTAAAATTGATATGACAAAATCGTTTATGTCATAGCCATGTATCATCATGTTTGGAAGTTAAACATAAATTTGAATTTTTATTTATATTCATGTTTAATACATAAATATTTTTGTTTCTAACACCTTCAAAAATAAGTTGTTTGTTATTGTCTAAAATATTACATCTATCTTTTTTAAAATTTATTTGAAAACCTTTATCGCATAATTGACTAATACTTAGTAGGTTGTGTTTTAGATTTTCTACTAATAAAATATTTGTAATAGTCGGAGAGTTAGATATACCAGAGTTGATGACTTCTCCAATGCCCATGACATATCCTTTTAAATTATCTCCAAAGGTTACTATTCCACCATCGATGTATGTTATATTTGATAACATTTTTGAATTCTCGATCGTATGCTTGGAGCATCCGCTATCTAGTATCTATTTCTCCTTATTTTTTATTTTGGATACCTGCAAAATAAAATATATTTTAACTGGTACCCATATATTATGTTAGGGTCCTAATTATTAGGAGAAGGTAGCCATACCCAAAATGGTTTGGTACCTTTATAAATATAATTTTTATTATAGACTACATTCTCTAAGAAATTATTAATATGCTTTTGTCTAATCAAATTATTATTTGTATTAGGAATCCAAATTTTCATGTTTTTGGTATTCATTTTAGACTTAGGTAAACTTTTAGTTTTTATATAACTAATATTTTTAGCGTCATTTCCTTTTTGTTTAGAAGAATTTTTAAATCCTATTCCATTTCTATTGCTTGATGGTTTTGAAGTTTTGATAAGATTTTCCAAATCATGTTTTCCTTTATTAAATTTTGACATGTTATTTGTAATTTTATCTAATTTTTCTTCTAATTCTATATTTTCAATATTCAATATTTTAATATTATTTTTTAAGTCGACATTTTGTTTTAACAAATTATCCTTCACTATTTTAGTGTTTTCAAATTCAATAGTAATAGTCTCACTTTCTATCAAATTATTTTTCATTTTTTCTTGAGATAATTCAAGTTCTTCGAAGACAATTTTTTCATCTTTTAACATTCCTACTTCAAGTTCCAATCTATTTATTTTAACTATATATTCTTTGTTCAATTTTTTAATTTGTCTAAATTTATCATCTAAATCCATGTTAAGTTCTAATAATTCGTCATAGCTAAGTTCCGGACATACCTCATCGGTTTGTGCCATAAAACACACATTAGCTTGTTCTCCATCACTATCTCTATCACTTTCAGATGATGAAGAATTTGTGTAATCCGATGTTACTTTGAATGCCTTCTTCTTTTTGAATTTTTCAAACTTGTTCTTCCTTTTGTCATTATTGAGTTTAGGGCAATCCTTCTTCATATGTCTATATTGATCACATTCATAACATTTGATTTGAGACAGGTTTGTTGTGTTGGATTTCCCTTCTTTTTGGAATTTGGTCATCTTTTTAAATTTCTTGAATCTATTATAGTTTTTAGCAATAAAGACTATCTCTTCTTAATCTAAATCAGAGTCATCATTTTTTTTTTGGGAATGCTATGTTCTTCTTCTCCGAATTTAGTTCTTTTCGTGCCTGCAAATTAGCTTCATAGGACACTAAATTTCCTATCAACTCTTCAACTTTGAGAGTAGATAGATCATTAGCTTCTTCAATAGCTAATACCTTTCTTTCCCAATCAGATGTTAAAGAGTTGAGTATTCGAGAAACTAAATCAAAATCAGTAAACTTAACTCCTAATGCCATAAGATCATGTTCGATAGATTGAAATCTAGAATACATGTCAACAATAGTTTAATTTTGCTTCATTTCAAATGACGAGAATTGGTTTTGCAAAATTGAAATCTTAGTTTGTTTGACCTTTGTTGTACCTTCGTGTGTAATTTGTAAGGTACGCCAAATGTCAAATGCAGTAGTGCATAACATGACACGTGAAAATTCATTTTCGTCTAGAGAGAAAAATAAAACATTCATAGCTTTAGCATTGTTTGATGCTAAGGTCTTTTGTGTATCGGTCCATGTGTTCATAGCAGTAGTAGGTGCTTCATATTTATCTTGTGTGGTTGACCAAATTTCTAGAGCATTAGCTTCCATAAAAATTCTCATACGTGTTGACCAATATGCATAGTTAGATCCATTAAAAAGTGGGGTCGTGCTGTGGACTATCCTTCTTGAAAAATACTTGTCATATTTAAAGTGATTCAAAAATGTGTTACTGTTCTTTGATCAAACATTGCTCTGATACCAATTTTAATTCTATATGAGTGGATCGTGTAGTGTATATATATGCAAGTATAAGTGACTAACTATATAATGTATCTAATATAAACTTGATAGATGATAATAGCAAAGTAAATGGAAATAATCACACCATGATTTTATACTAGTTCAGACCTCCCGTCCTACGTCCAGTCTCGAAGCTCCTCTTCGGAATTCAACTATCAAACACTCTCACTACGACCGGAAGAATAGGCTTGGTTACAAAAGCTTGTTCTTGTCAAGTGTGTGTTCTATAACACGGATATTGACTTTTAAGTACAAATGCTTCTATTAAGTATATCTAGAGAATATTGATTGTAGAGTTCCGAATATATGGAAGATTAAAATACAGATATTTGATTGCTAGAGATCAAGTATAAATCAGAGAATAAGAGTAAAGATCATAAGTAAGTTAAGGTAAGATCTTCTCTTTGATTCTTGATGCTATTTATAACGATAGAGAGATTCCTTGAGTAGTTGTATCCATTAACAAGTATTGTATGGTCGCTCCTGATGGTGGTGAAGAGTTGTAGCGAAGAGGAGCGAAAGTGTCTTTTTAATTGTGACAGTTGTTCTTTGAATATTCACAGCCGAGTTTAAAATCAGACGTCTGGAAAATGTTTCAGACGTCTACCTCTTCTATATTTTTTTGTATACGGTTGCTTTTCATATGTCTGAGTACATTAACCAGACGTCTGATTCGGTCTGATTTGCGAACCAGAGGATTCAACCAAATGTCTGGCTAGTGCACCCAGACGTCTGAACTTGTGCATGTTTCTTTCCTTGTGCCTGTGTCATTGCTCTTCTGATTCTATCAACTTGTAGCCTCTTGGTACTTCTTTTGAGTCTTGTTCTTGTCTTTCTGGTGATGTTACTTTAACAATTACCTGTAAATAGAGATATATATGCATATTCGATTTCCATTATATAGTTGTTTTCATCGAAACCATAGATTGATTTCTAACATGAGCAATGCTCAAACTTGTCCTTTGGAAGTGACTTAGTCATCATATTTGAAGGATTATCCAAAGCACTCACCTTCAACAATTTGATCTTGCTTCATTCTTCCTCAATCATAAGAAAGAAACCTCTAACATTGATTTACTTTGTCCGTGAACTATAAGCTTGATTTTCTACAAGATGAATCGCACTCTGACTGTTTGAAAATAGCTCTACTGTCCGCTGCACCATTGAAAGATCATCCAACAACTGAAGTAAGTATAACCCTTCCGTTGTTGCTTCCACAATCGATATCAACTCTTCTTCGGTAGTCAATAAAGCTACGATAGATTACAACTCTGATCTCCACGAAATTGAGCCCATGCCAAGTGTAAAAACATAGCCCGACACTGACTTCCTAGCATCTCTATCCCCAGCATAATCAAAATCACAGTATCCTCTAAGAAAGATGTCACCATCCACTCCACCATATAACAAGCTCACCGAAGAAGTGCCTCGAAGATATCTAAGAAGCCACTTCACAGCTTGCCAATGTTCTTTGCCTGGGTTAGACATATATCGACTCACAACACCCACTACATGGGCCAAATCTGGTCTTGTGCACATCATCGCATACATTAGACTACCAACAACACTAGAATAAGGTATATCAGTCATATACCTCTCGTCTTTTTTTCGATGAGGGAGATAAGTCTTTTGAAAACTTAAAATGAGAGCCTAATGGAGCGCCAACCGGTTTGGGTTTCTCTATTCAAAATCAAGCGAGGACTTTCTCGATGTACTGCGCTTGATTGAGCCTTAACTCTCTCTGCTTTCTATCCATGTTTATCTCTATACCCAATATTCTCTGTGCCTTTCTCAAATCCTTCATGTCAAACTCTCTACTGAGCTTCGCTTTCAACTCCTTAATTCTGACCATACTCTGAGATGCAATCAGCATATCATCAACATATAACAATAAATAAATCATATCACCATCATTTCTCCTAAAATAAACACATTGGTCCTTGAAACTTCTGGAGTATCCCTGTGAAAGTATAAACTTATCAAACCTCTTGTAGTCTAGGAGACTGCTTCAGTCCATATAGAGATTTGTTGAGTGTGTAAACATATTCTGGTCTGCTGCTATCAATGAACCCTTCCGGCTGCTATAAATAAATCTCCTCATCCAAATCACCAAGAATGCAGTTTTGACATCTAGTTACTCTAATTCCATATCATAATGAGCGACTAATACCAAAAGAATATGAATAGAAGTATGCCTAACCACTGGAGCAAATATATCATGATACTCTACCCCCTTCTTCTGAACATACCCCTTTGCGACTAACCTTGCCTTGTATCTGAGAATACCATTTTCACCGTCTTTCACTCCATAGATCCACTTGCATCCAATAGCTCTCTTATCGGTGGGAAGAGGCACCAAATCCCAAGTATGATTTCACTGCAATGATTCAATCTCCTCCTCCATAGCAAATAACCAACTGGAACTATTAACTGATGCGATAGCTTCTCTATAGTCACAGGGCTCATCATGGACAACATTCAAAGCATATGTTGTTATATCATCGAAGTTAATATCTTCGATGCTCAATCCAACAAACTCATCAAGCCACTTAGATTTTCTTCTTTGTCTGGCAGGCCTAGGTTCTGAATGAGCTCCACCTTGAATTTGATCCTCTGTACCAACATTAATATTATCCTCATCAACCACGATGTCATCGGAAACACCATTTGAACATCTATGGAAGAATCAACAGATGACTTGCTTTGTGTCTGGTATTCTTCACATGTCCTCTCATTGTCATCTAATGAGGAAGGCTCCACCTTCAACATAGTCTTCTCATCAAAAGTCACATGCCTGCTCATAACGATCTTCTTGCTAATAGGATACCACAACCTATATCCCTTCACTTCTCTCCTATAACCTAGAAAAATACACTTGCGAGCTCTAGGTTCCAGCTTCCCTTTGCTCTCATGCACATAAGCTGGAAAACCAAACACTTTGAGAAATGAATAGCTAACAGGCTCTCCTTTCCATACTTCTTCATGGATCTACATATCTACGGTAGTAGAAGGTGTGCGGTTGATGAGGAAAGCCGCCACAGATAAAGATTCAGCCGAAAATCCCTTCTTCAATTTAGCAGTCAGTCTAAGGCATCTTGTTCTCTCCAATAATGTTTGATTCATCCTTTTTGCAACTCCATTAGACTGGGGGTCGTCTGGTGTAGTGTAATGCCTCTTAATGCCTTAGACTCACAATAATCGATGAATTCCTATGATACAAATTCACCGCCATTATCTGAACGGAGAACTTTCAATTTATTCTCTGACTGCTTATCAACCATAGATTTCCACTTTCAAAACTTGGCAAAAATTTCACTCTTTGACTGAAGAAAGTATACCCATACTTTACGAGAGAAATCATCTATAAATGAAACGAAATATCTGGCTTCACCTAAAGACTGACAAGGGGAGGGACCCCAGACATCTGTATGAACATACTCCAAGACAGCTTTTGCTTTGTACTCTCCTATACCAAAAGAAATCTTCGTCTACTTTCCAAGAACACACCCTTCACAAAAACCAAGTTTTGAATGATAAACTCCATCAATCAATCCTCGTTTTCTCAACTCATCCATGCTGCACTCACCGATGTGACCCATTCGTAAGTGCCATAATCTGGAAGAATCTGAATCAGCCGATGTAACAGAAGCCGATTCACCAATTACAGTAGTGCCCTTTAAATGATAAAGATTTTCTACCCTCACACCTTCAAGCTTGGGACATTGTGCTCTGATACCAAACTGTAGTGAAATTTGTTTTAATTTGAGCGGAAGCGATTTATTTGAACAGGATTTAGTATTGCCTATTTAGATATCAATGGAACGTAAAAAATCAATTATGTAATCTCACATAAATAATAACAGAAATAAAAGACACAGAAGATTTAACGTGATTTAGATATGAATATCCTACGTCCACGGTGACCCAACAACTTCTTTTATTTCACTAAAGAAAAGAGTACAAAAGAGCGGGAAGAATAATGGTGAATACTCTCACACACTTGTTTGCACACATATATGAAGATGAACTTCCTTGATTTAAATAGACTTAATGAAGGAGTTACTTAGAAATTAAGAAAATTAATCTACAGATTATGTTTGAAATATTTCTGAATATCCATGATTTGATTTCCATGTAAATGAATAAAGATAAACTTGGTTTCTATCATTTCCTTGTTTGAATCAATCTCCATCAGCAATCTTTTCTTTCTTCATATAGCAAATATATATTGACTAATTAAGTAATTGACTAATTAATTAGTTTCCTTCAAAATATCATTCCATATACCAGCCAAATTAATTAATTTGAATGAATCAACTAATCAATTTTTTTCCTTTCTAACAAATATTTGAATCATCCAAATTTAACACTTTCAAAAATAATGAGCCAATAATAGGATGGATTTGGTGCATGTGTCAATACCAAAAATGCTATAACTGGTGGGATCAATTGAGAAAACAACTAGACATAATTTTCTTGGAGGTATTCAAATATGACTTCGGTTTTGTAACAATTTGAGTACTGCATTTATATCAGTGTTATCAAAAGATTAATTTAGTAAGCTGATAAAGACCACTTTCGTTTACTCATCCTCGTACCATAAATAAAAATTATATTGTTACTGATATTATCTTTTACGGGTGTTACGGCACGCGCATTCGCGCGTGACAGTAGTACACCTTCGTGGATAAATTCATTTTTTACAAACTATATATGCTTAACATATTAATAAAATGATTTTCATAGATATTCAGCTATGATTTTACGTTGGAATCATGTGTAGTCACTTTGAATTTTTATTTCTAAGTTGCATCGTTTAAGTTTTCTTTTATTAATTTGAGTTTTTATTTTTAAGTTGTATCGTTTAATTTTTTTGTTAGTTTGAATTTTTTTCCGTTATCAATTAATAAAAAGCAAAAAGTGTAGAAAGTTTATTTCTTAGATCATATTTGTAAACGGTATTAAGTTTGGTAATATATGTAAAAGAGCATTATGAATTTATAAAAAAGTATATTTGCTAGATCCTATTTTTAAATGATATTAGCATTTGTTAATACCTGTATAGTGAGTTTTTGTAAATTGACATTGATACCTGATAAATATCATGCTTTCACTTAAATTTAGAAACAAAAAATTATAATAATAATTTCCATATTTCAACCTGTTTTGAATCTAACGTATAATAAAAGGTTGAGCTTTTTAACGCTACTTATTATAGTATGTAGTTGACAATAATATTAAACGTAATAAAAGTGCAGTATTATATTCATGAGTTTAGGATCAAGTATGTAGATGTTATTTTTTAGGATTAATTAATAGATGCACTGAGTTTAGAAACAGTCAGTTATGCAGATGCTATTTTTTAGGACCAATTAGTGGAGATTTTTTTAAAATAATTGTATGTAAAAAGCAATTTTGAAACTTCGCGGTCGAATCAAAAAATTATGCTTCAAAGCCAACTATTAATAAAGATATTATTTAATTCGGTTGAAAATCAACGTTTGACATCAAATAATTATAAAAATTAGTTGTTGATAGTTGAAAAATCACAGAAAGTTAATTCACGACGACAAATTTTTATCATAGACGGCAAAATACCACCAATCGGCAATAAGTTGCCATAGATGTTTAATATGGTAACTCAACATTTTTAGTATCAAAAATTAGAATATAAAAATTCGATGATATTATTTAAAAAATTGTATTGAGTAGAACATCGTACAGAAGGGAGTGAGGAAAGATTTTTCAAAAGTTCCAACAATTTTCACTAGGGCATCTCTAGACGTTGCATTCAACGCTGAATTTGCGAAAAAACTCTCCAGCGGTAAAATTAAGGGGCAATATTAAGCTTAATGTTCTGGATTCGATTCAGAATCCTGAACTGGGCTTGGGCGCCCATTAAATGGGCGCCCAAGCCCCCCTCCCCGCTTCCCTCCGTCTTCCAACGGCTATAACCGGCCTCTATATTTGAATTCCAACAGCTAAAAACGGTCATATTTTGACCCCAACAGCTATAAACGGTCATATTTAATTACAACAGCTATAAGCGGTCATATTGAAAATTACAACGGCTATAAACGGTCATATTTATGATTTCATTACATATATCGGAATATTATTCAGATTGTAATACACACATCTCTTCTTCTATTACAATTCTATTCTCAATTCCATAATATTGAAAGTATGTCTCATCTATTTCAATCATATACCAAAGCGATGAATATGGATAGCTGGGATTTTGATTATCAACCCTTTCAAATGTTCATCCCCAAACCGTCCCCCTCTATCGTTTCATTCTTCTGTTCCATGATCTGGCGATGAAGATAAGGATTTGTGTTATATTTACTATCATTTTTATAACGACTGGGTAAAGGGGAACGACCAAAGTGGAGAGGCGTATTGGGCAAAAGTCGTGACTGCGTACAATAAAAAACATGTTGAAAAGAGAGGTCAATGTCTGCAATCACGGGTCGTTTTGGGAAGATTAATCGATAAACACAATTCTACGAGTCGTAGATCCACAAAATAAGAACAGCAAATCCAAGTGGAATGGGTGGCGAAGCTGAATTGGTAGTGCTTTGAAAAATATAATTTTTAATTTACATTCATTTCTGATCACTTTGTTAATATATCATTTTGTGTTTCTATTTTTGTAGAAGAGAACGTCGAACAATCAATTCTTGAAATTATTTCCAAGAGAAAATGGTACAAAGAAACCCCACAACTATCAATTTGCAAACTGCTATGACTTGCTTATTAGTCAACAAAAATGGAGCTCAAACACCGCAAAAAACTTAAGAGATGTCCAGACGAAGTCGAAGTGGAAGAAAAAAAACAAGTAGATCAAATTACAATTCTAGCCCAGGAAATTCTTCTCATATGGGCTCAAATGTATGCCTAGATAACGAAAACGAAGAAGCAGTACCCGCATTTGATGAAGACGCTAGACCGATGGGGCAACGAGCAGCTAAGAAGAAAATTGCTGTTCAATCTCAAATCAATTCTCGTTTATCCCTAATGCATGAAAAACATGCGAGAGAAAATGCAGAACGTCAAAGAGGAAGTGCAGAAAAGCTTATTGTGTTAAAAGAATTGACTGAGCTTGAGAAGGGTCGGCTTGAGCTAGAGCGGCAACGCCAAGAGACCTTAGTAATGGAAAAGGATGTCACCAGAATGGACCCATTTACAATGCAATATTGGATGAAGTATAAACGATGCATTGTTGAGAGTAGATCTGGAACAAAACATATGTAGTTGACGTATTAATGTGATATTTTTAGTTATTGCAGTTTAAATATCCATGTACCTTTAGTTCATATTTGCAATCATGTGCTATTTTCAGTTTTACAATATTCAATGGTATATCATTTTTTTCGATGCATTATGTAGATATCAATATAGATTTACTTCATCAAACATAAATGATATTACAAACATAAAAATTGAAGCATTCTACACTTCGTTACAGAAATAAAAAAAGGCAAACATATGTAATTAAACAAAGATCCACCATCCCCAACTACTGATTTCCATGAGAATTCCAAATATGCTCCATTAAATCCCTTTGGAGTCTATTATGAATAGCTGCATTAAGATATACTTCATGATGATCGTCATGAATTGCGTATTGTCCTTCATTTCGCAACATGGTTGTGCGAAACAATTCAGGGGGTTGTCTTGCCCCTTCATACTCGAAATCGGGATAATCCATACCGAGTTCATATTCAATGATCATGTTATGCAGAATTATACAACAGAACATAATTGTAGTCATTTTTGATCTCTTCCATAATCTACATGGATTGCTGACCATTACAAACCTTGCTTGAAGGACCCCAAACGCCATTTCTACGTCCTTCCTTTGTCCTTCCTGCATTGTAGCAAATTGTTTCTATTTTTCCGTCATTGGGTTTGCAAATGTCTTTACAATCGTACTCCATTTGGGATAAATTCCATCTCCTAAATAATATCCATGCTCATATGTGTTATGACCAAGAGTAAATGATACGGGAGTTGACTTACCTTGCGTCAAACCATTAAACAATTGAGATCGTTCGACAATGTTTATGTCGTTAAGAGAACCTGGCATTCCAAAGAAAGCATGCCAAATCCACAAATCATGAGAGGCAACCGCTTCTAAGATGATAGTTAGTTATTTTTCTTTGCCATTATATGCTCCATGAAAAGCTTTTGGACAGTTCTTCCACTCCCAATGCATACAATCTAGACTTCCAAGCATTCCAGGCCAGCCTTTGCTTCCATGCATTTCACGCAAGCGCGTTACATCTGCCTCGTTTGGAGAACGAAGATATTACGTCCCATAAATGTCCACAACTGACTGACAGAAGTGATCAAGGTTTTCCAATGACGTACTCTCTGCAATACGATATGCGTCGTCAAGGGCATCGGAGGGTGTACCGTATGCTAACATCCTCAAAGTTGCGGTCATCTTTTGATGCCCACTCAAACCTTGTTTTTTTGCAGCGTCCTGCTTGTAAAAATAATAATTATTATTATGCTGAATACTTTCGAGAATTCTTATAAATAATGGATGACTCATTCTGAATCGTCATTTAAAAATCTCTGGACCGTAAGTTGGATCACGGGCAAAGTAATCTTGCATAAGTGTTTTTTGAAATGCTTGCTGGTTACGGTTGATATATTTCCGACCCACAACGGAACCATGATGTTTTCCAGAAGTTGATCCTTATGCTTCACGGTATATCTCCATTAGTTCCTCCTCCTCTTGTTGATGCGCTAACGCATACGCTTCTTCTTCAGAGTCACTGTCGCATAGCAATATAGCTTTTAGTAAATTTCCAGACATTGTTTGATATTTGAGGATAGTTGTTTGATATTTGAATGTTTTGTTAGACTAAATTGTGGTGAAGAAGTATGAGATCCATATGGTTATATATATATGACTAATTCTTGAGTGGATAGAAGGGGGATCAGTTTGCGGTCAAATCACGTACTGTAGCCACGTTCATTTGTCGGTTAAGAATCTCTGCTTTATTGAGTGGAGAGAAGGGGGTCAGTGTGCGGTCAAATCACGTACTGTAGCCACGTTCATTTGTCGGTCAAGAATATCTGCTATGTTGAGTGGAGAGAAGGTGGATCAGTGTGCGGTCAAATCACGTACTATAGCCACGTTCATTTGTCGGTCAAGAATACCTGCTTTGTTGAGTAGAGAGAAGGTGGATGAGTGTGCGGTCAAATCACGTACTGTAGCCATGTTCATTTGCCTGTCTAGATTCTCTGCTTGCTTTGTTGAGTGGAGAGAAGGTGTGTCACTGTGCGGTCAAATCACGTACTGTAGCCACGTTCATTTTTCGGTCAAGATTCTCTGCTTTGTTGAGTGGAGAGAAGGAACATCCATTATATAAATTCACAAATCGTTATCTGTTTAAATCATTTAAAAACCTAACATTATTCAAACTACATTGTCCAACATGACATTTACGTCTCATGAATTGAAGTTCCTTATGCAGTACTACATTCAAACCGATAAGATGTGCGATAATCAGGAGTCAATGATAATTAATTTTTTGGGACACTTTGGCTGAACTCTACAACAACAACGTCAGCTCTCAAGTCAGACGTACGGCTCAAGAGGTCAGGACTACATACAGAAACTTTACTAGGACATGCACGCGTTACACAAAAATTATTAATGAGGTAATATTGGAAAATGTGTTTGATACTACACGTTCGACTTATGATGGTCGATACAATTTAAAATATCGCATTCCCATCATTGCCCATGATGCGTACTTCATACGTCAAAATTGCCTAGAAAGATTTGGATGACCTTAAGATAACAGTATTGATAGTTGGTTATGTAACATTCGTTAATGTGTCAAGAGCTTTCTGAATTGTCTTTTCAAATGATAATTTCTGTTGTTGTTGTCAAAGCTAATGCCTATATGTAATGTTTGTTTATATATGCTTTTGTGTATTGTTTGTTGTCAGATCAAAAAGTAGTGGTAGCACAAGTGTAATGTTTGTTTATATATTCTCTTTCTGATTTACTTATTCATCATTCATAATCATCTTCTTCCTCGCTCATAACAATAAATTCTTCATCGCAATGCATTCTTGGCCTTCTTCTATCGATTCAGATGCAGCTTACGTGCCTACGGAAAGTCCACATACTGATGAGGATTGGCTTATCGATTATCAAGAACAACACTATGAAGATGTCCACGATCAGTTTCAAAACCTTGAGCAGCTGAGACTTTAGAAAGTGGTTGAAACACCATACGAACAACATGTTGTTCGTATGGCATATGAACAACCTGAGAACTAGGTTCAAGTAGTTCAACCTCCCACTGAGCAAGAAGTTGAATCACACCCAGTTTGTTGTTAGTGCGAGTATGAAGTTGAAGTTGTAGTACGTGCGGATGGAGAAAATATTGGTCGTCGAATCAACAATGTCAATTCTGGCCGAATGGTTGCAATTACGCAGAATGGTTGGATGATCCTTTATGTCCAAGGGGAATAACCTATGCAAACGAACTAGAACAGGAGATAAGATGTCTTAGACTTTCTATACAGGAGTTGCAGTTTAATCGTCGCGTCTAGTTTCTTCATATTTGTGGTTTATTATTACTATGTCGTTTTTTATCAGTGTTCTATGCTCGTATATGTCACTAGTAGTTTTTTTATATCACTAGTAGGTTTTTATAAGTTTTCTATCTACTGTCACTATTGGTTTTTTATGTTTATACGTAACTAGTTGGTGCTTATAAGTATACACAAACATAAAGAATTCACATTATACACCAACATATATAATTCATGGTATACACAGACATATAGAATTCACATTATACACCAACATGTATAATTCACAGTATACACAGACATATAAAATTCACGATATACTCGAGCATTATAATCCAAAATCCAAGAAAGTGAAAGTATATAAACATAAAGAATACACAGTATACTCAAACAATGACATAAGTACATAAGCTATAGGAACTGCAACATATAGTAAAACGTCTACTACGCATAAACTAAAAGGTATACAACTAAAGGGATGCAACGTCGTCGTCGTCAGCATCATCACCATCATCATCATCTCCGTCATCGTCATCGTCATCGTCTACATCACCATCATCATCCCTATCACCAATCATCATCTCCATCATCATCATCGTCATCCCCATCATCCCCCTCGTCCTCATCATCCTCGTCGTCCTCATCTAAACCACCAGCATCATACCCACTGGACCATCATCACCTCCTCCTTGTGATCCGAAAGGCTCATATACAGCAAGTCTAGCTGATAGCTGATCAATCTCCGCCTATAGCATCTGTGTATGCTGCATGTATATATCATGCATGGTGTATGTATGTGCAAGAGTCATATTGCGAAACACACAAATTGAAACTCTAGCCTGGTCCAATCTAGCAGCATACTACATAAAGATGATACTTGACATAGTAAGAAACTAAGCATAAAATAAAGGAAAAATGACAATAAACAACAAACGTACCTCATACGAAGGATATAACCCGACTGAAGACACACCAGGATAGTCGGGGTGATCTGTAAAGACTAAAGGCTGCTCAATTAAAGTACCCGTCACGTCATATGCTCTAAAAGTAGTATCAGGCTCCAACTGCATGGGAGTCTGGGAGAACTGTGACAGAATCGGGTCAAATGAAACCTACGGTACTTGAACTCTACCGGCTGCCCGATGAGGTCCTATATGATCAGAGTTGACCCCACGAACATAATCTGGTACGATGAATCTGCGGGGTGCTACTCTAGCCCAATAAGCATCGTAATCCCCATCGATGAAGAAAGTACTACTATCCATCCATCCAGCCTGTCGTAGAGCATCTAAGTACTGATCGCCGACCATCCTATGTCTACCAAACATGTCCTCGCAAGATAAAAGATCATATGGTATACGACGATCACCCGTAATCTGATAAGCACATCTCTCTTCCAAATACCGCATAGGCATAAATGCATGTGTATGCAAAGCAACCCTACGTCTAGATAGTGAATACGCAACCATCAAGGGATGGTCGTCCACCAGAAGACCTGCATTTGCTAGATGAGTCCAATGTGAGGCCCAAGGAGTCTGAATGATGTTACCTCGACTACACATATCAAGCTGTGACCTAGCCTCCATCAAGTCATGTCGTACACCTAAGGGGACATGATGTACGTACTGCATAATCTCACAACGTCTCATCCTAGGGAAGTAATGCTCAGCAGCTTGACTAGCCGTGTCTTGGATGCGGGGATGCATGTTTGCCGTGTACTCATAGTACCATAACGGCAAAATATACCAAAAAGCATACATCTGTCTGACATCGCCAAGCGCAAATGAATCTAAAGCGGTATATAGGGTGCCTAATATCGCTATGCCCCAGTCAATAGTATGTAGCTGGTCTAATCTGGCAAGAGATGCTAAATAGCCTACTCTAACCGTGCCTTTTTGGTTCGAAAAAAAGGTCGAACCAAACAGGTACAACAGAAATGCTCTAGTAACTGCATCCATCATATCGACTCTAGCTATATAACTGGTGATGTACTGCTGCAGGTAAGTCAACTTAACAGAACCACTAGTGACGCAGGTAACATCTATCAGTGGTAAAAAAACAGTAAACACATTTGACGACTCGTATAAATCATCAAATGGAAAAGGTCGAAGATCATGTCGTCCAATCTCAATCCCAGTAAACATGTAGAAATCAACTGGGATGATACCAAGCTCAAAATCTGAAAAATTAAACGTATGCGTGGTGGGCCACCACCACTCAGCTAATGCCCGAATGAGAGGTCGATCAAAGGACTGAACAGGCCTAATCGACAATAAAAGACCAAAAGGGCTAGCATGTAGCCTCTCAATAATATGACTGGGAAGATAGTCATAAAACTGGGTAATGCACTTAGCCCAACTACCCCGACAGTGAATGTAATGGTCTTATAGATAATTTATGAATTAATAATTTTTTTTTTTTTTTTTTTTTTTTTGGAATTACCTAGAGGACCAAGCTTCGCTTGTAAACTCTAGGAAAGTATGTGCCTGCCAAACACATACTTCGGGTACTTGTTACAGGGTTGTCAGTTTCGGGGCTCGAACTCGTGACCTTCGATCACGCAGTCCGAACCATCAACCAACTGCGCCAAATAATTTTTGATAGAGTAAGGGTTATTTAATATGAGTATGTAATGTACATATTAAAATAACCAGTTATAATAATTTGCAATTTATACATGTATGGTCGTCAAAGCGGTTTCGGCTTTATGTCGATAACCATCTGGCAGCTCGTGTAGGACACGTAGATCGTCTGGTGAAACTCCAAGTGGTGGCGTGTAATGGTCCAGCTTGCTCCGCTGGATGTCTGTGAACCGTTCTTCGGACGATTTTGGTTGAACGCGGCGGCATTTCGTTTAGATTTTCTAATTTAAAAAAAAAATTAAAATGAAAATGAGAGTAGAAAGTGAGGAGAGGAGAAAAGGCGGGGTGTTATGTAGGGGGTGAAGTTTAGGTGTCCATTTAATGGACGTCTGGCCTCAGACGCCCATTAAATGGGCGTCTGGCCACTGGGAGCCCACCCCAGATTAAGGGCTGAATATTCAGCCCTTAACCCACTGAAGATGTCCTTATAACAAGGGGCAAATGACGGCAAATTCAATATGGAAAACTATCTGTAACTCCTTCGTACGAAAACAACTCCGATTTGATTTTGAATTCACAAAGTTAGTGGGAAAAAAAACAAGCTGTTTACAATTTCGTACAATTTCGTACTTGCTCCATTTTGGCATATCCAAATGAAGAGCACACTGTTTTTTTTTTTTTATTATTATTATTATATAACAATAGCTTTTGTATTTCAACATGTTCTAAAAAATGAACGATGAAGCTGCTTCATACTGTTTACAAAAACACTAATAAATCATGCAATCAAATAGCAAAGGGTGGAGGACCCACGTTTCATTATATGCATCGACAACTGTGATCGGTAAAAAATAATAACCACTCTCTAGATCTAAATGTAAGGTATAAATCGCTTATTTTCAGGATAAACAAATGTGCCACAAGGAACCGATGATAAACGCATACATTGACAGAACAAACTTAAGGCGAACAAAATAAATTAGCTCTTCAACAAAATACTAAAACTCCATAAATTGTTTAGCAACCTACAACAGCTAAGACATCCAAAATACTTTATTCTCAGCTCTGCCCGCTCAGAGAGACCATTAACAAGTTTGAAGAACAAGGGGAAAGATGAAAAGCCCGACCAATACAAAGTTGTGTAAAAAAAAAAACTAGTAAGGTTCTACAGGTGCTCTGAACTTGGCACCAGCGTACACTGCATTGGGACCCAACTCCTCTTCTATCCTAAGAAGCTGCATCCATTTGTATATCACAAAGAGTTAATGGAGTTATGAGGTAAATTGAAGAAAAAACTGAGAAGAGGAAATTTTAGTCAATGGATGCATGAAAAATACCTGGTTGTATTTGGCAAGGCGTTCAGATCTGCATGGAGCTCCAGTCTTAATCTGGCCCTGCTCAATCATATAGACAAGTTAATATCCATTTGGCTTGAAATTAATGTTTAAGAAGGTGAAATTCTGTCATTGTGTGAAACTTACGGTCGATAAACCCACAGCAAGATCAGCAATGAAGGTATCTTCGGTTTCACCGCTGTAAGTAACATTGAAATATTAGTTTGAACACAATCATTCATATTATTGCACAGCAGAGGATTATAACAAAGGTGACATTCAACTCCAAAAGGAGATTGATGCAAGTTCCCTACAATCTATTTAGCTTGAGAAGTACATTTATGCAAATATTAAGAATGTCAATTATATTTGTTCACCAAAATTATCTAACATGCACCATTCATTTTACTTTTAAAAAAATGACTAAGTTACCATTCTTCTTCTCATTTACACTGATAACCCATCAAACTAAAATGGTTATCCAAGTCCTTACATTTTGATGAAGAAATTAATAGTTTTCACAGCTGAAGGACCCTTTCGATTTCAATCTTCAGACTAACTTAACCCTTTCTTTGGGAAAATAGTTTTCATACCTGAAAGACTTTTTATGTATACAATGGAGATGCTACATTTTCGGTTCAATTTTTCAATTTTATTTAGCACTAATAATTTCTAGGATTTTTGTGTGAATGGGTTTAATGTTTGAAAAATATCGGAAGATGAAGGTAGAGGCAATTTTGTAAGAAATTTGGGTCTATAGTTCAAAAGCCAACGGAAGATGAAGGTAGAGGCAATATTGTAAGAAATTGGTGTAAGCTAACTATTAATTAATTTTAAGAGTATACTAGTTTCTTCTAATTTTCCTGTTGTATGTTAAGAAAATTTTAGTTAGTGTTTGGTTTGTTATTTTTATTTTTGGGTTCTCGTCCATACCAAAATGCACACGACGCATTTATATTGTCGAAAACGAAGTTAACATACAAAATAGAAAACAACTTTTTTTTTCCGCGTTTTGGGAATAACACAAGCACGTAAAACAATCCATTCTTCCGCCGTTCCTCTATCCACTTCGTCCTACATCCATCTTTCATTCATCCCTTCCGCCGTTTCTCCATTCTTCTCATATTTGAGATACATATTGAAAACCGAAAACACAAAATTCGTTTTTAACCCAAACACTACTTTAGTTTCTGAGCAAAATTTTCCATTAAGATTTTGCAGTATGGTTGAAAAGAGGGGTAAACTACAACTTTCTTACCTCCTGTGGCTGGTCATTACACCCCATCCAGCATGTTTTGACATCCTCACAGCCTCAATACTCTCTGTTACAGATCCAATTTGATTCACCTGGACATGATAAAAGCAATCAATTATATCAGCAACATTACTCCTTACACGAACAGTAGAAAATAACAATGATGAACTCAATCATTACCTTCAATAGAAGGGCATTGCAGGTCTTCTCCTTAATAGCCTTGGCAACCCTCTGTCATCGACAATCATTGATGTTGTATAATCAAATATCCATAGAGAATTATCCTTGAAATATCCTGACACCGAATAGAAACAGTTAAAACTTACAGTGGGGTTAGTAACAAGAAGATCATCACCGACAATTTGGACTTGTTGACCAATTTCTGCAGTCATCTTGGCATAAGTGGTCCAGTCATCCTGGTCAAATGGATCTTCAATAGAAACAATAGGGTAGTCTGATATGAATGACTTGTAAACGTTGGCTAAACTATCTCCTGAAATTTTCTGGGATCCATCATTGTTCTGAAACCAAAAAAGAATTAGTTTGTGATTTGTGAAGTCGAACCAACTTTGCTGCAGATATTAATAAAAAAACATTATAAACAGTTTGTCACATGTTACATGCCTCTTCCTTGAAGTTAAGGTCGTAGGTCTTGTCTTTGTCATTGTAGAACTCCGAAGCAGCAACATCCATACCAATTACAACCTATAACAACACATCGTTATATGAGTATTATGAATATTGACTTTGAACGTACAAAAGACTACATAAATTCTTGTGTTGATTCAAATTAGATATTGAAAGATACGATAATGTACGTGTGCACCTTTCCAGTATATCCAGCTTTAGCGATAGCTGTTTTCAACAATTCAAGTCCTTCCTTGTTCTCCTGTGTGCGGCAAGCAAAGTAAAATCACATGACTATGAGCAAAGATTATATTCAAGATAAAAATACAAATAATGACGATGATGATAAACTATACCTATGCTAAGTTTTCACAATTTTGGACTACGTACAAGAACAACTATAGAGGGGAATTATGAAAAAGGGCTCCATTTTCGAATAAGGGGGGAACAATTTTAGTGGGACTCCAAACAAAATAAAACTGTTAATTGAAGGACATGATGCGGAGGGTGGCACCCCGAACACTTTACTATTTTATCCTCTTTAAGCAAATTCGGTATCATACCATCGGAATTCTCAAAGAAAAATGGTACGGATCTGCTGAAAATTTACATAAAAATGCTACAGTATCACAGACACAGTACTGCGGTAGGGGTCTATCAAAAATCGTTAAAAAACACAGCTCGGACCGGCCGTTTAAATTTTAAACACCGAGCATAATTAGTAATTATGTTTATTTTTATTATGGAGGGCTGAGTTTTTTAATACTTCCCCATAGCAATTTTAAAAATATTGGAGAAAGAACCCCTTCCTTGGTCAAATCTGGAGTCTCTTTAACAATCCTCTAATATAATCGATGCGAAGTATTTAAGATATCATGCATGAGCACCATTCTATTTCATATAGCACTAAACTGGTATGAAAAATACGATTATAATTACCCATGCAGTAGTTTTTTTCCCTTCTTAATATATGCAATATATGTAGGAGGATAAGTATCATCTCAAAAATGGAAACTGTTTTCTTTTTAATTGTGCATTTGAGATGATTTCTGGAAAGAGATATGTTCAAATAACTGTGTCACAGAATCAGTACATATATATCTAATAATGCAAAGGAAATGGATACTTAGTACCCATGCAGGTTTTTCTTAATACAAGCACCATATATGCAAGAGGATAAGTTGCATCTCCAAAATAAAAGTTGGACATTTTTTGCATTTAAGATGATTCATGGAAAGAGGCATTCAAAAATTCAAATCACTGCATCGTAAAATCAGTACATATATAACTAATTATGACCATGCTGGATATCTAACTACTAAACAGACACAGACCTGAATGTTAGGAGCAAATCCACCCTCATCTCCAACATTAGTAGCGTCTTGTCCATACTTCTTCTTTATTACAGACTGAAAAAAAAAAAATTACACACAGCATAAAAGATATAAATAAAGGATAAATAATTAGTGTTTAATTAATCACCTTCAAATGATGGTATACTTCAACTCCCATCTTCATTGCTTCCTTGAATGAAGAGGCACCAGTGGGAAGGATCATGAATTCCTGTAAAAATGAAAAATGAATTACAACAATATAAATAGTGGAATCAAAGGCAACAAATTAGCTGAATATGGTGATAATAAATTGCATTACCTGCATGGCAAGCTTGTTTCCAGCATGCGATCCACCGTTTATAACATTAAATGCTGGCACAGGCAAGACTAATTTCTTGTTCCCGGCAATATTGGCAATGTGCTGCGAGACACATGATAAAAATCAACATTATAAGGATTTTGAAATTTTTTCCAATTTAGACCGGTTATTATCTGTGTAAAATGTTAAACCTAACAAAAGTTATATATTATCGTCATACTATTTTAAACAAAGTTGATAGCAGCATACTAATATGCATCTGAAATTTTCGCACTCTTTCATAAAATATTACCCTGCTCTAGTTGTACTACGGTGCACATATGGATAGACAAAACATAAGAAACATTTAGCACACCTGGTAAAGAGGAATCTTCTTAACACTGGCACCAGCTTTGCAAACAGCAAGTGACACAGCAAGGATAGCATTTGCACCAAGCTGGAAAAGGAACAAGTCGCTGATTAGTATTAACCTTGAATGATATAAACGAATAAGATAAATGGTAATATAGCAAGTAAAATAACCAATGCATGCATAAAAATCTAGTTTCAAGATACCTTTTGCTTGCACCAACCCCACTCATTTTTGGTTCCATCAAGCTCTTGTACCATGAAGTTATCAATCTGAGTTTGTTCTGTAGGGTCCTGCAAACAAAGAAAGAAACCAAGTTATTGTAAAATCTTCCTATGGTTATATTATATGGATTACAACCACAAGCTATATAGCTAGGAATTTCATACCTTGCCAACCAATGCAGGTCCGATGACAGTGTTTACATTGCTAACAGCCTGAAAGTGGAAAATACAATAAAATAATTTTGTTCAATTTCTGCACTAAGGTATTTTGATTATTGTGTACTCAGCTATAGATGCCTACAATTGATGGCAACTTAAATATGATAGTTATAAAGGTTGACAATTGACTGTAACATATATGAGAGTGTCTATGGGACATGATCAATATTTCACCAAGCAAATTAAGAGAAAATGCAAAATTGACAGTTTGGATCAAGAGAAAATTTCGTTGAAACAAGGCTGGTCACAAGTTTGGATCAAGAGAAAATATCCTTCTGGTCTCCTATGGTAGCCGTCATTAAAAGAGCCTCATATGTTAAGAACTTTGTGTATTGTGCTAACACTGCTTAAACTAAATGCAAACAAATCTAACTAATTATTTTCATAAAGAAGAGTTTAGAGAAACCTAATGGCATCATAATGGATAGAACATGAATGAGCATTCAGTGGTAAATTTTAATGCAACTGTAGGAACTTTGGATATTAAATTCAATCAAGAAAATTAGTGCTCACCGGACAAACTGTTATCAATGAAAAGCGTATAATTAGAGCAGGCTGTTTGAAACAGAAGAGTGCCACGAGAAAGTTAAAAGTTCGGAGTTCGACTTTGATATTAAAAGGTAAAGTTAGTAAAATTGTGATTATACTCACATTCCTGTAATGTAAAAGGCATTTGGCTAAAACATTAGCAGATTATAGGTGTAATAGAGGCAAAAGTTGTGTTGGATATGTGGCAACACCGATAAAGACAAGATAAGGAACAAATATATTAATCATTAAGTCAACGGTAAGAAATGAGGGAACCATTTATGATGACATTGCTGGTTAAAAAGAAGAACAGTATGAATCCATACATCAAGAGATTTCTTATTTCTTTTTCTCTTTCTCTTTCTTTAAGGATAAGAAACACTCTTGTGACATGATTATTCATCTTCATACACAAACCCCAATTTATAGGGTTACGAAAAAGATTACTGATCAGTATAGCGATGAATGTTATAAAGTTGCACAACAACAAACACATATAATGTATTCAACTTAGTCTCACAATTGACCAACCAAGGTACAAGTTTCTATCCTCCAACCCGATTTGACAGTAATTCACTAGGATTTACAAATGCATTTACATTTAGGTTATTTTGGTTAAACAACTTAGCTTATGCATGACCATAAAATAAACCTACTGATTCTAATTTGTTAGCAAGCGACGATGTGTTTTATATCTTACATACACACGGTAGAACTAATTTCAAATCAACTTGTGCGCCAACGTGAACTATTCTCATAACGCAGCAAAAACCAGCATAACATCATTCATTCAAATACAACAAAATATGTTTAAAATTATAAATCAAACCTTGAAAACGCCCTTTCCAAGATATTCAGATCCACCATCTCTCAACTCAAGAGCTTCGTACACGCCTTCACACACACGAAAAAAAAATTTATGGAAACACAAAATTTAAACAAATATCATAAACACTAAATTACAAACAAAATCGATCAGAAATACCAAAAAGGTCAAATTTGTCGGATCCAGCATACCTGTTGATGCGCCACTAGGCACAGCAGCCCTAGCCATAGATCCATCACTCAAATAGCAATCAGCCTATTCCGATTCCAATATAAACAAGATCTAAACTCAAATTTAAGATCAAAAATGAAAATAACAGAAAAAACAAAGATTCAGATCACAAACAACCACCTCAACTGTGGGGTTACCACGACTGTCGAATATTTGTCTCGCTTTGATGTATTTGATAGTGACTGCTGCCATTAATTTTGTTTTTGGATCGGTAACAAATTTATCACAAAAAACAAGTTGGAATAATGGAATTCGGGCAAATATATCAAATATATTGATGTAGTAGTGATGAGGAAACTATTCGTACTTCGTACAAACGACTATGAGGCACCAACAGCATAATGAATTCGAAATCTTGGCCATTGGATTGATCGAACGGGTCACACGTGTCGAATCTTATTTTAGTATATTCCATGAAATAAAGATTTCTTTAAGCAACGTGGAGAGAGAAAAAAAAAAGGAAAGGAGGAGAGAGAAAAAAAAAAGGAAGGAGGAGAGAGAAAATTGAAATTATACATAACTGAAAACAAACAATTATTCTGGACGGACAAAGGATATTTTTTTCAATGAGTTGGAATGTGATATTTTTTCTAGGGGTTTTTAAGCATAGGGAAGAAGTTTCAAAAAAATTTAGTTTCAAGGACAGCAAGTTTGTTTTTTAGTTTGAAGGACACTTTGTAGTGTAAATCACAGAATGATAGATTTAATTATCATTTTCTGTTTACACTAGAAATCGTCCTTCAGACTAAAAAACAAACATACCGTCCATGAGACTAAATTTTTTTATAACTTTTTCCTTGTGCCTATTTTCCTGTATTTTCTAATACCTATGCAACCAGTTGAAATATAGAAAAGAACATGTATTGTATGGATAAAAAACAAAATGCTTCATATGACCGAAATCCCGTTATTCATTTTATGTGGCAGAAATATAAGTCGTCGGATTTTTTTGAACCCCGTGAATTTAACCGTATAAAACCATATCCACGGTTTTTTACTACAGATGTTGTAGCAGCCTCCAGTTAAAATATTAGTACAAACATACAAAGGTGGATCATTCGATTACATAATTTTTTTTAAAAAAAATTAGTTTGGTTTTCATTAATTTTAATTAAACATCAAATAATAAAACGCTAGAAAAATTTAGGTAGTGTGTGGTTTAAAAACAAATTTTGTGTTCGATTTTCAATATGTATGTCAAATGTGAGAAGAATGAAGGACGACGAACTGGATGAAAGAAAGATTGATGAAAGAACGAAAGAGATAGAGGGATGGCAGAAGAATAGACTGTTTCATGTGCTTCTGTTATTTCCCAAAACACGGAAAATAATAAAAAAAAAATTGTTTTTTATTTTGTATGTTAACTTCATTTTCTAAACTGATCATTTTCGACAATATACATGCATCATGTGCATTTTTGTATAGACGAAAACTCAAAACTAAAAACAACAAACCAAACATCACCTTAGTTTTAAGAGATTTAATGAGACATTGGAGAAAACAGAATAAATACAATTAGAGATATTCAAGAAGATTTGTCAAAGACACACTTTTTAATTTTTTGGCTTCACACGGTGTTTGCACAAAAAATGGGCAAACACCTCAAAGTCGTACGATTTAGTTGATTATATGTTGTTCTTAGTGATTTGGGTGATTTATGCAAATATGTAAAAAGCAAAGACTAAACTGTAAAAGACACACAGATTTATAGTGGTTTGGCCAGAACGTGCCTACGTCCACTTTATATGGTATTCTCCTTTTTCTCTTCAGATTACAAGTACAAAGTTTTGTATACAAGTATATGAATGTTGTTTGAAAGTTCTATCCGCGCTTGAGCTCTCAAACTTGTCCGCCATTGTTGTACCCCTGCCCCTCTATTTATAGAGTGAGGTTGGGGGCAGGGGTCTAGGATGTTTATAGCTGCTGGTGGGCCTGGGCTGATGCAATCTGGACCGGCAACTTTGGTTTGGCATGCTCTGGTTCGGTCGTTGCTTGGTGGAGTTTGATTCGGTGGTGTGTAGAGGGTTGGTCCGGTGCTTGATTCTGTGAGGCTTGGATCGGTGGGAAGCCATCTGGTGAGGTTGGTCCGGTGCTTGATTCTGTGGGGCTCGGTTCGGCATTGGTTTAGTGGAGATGTTGGACCAGTAGTGGGTGGTGAAAGATGGAGCTTCGGTTGTAGTTGATTCGGTGGGAAGGGAAGTGGAGTTGGTTCGGTCTCGGTACTACCGAATGGATCCTATATTGAGAATGTCGAATGAGCCCTTGTGTTGGGAATGCCGAATGAGCCTTCATATTTGAGAATGCCGAATGAGCCATGGGGAGTTCGAATACCGAACGAACTCAAACACTTGAACTACCGGATGAAAGCGAGGGGTTTTAAGTACCAGATGATGCTTATTACCGGATGAACTCGGGGAGTGTAGTGTCGAACGAACTCTTGCCTTGCTTTACCGAATGAACCTTTATACTTGAATCATGAGTGAAATCCCAGACTTATATACGCTTGCTTGCTTCTTCTTGTTCCGGTCGTGGTGGAAACGCACACAACATTGATATTCCAGTTTTGACCAAAAATGGGATAACACTTTGCCCCCCCAAAACATGCCTTGTGATAATAAGGCGTGTTTTGAATGGTTCCGAATCCATTATCCAGAGTCCATAGCCATATTGCCAGAGTATATCATCCTTGACTGCTCCGAGTCGATGTCCAATTCCAAATCCAATAACCAAAGCCTGAGCCAATTCCGTATCCATCCGAACTCGACAACCGAGTCCCAATCCATCCTTATCCAATAGCCAATAACCGAATCCAGGACCTCTTTGGGTCGATATCCAAATCCATAACCTCTCCGGGTTCTTGCCAAGCGTGATCCACATCTGATGACCGTGGTCCAGTATCCCTGGACGTTGAGCTAACCTCTTCGGGTTCTTGCCAAGCGTAATCCACACTTGACGACCTTGGTCCAATGTCCCTGGACGTTGAGCTAACCTCTCCGGGTTCTTGCCAAGCGTAATCCACACTTGACGACCTTGGTCCAGTGTCCCTGGACGCTGTGTTAACCTCTCCGGGTTCTTGCCAAGCGTAATCCACACTTGACGACCTTGGTCCAGTGTCCCTGGACGCTGTGTAATGCCATGGCTTATGTCCTAAGCGGAATCCTGGTCTCTCCGGAGCCTTGTGGAGCATAGTCCATACTCAACGACCTGAAAATAACAATTGATAATACATGGCCTAAGTCCTAGGCCGAATCCTGGTCACTCCGGACCCTTACCGAGCATAGTCCATACTCGACGACCTGAATGAGTCAATTTACCATGTTCGAGCGAAGCGACTCACCCCTTGCCAGGCGTAATCCATACCTGACGACCGTTTATCAAAAATCAGATAAAAATCCAATCAAAATCCAATCCAAAATCCACATCCAAAATCCAAATCAAAACCAGAAAACCAGAAATCCAAACCAGCATCCAAAATCCAAATCAAAACCAGAAAACCAGAAATCCAAACCAGCATCCAAAACCGAAAACAATCATTCAAAGGAAAATCCAAATCAAAAAGCAAGAAAAACCAGGAGCTCAATCCAAGCTCCAAAACCGAAAACCAAAAACAAAAGCAGTGTCCAATCCAAAAGCAAAAGATAAATTTCACAAATCATAGCATTGCAGTTTATCATCATTCAGAGCATGCCTAGGGGCTATCTCCGTCCCCGTACATGTGTAAATGACTTGGTTGCTTGCCAATAGTTCGCTACTTATTTCATAATAACCTGGTCAATGGATGATCAACCGACCATCATTCCTGGGCCTCCCACCATCGTAGCTTAAGGTAGGCGGCGGTTGCTCCTGCCCCGCCATTGCGTTCCGAGCTCCAACATATTGTGGCAGTTGTCCATTCCTTACATGCTCCTCAATTATGTCATTTAGGTGCCTGCAGCTGTTGGTGTCGTGTCCATCCAAATCATGGAAGAGACAGTGCCTTCCTGATGTCCTTTCCCATTCTGTTGGTTCTCTCCTAGCCGGCCTCCGGTAGGGAAGGTGATTCCGAGTATCCAGGTATATCCGCTTCAGCGTCTCGTTCAATCCTGTGTATGTGGGAAACTTTGGATCCTTCCATTGCTTCCTAGCATTTCTAGAATCATCGTCCAACTTCCTTTTTCCTTTGTCTTTATCCAAACCTTTGCTGGATGGTCCTCCAACCTCAATTGCATTAACCTTTTTTAACTTTAAATCCGTACTCGCATCTTCTTGCCGAAGGAACCTTTCTGCCTCGTGAAAGAATTTGTCGAGATCCCGTGGGGGATCTCGTATCAGAGATACCTTGAAATCCGAGTTCTCCCTGACTCCTGATACTGCTGCCATTAAAATCATCGATGGATCGGGCCGATCCACCGAAGCAACTGCGGCACTGAATCGAGTTAGAAAGGCTCTAAGCAATTCATCGATCCTTTGCTTCACCGATGTTAATGTCATCACGTTCTTCAGTCTCTTGACATGAACTCGAAACTATCCCAAAAACCTTTCCACCAATTCCCTCCAAGTCCTGATAGATCCTTCTCCCAGCTGCCTAAACCACATCGCAGCTATGTCCGTTGAGTACAAAGGGAAGCATCGAGCCATCACTTCCTCCGATGCCCCCAGCACCTCCATGTGTCTAGTGTACCTCATCAGGTGATCCGTAGGGTCTGCCTTGCCATCGTATACCTCCACGCTAGGTAGCTTGAACTTAGGTGGATTCTGAGCCATCCTTATTTCTCGAGCGAACGGACTCCTGTTTACCCCTTCCAAGTCCCCGACGGTCAAACCACCTCGCACAGTCTTCCTGATTATATCTACCAATCCAGCGTTGTCTGTCGAGGGTTACCCCCGAGGGAATTCCGGTACATACTCTTCATGTGGCTCGCTAGCAGCAACGTCGGTTCTAGCCTGTTGAACTCCTTCCAAAGGTCCTCCTGTGTTGGATCCTGCGGGCCTGCCCCCAAGCCCTTGTCGATTGCCCTCTGGCTCTGCATCCTGTCCTCCATTGGGTTCCATAACCCTAGCTCCTTGTCCTGCATCCACCGCCGCTGTAGCTGTTCCTAAGTTCTGGGTCCCTGCAGCTCTCATTTGCTCCAAGAAAGTCTGCATCATCTCTTGTTGACTCTTCAACAACCTCTCTTGTAGTGAATTTGTTATGGCTTCCATTTCGTCCCGGGTTATGTAGATCGAAGCCGGTCCTTCCTCAGCTCCGGAGGATGCTTGCTGACTTCCTTCCGGTTGGCTTCTCTCAGCCCTTTGCCTTCTACTATTTAGCCTAGCCATTGTCTCCCAAATCCAAACTTCTATCCGATATAGCGGGCGCTAGTTCTTCTCAGTGAAAGCACCAAAATGTTTGCGCAAAAAATGGGCAAACACCTCAAAGTCATACGATTTAGTTGATTATATGTTGTTCTTAGTGATTTGGGTGATTTATGCAAATATGTAAAAAGTAGGGACTAAACTGTAAAAGACATACAGATTTATAGTGGTTCAGCCAGAATGTGCCTACGTCCACTTTATATGATATTCTCCTTTTTCTCTTCAGATTACAAGTACAAAGCTTTGTATACAAGTATATGAATGTTGTTTGAAAGTTCTATCCATGCTTGAGCTCTCAAACTTGTCCGCCATTGTTGTACCCCTGCCCCTCTATTTATAGAGTGAGTTTGGGGACAGGGGTCTAGGATGTTTATAGCTGCTGTTGGGCCTAGGCTGATGCAATCTGGACCGGCAACTTTGGTTTGGCATGCTCTGGTTCGGTCGTTGCTTGGTGGAGTTTGATTCGGTGGTCTGTAGAGGGTTGGTCCGGTGCTTGATTCTGTGAGGCTTGGATCGGTGGGAAGCCATCCGGTGAGGGTGGTCCGGTGCTTGATTCTGTGGGGCTCGGTTCGGCATTGGTTTAGTGGAGATGTTGGACCGGTAGTGGGTGGTGAAAGATGGAGCTTCGGTTGTAGTTGATTCGGTGGGAAGGGAAGTGGAGTTGGTTCGGTCTCGGTACTACCGAATGGATCCTATACTGAGAATGTCGAATGAGCCCTTGTGTTGGGAATGCCGAATGAGCCTTCATATTTGAGAATGCCGAATGAGCCATGGGGAGTTCGAATACCGAACGAACTCAAACACTTGAACTACCGGATGAAAGCGAGGGGTTTTAAGTACCAGATGACGCTTATTACCGGATGAACTCGGGGAGTGTAGTGTCGAACGAACTCTTGCTTTGCTTTACCGAATGAACCTTTATAGTTGAATCATGAGTGAAATCCCAGACTTATATACGCTTGCTAGCTTCTTCTTGTTCCGGTCGTGGTGGAAACGCACACAACATTGACATTCTAGTCTTGACCAAAAATGGGATAACACTCGGTTTGATTTTGCAAGTCTAAAGTGGTAAAATCTCTCTAACGGTCGGTTTGATAATTATATCTTTAATAATAGTTGTAATATCTTTAATAATAGTTGTAATAGCTTTGGTGTCACACTTTTTTAGTATCAACATGAACTATCAAAAACGCCCCTCTATATATTATTAAATTTTGATTACTTAAAAATATGATCTAATACAAAATTTCTTTTACAAATTCAAACGTCCTTAAAAGTGGCATCTAATAATTAAACATGCTTTAGAATTTAAGAACATTTCTAAAAATTGGATCTAGAAAAACTTCTTTTACTAATTCAAAATACTTTTTTAAAATATACAAATTTTAATATCACTTGAAAATAAAAAATTATTTTATTGACTGATTTAAACATATACAATTTATAACGAAAACAACTCACGCGCGAAGCATGTGCCATAACACTCGTATGAATATAAGTAGTCGAAATTGGATTTCTATAGCATGGGAGAGTTTTAAATGGTATGTTTGAGCTAAAATTGCTCAAAACTCATTTTGGTCGACACTTAACGAAACCAAAAGAGTGAATTCAAGTGATAAGCACAGATTGACATGGAATCATTAGATTCTAAAAGAACTTCCAATTATGATTCACTTTAACAGTTTAAAGGGACATTTGAGAAGCTATTTGGTTCAGGCTTGACCGATGATTTAGATTGAGCTTTTGATGAGTAATTTCTCACTCAGAATCATTCACGACTGTTTTTGTTTCTATTACATTTTGCTATGATATGAAATCGTTAGTGTTTAAATGCTTTTATGGTTACATGATTTGAATTAATGCTTGTTTTGTAGCGATTGTGATTTTGAAAAGTTAATTCAAAACGTTTTTATGCGATCTAAATGTAATTTTACTAGCTGATTTGTGATCTAAAATGTCTTACAATATACTAAAGAGATTTTCTAAAATGATTATGATAAAATATAATTTAAAGATGTTTTATACAGTTAAAGGTGTGCCCTGGGAGCTACCATGTAATAGTTATGTAATTTAACTCTGTGAATAATCTCGCTAAAAATAAAATATGCTTTTGGGTTTATTATTTTTCATACGTGTTGTTATATAAGATATAAATAATGAAATTAATACATTAAACAAATATAAATAGAAAATTCTGAAGAAAAGTATTTTATCAACTGTAGTTATGAATGTGTTCGTAATCACAAGTATTAAATCAGTATTCAAATACTTGCTTCTTGAATGTCCTAGTCAAGAGTATCGAGAAAAGAATATCGATACACTCCTTGAGACAAACGTACTTAAAGCTCTTCATATGACGGACATTGGATTAATCATGACCGTTGGGTGCCCCAAGGGGCTACATACTCGGTGTTGTCTAGAATAGTCAAAGAAAAATCCAAAGTGATTCTTTTATAAGTTGATATAACTGAGTCAAAATAGAAGATCTCGTTGTAACGACATGCATTAATGTTCATATTTGAGGGTATTGTCAATCTTCGGCATATTTTGATTATGGTCAACCAGATGACACCGCGGTTATGTTATGACCATATTTGGGTGTATACTGAACTATATAAAGTGACGTTGGAACCGGGTCAGCCCACAACAGAAGAAATGGATGAATTTCAAAAAAAAAATACCGTTTTGGAGCATTAATGAACTTATAAAGACCAAATATAATTAGATCTTATCTAAATTCTCTTTGAAATAAAATCAATATTCTATTTAATTTGGTAATTAAATGAGATTTAAATTCGATTAATAAATATGTAATATGATGAATGTATCAAATACATTCATGTGTTTGAATGACAAAGACAGCATATGAGCAGCACATAAAAGTATGCAAGTAGACATATAAAAGGTTAGACAAAGAAATTTTTTATTTCTTCCTATTAACACAAATAATTATTTAAGGTAAAATGAACCATAAATGTAGAGAGAGAAATCTTTCATTTCTCACTCTTTAATTAGGTTAATTGACAAATTAGCATTTGCTACAAAATTAACACTATCTAAATGAACACGCAGAAAGGTAGAGTTCTTTCTCTTAACATAGATAACTGATTAAGGAGGGATGGGGCCAAAAAATTGTAGAGAGGGAAACTTTTCATTTCTCTATCTTTGATTAGGTTAATTAACAAATTAACATTTACTGCAGAATTAACACGTGTCTTTGTTGTTCAAATTTTATTTTATAACATGTAAGTAACAGTAATATATGTATATATAAGTTCAACTTACAATTATACATAATAATTAAAAGTAATTTTACTAATAGACAAAAGTTGACTTATATTAACAAAAGGGCAATTACAGAATAGAGGTAAACATTTATGAAGAAGGAAAGGTAGAGTACTTTCCTCTTTCCTTTACTCATTCAATCAATTTCATTTCAAATCAGTGATTAAACTCTAAAACATAAATGCATATAAAACTAATTTTGACCATTCTCATATTTCGAAATATAGAATCAATAAATATAAATCAAGTTTCAATTTAGGAAAAATTACCGTGATTTTACATAAAAGTAAATTTTATAAACGTTGAATTAAAACAACACATTCACATATATATGCAATTGATTTCAAGCTACTTTTAAAATTAAGACGACAAATAACTATGTAAAGTTTGTGATTTAGCATTTGCTAGAATTGGAAGTTAGCAAATTTATGCAAAAGTCCAATTATGTTTTTATTTTACTTTTAATAAAAAGAATACATTGACAAAAAAATTCAGTCAAACCATATAAACATTATATTCAATTTTCAAACGATTTCAGAAGGACATCATACGTAATTTATATTAGTTAAAATAAAATAAAATCATATAAATTAGTGGTTTCAAACATGAACAAAGGGGACAACTTAGGCACATATAGTTCGCTGTAAAATATTAAATCTGAACTGTAAACATCATGAACAATTAATTAAATGAGATATAATATGTCATAGCTCTAATGTTAATAATTTGTCACAATTTTAATGTTAAGCATATGGACATGTAAATAAAATGGAATAACACAAAATGGTTCTAAATCAAATTGATAATATAAACGTATATTATTAAAGAAGACATGACAAAAGAAAATTAGATCAAGTAAAATAGATAAACTTATATTTAGATGATATGCAAGAGAGATCTAACTGTATGATAAGAAGATTATACGAAGAAATAAAATGAAAATTTTACCTTAAGATGTAGCCAAAAGAACGCACCTAAATGATGATATCTCATCGGATCTTCAAGATTCACATCCTATCACTGCAAGAGGTGGATGAACTACTATAGTTTTATTTTGTTTTATTTGATGTTTTTGTTTGAAGTTGAAAGATTTTAGAAAGATGATTTTTTTTCTACCATAAAAAATTAGAAAGAGAGAAAGAAAAAGAACGAATGAGAAAGAAATGAACTGTACATATAGAATGAATTAAAGAATATGTTTTACTCGAAGTGTGCTGCTATTGGCACCCCCATTTCCTCTTTTGGCCACCTTTAAAAATTTAATAAAAGTTACTATTTTGTGTGCATTTCTGGCCACCACATTATATCTTTTCATTCTATCGTTTACAGCCGTAACTCTTTCTCAAACACATACTTCTCCAAAAATTCAAAACCTAAACCCTAAAAAAAGAAATACTCTATTTTGCCTCTTAGATGATGGAAGAGGAAGATAGAAAAGATGTTAGTTTTTTTCATGTTGTTTAGGGTTTTTTCATTGCTTTTTAGGAAATGTTGTCTGGGGTTTTCTATTGCTCATGGTTTTCTATTGTTTATGATCTTTCTTCTGATCCTTTGGCTAATTGAAACTTGGAGGACATTACATTCGATGATGTTGTAATGGAGAATGCCAATGCAAGTTGTTGATTTTTAGGACTTTTTATACAACTTATATGTCTTGTTTTGCAAATAGATTAGTCTTCGCATGCTCAATTTTTTTAGCAACGCCAAATGTTCGTTTTTTTAGCAATATGTAACAAGAGCACGGTCATTCGTGGCCGAACATTTTGAAAACAGTGGCGGTTGAATAAGGTCGAACAATGAACAAAAAAAAGTTGGAGATGGAATTAACAGGAGATCGTTTATGAACAGTCGACCGATACGAAGGAGCAGTGGTTGCTTATGGCATGCGGTGTTGGGCAAGGCCGACCAGTGCTCTTCGAAAATTTAGAGATGAAATAAAAGGAGATCGGTTATGAACAGTCGACTAGTACTACGAAGGAGCGGTGGCATATGACCACAAGGTTGTTGGTTAGGCCGATTGGTACTTCTCAATAATTCGAAGATGAAACTATCTCTTGATCAATCTATAGCAGCCGATGAGTAGATGCTAATGGCGGTGCCTTATGGCCGAAGGTGCTTTATTATCCACGAACATGTACAGATATTTGAACATGTACATACACGCATGTATATATTCCTTCAATATGTTGTCATCTAATTGCTTAGTTTTTCATCTTTACATACCAGCAACTTAATGTACATCCCAGTAAGCAAGATCGCCATAGTCAAAATACAAAGTAAGATCACCACAGTCGGCCATTAATATGCGTGTTGAATTGTTTTGGTGTCTGGTTATAGAAAAGAAAAAAGGAATGGTGTTAAGTAGCGAAGTTGTAACTTTTTTGGGTGGCCTTCAATATTGGTAGCCAGAAGAGGAAATGAGCGTGCCAATAGCAGCACACTATTTGAAAGCATGAAACATTTTACATTCTTTATTTAAAATTTCCTTAATTAATTCTCTTGATTGTTTCTCTCTTTCTCTAGCCCTTTCTTTTCATATGATATGTCATCGAATGACATAAAATTTCCAGAAATCATGTCATTAAATGACATAACATTTCCATAAATCATTTCATGCAATTATTTGTAAATTACATCGATATCATATATCAATGCACGTAAATATAACTTTTATAAATGCATTTAAATAATTACAAAAAACTTCCAAACATCAAATTAGTAATAATTAAATGTTAATTAATTTCATCAATTTACAATATTTTATAAATTAATTAATTAAATAATGCAATTTTTCACATAATTTATCATTACGGTTGCACGACTCAAAGGTGTAAATTCAGTTGTGATTAATATCGAACTATTCGAATATTAACGTTCACGCGTCACTTAGCAAATGGTGTGTCATTTTGGTTGAATTTATCGTTTATACATCTTTTGGTAAAATCCAATTTTACTTATTATAAGCGGTACCCAATAGTGACAATTATTTACATCAATTATCTTTGTCAAAACTATATCATAGTAGGACTTATGAAATTTGGTAATGGCCAAAATTCCAATATCGTCCACATTCAACTTTACAGTCCAAACATAAAATTCTTGGTTTTGATAATAACAATTATTATTAACTGAACTACTCTGCTCAGAGACTACAACTTTGAGCCGACATCAGTTGACCGTGATACTAACCTTATATAACTGAAGAGACGAATCCTCTCTTATATAGTATTTCACTTTCAATGCTTCCACTCTATCCAACTATAGTCGTTTGATGGATATCGTGCCACAATTTAACTATAATCAAAGAAGAGTTTCCACATTGAAGATTAATAGTATTCTCAAGTCAAGAGAACTGTGTTAATTAATCATATCGATATTTTCTACTTGACCTTAGTTATATTAACCAATAGAAAACTATTGAATTAATCATTCCATAGTTATCTAATAACCATTAGCACGTAACCCCTTGGTGTCACAGCAGTCATAAGTAATACACTGCTCAAAATTTGGAGAGGATTATGTACTCTAGTATCAAAGGATGTATCGATATTCTTGGCTAAGAATATTTAAAATGGTATATTTATATTTATTGTGATAAATTACTCATGGTTACAACGCTTTATAACTACCATCACAAAATACACCATTGATGGATTTTTTATTATATACTTTTAATTAAATTAATTAATTAATATAATACATTATGAAGCATATAATTGAAAGAAAACACATTTTAGTTTGACCAAGATTAGTTACAAGTTAGATATATGTAACAAATTACATAATTGCCCCTAGTACGTACCATTAACTCTATCAATCTCCCACTTGCACTTGGGGTCAATTATGGAATCTCATTCCAAATTCTCCGATCAATTTTCTCAAAACCAACTAGATCGGTCTCTCAATGAACAGATGTGCTATTATGTTTTAATTTTCTACTCTGTCAATTAACTCTCTCCAATGTTAATAAACTTTTTTTTTATCATATGGAATAGTTTAGAGTATGTCTCTTGACTTCTAATGAGCTCTAAGTTCTGTTATAAATCATGTCGTGACATTGTTATCATATAACAATGTTATGGGATTCTTAACATTTTAAATCACCATCGGCTCGGTTCTAAATTTGTGCATATATATACTATATTTATTTTTATACACATTGCTTTATTTTGACGCTATTCAAGGCGATGTACTTAGCCTTTTTTATTGAACCAGCCACAATCTTTCATTTGAAACATTTTCAACTTAAAGATTCTTAACTTGAATTTATTATTAACATATTATGCTCAATATCACTTATGAAGTTTGAGTCATAATACACCTTAAGAAGAAGTTGTTGTTTATGTAAACAATTCTAGTATTTCATAAATACGCGACAACGTTTCAAATAACCATTTAGTGATATCAATATGGATTTTATATTTGCTTCATGTATCAAATACATAATAAATTATAATATCATAGAAAAAATAACATGTATGATAATTCTTATTGTCAATACATAAAGAATCCTTCTTACATGTTCCTTATTAAACATTTTAATAAGGTGTCCTCGCATATCATTTGAGACATTCCCAATATCTTTTATACTTATTATAAAAGACATCATTTAACAATTCTAACGTCGAGTATTAAAACAATTGAAATTGATTTTAACACAAGTACATCGCTAACAATCAAGATATGTTGTTTACTTATGATTTAGAAATATCTATGTACCTTTTAACTTTCTTTCTTATGAGCACACACTTCCTCTGCACTTTGATTAATAATCAAATTGTTTATTTCTATCCAAACATTTGTTCAAGTTTGATGTTTGTTGAATGACACTTTTGTATCTATTCTTGGATCATATCCAAAAACCCACACTCTCACTAATTTCGAGACACTTTGGTTATTATGTGCAAACAGTTTACTCTAAAACATTATTTAGATTTTTCTGTTTCAACACATATGTACCAGTACATAAAGTCATACTATGTAATAATTTTATGAGTAAAATCCGAACTTAATTGAGTACATCGAATACTGAATCCGTTACGTTATTTTCAACGTTGAAATTTATGTACTATTCTTATCAATATGGCTCACTACATTCCAACTGCATTTGTCTTTCTCTTAAAGACACATATACGACTAAAGGTATCATATCATTTCGGATACAACTATCAAAATCATATTTTGATAATGTACTTGGCATCTATTTTGGATTTGCGCATCGTACTATATCGTAGAGTCAATACTCTTATTGGTTTACTTGACGTCCATGAATTATCTATTGTCGATATTGATAAGAAACTCATAATTTCTCTTTAATATATCAGAATACTTGTTAGACACTCTAATACGATGTGTCCATTTAGGTTAGTTAATTTCATTTTATCTCCCGTAATACTTTTATCTTTGGATCGTATCCAATTCTTTTTTACTGTCAATAATTTCTCAAATAATTTCCTTTACTATAAAGTTGGTATTTCTTGAAACAACAATTGTTCCTTAGTGCAACGGAATAGGTATTTATGTACTTTTATGAATTTCCTTATTTATAAAATTAATTTGTTTCTAGTTTACAAAACTTACATTCAAAACATAAATATCTCATCTAATGACAGTTTTTCTCAAAATCCCTTTGGGGAGATTTATACAAGATCCCTCATGAACAATTATTATGTGCAAACTTTCAATTCACACAACCTACCAACTCCTCGGCTTAGGATATGTTGGGGTTTCTTATAAATTTTTATCATGTATGATTTTGTAAACTATTATTTAGATAAAATAATATTGACCTTGTAAACCACTCTTAAGTACATGACCTTATAGAAAGAAATTAATTCAACTTCACTCGTCATTAATTGTGTTTTGTCCAACAAAGTTCGATTACATTTTGTCAATATATCATTATGTATCATATGGAGGGGCGACTTTTGAGATTGAATATCTATTCATTTTTAGGTACATTCAGAATTCTTTCCAATATAATCAATTCATTTTATTTTATTGCATGTTATTTTATTTATTTTCATTTATACTTTATGATTTTATCCTAGACATAATGCATATGTATCAAATATATGTGTCCATGTCGGCGATAAATTATCAATGAATATAATCAAGCACATGGAACTGATTTGATATTAATAGACTTGTGCTTGCATACATTAATATGTATTAGTCCAAAGAGTTCAACAACTCTTCTGATGCTCCCACTAAATGGGTACATAGCCCTTAATTATTAGAAATATAATTAGCTAATATCATATGATTCATAATCATATAATAAAAATTATTTCTTAAAACTACGGCTTAGTCTATAATTACAAATAATTCTAAATAATTTTAGATACTCATTATTTTCCAATGCATTACTTTGTTATGAAAACAAATACTACATTATAGTTTTATTTCATAATGGATATTCATAATATTCAAATTGAAATATAACTATGTCTATTTTCAGTCAACACCGAAAAATAATCATTATTTCAAAAAATAATGTTAACTATGTTTTAGAAGAACAATTTTTGTAAATTGGTGCAATCAATAAGTCTTATTTGACATGCTCCCACTATTTCCACCATTACTATAATAGTGTACCGAATATGGAGATCCATCATCCACTTAATATATGTTATTTATTTCATATACTACAACAAGTTTACAATAGAGTGTTCTTTGATCAGATATCTTAAACACATAGAAATAAATCTCATAGAAAATAAATTTCTATACAAAATTACATTTTGGAATAGAAATCATATTTCTTATTTCAGTGTTAAGTATCGTATCATTATTATTACAGTTCTCATTTTCGATGTTTCTTTATGAAGTAGAAGTAATCATTTACTCTCTTCATCCCAATTATACCTAAACTCACATTTGTTAGAACCTCCATTCTATGATTTCAATGAAAACGACTACATAATCATATATATTATATCTTATCAGGATTACATGTATATTCTATAAGAGATCGTCATGCTTAAATATATCAAGACTCGAAGATAAACAAAGACTTATGGACCATGCCATGATTAATAAGGTTATACTGGTGTATTAAGAGTCTTAGAAAAACATTGTAAGGTCTCCTTGAGTATATATACACACACATAAATTCATATATTCAACTTTGGCATTAAAAACTATGATAAACAAATAAGGCCATCCACAGATGTATGTGGAAAAGCCACAGACATTTGTGAATATTTTGGAAATCATTCCCTGAAGTCACAAACGTCTCTGGAAAATTCACAGACATCTGTCATATAACAACCACTCTAATCTGAAAGGATGCTTCATTTCATATTGAATAATAACATCTTTTCTTCAACGGTTGCAGCCATATAACAAATAGAGTTTGTTTAACAGTAATAACTCCTTATATGCATATGTTCAAACATATATATACACCTCAAAGATTGAGAATTAAAAATTATTATCATTCTATTCTTTTAATTTCTTATTAACTTTCAATTTACAAATTCATGCATCTCTTGCTTACAAATCTCAATCTATCATAATCAAAATACTATTTTGGTTAAACTACTTCCTACAACACTAAGTATTCACATTCACATACTCAAAGGAGATCATATAAATATTTGTCATATCAATCAATATCCATGTATTTGAAACACACGATTGTTAGAGAGTTACTTTTGTATTAGCCTATTCCTCCGGGCAGAGTGAGAGTTATTTGGTCAACGGAAATACTGTAGGGGAGCTTGGGGATTGGTCATAGGATGGGAGGCCCAAACCAGTATAAAATATCTGGTATGATTGCTTTTATTATCTTCTTATTTATACTCTTTTAATTTACTCTATTTAGTATAATTATCATCACATACTTTTACATTAGTATATAAGTTGCATTATATAAAATCCTGTACATTTTCATTTGGTATTAGAGCACGGTCATTTCAATCTACATTAATGCGTAGTTGAAAAATCAATAATATGGCAAGTACTTTTCAAAAAGGTCAATCAACTGTACGACCTCCACTATTTACTAGTTCTAACTATGCTTACTGGTCAACTCGCATGAGAAATTTTATGGAAGTAAATGAGTTAGAAATATGGCAAGCAACTCAAAACAAATATGAAGCACCTAACGCCGACATTAGCACTTGGACTGATGCACAAAAAGCAGCGGCATCTAATAATGCCAAAGCTATGAATGTACTGTTTTGCTCATTTGACAAAAATGAGTTTTCACGTGTCATGCTTTGCACCACTGCATTTGATGTATGGCGCATTTTGCAAGTCATGCATGAAGGAACAGCTAAAGTCAAGCAAACTAAAATCTCGATTTCACAAAACTAATTTTCATCTTTTAAAACGAAAGCAAATGAATCAATTATTGATATGTATGATAGATTTCAAACCATTCAACACAATCTTTTGGCACTTGGAGTCAAATTCATATATTATGATTTAGTCACATGAATTTTAAACTCTTTGACAAATAAATGGGAAAGAAAAGTTTTAGCCATCGAAGAAGCTAATGATCTTTCTCAACTCAAAGTCGAAGAGCTAATAAGAAATCTGACGTCATATGAAGCTAACTTATAGGCTAGAAAGGATCAAAACCATGAAAAGAAAAACATGGCATTCCAACCAAGTAACGAAGATTCGGACTTAAAAGAAGATGAGATTGTTTTTATTGCCAAGAACTACCACAAATTCAAGAAGTTCAAGAAGATGACCAGATTTCAAAATGGTGGTAAACAAAACTTCTCAAATCAAACATCGATTAAATGCTATGAGTATGAAAAATTTGGTCACATGAAGAAGGACTGTCCACCGCTCAATAATGATAAAAATAAAACAAGTTTGAAACGTTTAAGAAAAAGAAAAGAGCTTTTCAAGTAACATGGTATGATTCAGATTCATCTTTTTCATCGAACAGTGATAGTGAAAGTGACTCAGAACAAGCAAATGTGTGTTTTATGGCTAACACTGATGAGGTATGTCCTGAACTTACTGAAAGTCTATAGGTTCCTTATTGATAATGCGACTTATGTATATGTGTGTGAGTGTATAATACTAACTACGTTAAGCAGAGAACAATATTTGAATATAAGATAAATAATAAAAATGATCACACCAGATATTTAATACCGGTTCGTACCTCCCGTCCTACGTCCAGTCCCGAAGCTAATGGTTATGAAACTTGAAATATTACTCAAGCAGAATATAGCATACCTACTACTAAATATTCACAATGGTCTAACACACAAAAACTGGATGATACTGCAAATGCCAAAGCTATGAATATGTTATTTTGTGCATTAGACAAAAATGAGTTTAATAGAGTCGGCATGTGTAATATTGCTGATGAAATTTGACGTACACTTAAAATTACACATAAAGGGACTAACAAAGTAAAACAGAGTATGATTTCTATGCTTAAGAATCAGTTCTACATTTCAAAATGAAGCAAGATGAAACCATAAATGAAATGTACTCTAGGTTTCAAGACATATATTATTCCCTCTTAGAATTAGGAGAAAAATATTTAGATTTTGATATTGTTCCAAAAATTCTCACCTCTTTAACGGATGAATGGAAACGAAAGGTCTTAGCAATTGAAGAAGCTAATGACATTTCAACCATCAAACCAGAAAAGCTGATAGGAAATCTAATGTCTTATGAAGTTAATCTCTAGACAAAACGAGTATAGGCACAAGATAAGAAGAATATAGCATTCCAAGCTGAAAGGATGAATCAGATTCATATAAGGAAGATATGGCATTTACTGGTAAGAATTTCAATAAGTTTTTGAAGTTCAGAAAGAGCAAAAAATTCAAAAACAACAAGAACAGTTTCAGCAGTAATAACAACAACAACAAGCCATCATCTTTTGCTCTAGAATGTTATAATTGCCACAAGAAAGGGCACATCAAGAAAGACTGTCATGATCGAAAGAGAGACAAAATTAAGAACAAGAAAGACAGATTCAAAAAGAAAGCCTCCACTGTTACGTGGGATAATTCAGAATCATCTTCGTCATCAGACAATGACACAGACATTGATTCTGAACAAGCCAACGTCTATTTTATGGCCACAAATGACGAGGTGAGTGATCTAACTTTTGATGATTTAGTGGAAATAAACTCTGAATTACTTGACAAACTAAGAAACATCAAAATAAAATATAAAGAAACTCTTGAAAAATTGAATAGGACTGAAATTGAGGTAGATATGTTAAGAGATGAGAAAGAAATTTTAGAAGAAGAACTTGAAACTTCTCAAGAATCTTGTTCTAATACAACATCTCAATTTTCAATGTTAAGTCAAGAAATAGAAACTCGGAAAGAAAAGAATGATGCTCTTTTAGTTGAAAATCACGATCTTAAAGCTAATATTAATATATTGGAACTAGATATTTCTAGTCTGAAAACAAAATTAGATGATATTACTAAAAATGTCTCTAATTTTAACAAAGGAAGAGAGAATCTTTCTAAAATTATAGAAAATTCCCAGGTAGTTTCAAATAAAAGGGGGCTATGATACAAGCAAGTTCCAAAGAGTATTCCAAAGAAAAAGAATTCTTTATATCACAATTTCAAAGGGAATACTATTGTAAAATCAATTTCAAGTTCCAAATTATTCAAAATCAATTAAGATTTGGGTTCCTAAAACAAATAATTTTTTGATTAGAAATAAATATATAAAATCTTTTATAGAAACTGTTCACAAAAATAAATAAAAAATTATTTTTAAAGGAATTCTGAACCCTCTTGGGTTTGGTTTCCAAAGTCATAACTTTTTTAGGACCCTAACAAAAAGGTGGGCACCAATGTTAAATCTATATTTTGTAGGTACCACTTAAAAAAAGAGGAAAATGGATGTTGGACACTGGTTGCTCAAAACACATGATAGGAAACAAAGAGATGTTAACAAACATCACCTACTCAGATGGAGCTTCTATCACTTTTGGTGATAATTCCAAAGGTTATGTCATTGACAAAGGCGATGTGAGCAATAACGGTATATCTAATTTACCTCTTAGTACAAATGTCTTACTAGTTAAAAAATTTAAACATAATTTATTTAGCATCAGCCAACTATGTGACAAAGGATTCAATATATCATTTTTTGAAAATATATGTAGCATTTTTGACCAAGATAAAAATCTTATTTTTGAAGGTTTTAGAGATAAAAAATATATATATTAAATATGAATATAAATCGCAACTCTAATATGTGTCTAATGGCCAAAGAAAATAATCCTTGGTCATGGCAACAAAGGTTTTGTCATATAAATTTCAAAGCTATAAAAAATTATCTAAAAATGAATTAGTAAAAGGTTTACCAAAAATGAATTTTAAAGTAAACAATATTTGTGATGTTTGTCAATTAGGTAGATTACCGAAATCATCTTTTAAATCAAAGAAAAATATTTCTACAATACAACCACTTGAACTATTGCATTTGGATCTTTTTGGTCCAACTCAAGTTCAATCCATAAACCATAGCAAATATGTATTTGTTATAGTAGATGATTTTTCAAGATGTACTTGGACTATTTTTATGAAAAGTAAAAGTGATACTTTTGAATTTCAAAATCTTTGCTAAAAGAATTCAAAATCTCAAAAATTTATAAATTAAAAACATTAGAATTGATCTTGGAGGTGAATTAAAAAATGAAGCTTTTGAGCACTTTTGTAATAAAAAGGAATTTATCATAATGTCTCTATTCCTAGAACACCACAACAAAATGAAGTTGCAGAAAGGAAAAATAGAACCTTACAAGAATGTGCAAGAACTTTATTGTAACGACCCGCAAATCCGAACCCCTTGAGTCATACTATTCTAACTAAAATCAAATCAAGTTGTACAGAAATACGAACCATTTGGGTTAAAGAAGAAGAGGTAGAAGAAGAAAATAGAAATCAACATCAGAATCTAACCATCGCAGCGGAATAAAATATAATAGATAATAAATGACCTTTACTCAAATCAAATATATCTGTTTGTATATACTACATCATCAGAGTACATCAATCACAGCTCAACATCAACATCATACAAATGGATACACCACAACTCTACACAGCGGAATATATATATAAACAAATACGGGAGTACGTATCGTCATCCAGTTCGTCTCCTGAGCTCCACAGCATCAAAATCCTGTATCCTATAATACTCGGTCTGACCCGAGCATTACAGTTTAATAACACCCGAGTCAGTCTGGAATACCAGCGTGAGAAAATCACACTCAATTGATTATTAAAGTTTCAAAAATCCTTTGAAAACAAAAGCATCTCGTAAGACCACGCCACAAATAAACATGTCGGGTTTTTACCTTACGATAGCTAAAACAATTTTTATAAAATCCTCTGATAATATAATAGGGTCTATATACAAATACTTATAAAATAGCCGAAATTGTTATATTATTAAATTCCAGCTACTAGCCACAAAGTGGGTAATACAAACAAAACTCGTACAAGGCTCGTAGGGAGAATGGATTTCCAACTAATGACTAGGCACTGGTGTAACGACCCGAAATTTTCGAAGCCGAAAATTCCAGATAGTTATGGAAAAGAAGAAAGAGATAGAAGAAGAAGAAGAGAAACACCAAAACATCTCACATTCGCAGCGGATAAAATATAATAAATAATAAATGTCTACAAAAGAATACTATATCTGTTGATTACATTTAATATACATCAGAGTTCCACACACATACAGTCACTGAATAAATACAAGTATCATGTCTCAGATTAACGAATATATAAATATAGCGGAAATACTCTACTCGTTACTGCCATCCAGTCTGCCTCCTGAGCTCCAGAACGTCCCTACCTGAAAATCTGTAATACTCGGTCTGACCCGAGCATTACACCAAAGTAACACCGGGGTCAGGCTGGAAACCAGCGTGAGTAAACCCAACTAACATGGAATGCAAAAGTTTACAACCCAAATAAACCCGGGTAACTTATATCAATTTCCACTTCATAAGTTGTTATAGACATCACTTATTTCACACATCAATTTCTTAGTGCCATAACTTAGATTTTATGGTCCAATTCACTTAATATCATTCCAATATACCCTATTGATTCCACGTATCAATTTGTAAAGAATCGAAGTGATTTCGGGTATTAACTAATACCCGACTCCGGTCTCTTCGAATTTAATGTTATTAATTTACCTTCCCTTCTCACAATAATCACATCTATCCTTGATTAAGTTCTCAAATTCATTAACTTATAATCACTTACATTGACTAAAATCCTTGAATTAATCATGCTCGTAAATTTACTAACCCTCCATAAATTTTGTTACACTAATTAAACAAGTAATTAATCCTCAATTAAGTAATTACCGATATTACCCCCTTTGATTTATGATATTAAGTAATTTTTCTTCGATTGCTTTTATTAGTAAATTCTATTAACTACATTGATTAATTACCTTAATCAATCATTGATTATTCCAAATTATTAATTACTCTAGAATTAATTAACCTTTAATTGATTATATTATATTAATTGTTCACAATCATTAACTACTCATCTTAATTAACTTCTTAGTTTCCATTAACAAACTCACTAAATTATCTTGAAGTTAAATTATCATTAACTGTTAAAACAACACCTTTATTTAAAATATCGATTTAAGTGAAATAATAGAAAAAATTATTTATGTTATCTTTAACACCTAAACATAAGTAATTATACCTGAGGAAAACCAAGCATTACTCAACAATACCCGAGTGTCGTCAGCTCTTCTGACATTTTTTTAACTTTACATTTGTATGTACAATTTCAGCTTATGTTTTTTTTTTTTGAAAAAATTAATCGCCTCGTTAAAAACCTGAACCTGTACCCGACGTGAGTATAGGCCAAGGAAAAAGAGTGCGGCGCTTTATTAACATCGCATTAATAGAGCATAGAAAATGTTCAATGTATGTACAAAAATACAGAAGGACACGACAGCCAACATTTTGGCTATGAAGGCCAAAAACACACTGCAGGTATGATCATAATTGAAATCAAAAAAAAAAACACAAGCCGAAGAAAATATAATCAAGAAACTCAGATATTCTTCGCCTTCACCAAAATTGGAGACAAAATCGATCAAACCCCTACCATATTAACACCCCAACGTTCTAAAATACGTTTACTTCTACCGGTGATTGCCTTCGTCTTCTTCTCTTTGTTAATTAAAAGCTTCAGATCTACTTCAATATATTTCCATCGTTCCCAATTCGTGTACTTCCGGTTTTCATGTAGTCTTCTGTTTCGTTCTTGCCATATGTGATAAATGATGGTTGAAAAACTAGCAAAAGCCAAATCAGTGGCCAGATCCGCTGCAGCAAAGTGAGTTGATAGGAGTTGAATTCCTTCTTCCAAAGTAAAGGAGCACGGCTGAGGTAATTCCAAACTTTTACAGCATGTACTCCATAAAAACGAAGAGTATGAACATGCAAAGAATAAGTGTGAGTGGTTTTCTGTAAATTGGTTACAGAGTAGGCAATTTGAATCGACATTGTATCCCCAGTCAATAAGTTTATCTCTAGTAGGCAAGCGATTATTAATTGCTTTATAGGCAGTTAATGTCATTCTGGGATTATTGATTTTGTTCTATATAATCTTGCCCCACTCTACATTAGGATAGTGATCTCTAGCTGTATTCCACGCAGATTTGAAACTAAACCCTTTTAAATCCCTCGTCCATTTCCAATAATCTGAATTAGCCGTGGAGTCTATTTGGACATTTGAAATTTGATTATTGAGCTGTTTAGTGAAGGGGATTAGATTCAAATTAAAAATGCCATCTTGGATGATGGATGAGACTTTATCATTAATGTGCCCATGGAGATGTAAACTGTCCCATCCAAGAATAGTAACCATACTTTCACTATTAATTCATGGATCATGCCATAGAAGCGTGTTCCTCCCATTAACAATGGCTCTAGATATATTATTACGGGCTATCTGCCTATGTTTTAGAATAGATTTCCATGTACATGAGGCATTATTATCAATCTCCATAGACCAAAACTGTTTGTTTTCACAGTACCTTTTGCACATCCATCGTGACCACATATTTTTAGAATTAATAAAATGCCAGAGGAGTTTTAGACTAGATGCCTTCCTGATATCCGCAAAATTTCTCAAGCCAACACCTCCTTCAGATTTAGGACGGCATAAAGTATTCCAGGCAATTTTGTGAACTTTTCCGTTCCAAATAAAATTAGCACACAGTCTATTTAATTTTTCAATAGTGGCCGAAGGAAGCTGATAAACCATCATCCAGTACAAAACTATAGGTGTAATTACAGAATGTATTAATTCAATTCTCCCAGCCATGGATAAAAACTTACAATCCCAACCATTCATCCTTTTGTTAATATTATCAAAAAGATTCCCACAGTCAGAGAAATGTAGATAGTTATGGAACAGAGGCACTCCTAGATATTTGACAGGAAGTTTATTTTCTTTCATGTTAAGAATTTGCATAATTTCTTGTTTGTTTGTTGTGCCTTTACTAAAATACAGTTTGGATTTGCTACTGTTTGTTTGTTTGTTTGTAACATAATTTCATCTTATGTTACAAGCATATCCAAATTACTTAATTCTTGCTTTTATGTACATTTGTATTTTATATTTTGACTATCAAGATTTGAATAATATTCAATATGGTGTACTTATATTTAATACCCATCTTTTCTATAGTCTTATACCGCATCCTCGATTAATTCTTCTGTGTGAAAATACTTCTTTAAAGTAATTTACTTAGTATACTCAACCACCATGAAAATAAACCCATCAAATTGTTTATCAAATCGAAGATAAAAATCTAACAAGTAAGGCATTTTCTTAGAAACAAACATGTTCATTTCGGGCAGAAATTTAACCCGAGCTTTCACCTCAAATTCATATATATAGATGGCCGAATTTTAAAAAGTGATACAAATGAAAGTTATAGCCCTTTCCGTTAGCTTTCCATAATGACCAAGATCATCGAATTTGGATCAACGGTTCAAAAGTTATGACTATTTTACTAAAAACATTAAGCTTAGCCTGAACTTATGCATTTGCAGGACAGCGACCAACAATTACAATTTTAGCATAGAAAACATCGAAATCAGGCAAAATGAATAAATTAAAAGTTGTAGCTTAGTTTCTAAGCTTTCCGGAACATTAAAAATTACTGAATTCCGATAAGAATTGTAAAAGTTATGGATAAAACAATTCTGAGATTTGAATTTCACAACTTCTGTCATTTTGTCTCAGGACAGCGATAAAAAATTATAATTTTGGCCAAGATAACATCGAAATTTTGGAAAACTCAAAACTTAAAAGTTTTAGAACAAAGCCTAAGCTTTCTGGAGCATCTAAATTTATCGAAATCGGTTGAGGAACGAAGAAGTTATGGCCAATTTAGTTTCAGCCTTAAGCACAGAGCTAATATTGGTTTTGCTCTCGGGATTACAGTAGAAAAATTCGGTTTTTACATAGCTAACATCCAAAGTTATGGTCAAATTATTAAGCTGCGTTTTTGATAGAACCGAGCCACTTTTACTTACAACTATCATCTCTTCAAGAATAACATGAATACTAGAAATTTAAATAATTTTTCTCACCTTACACTTGTGTATTTGACTTGACTCTTTTTCCTTAGCTTTCTCCAAGCTTTTTCACTTTATCCTACTTTTTTTTTGCTTTGTGAAAGTAAAGAAAAAAAAAAAAGTGAACATGTCCACCCTTTATATAGTAATTTTCAAGGCTAGTTTGGTAATTTTAGTTTTGGACACTTGTCTACTTCTCTTTGCACAAGCTTTAGAATGTTGACACATGTCTACTTAGGTGTCTTAAGATGTTTCTACACATGGACACCTAATGGGCTTATGTGTCACTATTTTATTTAATCTTGTGACACATGTCCTTCATTTGTTTTATGGAAGCCTTATTTCATGACACATACCTTATTTAGTAATCATTTAAGGTGTTCTAGAAATGTACACCAAAGTGATATATGTGTCATAATTCTATTTTATCTTAAGATAGGTGTATGGTCCATATTATGCCACTTGTCTTCACCATGTCATGCCACTTATCTTATACTTATAAATGTATACATACTTATACCTTTTGTATTATTTAAAAGCATACATAAATATAAATAAAATATAGATGGTGTAGATAGTATATTTTCAAAACCGAACAAATCACCTTTAAATTAAATTTCAACCATTCTATTATCTTCAGTATCATCATTATAAATTTTATAAGCCTTCAAATTATTTTAAACAGGCTTAGAAATTTTAGATTCAACAATTTACCCAATTTCAATTATTAAATACAATATTTAAACTATATAATTCAATGATTTAATTTTCAAGTAAATACTTATATCTCAAATTCACGTTAAAATTAACTTTTAAATGTTTAAAATCAATTCAATTATCCCATTCTACATTGTTAAAAATATGGGTCGTCACAACTGGGGTACCACCTGTCACAGTACGGGGCCTAGATCACCGTACCGAGGAGTACGCCCGCTCCCCTGCAACACAAAACTGGGACTACCCCTTATTGGATAATCCCGAGTGAGATCACCCCGCGGTTGGGATCAGCAACCGCCCACTAAGTCGAAATAAAAGGGACATCTAGACAGGAATGACCTCACCCTGCTTGGGTGCTACCCACCTAGCCTTTCTGTATAACCCTTGATTTTCAGTCATTCCCATTTGATGAGGCTTGAGGCTAAGCGTTACCTTTTTAGAACATATCCCTTAGAATGCCCATCGTCCACCTGACGATGTTTCGCAAGCATTCATCCATACAAGTCCGTCCCGGGTTCGAACGGAACCGAAGGTACTATTCGTACTACATCCATTTTGGAAATATCCTAAGGATTAGCAGCGACTAGCCCTTGCACTTCATTGCTCCATCTTCGAATCCAAATTCGTTTTCACGAAATGTACAAACTGGATCGAAATGGTTTTCGAGAAATTAATCTCGATCCCGGTCTCTTCGAAACGATCAACGCATTTGGCCAATATTGATAGTCGGTGATTTAACTATCAATTAATGTTCACAACATCCATCACACAATAAATAATTTTCCAAATTATTTATTTATCTCAAAAATATCTTCACAAGACATAATTTCACTTTTCAAACTCCTTGAAATAGTTTTCAAAACTATCTGCCTTTCTCAGAATAAATTCCAAGTATTTCTATTTCCACTGGAATCACCAAGCACAAAACTTTATATTTTTAAAATAATTTAAAAACACTTTATTGAAATAAACTTTAAAACCTTTAAGTTAAAAACTATTTCAAAAATTTGTTAAAAATACATACTACATGAATATTTGAAAATAATGTTTACTTTATAAAGATAAAACTAGTTTTACTTTTTAAAACAAAATACTAAGTCACCTTTAAATAATTATTACAATAATCGATTTGAAAAAAAATTCTACTTAAGAATTTTAAACATTCAGAATTAATAAATTTTCTAAACGTGCTTTTTAAAACAACCTTAAACTTTTATATTATATTTAAAAATTTACTTAAAACGTACTTGGCTATCCAGAGAAATATACTTTTCTTCATAACCTTTAAAAGAAATCACTATTTATTTTTAAATTTTTTTTTCTCAATCCTTTAATTAAATCCCACCTGAATTTATTCTTCCAAATATCCAATTTCAACACTTAAACCAATTCCAAATTGATTTCCAATTTACTTAATTTGTTCAAAAATCCTTTAATTTCAGATTTTATTCCTTAATTATGATTTAAAATACTTTTAATTGAAATACCAATTTAGATTTCTCAATTTACTTCTTATTCCTTTAAATAAATTTAAAACTTTAAGTTTTAAAATTATTCTTTATTCCTTTAAATTAATATCACATAATTTTACAATTCATTAATTACTGTTTATTCAAATCCTTTTCTTTTCATATTCGAAGTTATTTATTAGTATTTAACATACTTCCATTTCTTTCTCAATTCATTCTTAATTTATTAAATTCTCTAAAATTATTTCGTTTACAAATTTACTTCCTTTATTTTCTTCTCAAAATCCAATTTATATATTTTTGGTAATTCATTATACTCAAAATACCCAATCAAATCATAACACTCCATGTTCCAATATATTCATCATAGAATATCAGGTAATCACAACAGAGATTATTAAATAATAAATGTTGAGGGGTCCAGTTGGATCCCTCCAACCTGTTTTCCTGCATCCACAGATGTTAGCACAATATTATGCCAATTCCAGAATATACTATACTATAGTGCATCAATCAATTTCAACCATTCAAACAATTATTTAAATTTAATCATTTAAATTTTAAATTTAAATTAAATGAGTGGGATTAACTCACCTCTCCCTTTACATTTGCAATCCACTTCATTCTCGATTTGACTTCTCGATTTCAGACCTTGTAAAAACATTAGATGTTTTATTAATATTCGAGTCAGTTGAGCGAGTTAAATTTCCATTTGAAAATTAAATTAACCATCAATTTCATTTTAAACAATTAAATTTAAATTTAACTAATTCCCCTTTTAACCGATTATTTTAACATCCAATTAATTTAATAAGTTAATTAAATAAATTACTTTCCAAAAATACACTATATAAAAAAAACCTAGTAAATTATGAACGTGTACAAGTAAATTCATTTCCCTTTTGAATTGCATAATACCAAAGATCTACAGAGATTTCGAAACCAAATTTTTATATACATATATTATTTCATTTCCTATTTCGAAATTCCTTATACCAAATGACCTACAAATCTTTTATATATATATATATATTTTTATAACATACCTTACTGTAATTATATAAATTTCTTGTACATATATATATGTAAACTCTAGAATTTTTTTAAAATTAGACAGTACACATTTTTTTTCTTCTGAACATATTCACAAAAAAAATCAAATTAAAATCAAAATAGATTTCACTTACTGGATCAGATCACACTCCTACTCGACACCGAAATCCTAACGCAGCTGTCGCATCCATCTCCAGCTCATACGCGCGTTCTTCGATAGTGACCCTTCCCTTGAATGCACGAGCACGAATCCCTACAGCGTCGCCTACGAACCCAAGCCCTAGGTTGCCTGAATCGGTCGCGCTACACTCCAGTAGCCTTCGACCCGAGCTTCCATCGCGATTCAATCACGCGAGCTCTCCCTTCACATGCCACAGCTGCCGCCGTTCGAACCAGATCTGGTCGCGTGAACGATCGCTTGAATCAAAAAGAAGCGGCCATCGATGATGATGACGCGAATTCCTCGCGTGTTCGAGCACACGAGTTTCCCCTTGTCCCCATCTTTTTATTTATTTATTTGCTTTGATTAGGTTAAAGCTTCATATCAATATACATTATTATTATATTTTCTACTTCTGATCGAACAGAGACTTGAGAAGATGGGAAGAAAAAGGAAAATGGGTACGAAGGAGGCAAATAGGCGGCAGGTTGTACGTATGGTCGGGTTAAGGAAAGTAAGTATGTTTTATTTAAATTAAATTTTTTCTCGGTATAAATTCCAATGTGTTTATATATCGTACGCTCTCACGTTAATTCCGAAAGCTACGAAATTTGGAATCCGGTAATAATTCAATATTACGGACCCAATGGAACTGGTTTCGTTGAATTCCGAGACTGTGCCCGGGAAGGCTATTTTTAAATTCAATTTAAACAATAAAATTTTAAAACTGAACAAGCCACTGTTAATTTCAATTTTTACAACTTCTATTAATTTCAGTGTTATCAATATAAATTTTACAAGCCTTCAAATTATTTTTAACAGGCATAAAATCCCAGATTTCATATTTTACCCGATTTTAAATTATTTAATTCAATAATTTAATTAACAATTAATTAGTGATATTTGAATTCAAGTTAAAATTATTCCATTGAATATTTAAGTCAATTAAATATTCTGATTTTTAAAAGCTTAAAAATTCCGGGTCGTCGCATTTATTAAATGAAAGCACTCTACCAAAACATTTTTGAGCAGAAGTTATAGCAACTGCTTGTTATGTTCTGAATCGTGTTTCCACCCGACCATTAGTGAAACACACTCCATATGAACTTTTTCATAAAAGAAAATCAAATGTTTCATATTTTAAAGTTTTGGTTAAAAACATTTTATTTTAAACAAAAAAGATCATCTTGGAAAATTCAATCCAAAATCCGATGAAGGAATTTTCATTGGATATTCAGAACGAAGTAAGGCTTATCGAATTTTCAATAAAAGAACTAAAACAATCCAAGAAACGCTTCATGTTCCATTCGATGAAAATTTTAAATTTAATGAGAATCTTAAGGATGATGAGATAATAACTAAGACAGTAACAAATACGACTACTTAAAATAATTTTGAAGAAGATGAAAACATTGTTCATAATTTTGAAGACGATTAAAACATTGTTCATAATGTAAATGGATTAAGATCTTCTCTTAGGATTTTACGAGATCATCCAGTAGGAAATGTCATAGGAGAAATTAATTCACATGTCAGAACTAGAAATCAACTTAATAAAACCGGTCATGTAACATTCCTTTCTAACATTTAACCAAAAAATAATTAAGAAGTCTCTACTGATGACTATTGAACTATAGCTATGCAAGAAGAGCTAAACCAATTCGAACGAAACGAAGTTTGGGAATTTGTTCCTAGACCGAGTGATCAAATGGTCATCGATACTAAGCGATCTTCAAAAATAAAGCCGATGAACAAGGAAATACAACTAGGAATAAAGCTAGATTAGTTGCACAAGGATATAATCAAGAAGAAGGAATTGACTATGAAGAAACATTTGCTCCATTTGTTGGACTAAAAGCAATTCGTATCTTACTGGCCTTTGCATGTTTTCATAATTTTAAACTTTATCAAATGGATGTTAAAAGTGTTTTTTTAAATGGATATATAAAAGATAATGTTTATGTTGAATAACCTCCTCTATTTTTACATGAAATTTTTTCAAACCGTGTCTATAAACTCAAAAAAGCTTTATACAGTCTAAAACAAGCACCTCGTGCTTGGTATGAACGTCTTAAAGCTATCTTATATATTCTGGTTTTGAAATTGGGAAGGTTGATCAAACTCTTTTTATTAAATGAACTAAAAAGGATATTTGGATATTTTAATTATTCAAATATATGTTGATGATATTATTTTTGGTTCTACAAATGATAGGTTATGTCAGGAATTTTCTAGCATGATGACCAAAGCATTTGAAATGTCACATATGAGAGAATTATCATATTTTCTTAGATTACAGATTAAATAATTAGAGAATGGAATTTTTATTAATCAAGAAAAATATTGTAATAATCTAATTAAACGATTTGGTATGAAAAATACTTCTGTTAAACCGACTCCAATGAGTACAACAATATATCTCGATCGAGATGAAGATGGCAGGAGTGTTGACCAAAAATTATATCGAAGTATAAGTGGATCATTACTTTATACTGCTAGTAGACTTGACACAATAATGAGTGTTTGTTCATATGCTCGATTTCAAGCAAATCCTAAAGAATCACATATGCGAGCAGTGAAACAAATATTACGTTATCTAAGCAAAACTAAAGATTTCGGACTTTTCTATCCGAAAGAATGTCCTTTCGAGTTAGCATCATACAGTGATGCTGATTTTGGAGGATGTAGGACATATAGAAAAAGTACGAGTGAGACTTGTCACCTTATTGGACAAGCTCTCGTATCTTGGTTTAGCAAGAAACAAAATTGTGTCTCCCTCTCGACTTGTGAAGCAAAATATATTTCAGCTGCTTTAGCATGTGCTTAAGTCATTTACATACAACAAATACTACAAGATTTTGGGATAAATTTTTCTAAATCAACTATTTTCTGTGATAATACAAGTGCTATAATTATCTAAAAATCCTGCAAATCATTCACGAACAAAACAATTGACATCCGCCATCATTTTCTTCATTATAACATTGAAAAGGTTATAACTAAATTAGAATTTTTGTCCTCTGAAACCAGCTGGCTAATATAATTACAAAACCATTAAATGAAAATGTTTTTATAAAATTAAGAAGAGAACTAGGAATTTTATCGTTAAAATATTTAAAAGTGTTTTTCTTTATTTTTTTTGATTTTTTTTTCAAAAATAAAAATATTATTCAAAAATGGAGCCGCTTACACTCGAACTCTGGTCTCACGGTTGGAAATCACATGCATTCCCTATTTGCTATATGGTTTTTCACATATGAACCTATTTCACCTTTCATTATATTTTTTAATTTCATTTTCATGGTTAAGATTCTCAACCAAACATTAGTTTTTAAATTCTAACCAACCTTTTTTTCTGATCATAATAAATTTGATTATTAGTTTAATTTCCAATTCTGGAGAATTTTATACCTAATATAAACATTTATTTGTTATAAGCTTTCATATCTTTTTATAAGTGATTTCATAGGCTTATAACCATCATGTCTTCACAAGAAACTTTAGAATATTCCTCCACGGACTATTCTTCTCCAAGTCCTGGCTCTATTAATCTACCCACTCCTACTCCAATTTACGAACCTGTTCCAATAGTTCCTCCTGGTTATCATATTGGGTATACGTGTAACGACCCATAATTTCAGTCATTTGAAATTAAGATATTTAATTGATTTTAAATATTCACAAGTTAATTTTACAAGTTGAATAACTTATATTTCAAATATCTTGATTTCATTGGATAATTAAATTGTTAATTTAATATTTGAAATCGCTGAAATAATTGAAATTTGAATTTTAAAGTGAATGGAAAAGATTTAAAACATTGTTTTAAATTCTATTTGAAATAGAATGATGTTAGCGAACTTTTTGAATGGATTTAAAAGTTAATTTATAGAAATTGGATATTTTTATATTTAATTAATGTGTACAGATAGTCATTTTGAATACAGTCTCGGATGTCGACGAAACTAGTTTCATTGGGTCCGCAATGTTATATTATTGAAGGGTTACAAATTTCGTGTTAAAAGGATTTAAGGTTTAGTCGTGGGAAGCTGAAACGCCACTACACCATAAACGATATTTTGATACGGCTAAAAGCCATATCAAAATATGTTGAGCTTAATATTTTGATGCGGCTATTAGCCGTATCTAATGAGACAATTAGATACGGCCATTAGGTGTATCTAATTGACACATTAGATACGGCCAAAAGCCGTATCTAATTGACAAATAGGCAGCGTCTAATGAACCAATTAGATACGGCTAAAAACCGTATCTAATTAGTCGGTTAGATATAGATATATAATCAATATCCAATATATAATATTATAGACCTATTCATATCCAATATATAATATTATAGACCTATTCATATCCAATATATAATCAATAATCATTCCGAGACATCAAAACAAATAATATTATAGCACATTCAAATGATTCAATAATCCGCATTGCAGTGCGTAATAACTTAACAACATCATTACATAATACGAAAAATACTACATACTAGCATTTAGCACATTAATATATCGCAGTAGCGGATACTAGAAAACACTATCGCTCCAGTACCAAGATCCAAATACACAACAATAATACAAATGTATCACATTACTACATAATACAAATACACAACAAGCCTCTGTTATACTGTGTTGTTACGGCAGCCACTGCACAATGCAAAGCCAAAGATCTAACTCCTCCAGCCCAAAACATCTACACAAGCATTACAAAATATTAGTACATCTTTAGTTTTAGGAGTTAACTCTATATATATATATATTAGTACATCTTTAGATATGACAAGGGAACAAGATGCAGTATGATAGCAATTTTGTACAACAAAATGGTCAAACTAATAAGACCAAAACATGAAAGGTTCAAAGCAATGCAAAGGCAAGTCCCCAAGGTATTTACAACAACTAAGTACAAGGCACAACACATATTATCTCACTCACATAATACATTATCTTAGGCACACATAATAACGCAACTCGCTCAATACATATAAACACATAACACAAGTTAAAGCACATAGCACGCTTCACATATTAACACACACCCCACCCCCACCATAACACGTATAACACCCATAAACTCACCCAGCACTTATTAATGCATACATGGTTCAGGATTACATGCATAAGCCAGAGCTATGATTATGCACTATAATAGTATTAGATTTACAGGTTACAAACTAGAACAAGAATAAAAATACATAGCAGTAATGCAATTTGTTGATGTGGTTAATATTACAGTATTATTATTAAGGTGTCTAAAACTTTAATAATATTTAGGAGAGGAGCGACGGTTCAATACAACTTAAATTTCCTTATATGCTGTCACTTGTATAGAAGGGTGGTTGTGCTAAGTCTGAAGACAATGAAACTGCTTGGGTAATTCAAATAAGATATCATATCCAAGTGTTACCCAACTTTTAGGACAATATCAAAAGTACACACATGGATACAGGTCCATACTACACAAGAATACACCACACTCGAAAGCCATAGCCCATACACTCATTATTATTATATTTACGTAAGCAGCGGCACAAACGTGTGTACAATAGCTTACTTATTAAAGCAGTAGTGTATATAAACGGACAGAAATGCACATATACTCAATTTGCATTTATAACCTACAACCGGAATAAGCAAGAATTAGGCATAGATGTGAGTGCAAAAAACAATCGCATAACATAGCCCACAACCTATTCTCATACACTCGTCGACTATAGTTCTCACCTAAACACAACGGCACATAACATGCTACACTAAGTTACACATGGATACGCATGCTGCTGCACACTCACTTGCACTGAAATGCGCACACACTAACACGACCCAAGAGAAAGCTACGGTAGGAGTTTCTGCTATCTGACATGCTATGATGTATTCTGTTATTTCAAGTAACGAGTTTGGTTTATTCTTTCTTACTGACACAGCCACATACTCGAGTTCATTCGCATGTTGGTTGGCAAGTCAATGTAAATTTTGGACAAATCCAAAAGCAGTTCATTCTAATACCATTTACAAATATAATGAAAAATCTGAAATTTGACTGTGAGTACTATAATCTAACCTACATGTTAAAAGAAAATATTGAAACTATGAAAAAGAAAATATTATAGTATGAATCATGTCAATGCAAATAAAGTTGTACATAAACGTATGGTCATAACAGTAAATATACCTGCTCCATCATCTAAAGATATCGAATAAGACACTTCGGATGGCACACATATCCACCCACTCCAACATCAGCAAAGGTCTCTGCAAATTGATGATTCATTTTGCTGGTTCTCTCATCTGGTAGCGGTATACCGTCGAACACCACTTTTTCATGTGTGGATGGTACATATTTCCCATGGATGTTGGACAATGTAGAATCTCGGCATATAGTACAAGTTGCAATAAAAGAGAATATTTATTATTATTTAAGTTTTCTACTTATTATGTCATAAATGTTTAAATGTTAAAAATACCTGTTCCTGTTACTTCTAAATCAAAGTTGAGGATTTCACATTTTTGATTGTTCGTAACATTGGTCGAATCCTGGAACTGCGAAGCAATGAATTCAGAAGCATTGAATTGTGTGGCGCGTCCTCCATCAGAAGAATTGACCGGTGCATGAATTCCCTGTTCAATATTACCCACTATGTTGATCAAAACCTCCATTTTCCCAGACAAATTTCCCACTGTACCCTCCAAACTTCCCACCCTCATTTTCAACTCATCCTGCTCGCCATGAACATGTCGGAGTCGTTTCTGTGCAATGGCACAAACCTTAACTTTAGACTTTGGTATAACGGTCCCAACACCGCGGCTCCTACCCCTTGCATCCTTACCATGCACTTGTGATAAGATGTCTTCATCCACTGTCAATTTTTCTTCATCACTATTAGTGATCTTTTCCTTCGCTTTCGCAATTTGATCCTGTAATATGATAATACTTACATGAATAAGGAATTTTAAAGAATATGCAAGTTAATATTTGTTTAACTTACAAAGTATGAAGAAGTGGCATCTGATATGCTACCATCTTTTTTCCTGTGTGTCTTCTCCCATACTTGACGACGACTGATATTTGTTGCCGGACTAGCAACGATCTGCAATACAAGTTGATGCAACGACATGAATATCCAATCACAATGTGTAAATCATTTGAATGAAAATGAATATAAATTACCATTTCTTGTTCTATTTTAGCGTGACTTTTATGTCCTGCATGATGAGCATAACTGAGCAATGCTCTGTTCTTTTTACCTGCCTCCATTCTTCCGCTCGCTTCAGGCGTTGCTTCATTTTTTACGAACTCTGCCCAATCTTCTTGAGCAACTGTAGATGGGAAATTTTTCAACCGTTCTTCGTCATTGTTGAAAGGGTCATGATAAACTACTCTCAAGTTTTTCTCGTATCTCCTAAAAGCCTCGGCCATTCTCTTTAAAAACATTTTCTTTGAAAGCGGATCGAGCTCATAAATTTTTTGCAAAAAATATATTAAATTATGTGTTGTGCAAAGAGTTGAAACCATAAGGCTATTGAATGAAATAGTTGTTGTCAAACAGATAAGGATACTTACCACCAATTCGTTCCAAACGTTGTCCTTGTATATTCCGGGTACTTTATTCCAACTTATATATGATATCAGTACATGAGGTCTTACTAGTTTATCGAGTATAGTAGCGATTTTTCCAGCGTTATCTGAGACCGGAATACCAAGTAAGTTTTGATTAACTTTCTTCGCCTCTGAACATGACGAATGTGAAGATGGTGGATTTTCTGACATAGTTTCCTGCAAAATATAATATTACTAATTATTTTAATAAGTCACGATAATAATTATACATGTATCAATGTATCAATGTCAACACTCCATAATATAACACACTTGCACATACAAAATTATTAAGTGACAACACCTGGAATTGCATTGGAATGCATAAAATATTCAAAACCATACATACACACAATCGTGCAATTAAAAATATACAGACACACAATCATGTGATGTACGAATACTAATAAGTTAACATATGGATTTGGTAAGGTCTTCTAATTTTTCATTGTCTTCAAAAGCTGATTGATAGACGATAGGGAACTCAATGTCATCCACATTTGTAGTCAACCGTTTTGGTGTATGCAAGACCACAGACCATCCGTTATTTTTTAAAACTTTTGAGTAGAAAACTTGACTCGCTTCTGATGCAAGAATAAATGGCTCGTCATTCACGTTATTTTTGTTCTTCAATTTCCCTAAATTTACCATGATGAGGTTTGAAATGGGATCTATTTTGCAACCATTGACCTTATCCTCGACTTTTACCCAAGCACAATAAAAAACTGTTTGTTTGAAGTCAGTGTAATCCAACTCAATTATCTGTTGAATGACTTCGTAATACGTTGTTTCTGCTTCCTTATAATTTTTATCCTTGCCACTCGCTCTAAATTTTGTAATTGCTCTCATGCATACACTGCTATTTTGTGTTACCATACGGTCTTCGTACTTTTTCGTGGAAAATGAAAATCCATTCACTTGGTACTTCATATAACTACGCGTTATGAACTTCGGCCCGTGCACTAACCGCCATAGAGTTGGATCAACATCGATGGTCTTTAACAGCTACATAAATTTTAATAAGTAAAAAAGCATGGTCACAAAGGTGTATTGCACACTTATAAACACATGAAATACTTAAGACGAAGTTAAATCTCATTACGTAACCATAGATTAAAACTTTGAACTACTTCCACGGTGGTAGCCCTGCCTCTAGGTTGAAATCTAGTACTTTTCACATAGGAGTTATACCTCCTACGAAAAACACATATCAAAATGTATATATAAATTGAATTAAAAAAATTAAAATTCCAAACAAGTTCGTGAACTTACTTCTTCCATTCATCCAATCCATCGTACTTATTAAGGACCCATCTATGCACCTGTTCAAACTGCACTTGGGTTAACGTTATGTCTTTACCATCATCCAGAGGTATCTCACCAGCAAACTCGTCGTCCTCGTCTAAAAACGCTTCGCGGGTATGTTTATGATTGCCATCACCTCCGTTTGACATATATTCCATGCAGTAAAGACTAGCTTCTTATACGATATATCCTTCTGCAATACACCCTTCAATGTATCTTTTGTTGAGAACATATCCTTTATATGTTTTCATCAACCTATAAATGTGATCAATTATATACTGTAGACGGTAGCTATTTATATGAAATAATGATGTGCATAACTAAAATTAGAAATTTACCATTCAAATGGATACATCCATCTATATCTGACAGGGCCACAAATCAACGCTTCATCGGTTAAATGAACCATAAGGTGGACATTGATATCAAAAAATGCACGTGGAAAATGTTTTTCAAAAACACACATTGCTTCTACTAAGCTAGCTTTTGCTTTTAAAAGATGTTCCCTATTGATCACCTTTGAACACAAAATGTTAAAGAATAAACTAATACGATGAACAACATTTCGTAGATCCTTATGTTGTGGATAAGAATGTTGAAGCAGTACCGGAAGCAAATGCTGCATTATGACATGGTAATCATGTGACTTCATATTTCTTAGTTCAGGAGGATTGATGCTCACATTGTTGTGAAAGTTAGAAGGAAATTTGTTAGGCTTTCAGATTTTTCAAAACGGTGCAAAACCGTATCTTTTCTTCTTTGCTCAAAGCGAAAGTTGTCTTTGGTATGATTATTTTATTTGTTTCAGGATCTTCCATCACCCACAACTTTTGTTTTATACCCATGATTTTCAAATCCTTGCGTGCATTGATGCCATCTTTTGACTTATCTTTATGGTCCATAATGGTGCTGATGAGATGCTCCGTGACATTCTTCTCCGTATGCATAACATCAGTATTATGTCAGACCAAATTTGCTTTCCAATATGGTAAATCAAAAAAGATAGACCTCCTATACCATCCAGAAATATTGTCAACATCTTCATTGGTTGATTTTTTCCGATTTCGACCAATTTCTTCTTTTTGTTTACCAACTTTCATTTTGATATTCGCTACTTTCTTTTCAACTTGAAAACCAGTCAATGGCCATTTAGGACGACGAAGTTCTTGTTCGTTGTTGAAATTTGTCTTATCGTATCGAAACTTGTGTTCATTAGGAAGAAACATTCGATGTCCCATGTAACACATATTCTTACTTTCAGGAAGATAATAAGAACAAGCGTTTTCCCCACAAACAGGACATGCAAAGTAACCGTGAGTTGTACATCCCGATAAAGTACCAAAAGCAGGTGATCATGGATTGCCCACAGCACCCTAGCTCTCATTGTGAACTCAGATTTATTTAACGCATCAAATGTAACTACTCCTTCCCATAACTGCTTTAACTTGTCTATCAACGGCTGTAAATAAATATCAATATCCTTTCCTGGTTGTTTTGGCCCATAAATCAACAATGTTAACATTGAGAACTCCCTTTTCATGCACATAGACGGAGGAAGATTATATGGTACTACAATTACTGGCCAACAACTGTAAGGGTTAGAGAGAGAAGCATGTGGACAGAAACCATCTGTTGCTATTCCAAGTGTGACATTTCATGGCTCGGCAGCAAAAGTTTGATCAAATGAATTTACGACTTTCCATTGAGAAGTGTCACATGGATGACGCATTACGGTTGGATCAGACTTGGCACGACCATGCCAGGTCATCGCATCCGCCATCCATGGTACAGTATACAGTCTCTTCAATCTAGAAATTAAAGGGAAATGTCTTAATGTCTTTCGAGGTACTTTGGTGCATTTTTTTTCTTCGTTTAATGATGTCGTATATCTTGGTTCATTGCAATTTGTACAAGAAACTTTGTTCGCATCATCTTTCCAGTACAATATGCAATCATTGATGCATGCATCATAAGTTTTGTAATTCATCCCAACTTGCTTAATGATCTTCTTCACGTCAGAGTACTTTATCGGCAGCGTGTTACCTTCGGGGAGTAACTCCTTTATTAGTTCGAGAAGTGCAGTCATACCATTATCTGAAAAGCTGTATTGGGTCTTCAAGCTATTCAGTTTCACAATGGCATACAACTTCGTAATCCCTTTTGAACATGAAGGATACAGTGGCTCTTTTACGCTACCAAAAAGCGATTTATACTTCTTACTTTCATTGGCCTGCCAATCTGGATAATCAGTAGACTGCTCTCCAACATTAGCATGATCAGGCAACGAATTTGTAGGTTGAAAATGATGAAATCTATCTGCATCATTGACCAGATCTTCCATCCTAATATGTTCAGACTCAGCAGTAGTTCTGCCATGACTAACTGGTTGCTCTTTTTCCATCTCCGCCCTTTTTTCCCCATGAAAATACCATGCTGTATACGATTGGATAATACCCCATCTAAGCAAATGAAAATGAATGTCATCTAATTTGATCGTCTTCATATTTTTGCACCGGGTGCAAGGGAATAAATACAATCCTTTCTTACCACCGTTTTCTTCAACAAAACTAATGAACTTCTGCACCCCGTCTATATAGTATGTAGATCTTAGATCTGATTCATTTATCCATTGTTTGTCTATGCTGAAAGACATACTGCCCTCCTATATCATATTTAACAGAACATGAGACTTGCCCTTCAATGGATCCTCGTTCCAATTGCTCGAAAAGAATATTTTTGAAATTATATTGAGAAATTTGTTGTAAGATTAATTCTACATATTTAACTTTACTAAATTATATTGTTCTTATTAAATATAATAGTTATTTTTTTTCTATTGCCGTTTTGCTAGTTCAGCATAGTCAGTTTATTAAGAAGTCCAAACTATACAGTTCGGCATAGTTCGGCCTTTGAACTTTTGTTGGCCTGAGTTCTTTATCCTCAACTAAAATGGAACCAATTGCTTATTGAATCTAAATTCTTACCATTTTCTTCAAGAATTTGGATCCTCTTATGAGAACAAGATAGTGCTATCACATTGTAGTAACTATGTACATATGTTGACAAACCAATTCTTATTTATTTCCGTTTATTATCTGAAGTAGCTTTTTCATTTTCTTTCTTTTTTGGATGGAAAAGATGTTACTATAGTAAATTACTTCTTTTCTATATACAACACATATTCATTTTCTAATTCTCATTATGCTTTTAAACTATGACAATCTGCCATTCATTTGTACATCGAAATATCTCTATTCTTGTATGTACAGATTCCATATAACCTCTATTTTCAAGATGTCCCAAGCATAATGTATTTAAAGTGAACATCAATATCAACAAATTAGAAATCACTATCATAAAAGCATCTTTTCTAGAAAATAAATAAGTCTGTAACTTTCCTTTCCAAATTAGAACATGATTTAATCCACATGATAATTCACCATCATAAAATTGTGAGGACATATCTAAACTTGATATCATCATTGTTTTAAAAAAAAGCTTTATGGGTAAACAGATGTAACTTCATTTTCTAAGTTAGTAATTTTACATGATTTTAGCTACTTGATCGTTCATAATATAAATTGTTTAGTAAAGAACAATATAATTTAGTAAACAATTAACTTCCTTGTAAGATTTATACGCATGCCTTTTTCATGATCGTTTTTTGTTTTCCTGTACAACCTAGAATTTTGTAGTATGATTTTAAACATTTAATTAATTTTAAATAGTTAAAATATATGGACTATTTAAATTTTAATAAATGGAACTCAAAATATAGGGTTTATTGTAAACATTAGCACCAAACTGTTTCCAAAAAAATTGCCATTACAACGGCGCCATTTTGTAGCACCGGAGTAATGTCTATGCATTACCCCTCTCCTGATACTTGGCTTGCGCCATTAACAACAATTTTATCCACTTATACAACAATGTCATAACAATATACAACATTAGCACCAAACTGTTTCCAAAAAAATTTGGATTTAGCAACACACCACATCCCTTCCACACATCATCAGCCAGTCAAACTACATACTATTATCACTTCAGCTATACAAACCATACTTCACTGTCACTCAACCACCCAGTTGTCCCCTTGCCCCTCTATCATCATTTCTGCCTTGCCAATAGCCACTGCCATTCTCCTCGTAAACCAAGCAACTGCCCAACATCCACCAATACAACCAACAACTACCCTCTGCCTTGCATCAAGCATTACAAACCCCTCTGGCACACAACTTCATACCACAATTGCCTGCACCATAATCCTTCAGACCCCCTCTCTTGCAAGTTATAACCTGTCATACCAACTTCACACTGGCACACAGAACACCATTAACAACATCAAATACCTCAATAGAACTTCACCATCATTTCAACCAACAAATAACTTCGTCTTCCCTCATTCAACAGCCTGCCTGCATTTCACAAAACCTCCCCCGTTTGCCTGATCAAACCAGTACACAAACACTACATTCATTCCTGCTACAACATCAAATCAGTCCATACCACCCTCTTCACAAACCCACAACAACAGCTCCCTATCAAACTACTTTCAGTTGCAAACATTTCACTCACTCCCCTGCAAACATTTCTCACAAAAGATCAACCTTCCTTCACCACACAACACTTACCATACCATCGCACAGACCAACTCAATCAAACCTCCTTGCGAGCATAGATTAAGCACGCAATTTCATGACAAAAACAACGGAATTAAGCACGCAATTTCGTAACAAAATTACCTGAGAGCAGTGATCGAATTCGAGAAGACGTGGAAGCTGGTGATTTAACCCTAAATAAGCACGGGAAAAAAATAAAAGCTGGAAATAAAAAAGAGAAGGGAGGGTGTGCGTTTTGGGGAAAATTTTCCCACGAAAAGAGGCACAGATTTTGATACGGCTATAAGCCGTATCAAATTTTAATACGGCTTAAAGCCGTATTAAATAATATAGATACGGCTATAAGCCGTATTAAAATTTGATACGGCTTATAGCCGTATCAAATGTCCCGCCTAAGGTTGCGCCAAAATCCTATCTGTGGTGTAGTGCGCGTAGAAATTTATTTGAGTGAATTTTTAATTTAAAATTATTCGATTCGAAAACCTATCTTCCAAATACGATCTAATTAGCTCTCGATATATATTCCAATATGTTCGAAATAGGAGTAAAACATTATAAACGTCAGGCGGCACGCTTCGTTTGGAGTTCGAAAAAATTTCAGATGAATAGTGTTGGGAAATTTTCTTTATGAGGACCCGAGATTTTATAATTTGCAAACCCCAAAAACAAATTAACCCTGGCCGACACTAATGGTTTGAAAAGCCAGAAACTCCCATCTTTCTTCCCTCGATATCTTCCAAACCGTCGACTTTCATAAAAAACTTTCAACTAACAAATTGTAGAGCTCGTCAAGAGCTTCAAATCTAACGGCTATGAGCGATAATGCCCCACCTCTATGCTCACACTAGCCAAGGACGCTATGGAGTAATGCCGTCAACTAGCATGAAGAATAAGCTATTGAGGAGCGACCATCCGTGTAATTGCTTTGCGTGAGTACTGATATGCCAGATAGTATTGCATGCATTTCGTTTAAAGAGGAAATCCAACATATCAATTACAAACTCAAAGCTACAACACAGTGGCTATGTGGTCTTCGGAAACAAATATATAATAAGCATAACATAAATCAGTCATAGATATTCATATCACTAAGGCGGAAATAGATATGAATATAACATATAAAAGTGTGCATCAAAGTAGTGGTAATGTAAGATCCACTGCATCACAAAAGAATAGGTACAAGTGCTAAATAAAAGAATATGTATACATCAAAGAGTCTCTATCTCGAATGTATTAAAAACTATTAAGCTAAGTTGTTAGCCAAAAGTCAGCTGACGGACCCTGATAAGAAGTCAAGTAGAAGACCCTAAATACCTCGGTCTGACTCGAGTATTATTTAAGATGGAAATAATAAACGGATCAGTCTAGCTATAAATATAATATAAAATGAGATATGATAAGAGATATGACAAAAAAGTATGATAACAACAATGCCATACTGTGACAAGTATACATTAGATAACAACAGAAATCATGCAATATCTCGAGTATTCTCAAACACCAAAAAGAATGTCATATTCTTTAACATATTCACCAAACCACAAATATTGATAAAACTTATCAATGTAAATCACAAAAATTGGTGAAACCCAAATTCTAGAAATCATTAATTAGAAATCCAAAAATCACAAAGGGGGAGGCCTATCACAAACGGGAGTTTAGAAACTCACCAACACATGCATCACAAATGGAACGCTATTCCATGGTCGCTAACCATCAATTTTGAGCCGAGGCTCCACAAATTCCCAAAGACCATAGGTCGCTACCCCCATCAATTTTGAGCCAAAAATCCGCAAACGAGGTTCAGTCCCCCACACAAACAAAGAGACGTCGCACATCGCTAGTCTAAATGACAAAATGATCATCATTGATCGATAAGTGTAAATTACACTGAACTAGTAAATAAATGAGTTTAGCTTCATGTCCCATAACCACTGGCTTAACATAAATATTTACGAACAGATTGTAGATTTCTACTCAAAAATTATCATGAGGTTTCAATCGAACAAGTCCAAGAATTAATCGACGAATTAAACGCAAGTGTTTGATACCACTTGTTTTGCTAAGCCGTTTAATTAGATATCTCATACGAATGAGGTAATGGTTTGTATATACTAATAGATTAGAAAACGTTTTTAAAAATGAGCTTTGTGTTAAAAGTAATGTTGAAATCATTTTTGTGAAAGAGTTTAGATATTTACTACTAGTATAAAAACCTTTGTAATTTAAAGCGATAAATCACAAAAAATGATTGTAAAAACAATCAATCCCCAAAAATTCACATTCGGTGATGTGAATTAAAAACCCACAAATCAATATTTTCAAAAATCCAAAAAAGAAGTCATCAAAGTCGATAATAAATGACAACAACCAATCGGATCAACAAAAATCGATAAAGATTGGAAATCCAAACAAAAACAGCCTAAATAGGCAAAATTGGCAGTTCCAAACGTCTGGGGGTTAATCCAGACGTTTGGATATGGATACTGGAAATAATTCAGAACCCTCCCAGACGTCTAAACTCTAACCAGACGTCTGAAAACTAACCAGACATCTGGTCCAAGTCTCTGCCCTTTTTTTTCTTTTCTGCCATATATTTCTTTTATCTGCTGCCCTAACCAGATGTTTAGACCTTCCAACCAGACGTCTGGCTGCCTGTTCTAGGCAACAGTTTGCCTAGGCCAAAGATGATCAAATTGATTTGGAAGCGATCAGACGAGCGACAGAGGCTAGGGATTTATGCCAAACGATAACCCAACCCTATAGGCTCTCGATGCACCCCAAATAACATGTCCAAATATCCAAGATAGGATCTTTAAAAATTTTGACTTCAAAACACCAAAATTTAGAAAATTCACCAAATCAATTCAACTCAAAAGCAAATGAACATGGAATAGATGTTAGGAATTCATACCTAACAACAATGGAAGCTATAGACATAGATGTGAGTTCAAGAACTCACTTTTAAACCCAAAAACAATGAATGAGAAGCTCTAAAACAAAGGAAAGATCAACTTCTCTTCAACTTCAACTCTAGAAGCTCGAATCTAAGCTCAGAAGCAAATATTTCCTAAGTTAGGGTTTAGAAATTTCTAAAAATTGTAAACAGTTTGAGATGGAGAAGACGAAGAGGATGCTTACCTAAGCTTCTCTTTGATTTTGGAGCTTGAATTTGAATTTCCTAGCAAAACTAGGGTTTAGGAATATTTTTTCTTTTCTCTACCCTCATTTTTCTTTTGCTTGAAAGTGTTAGGAAATGAAAATAAATGAAAAGGAGAGGGGGTGGGGTTAGGGTATTATGTTGGGTTAATGAAACCTAAACCCAAACCCAATAGAAAAATAAAAAAACTCAACTCAACTTCAAACATATCGATGTTTGTACTCAAAACGATCGCAAACGCCATTTTTAACTCAATGGAAGTAGTCTTGCGTCCTAATTCGACTGTTTTCAAAAAGTAGCATTTCAAACTTTAATCTGACTAACTATGCTATATTTAAATAAATCATTTAAATATACAATCGTAAAATATGTGGGTTGTTACAGACTCCATTCCTTAAAGAAATTGCATCCTTGCAATTCTTAAGAAGAAAACAAAGAGTAACAATCATAAAAGCATATCAACACAAAAGAAAATTTGAAATAAGAAGTTCACCTTAAAGAGCACGAGAGAGTAAGTCTGGATGTGTTCGCTCGATGAATTCTCTGGATTCCTAAGAACAATCCTTAGGATTTGAGGACCATTGAACTTTCACAAGAGAAACATCTTTATTTCAAAGGCGTTTAAGCTCCGCATCAATGATACGAATAGGATGTTGCTCATAAGTCAAATTAGGTGAAACTTCGATTTCTTCAACAACACCGAGCTCAAGAATAGAATCAGAATCTCTAAGGCATTTCCATAATTGAGAGACGTGGAAAACATTATGAATAGCAAAAAATTGAGCCGGTAATAAAAGGCGATAAGACACGGAACCAATACGTTCGGTGATGGGAAATGGACATTATATCGAGGCGCTAATTTTTCCGATCGTCTGAAATGCACAACACCTTCATAGGTGAAACACGAATAAACACCAACTCTCCCACAAAAAATTCTAAATTCCTTCTTCGGTTATCAGCATAGCATTTTTGTCTACTTTGAGGTTCTTTCATCCTATGACGAATAAGGTCAATCTTTTCTGTGGAATTATGAATAAAATCTGGACCTAAAACCGGCTTCTCTCTGGCTTTAAGCCAACATGAAGGAGATCAGCATGGCCTTCCATAGAGTGCCTTGGAAGGTGCCATACAAATGCTAGATTGGAAGCTATTATTATGAGAAAACTCAACTAGAGAAATATGATCTTTCCAACTTTCACCAAAATCAAGAACACATGCACGAAAAAGATCTTTAAGAGTTTGATTCATACGCTCCGTTTGTCCATCGGACCGAGGATGATAAGCGGTGCTAAAATTAAGCTTCGTTCCTAAAGCTTTTTGAAGACTCTTCCAAAACCCACTAGTAAATAATGGATTACGATCGCTAATAATAGAAGCAGGAACTCCATGCAGTTTAACAATTTCTTTAACACAGAGTCTAGCCAAAAGAGGTGCGGTCCGATTAGACCGAACGGGAATAAAATGGGCAGATTTTGTTAGTCTATCTATAATCACCCATAAATTGTCATGACCCGAACAAGAACGGGGAAGACCGTCAATAAAGTCCATGGAGACTTGATACCACTTCCAAACTGGAATGTCTAAAGGTTGCAATAACCCACCTGGCCTTTGATGCTCGGCCTTTACGAGTTGGCAAGTCATGCAACGCTTAATAAAGTTAGCAACATTAGAATTCATTCCATACCAATAATAAAGTCGCTTCATATCCACGTACATTTTACTACCGTCGGGATGAATGGTAAATTTAGAATGATGAGAATCTTCTAAAATGCCTTTACGAAGATTACTAATATTTGGAACGATAAGTCTACCAAATTTTCGAATGCCGCCACGAGCATCGATTTCAAAGTCTTTTAAACCATCAATATTACTATCCCTACAACTTTGGCTAAGATAAGACAATTCGGATCATGGTTTTGAGCTTCAAGAATGTGGTCTAAAGGAGAAGGATGAGCCTCAAGGCTATATAAAACAAGTGATGAACATGAATCATATTCACGATCTCGAATCTCACAAGTAGACAAAGTCTCGAGATCATTCCATTTAGATATCATCATTGAAAAAACCGCTTGTTGCTTTCGGCTAAGGGCATCGGCAACACGATTTCCCTTTCCGAGAGTATAAAGAATATCAAGATCATAAGATGCAAGGAACTCGAGCCAACATTGTTGAGCAAATTAAGTTCCTTTTGAGAAAATAAATATTTCAAAGATTTATGATTGGTGTAGAGAACAAATTTCTCTCCCAACAGATAATGACGCCAAATTCTAAGGGCCAAAAAATGGCTGCGAACTCTAAATCACGAGTGGCATATCTAGTCTCGGCAGGGTTTAATTGTCTAGAAGCATAAGCGAAAACACGTTCCCTTTGCATGAGAACGTCCCCTAAACCAACATGACTAGCATCGGTATAAACAACAAAGTCTTGGTTCCCCTCGGGAATCACAAGAATAGAAGCATCGGAAAGGATTCCTTTTAATTTCTAAAAAGAAGCTTCATTTTGTCTGACGAAATGTACTTAACCCTTTTCTTTGTCAAACTAGTAAGAGGCACAAAATTTTTAGAAAAGTCTTTTATGAACCGACGGTAATAGCCCGCCAATCCAAGAAAATTACGAATTTCCATCACACACTCCGGTCTCTTTCAATTTTGAATCGCCTCAATCTTTGAAGGATCCATGGAAATTCTGGATTCAGAAGTAATATGTTCTAGAAATTTCACACGAGATTGCCAAAAGTGGCACTTAGAAAATTTTGCTTTCAATTGATTGCTCCTAAGAGTTTCCAACAAAATCCGAAGATGTTTTTCATGCTCTTCCTCGGTTTTAGAATAAACAAGAATATCATCTATAAAGATGAGAAGAAATCGATCGAGGAAGTCTTTGGAAACTCGATTCATAAGGTCAACGAAATAAGCTGGAGCATTCGTTAAACCAAATGGCATAACAAGCCATTCATAAGATCCATAACGAGTACGAAACAATGTCAAAGGAATGATAGCCTCTACAATACGAAGCTGATGAAAACCGGCTGCTAAGTCTAACTGTGAAAAGACTCTAGCACTGCTAAGTTGATCGAATAAATCATCAATACGAGGTAAGAGATATTTATTCTTAATGGTGAGATCATTAAGCTTGCGGTAGTCAACGCAAAGCCTAAGTGTACCATCGGATTTCTTCTCAAAGATGGCTGAAGCTCCCCAAGGAGAGGAACTAGAACGAATAAATTGCTTCGCTTCCAATTCAGATAATTGCTTACGCATCTCCTCATTTTCCTTATTGGATATACGATAAGGAAGATGAGTTATAGATAGAGCTCTAGGGATTAGATTAATTTTGAGCTCAATTGCTCGCTTAGGGGGTAATCCTAAAACGGGCTCAAATATTTCGGGGAATTCACAAGCAACGTGAATGAGGGAAATGACATCTTCCTCATCATCATTATCGTCATCATGTGGATTTAGAGAATATAAGGATGCCAACAAATTGGACTCTGAATCTTTAAGAACAATAGAAATCTGCTTAACAGATTGAGGATGTCGAAGATATATAGTCCTCTCGGGACATAGGATGTGGGCTTCATAATGGTTAAGCCAATCCATTCCCAAAATCATTTCGAAGCCTAAGTAGTGCATAACATGCAAATCGGCACGAAAAGCATAATCACATAAAATAATCACGACATATTTACAAAGTAAACTGAGTGTTGCGAATCTACCAAGCGGATTCGCAATTCTCAATGAAGTCATCAAAGCCATAACATTTAAAGAAAAAGTATCAACAAGTACTTTTGACATAAAAGAGTGGGATGCACCCGTGTCAAAAAGAACTCGAAAAGGATGATCACGAAACATAACAATGCCATGAAGGATAGAATGAGAAATACCTTGGCCAAGAGAAGTGTTACTAGGTGCTTGAACAACATTTAGTTTTCCCTCTTTCTTGCTTGGAAATTTGGGACATGAAGATAAAAGATGACCTAAACTTTTGCAACAACGACAAAAAAGGGGTTTCGGACACCTATTTGCATAATGGTCCTTAGAATCACAATTGTAGCATTGCTCACGACTAGAGGTAGGAGTCTTTGCTACCGAAGTTGCTTGCTTCGCTTTCTTGTTGGGATTAGGGCCTTTGAACTTAATAGGCCTCTTCTTGTTGTTAATGAAGTTATGTTTAGCACCCATAACTTCAACATCACTTTCTTTATCGGCCTCTTCAAGTCGAAGAGCGAAATCAACAAGCTGATCGAAAGAAACTTCTAGTTTCAAAGTAAACGCTTTTTGAGGTTATTATTCAACCCATAGAAAAACCTATGATTTTTATTCAACAATACTCGACCCCATATTTAGAGATGGATTCAAAAGATGCAACATAGTCCGTCACAGAAGGTTCACCTTGAATAAGGTCAATAAGGCGTCGAGCTAAAGTTACTTTTTCAGCTTCGGCATAAACTTCAATTTGAATCTTTCCTAGAATTGCTTCCGAGTAGGTCTGCTTCAATAATTTTCGAAATCAAAAGTTCATACCAATCTAATGGTATTTCTTGGAGAATGCTAGAAGCCACTTGGACTCGATGTAGATCCATAAGATTCATGCGAGAAAAAATGCGATCACATGATCTAAGCCATGCTTGGACTTCTATAACGCTTTCGGAATACTTGAATGGCTTTCCACCCAAATTGTTATAATCACTCCATAGACATGCAAATCCAGATTTAGGGTAAGTAGGCTCTGGAATGGGTCCGACAGCTTGAGCATTCTTTACAAGATCTAAGAGCTGTTGGGCAGACATAAATACTCCATCCTGAGGAGTAGCACTAGGTTGACCGGCGCTGGGACGGCCTGGTCTAACCATTTCTCTTCTTTAAGAAAGAAAGAAAGAAGAGGAAAAAGTTATTCTCAGAATGAATATCAAACAAACTTGATTGATAAAACAAGGCATCGTAAAAGAAAATAGGATAAAACGGGTCTAATGACTCGAATTAAATCCTAAGGCACGATTCCTAAGAGGGACTTAGGACAATGATCCTTGCTATAATATTCTATATTGTTCCGAAGTTTGGCTCTGATACCAAGCGATAATGCCCCACCTCTATACTCATACTAGACAAGGACACTACGAAGTAATGCCGTCAACTAGCATGAAGAATAAGACTGTTGAGGAGCAACCATCTATGTAATTACTTTGTGTGAGTACAGATATGCCAGATAGTATTTCATGCATTTCGTTTAAAGAGGAAATCCGGCATATCAATTACAAACTCAAAGCTACTACACAGTGGCTATGTGGTCTTTGGAAACAAATATAAAATAAGCATAACATAAATCAGTCACAGATATTCATAGCACTAAGGCGGAAATAGATATGAACATAACAAATAAAAGTGTACATTAAAGTATTGGTCATGTAAAATCCACTAAATCACAAAATAATAGGTACAACTGCTAGACAAAAGAATATGCATGCATCAAGGAGTCTATATCTCGAATGTATAAAACAAAAACTACTAAGCTAAGTACTTAGCCAAAAGTCAGATGATGGACCCTGATAAGAAGTCAAGTAGAAGCACATGAAATACCTTGGTCTGACTCGAGTATTATTTAAGAACAAAATAATAAATGGATCATTTTAGCTATAAATATCATATAAAATGAGATAGGATAAGAGATATGACAAAAACGTATGATAACAATAATGCCATACTGTGACAAATATATATTAGATAACAGCAAAAATCATACAACGTCTCAAATATTCTCAAACACCAAAAAATTGTCATATTCTTTAACATATTTTCCAAACCACAAATATTGATAAAACTTATCAATGCAAATCACAAATATTGGTGAAACACAAATTCTAGAAATCATCAATTAGAAATCAAAAATCACAAAGGGGGAGGCCTATCACAAATTGCAGCTTGAAAACTCACAAACACGTGCATCACAAACGGAACACTATTCCATGGTCGCTAACCATCAATTTTGAGTCGAGGCTCCATAAACGGCCCGAAGACCATGGGTCGCTACCCCACCAATTTTGAGCCGAAACTCCATAAACAGGGTTTAGTCCCTCACACAAACAAAGAGACATCGTGCATAGCTAGTCTAAATGACAAAATGATCATCATTGATCAATAAGTGTAAATTACACTAAGCTAGTAAATAAATGAGTTTAGCTTCATGTCCCATAACCACTGGCTTAACTTAAATATTTACGAACAGATTGTAGATTTCCACTCGAAAATTGTCACGAGATTTCAATCGAACAAATCCAAGAATTAACCGACGAAGTAAACACAAGCATTTCATACTACTTGTTTTGTTAAGTCATTTAATTAGATTTCTCATACGAATGAGGTAAAGGTTTGTATATACTAATAGATTAGAAAATGGTTTTAAAAATGAGCTTTGTATTAAAAGTAACGTTGAAATCATTTTTGTGAAAGAGTTTGGATATTTACTACTAGTATAGAAACCTTTGTATTATAAAGTGACAAATCACAGAAAACGATTGTAAAAACAACCGACCGCCAAAAATTCACATTCGACGAAGTGAATTAAAACTCCAAAAATCAATATCAAATCCAATCAAATGGATATTCCCAAAAATCCAGAGAAGAAGTCATCAAAGTCGATAATAAATGACAACAAACAATCGGATTAACAAAAATTGATAAAGATTGGAAATCCAATCAAAAAAAGCCTTAATAGGCAAAATTGGTAGTTCTAGACGTCTGAGGGTTAATCCAGACGTCTGGATTTGGGTTCTGGAAATATTTCAAAACCCTCCCAGACGCTTGAACTCTAACCAGACGTCTAAAAACTAACCAGACGTCTGGTTGTTTTGGACCAGACGTCTGGTCTATGGCTCTTTCATTTTTTTCTTTTCTGCCGTATATTTTTTTATCTGCTGCCCTAACCATACGTCTAGACCTTCCAACCCGTTGTCTGGTTGCCTGATCGAGGCAATAGTTTGCCTAGGGCAATGATGGCAAAATTGATTCGGAACGATCGGACGAGCGACGGAGGCTAGGGATTTATGCCAAACGATAACCCTGCCCTATAGGCTCTTCGATACATCTCAAATAACATGTCCAAATATCCAAGATAGGATCTTTAAATATTTTGACTTCAAAACACCAAAATTTGGAAAATTCACCAAATAAATTCAAATCAAAAGCAAATGAACATGGAATAGATGTTAGGAATTCACACCTAACAACAATGAAAGCTATAGACATAGATGTGAGTTCAAGAACTCACATTTAAACCCAAAAACAATGAACGAGAAGCTCTAAAACAAAGGAAAGCTCAACTTTTCTTTAACTTCAACTCTAGAAGCTCGATTCTAAGCTCATAAGCAAAATATTTCCTAAGTTAGGGTTTAGGAATTTCTGAAAATTATAGAGAGATTGAGATGGAGAAGATGAAGAAGATGCTTTCCTAAGCTTCTCTTTGATTTTGTAGCTTGAATTTGAATCTCCTAGCAAAACTGGGATTTAGAAATTTTGTTTTCTTTTCGCTTCCCCCATTTTTCTTTTACTTGAAAGTGTTTGGAAATGAAAATGAATGAAGAGGAGAGGGGGTGAAGTTAGGGTATTGTGTTGGGTTAATGGGATGAAACCCAAACCCAAAGCCCAATAGAAAATTAACAAAATTCAACTCAACTCCAAACATATCGATGTTTACTCAAAAAGGTCGCAAACGCCATTTTGAACTCAGTGGAAGTAGTCTCGAGTCCTAATTCGACTATTTGCAAAAAGTAGTATTTCGGACTTTAATCCGACTAACGATGCTATATTTAAATATACAATCGTAAAATATGCGGGTTGTTATGATCAAAAACTACGAACAACATAAATGATAATTTTCGTTCAAACTACGCCGTTTACGCATGATTTTCTAGGCCATAGAGGTGCCGAACTCACGCTGTTCAAGGGGGTGGTGCCTCTCGTGATGGCCTTTCGATTGGTGGTTGTCGATCATGTGATAGAGGATTATGGTAAGCGTGGCAACTGGATGATGATCACAACTATGGGTTCGTGTAGACCTGGTCACGAACAAAGAAGAGAAGGACGTGCGGGCCAGATCTTATTTTGATGAAATGAATGGCCTTGATTGAGTAGGGTTTTAAAATAAAATAAAATTTTAAATTTATTTGTATAATAATTCGTGTAATGTTTGAAAATGTGTAACTTCTTCATATGAGGTCTGTTTTTGACGAAATGAGTTGTGTTGGTTTCGTATTAACGAACACTATATTTTAGAGCTGGTTTGAAGTTGATTAGAGCTAGTGAAAATTTTTAGTAAAATTAAACGCCTGTTTAATATTATTCGGAATAAAACACTACAACTGCTATTGGAACCAATGTTAGTACAACTCACTCTTTCTGATTCACTGATATTTTTATATAAGTGGGAATAAATTTATTTTATGCTAATTAATGATTGTTTGGATGATATATAATATATTATATATATACTGATCATTATTTGGATATATTCCTGCCTATTGGAGCAGATTAAACCCTATACGTTCCCGTGTATGAGCGGATGACCTTTTGTACATGCTTCTGCCTCGAAGTGGACATTTTACATATTTTCTAATATGTATATTTGTTGCAAGTGATAAGTTGGAGGGATCCAATTGGATTCCTCACCAGTGTTGATTTTATTTACAAATATTGATATATATGCTGTTATCATACGATATATGATGTTTGGATGCTATGATTGATGTGAATCATCTTATTTAGTGTTGTTGCATTGGGCCATATTTTGGAATTTTAAAAATAGTAAAATGATGATCTCAAATTAAAAACGATTTCAAAGTGATTTTAAAAATAAATGTTTGTTAACTTTTGAATTGTTAAGGAATGAATTTATTTATTTTAGATAAATAAAATTTATAATTTTTATGTTATAAAAATTATGATTTTTGTCAAATATAATCAAAATATGATTTTTGAGATGTGTAGTTAACCATTTTGTAAAATAGTTTAGATTGAGATTTTGGATTTATTATAAATGGTTTATACATAAGATTTATAAAATTGATATTTTATAAATAAATGTAATCGAATTATAAACAGTGTCTCATGGATATTTGAAATGGAATTGTAATCAAATTTGTATATGGATTTATAATTGAAATTTAGAAATGGATTTATAATGGATTTTATAAATAATAAAATTTAAAAAGAATGAATTTGTAAATAAGAGAATTACAAGTAAATAAACTTATAATCAGATTTTGGCATGTAAATGAGAGATAAATGAGATTGATTAATAAAGGGATTTTATAAGTTGAAGTTTTTATAAAATTAGAAATGTGAAATTATAAATATTGTTTTATAAATCCTAAATCAATTGAATTTGATAAGCTAAAATTGAAGTTTATTAAAGGAATTTCATTCACGATTTTGGACAGTGGACAATCATTTAAATTAAATATGTAGAAATAGTGAATTTGGTTAAGGAATTATATTCACGATTTTGGACAGTGAATAATCTTTTAAATTAAATGAATGTTTTGAAAAGTGATCTTTTAAATGGAGTTAAATGGTTTGAATAAGTTTTACAATGTGTTAAGTATCGAATACATAGATTTCAACATTCATTGTTGAAATAGACATTTTCGAGAAGTGAGGAAATGATGGACTATAACATTATTGTTATAGTAATTGATTTTCGAAAGTAGATGTTTTGCATAGTATATAGGATTTATATATCTATCTAATTATCAAATCCCTATACTAATGATTTTGGGTTGTTGTAACGATGTTTTACGCAACATTCATTTTGACCCAAATAAATATATTTTAGAAAATGTTTTTCTTAAAGAGTAAAATGTATACTTTATCATGATTTAAGTATATGCAATATTTTTTAAGTGTGGAAAATAAAGATAATTGTGAATTAATTATTATTAAATAAGTATATGGAAATGTTTTCCAAATAGGGAAATATTGAAATGGTTTTGATAATATATCCTTCTAAAGATAATTTGATGTGAACATTTGGAAAGTGATTTAATTAATAGAAAATTAATTAAAAGGGCTTTGTGATTGCTTATGATACTAAATATATGTTTGTTTGTTGCTTTGATAGTTAAATAACCGACTATCAAATTTGGCAATTTTTAGTTCCTTGACTTGATATGGGAACTATTTAGTCGTACACTTAGTACGTAGCCATCTATGTAGGCTTGATTATCATTTGTGTTGAGGATGTTGATTCGTGTAGTGCGGAGTATTACTCCAATCTATCGAGCTTCCTTCTTGGCCGAAGGATAGCAAGTTAAAAGTTGGAGACGTGATAAGTCTATGAGACTTAGTTTCTGTTTGAGGTTGGGAAACGCTTTTGCGTTGTTGGTGCGAAGAGATCACGAACGGTTTATCCGAAAACCACTTCGGACCAACATTTACGTGACGATTGTGCAGGTTGATTGTGATGATATTTGTATTCAGGATTTCCATAGTGGAGGACTGCTTGTTGATCGTTTGCGGTTAAAACCCCAATATACATCCAGTAGTATAAGTCTCTTCATTATGAAATATCCAATGCAAGGACTATTCGCTACTAATCCTAGGGATTTTCCTACAGGATGTGGTAGGAGAGTACCTTCGATTTAACCTGTTCCTGGACAACTTGTATGGACGAGTGTTTGACATTGCATTTCTAAGATTTCGTACGTTGGTTTTTACAAAAGTATATCGATGGTGGCAGAGAAGGCAACTTCTCTTAGCTAAACACCATCCTTGAGACATATGATCTTAAGGGTTTTATTTCTATGGAAGGCAATTAGTAGTCAGCGGAAATGGCCATGTGGCATTCAAAGTGATGTGATATGTGATATCTAATAGGTAATTGTTACCTTAGGCCTCATCAACCAGAAATGACCGAAACAGGGTTAGATGCGACAAGGCTAGGTGGGTCATTCAAAATTAGAATGTGATCATCCTCTTCTAGATATATTTCTTCCCGCTATGACGTTCGGGATGTAAATTAATGTGGTTTGTATGCTATGAGGACCCTCAAAAAAGGTCGGTAACGACCGAGGGATGAAATATTCGGTACTATCTAGTTACAGAAATAAGCCGATCTTGTGTTGGTAGAGGTTCCTTTGTGATGTTCCCGATGCATTCCACTAGAGATTTACTACCGAAAGGTAGTTCCTTCACTTGATTATTTTTATGGAAATCCAAACTCCGTTACGTGCCAGCCATTTTAATTGTATTATCCATTTTGAGCTATACGCTGGAATTTAATCAATGTTACAATTTAGGCTACAATATTATTTGTATATACTAGATACTGGTATAATATATGATGATTTGATATGAAATGTTTTGGTTATCGTAAGGTAAAAACATGTCTGTGTTTATGTGTGGGCGTGTCTTACGAGATACTTTTGTTTTGAAAGGAAAAGTTTGGTAATTTAATAAATTCAGTTGAGTGTGTTTCTCCCGCTGGTTTACCAGACTGATCTGGGCGTTCTTCCCTTTCAATGCTCGGTTCAGACCGAGTATATTTACAGGTTCAGATTTGGTACTTTTGGAGCTTCAGCAGGCAAGTTGGAGATCTTCATGTCGTATACAGGTGTATGTTTATTATCTACTTTACCCATTTTTGTTGTTCATGTTATCAATAACTGTAAGGATAGGTTATTATAACTGTCCGGGCTGATGCTTAGTGATTGACTGTTGAACTCTGGTTGATGTATGTGTATACAGTTTCTATTTTGTAAAGATCATTGATATTGTATTATATGTTATTCCCTGCGATGTGAGATTCTATATTGTTCTACTTTGTTTTCTCTTCTCTCTTTCTTCTCTTCTCTTCTTCTCTCTTATTTTCTTTCTTATGACTTTCTGTCAGTCCGTGCTTTTTGGGTCGGACATGTGTGGTTTATTGTCGATTCAAAGGGTACGGATTTGCGGATCATCTCAATACGCCTGAATCGAAACAAGTATGTAGGAATCTTGGTTTTGGTTCTCCATCTATTGCAAATAGATGATATACACCATTATCAAAGGGAATCATTAAGCATACAGAGAGAGAGATGTTCTATGACAGAAGAATCATGGAAGGAAACTTGGTCTACTCGTAAAGCTTGCTCTAAAATTTTGTGGTTCCCCTCTATCAAACAATTATGTGCATGATCCATCTCCCCAGCAGCCTCCTTATTCTCCGTATTCAAGCAATCGCTCTACTATTCGATCGACACAAGAAATTACCAAAATCGAACATGAGGAATGTGCAACTCCCAAGTCTTCTAGATCCTCTAAATAATTGTTTCTATTGTTTTTGTTTCTACTATTTTTTTTTAACATTGTATATTTTTCCTTTCTTAATAAAATTCAAAACTGCTTTGTCAACAAATTCAGTCGATCGAGTAATCCCCACCAGTAGACTGAATATTGTTTTTAAACATGAATTTTTCCCTGTATCTAGTCGATTTACTACAGAATTCATTCGACTGAATTTCTCGAAAATGCATTAATATTTCTTGGGAATAATTCAGTTGATTGAACCTACCATCCATTATTTTTTGATTGATCCCTTGTCTCATTCAGTTGACTAAAGTTGAATACTTAGTCAATTTAATCTGGAAACCGGGTATTTTACTACAAGTGGACATTTCATTTCTAATATAAACATCATAAAAGCAAACAACTTTTCATTATCTTCAACACCCATTCGCTTTCTATAAATATCCTTCACCAAAAACCCATAATTCCTACATCAATTTTATCTCTCCTTCTCCAAAGTCTAACCCAAAATGCCTCCAAAAATAGTAGGACCCTCTGAATCTCAAATTAGAGGATGGCTTAACAATGAAAAGGCAGCACAAAGATTCGACAAGATGAAAAATTCTAGAATATTTGAAGGCTCCTTTGTCAAATATCCCGACTTTGCCTCGTATGCTATCCAAGACCTTGCTAGAAGAAGCGGTTTGGAATCCTTGCTTGATTTCAATGCCAACAGCCTGAAGATAAATCATCTCCTTATCAAGATCTTTTTTGTGAACCTCAACTTGGATCACCACAATATTCAAAACCTCGACGATTGTGTATGGACTCTGGTATGCGGAGTGAACATTTCCTTACCTCTTGCTCAACGAGGAAGGATTCTCCAATGCCCTTTCCAAGGAGAAGAATTAAGCGAAATTGAAGTAAACATGGATACTCGAGATAGAACTAGCCATCTCTTTCTCTCCGATGACTTAATGGAACTCAAGGCAATAGGGCTTCAACCCAAGGCTAGAATCATGCATCGAGCTCTTACTCACACCATTAATCCCCAAACCGGTAGCTATGAAAAGGTTTATAGACACGATTTTCAATCGCTATATGCAATTTGGGGACAACATTCTGTAAATTAGGCAAAGGTAATCCTCGATGAATTTCTAACTTTTAACCAAGGCCGCATGAAAACTATAACGATCCCGGTTTTTAAGTCAAATTTAATTTGATATTAGTATAAATTTTTTGGATTTAATTGTGTATTAATTTGAAAATTTTGGAAATAAATAGATTATGAATGAAATAAAATATATATATTTATGAAAAGAATTTTGATTTGGAATTCAAAAAAATAAATGTCTTGAAAATAAATTGGATTTAAAACTTTATATTTTGAAATTGATAGAAATTTGTTTTCTAATTATAATATATATATGTAATTTTTTTTGAAATTTATATTTGAATTGGATATAAATATCTTTCAAAAGTTGTTTGAAGTCAAATTTATATTCTAAAAACTTATATATATATATATATGTGTGTGTGTGTGTGTGTGTGTGTGTGTATAATCTATATATGTATTTATGTGTTTATTTATTAAGGTGTAATTTAATTTAAATCAATTTCTTTAAAGATTATAAATATATAAATAAAAGAAAATGGATTTGTTTAAATAGGAAAATATAATATAATATTTTATAAAGATATATTTAAACACATAAGTGCATGTGTAAGTATTTTAAACATAAGAACGTACAAATGTAAGTATTTTAAAACATGAAAGAATACAAGTGTAATACATGTAGGGTAAAATATAACAATGTCATGTTTTTATATTTTCTTTCCATTTTTAAATTTAATAATAAAAAGAAAAATCAAAGTTATAAATATCACTAACCTCTTCATTTCTCATTTTGTTCAAAATTAAATAGAATTCGAAGCAAAAATTAAGACGTGTAAAAAACTTAAAGCAGTAAAGTCTTAATCAAATACAAACTTAAGATAGAAAAATCAAGTTCAAATGCAAGAATTAAAATCAAATTCAGATCAAAAACTGAAAGACAGTTTTTTAAACCAGATTCAAATTACCTATTTTCAACTTCAACCTAAGTTAAAGATCCATCTCAAACAAATAGATTCAACTCAGATTCAATCACAAAGTCAGATCAGTTCAAATACGAATTTCTAGTTCAACGTCAAAAGGATCAAAGCATCAAAACCAAGCTTCTGTTTCAAATTAAAGTTCCAGGCTTTGATTCTCTATTCAAAACCAATCCAGGTGAGAAAACATTACTTTTAACCTTAATATGGTTATACCTTGACTGGATAAGATAAATAATTGAAGTAAAAATGTTGTGTGAATGCAAATATATCTGTAAGTATATGTACATGTGTTGAATTGATGCATGCCTATGTATATGTATATATACATCTCTGTTATATTATACAGGTTCAAAAACACTAAAAAAATATACACAACTCTTAATATAATCTGCTTTGGGTAATGATCTTTACATGAAAAAGGATTGAAACAATGCAATTTTATTTATAAAAATAGTCTCAAGTAAAAATATTAGGTAAATATTCTGAAATATAAGAATTATAGTAAAAATTGTTAAATCAGGGAAATTCGATGATTTTAATTCAATAATTTGACTTTATAATCTGATTCGATCTTGTAAATAATGAATTTTAATAATAAAATCATGATTTATAGTTTTGATTTGAGGTGGGATTTTGGGTTTGAACGGAATTGACATTTTCGTCAAATTTCGATGATCGACAAAGTTAGGGTCAATGTGATCAAGGTGGAAGGTGGCTTGTGTATAGTAGATCGACGAAAAAATGTTCGTAAATTTTTTGATGATCGGAGTGATCAGAAAATGGTGAAGTAGGGTTTATGGTATGGGTTGGGTTGCTGTCGTTCTCGATCTGATCGCGTCGTCGTCAAGGCATTTGGGTCGATCGGACCCAGAGGAAATGATGCGTAGGATCATGACGTTGCTTTGGCAAGAGTGGAAGGGTTCCAGGTGGTCAGATCGTCGGCGTCAAGACATTTTTGAGTTGTTCAATGAGTTCCAATTTTTTTCAACATGCTCGAATTCGATTTCGTGGATGCTTTCAAGGATCTGGTTGTTTAGGTTGGTCGATGGTGATATCGACGACTTGTCGAAGGCCACGACGATGGTTGGAAATCGTTCTAGTGATCGTGCACGTGCACGTGCATGAGATTTCGTTCGTTTCTGTTATTTTCAAAGGCTTGGGAAGGCGAGGAGTTCTTGGTTCAAGCATGGGAAAACGATGGGTTGACTCGAAGATGAGAGAGGTGAGGGAGAATTCGTAGCTGGGCTCGGGAACCATACGGGTTGAGCTCGGTCTGAAGTTAAGTATAAAAATAGTTTTATTTTTTTTTTAAAAAACAAGTTTTATTTAATACAATTTTTTTAAAACTACTTCTTTTGTAAATAATGAATGTTTACCTATGTTTTAAATTTGTTAAAGATTTTTAAATAAATATTATTTCAAATTAATTAAGTTTAAAGTGTTTAATCTGTATAACCTTTATTTTAAAGGTTTATTTTAAATAAATTTAACATTGTAACTAATTAAAGATGAAATATTTTTGTTATATAAAACATTAATTTAACTTAAAGGGTTCTAACGTAATAATGAATTATTTCAAAGATTGTTTAACGAAGACTTAAATGATGATTTTTGTAATTATTTAAGATAAATGGGTTATCTTAAGATTAAAGGATCATTAATTTGAAATTTAATGATAATTACTAAATCAAAGCTTAATTAATATTAATTAAAGATTAATTAATTGGTTAAGAGTTAATTAATTAATTAAAAGATGATTACTTAATAAGATTAATTAAGTATAATTACATAATGTAATTAATAAAAGATTTTTACTTAATGTAATTAAGGTATAATTACCTTATGTGATTACATTAAAGGATAATTAATTAATTAATATTAATTAATGTAAGTAATTAAAGACAATTAATTACTTAAAGATAATCACTTAATTAAAAGTAACTAATTAATGGTTAAAGTTGATTAATCAAGTGATTAAGGGAAATTACTCAATGTAATTAATTAGTGATTAAGGATAATCACTTATTATAATTAATTAAGGATAATTAATTAAATGGTAATTAATTAAGGGTTATTTGATTAATGTAATTAATTAAGGAAAATTAATCAAAGGTTAATTAAACAATTAAAGATTAATTATTTAATGATTAAAGGTTAATTAATTTATTAATTAAGGTTGATTAATTTATAATTAAAGGTTAATTTATTAACTAAAAGTTAATTAATAAATGATTAAATGATAATTAAATAAATGGTTTGTAATTAATTAATATTATTTGACCAAAGTTAGTAATTCATTCATAAGTAATTACCCTGGTTTAAGTTAATTATAATCAGATAGTTAATTAATTTAACTTATGGATGTTTGAATTGTATTAAATGCTTTGAATTGTTTGATATACCTGATGTGTGATGTTTTGTGAATTGAGCTATGAACTATGATTCATTTATCTGTGATGAATTTACATATTTATCTATGAATCTGTGAATGAAAGATAAGCGTTATAGGGTTATACCGCTTATCGATATTGTTGTGTTTGGATTTGTGATGATTGATGATGGTTGTGATATGTTGTTGTTGTGTGTAAAACCCTTGGACCACACCACACACACAAAAATACGGATTTCATGGAAAATCGGTTAAGTCACAGATATTTTGAATGTAATATTATTTTATTCAAAATGTTTTAAAAGATGAATTTTGAATCCAAATGGTTTTGGAAATGGAATTGGATTGAATATGAAAAGCTTTTGAAATGGAAGTTTTGAAATTTGAAATTTAGTTTGAATATAATATATCCTTTTTAAGCTTTGAAATTATTTTGGAAAATATGGTTTGAAAGGGTTATACAAGTTATACAATGTGTATATAGATTTTAATCCATTTTGAAGTGTGTTAAATAAATTATTTTGGAATTTGAATTTTATTCAAATAGAACTTGCCAATAATACGGCAGTTCGTTGATTTTCTGGTTTATACTTTTAAAAGGCTATAACCTGTGTATATTTGATCGTATTTTTCCGAAACAAAAAGAATTTTTTCAAATGATAAGGCCTTTCATATAAAGAAAGAATTTCCAGTTTTGTTGCAAGGATTTCAAGTTATTGGTGAATCAAACTGAAAATAGTTTGGAAAGCTGTGAATGAATCTTTGTGAAAGATTGGTGAACTTTGTTTCCAAAGTGAAGTGAATCTTTTTGTTTAAAAGATTAAAGTGGAAATTTTTTTAAGCCATTTGAAGAAAAGGTTTTAGGATTAAAATATGTGACTTAACTAAGATCCCAATATCCATATGTTTTTAAAATTAAGCGCTCATTATTCGGTTTAGTCGGGAGAGGACTTTATGTCATATAACCCATTCCGAATAATGATACGATGAAGTGGATTACATTTGAAGTCAGGTGGTGAAGACCAGGTATTTTCGAGAATGAAAGGATTACTTGTCGAATGTCTCTGCACTGAGTCGTGCGGTATAGAGACCTCCATATGTGATGGGGAGTCCGATCGGGATTGTGAATACCTGGATTGCAAGGCTTCTTTGAAGTGCCTTCGGTTCTGTTCGAACCTGAAACAGACTTGTATGGATGTATGTATAACATTACACTTTGAGATGTAAAACTGGTTTCTATCAAATACATTTCTGTTTGGTGACGAAGAATTTATTCTCTTAGCTTAACACCCTTCTCTGAGACGTACGAGCTCAAAGTATTGTAGTTGATGGTTACTACTGATACATTCCCAATTTGGTAATGTGGCATGCTAAGTGCTGCTGATCATTTGTTGATCAAAGCATGGATTTTGTGTAAAGCGTAGCTTTGTGGACGAGACCTCATCAGGACCTCACACCCCGGAAATGGTCAAAACAGGAATGATGCGGCAAGGTTATGAGGGTCGTGCCCTTTAGGGTATGTCCATTTCCTTCTGGATAAAAGTTGTATCATGGTATGGAGCCCAGATACTTAACTTATGTGGTTGCTGCAAATTTATTACTTTATGCTTGTTGGTGTCTCTCGAATAAAGGCTAGTGACGACCGGGGGACGACATACTCGTGTAGTAGTTACCTATCTACAGAGGTAACCCGGCCTTGTGTTGGCAGAGATCCGGTTAGGTTCTCAGGGCGTCCCTCCAGAGGCGTACCCATGTGGTATAGGAAGTTTCTTAGCTTGACCATTTGTTGGAAATCCAAAGAAACAATACAAGCCCTGTACGGTTTTAGTTGTATAACTTGCCATTCACTTATGATGGTGACCTGCCGTTTAAGTGGTAGCTATAGTAGGCATACTACGAAATGTGTATGCTGGATAAGATTAATATTATACTTGCAAATGTTTTCTTCACTATGCACTAATAATAATATGAAAAGGATTTTGCGTATCAAGCATGTTTGACTATCATAAGGAGAAATCTCATCCAATTGTGCGTTTGCATTGTGTGTGCACGTGGAGGCGTTATGGTAGTTTCATTTTCCAAAAAGCATAGCGAATTTCTTTTTATTTCTTTTTGTTTGTTTTGTTTCAAATAAACTATTTTCATTTGCTCACACCAGTCCCATGGCTGACTTGAAGTTTATTGCTCCCTTTCTGAACTCTAGGTGCCTACAATTTTCCACACGGGCAGCCTAGAGTCATATTTTCAGATAATCAGCTAGTAGATATTGTTTCGGTAGCCTTCAGCCTTCTTTTTGGAAAATCTTTGAAGTCTTTGGTCTTTGAAGCCATTTGGATTTTGGCGATCGCATTATGCATCAAATTTGCTTAATACAACACGAGGGGGGGTTCAAGCTTGAAGTTTAGAGCTTTGGCAATTGGAGATGTAGTTATTGTGTTCTTTTGGAAGACCATTTAGTGCTATTTTTCTGCTGTTGTTATTCCACTGTTGTATCTTGTCTCTGATATTGATAATTCATATTGTATCAGATATTGTATCCATTGTTATATCAATAATATTTATTTCTTTTTCCGCTATTTTGTTGTACTTAATGTGTTATAAGCTCCTGCGAATTAGATTCGACGTTTGAATCTGCGGCATTCGAATATGGGTGTTGTATTTGGGTGCCGCTTTTCGAAGGTCGAGTCAGGGTCGTTAAAAAACCGTACACTACGGCGCTTATATCATGAGAATTATTGGTCATTATGAGATTAATCTCCTCGATTCGGACTATTCTGTAATTGATTCCCTAAACACCAAAACTCTAAGACTCATGGGACTTCCATAGCAATACCGAAGTCATACTGTGATAACTTTCGAACATTGGCTAGAAAACCAATCGGCCAGTCAACCCCAACCTTTTTCTAGACAACAAGCTCAACAATCCAAAACCACACCCTCTTCTCAACCACAATCTCCTCGAGAATTCTATGAAATTGAAGAGATTAGACTAGAAGCTCAACCACGAGAAGCTTTAACAATTGTCTCTATAAATCTAAAGCTCTTAGATAGGCGACTATCTCGTGTCGAGTCTACCCTTGCCTGTGTTGAGAAAATCATCACTAATGTAAACTCAAAGCTAAATCACAATAAGGGGTTCTTGAATAATATGTTAGAAGTACTATCTTGTGGACAATCCTCCTCCACGCTCGTCCTTGTGCCTACGGCTCCAGGGAAGCGTCCACAACCACACTTCACTTACTCAACTTCCGAAGTAGGATAAGAAGGAGAAGAAGTGGGTGGTCAAGGAGGTGACTCTAGTGGGAATGATGAACAAAGCGAAGAAGATGATGAAGAGAGAGAGGAAAGCTCCAACGATGATGGTAATAGTGATAAGTAAGTAGCTTACTTAGTTTTATTTTCAATATTTTGGAAAAATGGTTTGCTTTTATTTTGAAACAATGGTATATTGTTATGTTTTAAGACTATGCATTCCGTACTTTGTTGTGTAAGTGATTCTATGTTATGTAAGCAGTATAGATAGTTGTTATCTCTTGTTGTGTTTGTCGTTTTTAATGTGTGCTCTTATAATGGTATATGGTGTTTATATTGTGAATGATGATATATTGCTTTCATATTTTTATATATCCATATCTCCTTTTTGTTGATGACAAAGCGGGAGAATAATTGTTGTACTAACAAAATTGGCAGGATTAAGAAAAATTTCATCTCTGATTCAGGGTGAGTTATATAAGGATTTTTGTGGAGATGTTGCTCAAATTTCAATATATCACAAAGAGTTGTCATCAATCAAAAGGGGGAGAATGTTGGATCTCAGGTTGATTCATGCCAAGGCGTTCAAGATGGCATAATAATGATAAAATATTCGACAAATCTACGACATAAGAAGGCGACTAGACTCGAAGATCTTATATCAAGTATGAATATTTTGTTTTAGAGTCTAAGTTAGTGTTTATATATGTTAAAATCTTTCCTCAAGTAGTTCGCACTCAAATAAAGATCATTTAAAAATTGATTTTACAATGTTTCTCCAAACTTGTTTTATGGAAATACACAGATCAGTCGACTGCATGCATATACTCAGTCGACTGAACCTATGCATATTGTTTTTATAAAATACACAGCTCAGTTGACTAAATGTACTCAGTCAGTCGACTGAATCTGTGCACAAATGTATGCACATATATATTTTCAAATTCAGTCAACTGAAGTTCATATACCTGTCAACAGACCTGGTTTCAACTGTCATATTTATGAATAGACACTTCTTTTCACGAATGGGTTTCTTGTTCGCAGAGAGTTACATCTATTGCTGTTTGATAGCACCTTTCACCAGATGTTGTAACTCTTTGTCTACTATAAATGAGCATGAATTCTAAGATCAATTTACTTACCTTGCTTGCTTTTATTTGAATTAACTTTTCTGAATTTATTGCTCTCTTCAATATTTAAATATCTGTTGCTTACGAATATAATTCTACTTTTCTTAAGCAATCTAAATCTTCTTAATCTTTATATACACACAACTACACATATTATACTTGAGGAAAAGATTATAGGAAGGATGTACTGTAATTGACAAATTTATGTTGTTAAAAGAGCACAAAACATCTAGAAAAACATCTACTTTGTATTCAAGTCATGTTCGGTTTCTCAGGCGGTCAAGTCCTATTTGGTTGCTCAGACGATAGAAGTCATGTTCAGTTGCTCAAGTAGTGTAAACCTATTCCTCTAGATTAAGTGAGGGCTGCTAGTTTGAATTACAGAAGGAGGTTGGGACTGGATGTAGAACGGGAAGTTCGAACCAGTATAAAAATCTTTGATGTCATTTTAATTTACTGTTATTTTATTTTATAATTACTTTCTGCACTAGTTAATTAGTTTAGTATATATTCCATATTACACGATCCTATAACATAATTACTTTCAAAATAAGCACCTCGTGCTTGGTATGAAAGATTATAAATTCATTTACAAAATTTCGATTTTCAAAATGGTAAAATAGATACTACATTATTTATAAAACGAAAAAACAATAACATATTAGTTGCACAAATATACCTTGATGACATTATTTTTGGACAACAAATGAACAATTATGTAATTAATTTTCTAACATTATGAAGAATGAATTTGAAATGTCACATATATGTGAATTGAACTATTTTTTGGATTTGCAAATAAGATAACTAGAAAAGGAATTTTTATAAATCAAGAAAAATACTGTCAAGATTTATTAAAATGCTTTGGAATGGAAAATATCTCCAGTAAACCAACTCCGATGAGTACTACTCTATATTTGGATAAAGATGAAAATGGAAAAGATTTCGATCAAAAGTTATACCGAAATATGATAGGATCTCTGTTTTATCTAACGGCTAGTAGACTGGATATTATGATGAGCATATGTTTATATGCAGGATTTCAAGCATAGCCTAAGGAGTCACATCATCGAGTAGTTAAAAGAATTCTACGATAGTTAATCCATACCAATGAATACATATTTTCTATCCTAAAGACATCATTTTTAAACTAATATCATATAGTGATGCAGATTTTGGTGATTGCAAGATAGATAGCAAAAGTACGAGTAGCACATGTCATTTTTTTGGTCTATATCTGGTTTCATGGTTTAGTAAACAGCAAAATTGTTCTCTCTCACACTATGCGAAGCCGAGTATATATCAGCAGCCTTAGCCCATGCACATGTAATATATATGCAACAAAGTCTTCAAGATTTTGGTAAAACATAACAAATTCTCATATATATTAAGATAATACTAGTGCTATAAATTTATCAAAAAATCATACTAGTTGTTCTCGAACAAAACATATTGATATTCATCACCATTTCTTAAGAGATAATGTTGAAAAGGGAATTATATCACTTGAATTTGTAAATAACAAAAATCAAATTGCGGATATTTTTACCAAACCACTAGGAGAACTAAATTTTATAAAATTAAGATGTGATCTAGGAATATTTTCTTACAATGAATTGGTAAACTAAGATAACTTTTTTATTTAAGTCATATAAAGTTCATAAAATAATTCCTGCAAATAATTTTGTCCTTATAAAAAATAACCAACTTATGTTAATATTATATGGTTAAATTATTATTTTTCTAACAAATAAACTTCTATATATAGTAAAACAAATTTTATATGAACCAATTTTTCTGCAAATTAAAAACATATTTTACCAATGTTCGTTTGCAAACCATTTCTACTCAAAATGTCTTCTGATCACGACTCCACTTATTCGGCTATCGACTTTAGCTCGCCTTCATCGAATATGTATCACCAACTAAATCCATACCTCCATCAATTTGATTAGCCTCTATGAACGTTATTGCATCATCTACATATCACACTGGCTTTTCTCCTAAGGAAATGAAAGCCAAATAGTTAATTGATCTAGAATCAAAATCTCTCAACAACAAAGTTGATGAAATATAGCATTATCAAAAAGAAATGACTGAAGTTCAACAAGAAATGTATTATGAACAACAACGTCAAGGATCACATCATAACTTTCTCGAAAAATGCATTCTAGAAATTTATGGACATTCACCAACAAAATATTGCATACATCAAAAATCTCCTCCTTTAAAAGAAACTACTGTCAAAGCTTAAAACATTACTCCAAGAAATTTATACAAGCCAAGACCTTCAAACCAAGATTGGAATGATACTCCAGCTCATCCAAGTTGGTCTCCACTAAAGCCGTTGGTTAAAGAAATAAAGGTTGAGCCAAATCCATGGGATTTACAATAAATTAGAAAATCCGACCCTTCTAACAAAAACTAAGCTTATGGTAGTTTTTCGTCTAAAATATTTACTCGTTATTGTAACTATATATGTATGTTTGTATGCAATATTCACAAGTTAACCATTTTTAATTTAAAACCAAATATATTCTGCACATATAAGCATAGACGTTTGTCTCTGCTTTCAGGAAAATATTTCCTAAAACCATAGATGTATGTGATAACTCCACAGATGTCTATGACTGGCTTCGTGAAAAATTTTCCTGAGACCAAAGACGTTTGTGATACCCCCACAAACGCCTGTCATCAGCCTAGGGTTCAATTTTCTATAGCCGTATATATTCATTTTTTTACCCCCTTTCAACTATTTACCAACCTATCTTCCAATCTACATTAAAACCTTAGTTTCTAAAGCCGAAATTGCTTATAAATGGCTTCCAAGGCAAATATTCCCGTTAACAAAAGGCCAAGAAAGGTCAGTCTTTATCTTTGTAAACCCCCTAGTCACTTATGCCCACATTCAAGAGTGGCTTCAGAATAACATGATTGCTAACAAGAGATTTGAAGAGATAAAACAAAAAAAAACTTCATTTCGGCCCATTCTTCAAATTATGTAAGTTTGGCAAATATAGAATTCAAGAACTTACCATCGCCTCTGGCTGTCGAGATTTAATCAATTTTGGCAAAAACGAGGTACAAATTGATCGGTTGGCCTTTTTCTTTTTCATGCCAACTTATGTAGTAATGATATCTGGACGCTTGAGAATGACGATGGTTGGTTATGGACAAGTGTTTATGGTCGCATTTTGAAAATAAGCGTAAACACAATTGGTCCTATATTAGTTGTTCCTCTTCCGGACTTGTCTTAAAAGAAATTCCTAACCAGAGAAATTTGTCACATGATGAAATAACACATCAAATTTGGGAAGTTAAAATGCCACAGTGTAAATTTTTTTACTTACATCCAAAGGCTCGATTATTAAATCATATGATAATCAATACAATAATTCCCTGTTTAGGAAGTCATGAACAAACATACAAAAACGATCATAAAGCCTTTTATGCTATATTTGGAGGGATACAAGTAAACTGGGATAAGTTTATCCATAACGAAATAAAAGGCTTTTGGTCTCATCATCAACGCTCAATTGCACATGCACCAAACATTATGTGTCTCTTACATGGCCTTGGGGTACCTTCTCATATTTCTCATTTTGAAGAAATGCTTGTCATGGAGAGCGGTATAAGATTTTTATCTCTAATGAAATTTCCCAACGACCACCTCAAATCATCTAGCTAGCACAATGGACCATGCAACAGCAACAACAAATGTATCTGGGTCCTCAACATCCTTCTGCTCCTCAATAAACTCATTCACCGCATCCTTTACATCAACCCACCTCCTCTAGTCGTACTACAGAATACAATTCTGATTTGAAGAATCATCAAGAAGCTCGCAATGAAACAATGCAAAATGAATCGATCCGTGATTTAACACTTAAAAATCAAAAGTTAATCACGGTCAACTAATGGGCTTTGAACAATAAAATGACTGGCTTGGAACGATCTTTTTCAACATGAATGGCTAAGATGGAAAAAACTTTAGAAAAAGTCATCTCCACTTTAGGCAAAGTGATGAGAAAAGTATGTGGCAGATCATCCTCTCGATCATCATATTCTCCATCACCTACCCTACCTCTTCGAACTCAAACACCAATTTACCATGCACATACTTTTCACGAAGGTACTTCTCAAGACAAAGGGAAGAATATTGAGAAAGAATAACCTAATGAGGAGGAGGAAGATAGTGATGATATTTCCTTGTCTGATCCTCACCAATTTCCATATCAACCTTACATGGCTTTCCAAGGGCTTTCCATTAAAAAAAATAAAGAGTATAACAATCAAACTAATTGGCCATACGAGCAAGATCCTTCAGTATACTGAGAGTATTATGAAAATTATGGTGGATTTTCCTATTCTTCAAACCAGTATAACTAGCTTCATTCATTTGCTTTTTTATTTCTTTCTTTTATGAACTAGGTTGTTTAACTTTTATTTCTTTTTGTATTACTTATGTCTCGTATTAAAACTTTATCTTATGTACTATTTTTGTTTGACATATCTATGATTATATATCTATTTTATGTATGCATAATTTCTTTTCTCATGTTTTAATAATGACAAAGGGGAGAAATATATGCATATACATAGGGGAAGATAAAATTAAGCACAAGTTATTTTTATAACTAACGATTGTATAGTTGTCGTCATTAAAAAGGAGGAGAATGTTAGAACCTCCATTATATGGTTTCAATGACAACATCTATACAATCATACATATTATATCTTATCAAGATTACATTTACATACTACAAGAGATCGTGATGCTCAAAGATATCAAGACTCGAAGACAAATAAAGACTTATGGACCATGCTATGATTAGTAAGGTTATACTAGTGTATTAAGAGTCTTAGGAAAACGTTATAAGGCCTCCTTGAGTATATATACGCATACACGAATTCATATATTCAACTTTGGCATTAAAAACCATGATAATCAAATAACATCATCCATAGACATCTGTGGGAAAGCCATAGACGTCTGTGAATATTTTCGAGAAATCATTCCTGAAATCACAGACGTCTGTCATATAACAACTACTCTAATCTGAAAGGATGCTTCATTTCATATTGAATAATAACATCTCTTCTTCAATGGTTGCAACCATTAAAACAAATAGAGTTTGTTTAACAGTAACAACTACTCATATGCATCTATTCAAACCTATATATACACTTTAAAGATTAAGAATTAAAAATTATTATCATTCTATTCTTTTGATTTCTTATTAACTTTCAATTTACAAATTTGTGCGTCTTTTGCTTACATATTCTCAATATATCATAATCAAAATACCATTTTGATTAAACTACTCCGTACAACTCAAAGTATTCATATTTACATACTCAAAGGAGATCATAAGAAGATTTGTACCATCAGTCAAAATCTATGTTATTTGGAACACACGATTATCAAAGAATTACTTTTGTATTAGCATATTCCTCCGGGCAAAGTGAGGGTTATTTGGTCAAAAGAAATATCGAAGGGGAGCTTAGGGACTAGACGTTGGACAGGAGGTCTGAAGTAGTATAAAATAGTTAATGTGCTCGCTTTTATTATCTTTCTTATTTATACTCTCTTAATTTACTTTACTTAGTAATTATTAGTACATACTTTTATATTAGTATGTAAGCTGCATTATATAAGATTCTATACATTTTCAACATTTACTTTTATATGTTCATTTTCCTTTCTAAATGGTAAAACCATTCAAAGGAAAACCCTTACTATAATATCATAACGTACTCTTTACAAAAGTATATTCAATTATCCTTAACATTAAAGGACATCAAATGTGTGGCGCTTTACGTAAACTGATCAAACCAACATCTCAGCAATCAAGTTCTTAGCTTTATATTGTAGTTTTGGCCTTATGTTCTATTTACCATAATATGATCTTTTATGTAATCAATCAAATTGAATACTCAATCTCATAGCACTGTTTATCGGCTTATTTCGAATGAACTAATTTCATCGAAGTGTCATATATTACAATTGCGACTATTCCCCGTACAGCACTTATACGCGAAGTATATGGATTAAATATCCATACTCTTGTATTGATTTTTGAGTTCGAAACCCACAGAATGCAATAAAGTGTCTTAACCAAGTAAACATGTAAGTGCCCATATTATGAAAGTATTAAGTAGTTGTAAAATTAGGCACTTGCATGAGTATATAAAACATTGACATGCAATAGGCATTTAATAGTGGGTATATGTTATATTTCCATTTGTTAATTTTCAATTCAGTTCATTTGTATATGTTAATTGATAAACATTTTATCAATCATATTAAATGCATAAATTTATCATTGTAAATAATTATGACATCATTCGACATATGGTCTTACAATATTAGAAAGGTTAATTGTTATCATTTCATTTTCTAATAAGGCTCCCATTAGTCTTTTATATTTCTCCAAACCATAAGATCAAGTCTTTCGACTTCAATAGTGGGTGTAAGGACTCATTTGTCTTGGTATTCTGACCATGAGTTTGCTCAACAAATCATAGCCCCACAAATGATGGATAACTCCTTATCGGTTGTATCACTTACAGCTTCTAACCCATGTTTCCTTATCCTAACCTCATTTCGACCCTTAGTTTGCTCAACAAATCGAGAGAGATTATTCCTCATACCTACTATATTGTGATGGCATAAGTATAGTATATGTACGTTGAGTTTTCTCAACAAATACATATAGTTATCTTACTGCATCTATTCAATACATTAGTAATCCTACACATAACATCCCTAGCTTGAGTTTGCTCAACAACTAAAGAGTATGCAAGTAATTTATCAATATATATATATATATATATATATATATATATGGTATAGGACAATATATTGAAGATTAATAATCTTCAATATATTATTTGAGTGATACTAACTTATGAAATAATGTATTTCTTATGAAATACCCTCATTCTTCAAGTGAGGGATACATCAAAAATAACCGTATACATACATTTACGTATGTATTTATTCTTTAAGTCTATATTAGTTTCTTTAGTATTCCACCTTCAGTTTATACATTCATATCATGTAAGTTTTATTGCTATATAACTTTTATATTTCACATCACTTATATAATATTTTTATGTATAGTATTATATTAATTAAATCTTATTTAACTATTTTTAATTAATTAACTCTTTAATTAATTTTATATTAATATTCTAATACAACTTTTATATTGGACATGACTACTATAACCTTTATAATGTATACTATAACCTTATAGTGTAACATTTATATCTTATATATGTGTATTTTTATTTAATTAATTAACCTTTAATTTATTTATTTAATTAAATAATTTTAATTAAATTATATTAATTTCGAAATTTATCTTATATACGTACATATATACTTATGTTACCTTAAACAAGTTAAAATAACATAACATATATCAACATATATAATACATGCATATAAGTATTAATTAATAAACTCAATAGTAAATTTATTTTATTCATCTAATTGATAAATTTTAAAATTTCGAAACAAATATTTAAATAGTTTTCAAACATTTTGAAATTTTCATTACCTTTTCAAATATTTTGATAATTTATGTTATATATAACCTTTTACAATAAACATATTTTTGCTTTAAATTCCACTGTAAAATATAAAATTTTGTTTATTTTGAAAATTAGCTAAAAACTCAATCCAAATTTGGACCTTTCTATTAGGGACAACCTTTGGGCTTACTTCACTTTTTAGGTCAGGTAGGACAAGATACTTGATTACCCAATTCAAATCCTAGACATCGCCTTTTAAACACCGTACTAAGTGTACAAGCTTAATTAGCTAGCCTAACATAACTATTTAGCCCACAGCGAAAGAAATTGGTGAATTTCAATTATTTTTATTGTTTTGAATCATTAATGGGTCTATAAAATCTAAATACGTTTAGATCTTATCTAAATTCTCTTTAAATAAAATTAATATTTATTTAATTTGGTAACTAAAGGGGATTTAAATTCAACTCAAATAAATATATAACATAATGAATGTATCAAATACATTTATATGTTTGAATGACAAATTAATATATGAGCAACACATAAAAATATATAAATAGACATGTAAAAGGTTTAAAAAAGAAACTTTTTATTTATTTCTCTAAAAAAGAAACTTTTTATTTATTTCTCTTAACACAAATAATTAATTAAGGAATGATGGACTATAAATATAGAGAGAGAAAGCTTTCGTTTCTATCTCTTTAATTAGTTTAATTGACAAATTAGCACTATGTAAATAAACATGTAAGAGGCTAGGTTTATATATAAGCAATTAATTAAGGAAGTATGAGGCCAATAATGTAAAGAGAGAACCTTTTCATTTTCTGTCTCTTTAATTAGGTTAATTGACAAATTAACATTTACTACAGAATTAGCATGTGCCTTCATTATCCAAATAGTATTTTAAAACATGTAAGTAATATTAATATATGTTTATATAAGTTCCACTTACACTTACACATAATATATTAATAGGAGTTTTACTAATAGACAAAAGTTGAATCAGTAACTAAACATTTGTGAAGAAGAAAAGGTAGAATACTTTCCTCTTTTCTTTACTCATTCAGTCAGCGTCATTTCAAATCAATAAGTAAACTCTAAAAATAAATGCGTATAAAACTAGTTTGGACCATTCTCATATTTTGAAATCTAGAATTAACAAATATGAATCAAGTTAATTTAAGGAGGATTTTAAAATTAAAATTATGATTTTACATAAAAGTAAATTTTATAAACGTTGAATTAAAATAACACATTCACATATATATGCAATTGATATCATACTACTTTTCAAATTAAAACAACAAATAATTATGTAAAGTTTGTGATTTAGCATGTGTTAGAATTTTAAGTTAACAAATTTACACAAAAGTCCAATTATGTTTTTATTTTACTTTCAAACCAAGTAATACATTGACAAAAATTCAAACAAATCATATAAACATTATATTCGATTTTTAGATGATTTCAAAAGGACAACATCTGTAACTTATATTAGTTAAAATAAATTAAAACTGTATAAATGAATGGTTTCAAACATGAATTAAGGGGATAATTTAGGCACATATAATTTGCAGTAAAATATTAGATCTGAACTGTAAGAACATCATGAATAACTAATTAAATGAGATGTAATATGTCATAGCTCTAATGTTAAGGTTACAACTCTAATATTAAGAATATGGACATGTAAACAAAATGGAATTACACAAAACTAAATCAAATTGATATTATAAACATATATTATTAAAGAAGATATGACAAAAGGGAATTAGATCAAGTTAAATAGATAAATTTATATACATATGTGATATGCAAGAGATCTAATCAAATGAATAAGATGATTATATGAATAAATAAAATTAAAATTTTATCTTAAGATGTAGCCGAAAGAACGCACCTTTAATGATGATATCCCTTCAGATCTTAAAGGTCCCCTCATATGCTTGCAAGAGATGGATGAACCAATTTTGTTTTGCTTAATTTAATGTTTTTATTTGGAGTTAAAAGATTTTGGAAATTTGATTTTTTTTTGTGGTTTTCTGCAATGAAAAGTTAGGAGGAGAGAAAGGAAAAGAAAGAATGAGAAAGAAATGAATTGTATGTATAGAATGAATTAAAGAAGGATATTGTTATTGACATTTCACTTTTAGGTATGAGGGGTTATTTCTTATTTTCACTCCACTAAAAATAAAATTATTACTAAAGGTACATACATTTGATTAAATATATTTATTGTTACCTATTCTACCCATCATTTTTTACCCTAATTTACGTTTTACCTTTCTTCCTCCTTCATTCATCTTTGTTAGCTTTTGCTAATTTTGGTTCGAACTAAAAACACCCCATGCTCCAAGCTTTCAAATCCAAAGTTAATGGAGAAAGTGTTCAAAATATCTGATCCAAAGATAATCATGATTACACGTTGTCAAACACATTAAACTGTATGTCTAAAACCCTAGAAATTAAAAAACCTAATGGATTTGTTGATCACTTTATTTGATAAAAAAGCAGTCTACTTTCCTTCTTGTATAGAGGAATTTCATTTACGTTTGATTGCTCCATTGATTATTTGATAATTGATTTGAATCTTAAATTAAAGAAGGAGATTAGTGGATTACAGGAATTGGGGTTTAAAAAAGGGACAGTTTGGCTAAAGTCTCAATTAAGTTTCAAAATACCAAACATCCTTGCGAAAAAAGTATGTAAATTAGGTCCCTAAAATTAAGTTATTGAATAATTTCATACATTTATGCAATTATTCAGCGAATAATTGCAGACATTTGTACAATTTATCCAAAAAATACAGACATTTCCGTAATTATTCACTGAAAAATTGCGGAAATTTCCGCAACTATTCACCAAAAAAATTATGGCAATTTTTGGATACAATTACATAAATGTCTGCAATTATACGCAATATAATTGCATAAATGTTTGCAATTATTCAGCAAATTAATTCTAGGGACCTAATTTACAATCTTTTTTGTGGAGAATTTTCATGTATTAAGTTTGATTTCAAGGACCTGAGCCTAATATTTACTTAAAAATATGGTACCTTAGTTAACTTACAATATAATTTTATGAGGGGATTATTTTTTGTTGTATGCCTCATGGTTAAAAAAATTTATTAAACAAATGGCTCTCTCATATCCAAAAGTGGAGTGTTAGGAACAATGCCCATAGAGAATATGTTTGATTTGAAAGAATGAAAGCTTTATCATTCTTTGATTAAAACTTTCTTAATCAATTCCCATGATTTTTTCTCTCCCTCCAATCCTTTCTTTTCATATGATATGTCATCGAATGACATAAAATTTTCACAAATCGTGTCATCAAATGACATAAAATTTCCATAAATCATTTCATGTAATTATCCTTAAATTACATCGATATAGTACATCAATACACATAAATATAACTTTTATAAATGTATTAAAATAATTACGAACAAATTCCAAATATCAAATAAATATTAATTAATATTTCGTAAATATTAATTAATTTAATCAATTTACAACATTTTATAAATTAATCAAATCATGTCATTTTTCAAAGAATGTCATCAAAGCAACATTTCCCAAAATGAATAGTCAACATATGATAGTACATTACATAGAATAGTACATAAGAATATTCAACATAAGATAGTACATTACATCATCGAAGAAATCACATAGAATAGTCAACATAAGATAGTACTTTACATCATTTCGTAAAATAAATATCAGAGTCTCAACTAGTACTAACTTCAGCCGGGGACAATTATAACTGCATGTCCCCATACTGGTGATACAAATATATACATACACAATAGAATAAAGTAAATAACTAGATATCAACGAAGCCACCTGCTCCATGCTCCTTTAAAATAAATCCATGAGAACTTAGACTACTTGGCTACTCATAAAATTTGAGTACCTAATAGTTTTAAGGAAAGAAGGAAACACTCCGGGTCAGACTTGGGTCTGGTGTGAGTAAACTTCAGACAACTGAATTATTAAACTTATAAAACTCTTTAAAAATAAAGGTATCTCGTAACACCATGCCTCATATGAACACGGATGGGGTTTTACCCTATGATAACTAAAACATCTCTATAGATAATTTCAATGATATTATAATAATGTATAGGGTTTAAAATAAATATGTAACATAGCCGAAATTGTTACATTAACTAAATTCCAGCATAATAGGTATAAAACTAAGTCTGAAGGCACTTATCAGAGAATGTGTTCCATACAATGATAAGGTAAGGGGACTGGCTTCCATACTGTATACCTCTAGAGAAAATGTGCCAAGGGTCACACATGGACCCTCTATGAAGCAGCACCAGACTACCCCTTACTGGATAGTAACCAAATATGTCGCCCCTTGGTTGCGATCAACAACCAAACCGACCCCAATGCTTACATAATTATATAAATACCGATCTAGATCAGGCGATGACCATACCCTAATGGGAGAGACCCACATAGCCCACCGGCACCACCCTATTTTTGTCATTACCAACTATGAGGCTCGAGGCTATGATTTACCTTTCTTTAGAAATTCCTACTTGAATGCAAACACTGCCCTCTAAGCGACAATGCAATGCTAGCATTCATCAAACAAGTTGTTCATGATGTGAAAAACCCGAAGGCACTACTTCTACTACATCCATTCTGGAATCACCATCAGGATTAGTACCAAGTAAACCTTGAACTTCAAAGATCTTCGTCTTCGATTCCATCATCTTTAATAGGTTTCCAATTCGAATGCTTACGTAGGTTCGAAGTGGTTTTCAGATAACAAATGCTATCTGATTCCAGTCTCTTCAAACCAACATTCGATAATTTAAAAGGGTCAAGTTATTGATGGTGGACAACTCCACTATAAGAGGTGTGAGTAGATTTGCATATGAAAAATAAGACATCCTATGCTCATCCCCACTTTCCGATTTCAAACGGTATTATCTCTTGATTAACAATGAAGCCGGACAAGTTAGAAAACTAACCTTAACACAATGAACAATCTTACTTCTTCAAATAGAGATGAGTTTCCATGTCTTGGGATGGTTAAGTATGTGATGAAATAACTTCCATATACTTAATTTATCATGACTCGTTTATCAAAATTAACTTCCTTGTATTTGTCATGTTTTGGACATTTTGAATCTCTATTCCTCGCCTAGAAAATCGAGGTTCTAGATCTCACAGATAGAGAAAAGCCTACTCATCGGCTTTTAGTGCTAAATATAAGACGACTTATTTCCAATAAAACGTGTCAATATTTAAATATAACTCATTCATATTTGTTTGGCTACTTAATGACGTAGACAAAGAGAATCCCTTCTATTTAAACTATTCTTTTTAAAAGAAAGTTTTTTCTTAAATAAACGATCCTTAAAAAAAGTAACCAAAAATAAAAATCTTTATTTAATTAATTAAAAATAAGTTTAAACCTTTATTTAATTATAATTAAATATATACATAATTAATAATTAGTTAATAATTAAACCTTATTTAAATAGTAATTAATTAAACAATTAACCTTTACTTAATTAATAATTAATTAACCCTTGCTTAATTAACTAATTATAATTGTCTTACTTAATTAATACTTAAGTACTAATTACCTTTACTTAACAAATAATTAAGTACTGAGCATGTTTACTTAATTAATTAAATAAATAATAATTAAACCCTTAGTTAATAAATAATAATTACCTTTTTGTACTTATAATATGTTTTGAAATACTTTTTCAAAAATATTTAAGATGAAACACTTTTAGTTTACAAAAAATGTTCGCTTTTATGAACTAGCGATTATCGTTATGGATACCATAACTTCAAAACTAGTTTTACGTATCAAATGCCCCTTTAAACTTTTATCCTTTATAATTAAAATTCCTTTATAAACTTTGTATCAAGTTTTGAAAGAAAAAAGGTAAAATTTGAAACTTTTTAAACTTTTCTAGGAAATAAAATAAGTAAACGAGTTTAAAACCAAGGGATCTCATCATCAAAACACAACAAATTCAAGTGCTGCTTTCCAACAAACATACAATATCCGTACATAAATCCATACGCATAAACAAATGGCATACCAAACATAAAACAAGTAAAGATCATTACTTTAACAACGTTACTCTACTTTTCGGTCTCATTTCCAAGTCCATAACACATTACATACAAGCACAAATACGTAATACAACAACACCAATTATCCACCAAACATTCAACAACAGTTATTATTAACATATAAAGTTTAAAACTTCAGTTAAAAGGGTGAGCTTTACTCACCAAAAATCACACGAATAAAGTCTAACTACCTCTACAACCTGAAACGACACTAGACCTTGGTTTTATTTTATAAAAGATTGTTTTTTAATGGCCTAAAGGGGACAAATGGGCTCGACCTTGGGTAGTGGAGGCTCAGCCTAGGGTAGTGGAGGAGTTTAGGCTTTATTTTTGAAAGAGAAGGAGGTGTAGGGTAGAAAGGAGTATTTTTGAATAGGTTTTAAAGCATCTAAAGTAGAAAAGAAATGATTATTATTTTTACAATTTTTATAACGAAGCCATGGAAGTATTTAAGAAGCTTGGGAAAGAACATGATGGAGTTTCAAAAATGAAATGAAAATGAGAAGGAAAAGAATAAGAAATTGTTTTTATACAAAATGAAAGAAGTGAATTACCTAAACACCCTTAGGTCCATTACCCTCCACTCATCTTTTGCCACATCATCACCTCCCTTTCTTCCTTTATCACACAAAAGGACCACCTTCCTTACATCCATCACCTCACTTTTGATGTTAAGGATGAGTTATATTAAAATGACATTACCCTTTTCTCTTTTCTTTTTTTAAAATTCAAATTAAAAGAAAAGTTAGACTACCTTTCACTTAAGTAAATTATTGTTAACCGTAACCATTCCATATGTTATATACAGAATGTATATATATCTGCTCTAATGTATACAACATTATCCGATAACTCTTAAACGATGAAAAGTCGACAAATCGAAAAACGATTTTCGGTCACATTTTAGATTTTCATTTGAACTAATTATTTTTGTAACATGTTTTGAAAACAAATTTACCATCACTAGTTATTATTTAAAAGAGGTTTGTTTGAGTTATAAAATTCATTAATTAATTATTGAAAAATATATTAAATATTTATATTTAAAATGATTAAATTCCAAGTCATTACATTTTCCCCTCTTAAAAGAATTTCGTCTCGAAATTAACACTCAAACGATAACTCAAAATAACTCAAAAAGACATATATTATGTATCATGAGACCCTTACAATAGATATACACTAAGCGACTACATTACAAATAATGCATACATAATCCATACAACAAGCAAATAATTATCCTAACATCTACTCCGAAGAAGCTTACCTCATACCATCCTCTGTCTCCCAAGTACAATCCTTGGGATCTCCACTCCACTGAATCTTAACAAATCCCATTACCTTATTATGCAATCTTTTCTCATCTTGATCCATAATGTGAACTAGATGTCTGATCATAGTCAAGTTCGGTTCTACCTCTGTATCCACTTAAACAGACAGCTCCACAATCAACGATGGATTATGCACATACTTCCTTAAATGGGACACATGGAAAACATTATGGATGCCTGACAACCTCTCCGGCAACTCAACTTCATAAGCAAGTAGCACAATCCTTTTGAGAATTCGAAAAGGTCCAACATACCTTGGCACCAACTTCTCAGTTTTCCCCAATTGTAAAACTCTTCTAATCGACGAAATCTTTACAAACACAAAGTCTCCATCTACAAATTCAAAATGCCTTCACCTCTGATCTACATAATTCATCTATCGATCTTGATCTTCTTTCATCCTTCTCTTGATCACAGTAACCTTCTCCATAGCTTCTCGAATCCTATTCGGGCCAAGCATTAATCGATACCCGGTCTCCACCCAACACGCTGGTGATTTGCATGGCTGCCTATAATGGGCTTCATAGGAAAACATGTCAATGCTTGCTTGATAGCTGTTGTCGTGAGAGAATTCCACTAAGTGTAGATGACCTTTCCATGTTCCCGTAAAGTCCAAGATACATGCTCTCAACAAATCTTCCATGATTTGGTTCACCTCCTCAGTTTGACTATCGGTTTGAAGGTGGTAGACAGTGCTCAGACTTAGCCTTATTCCCAACACTATTTATAATGCTTCCTAGAATTGGCTGGTAAAGATGGGATCATGATCACTTACCATATTAACTAGGACCCCATGTAGTCCGATGATCTCGCTCATATAAATCTCTGCCAATGAAGCTGTAGTTCTCGTCGACTTTACTAGAATGAAGTAAGCACTCTTTGTTAGTTGATCCTCAATGACCCACATGCCTTCATTTCATTTCCTCGTTATGGGTAATCCATCAACAAAATTCATTGATATTTGTTTCCCCTTCCAGTTTGGGATCTCTAATGGTTGTAGCCATCCAGCGGTCCTTTAGTGATCTCCATTGGTCTCTGACAGTTCGCACATCGACTGACATAGATTGAGATATCCCTCTACATCCCCTTCCACCAGAATACTCTCTTCATATCTCGATGCATATTTGAAATACTCGTATGAATACTCAATATAGGTTGATAAAACTTTCAATCTAAGATCATTGATATTAGGAATGCAGATCCTCTCATTCATACGCAATACGCCATGGCGATCCATCTTAATACTTGAACATTGTCCTTCCTCAACACCATGGATGATTTCCATTAAGCGCATGTCTTCCCTTTGTTTGCTAGCAATTCTTTCCAATAGAGTCGGAGTAACTTCCAAAAGAGCATTCCTGCCTAGAGCATCCGCCACTACATTTGCTTTCCTTGGCACTGCTGCTACCTTAAGTTCAGATTCTTTTTAAGTGAAAGGATACTTCAGAGACTTATGATCCATGAAGAGCTCGAATTTTTCACCCAACAAGTTATTCTCAACATCTTTAATGCAAAAACGATAGGTAATAATTCCAAATCGTATGTTACATAATTCTTCTTATGAGGTTTTAGCTGCCTGCTAGCATCAGCAATCACTCTACCATGATGTATCCGAACTGCACCCAAACCTACTCCACAAGCATCGGCATAAACAGTCAAACCTTTCCCTCCATTCGGGATAGCCAAGGCGGGAGAACTAGTCAACCTTCTCTTCAATTCCACAAATGCTTCTTCGCACTTCAGGGTCCAAATAAACTTATCATCCATCTTCCTGAGCTTGGTTAGGTGAGAAGCGATCTTGGAGTAGTCCTGGATGAATCTCCTATAATATCCGGCAATGCCTAAGAATCTTTGGACATATATAGGAGTCTGTGGTCTTTTAAATTTTTGAACAACCGCTACCTTTGCCAAGTTGACCGAGATGCCATCCCCTGTCACCACATGCCCGAGTAACCTTACTTTTGACAGCCAAAAGCGACACTTAGAAAATTTTGTCTTTAGAATGTGTTTCCTTAATGTTTCTGGCACCACTTCCAGATGTGTTTATGCTCTTCCTCGGTCTTAGAGTAGATACGAATATCGTCTATAAAGACCAACATGAATTTTTGAGAACATCGCTAAAAATGTGATTCATAAGATCTACAAAATACGCGAGTGCATTAGTTAGCTCAAAAGGCATAACCAGTCACTCAAAGAAGAAGTCTGATCCTCTAAATGTTGTTAGGGGTATGCTATCCTCGGCTACTCTTAGTTGATGAATTTCGATAGTCAAATCCATCTGGGAGAATGCTCAAGCACCATGAAGTTGGTCAAAAAGGTCATACATACGAGGTAAGGGTACTTATTCCGAATGGTCATCTTATTTAACTCCTTATAATCCACACATAGTCTTAAAGAAGCATCCGACTTTGCCATAAAAACTACAGTTGATCCTCAACTCAAAGGACTTAGTCTAATCAATCACCTCCTTAACAAATCATCGGTTTGATTTATTAGCTCCATTCTTTCTCTCATAGTCATTTTTTGCATAGACTGAATAACGGGTCTCTCACCGGGAATTAAGTTTATACGAAACACAATCTCCCGCTGTGGACATAAACTGTTAACTTCTTCAAAGACTTCAGGAAAATCCTTGACAATTAATATAGATCTTTGGATGATTCTAAGGCATACAAGAAACTATTCATATGTTTGCTAGGATTCCTACACGATAATCTTTCAAATACCCTTTCGAAATTGGTCTTTAATACTACCATTCGCTTGACACGGTCCAGAACAGCTCTATACTCTAACAACCAATCCATATCGTGTATAATATCGAACCCCTTAAAATCTTATACGAACATGTCCTTGTGACCTTTTTACAAATCATACACTAATTCGTTGTACCGCCTATTGGGTTTAGACACACAAACATGGGTTTTTACAAACTTTGGGAAAAGCTATAATCTATCTACCAAATTCAAGAAAAATAAAACTATGTAAAACCCAGTATCAAACAATGCTCAAACTAAAATGTAATTAATGAATAAGGTACCCTCTAGAACTCCTTTTCCTTTCACATTGTCAAGGCCGATGGCTCATCCTTGATAGCATACACCTTTACCTGATGTCCCTTCTTCATAGACGAGTAATCCTTCACTATGTGCCCTAGCTGCTGACAGTTGTAGAAAAGCGTCATTTGGACCATTGGAGAGATGGGTCCTCCTTATTGCTTCAAGGCTTCAGAATTTCTACAATACTTTGCCAAATGACCCTTATGCTTACACGGATAGCACTCATCTTTATTGAACTTATTCCCTTGGTCTCCTTCTGACTTTCCCTTCCCCTGCTTCTTCCAATTCGGGCAAAACTTCCTTTTGTTTGGGTTATTATTATTTCCACTAGGAGTTGTTGTTGGCTTCTTCTTCTTGAGAACCTCGTATCTTAGCCATATCAACCAAATCTACAAAAGAACCCTTCTAATGGGCGGTCATCTTTTCTTGGAAACCTTCCCTCATTCCATCACAAACATCTCGTTCTTCTTAAGAGGGGTGTTAATCAACTCCAGACCAAAACGCGATAGCTTGTTAAACTTAGTCCAATACTCCGCTACTGATAAATCTCCATGTTTCAGATCTAAGAAACTCCTATACATACGAGTTTTTCCAATGGTAGGCATGAACTGGTCCTTAAATATCTTCTTAAATCTATCCTAAGAAAACTCATCTTCCGACACATTAGATGTACCAGAGTCCTACCATGCTGCCGCTCCATCTTGCGACTACCAAGAGGCTAAAAACCGCTTTTGCTTATCCAAAATATCTAATGCCTTAAAAATCTTTTCACATGATCGTAGCCAAGCTTGAACTTCGACAATTGATTCTGTGCAATTAAATGGCTTCCCTCCATATTTGTATAATCCTTGCACAGAGCTGCAAAATTGACATGGGGCTATACTGGTGTTGCCTCCTCAACAATTTCAACTCTTCCAACATTCGAAGCTCGACCGTTGGTTGTCGTGGTGCTGCTAGCTTCTCTACTTCATCTTGTCCTATTGCTCATTATTTCTACTTAGATATAGTAAGATAACCCTTCTGGAATACTTAGACGAGATAGTCTTAAGGAAATAGTATCAATCAAACATATCAAATCCGATCTAACTAAGTCAAAGACGACACTTAATACACCCATGGTATTCATGTGCCGATCATCATAAAGTTCGACAAACAAGCTATTAAGGTAAAAAGAAAAGACTAGAAGAAAGAATCTAACAATGTCAGCCAATCACATATAATTTTCAACATAAGATAGTACATCACATCATTTCCCAAAATGAATACCAAAGTCTCAACCCGTACTAACTTCGTCCAGGGATAGTTTTAACTTCCTATCTCCACGTTGTTAATAGCTAAAATATTGATTTTGATGATAAAAACCTTAGTAACTATAATACATTCATATAAAATATGGATACTAATGTTTTTATCAAGTTATATAGAATATAGTGCAGGATATTATACAAGTATTAATTCAAAGACTATACAGTATAGAGGCTCAAGAAATAGGCACAAAGACTCATGAGTATAAAGATCAAGATATGAAGATCTCAAGACTGTTGTATAGTATATAGAATCATAAAATATTGGTAAAGTCCCTGGTAGCAATCTTTGATCTCTATCTTCTCATTTTCTTATTCTTCATTTTTAAAACAAAGTATATTTTTAAAATATATTTAAAATTATTATATAAAAGTTTTTTAAAGATTAAAATGTTTATAAACTATATTTAAATTATTTTACAAAGTATCAAAATAATTTACAAAGCAAAAAAAATTTCAAAACATTTTAAAATAAACAAGTTTTCAAAATACACTAGCCTTTGTCGACATATAGGTAGATGATATGTCAACATACATGCCATTAATTTGAAATTCAAATTTTGAAATAAAGTGTCTATTCATCGTAACTCTTTGCAGATGGACATATTTGTTTATTCTTTATATATAAGGGGTTACAAATGAATTTTTTAACAATTACTTTCTTATTATCTTCTCTCCTTTTACTCTACCAAAATTTATAGTGAAAATTTATTCAAATCTTCTCAAATTCAAATCAGAATCAATTTAATCTTCATCGAATTGATTCTCTACTATTACTCTTTGATTTTAGTCATCCCGCCCTCTCTATCAAAGAACAAAGTGATGTCCAAGAGGCTGTATGATCAATTCTGATCAAAGATTAAGAAATTGATTTTGGCAAAACCATCGGACTCTAGTTGAATTTGAATGAGTGTGATTGTAGCTCATTCAAATCAATTGGGTATGCTTGGTGTCTCAAAAATCCAAGTGGATGTGCTTGTGTCTTGTCCAAATATAGTGAGCGTATCTTGATCTCGAAAAATCTTGAGGGTGTGTCTCGTAACCTTAAAATCGAGATTGTATTGGGTTTGCCTTATGCCCTTTTAAAGATTGACATTTGAAAAGAAATTTGTATATGCAATTGTACAAGAATAAATGTAGGGTAACTTCGACCCAGCATGAAAATCCTTGGTATGATCTCTCTAATTCTCTACTTTTTATTTTACTACATATATACTTATCTGTGATTGAATCTGTGATTGTTCATTCTATTTTGATTAATAATAATGTTGAAAGAGTTTTAAAAAAATTCATAAAAATTAAAAAACATTACCCACCCCATCTAGTGTTTAATTAGCCTTGAGATCCATAATTCTCCAATCCATACTTGGTATCATAGCACTAAGTTTACAAAACTCACAATTTTGAATTTTGAAAATTTTAAATCGCTAGATTTTCTAACAATTTTGTAGAAAACCAATTTTGTGAAACTAATATGTTTTTAGAAATTAATTGTTTTGAAAAGTCACTTGATTTCTTGGAAAGATATGATTTTGAATTGCAGGAACAAGTTTGTTATATGGCTGATGATGAACAGTCACTTAAAAATCAAATATCATAAATCAAAAAGTACAAGTGGATACTAGACAATGGATGTTCGAGAGACATGAGTGGAAATCCAGAAATCTTAAAATATATAATCTCTTAAGATGGTGGATCGGTATACTTTATACAACTCAAAATAATATGCGATTGGCATTGGCAATGTCGATAGCTCTAAAATTTCTACTAGTTCTGATGTTTGGCTGGTTAGGAATCTAAAATATAATTTGCTTAGTATTAGTCAATTTGTGATAAGGATTTTAAAATTAATTTTGAAAAAGATAACTTCCATATTGAAGATAATGAGTTTGACATTATCTTTGAAGGTATTAGAAACATAACACCGTCTATATTTTAAATGTGAAGGTGTCCAATGAAAACTTATGTCTTTTGGCTGAATCTAGCGACCTTTGGATTTGGCATAAAAGATTTGGTCACTTAAATTTAGACAACTTTCTAAAGTTTCTAAATGTGAACTTGTTAGGGGTCTTCTTAATTGAGTTTTAATGTCGACAATTACTTTGACACTTGTCGATTAGGAAAGCTTTATAAAAGTTCCTTTAAATCTAAAGATGTAATTTCTTTCTCATCCTCTTGAACTTCTTTACCTAGATCTTTTTGGATGTTCACCAATACAGTCAATGAATCATAATAGATATGTATTTGTAATCGTAGAATATTTCTTTAGATTCATAGGGACAATTTTCTTAAAACTTAAAAGTGATGCTTTGAAATGTTAAAAACTTTTACTAAACAAATTCAAAATCAAATATCATCTAAAATTAAAATGATTAAGAGTGATCATGGAGGATAATTCAAAAGTGATAATTTTGAAAACTTTATAATAACAAAGCAATAATCCATAATTTTTCATTTTCAAGAAAATCATAACAAAATGAAGTGGTTGAACATAAACATATAATTATACAAGAATGTGCTAGACAATGTTGAATGTTAGAAAATTACCTAAAAGTTTTTGGGCTGAAGCAGTTGCTACAGCATGTTATATTTTAAATAGAATTTTAATAAGACCTTCAACTAACAAAACTCCTTATGAATTATTTTATAATAAAAAGCCTAAAGTATCTTATTTTCGAGTTTTTGGTAGTAAATGTATTATATTAAATAAAAAGGATAATTTAGATAAATTTGATGCTAAATCAAATAAAGCTATTTTTATTTGTTATTCAAGTAGAAGTAAAAGCTTATACAATTTTTAACACCAAAGCTAACACCATTGAAGAAACATCACTTGTTTCATTTAATGAAAATTTTATAATCGATAATACTAGTTTTGATAAGGATGAAAATGTTGATAAAAGTAGTGAAATTGCTAATAATGAAATTACTAATGATGAAAATAATAATAATTCCAAAAATTTACATCCAAATAAAAGAACAAAATATTTGAAAGATCATCTTATAGAAAATATTCTAGGAAATATAGAATCTGTTGTAAAAACAAGAAATCAATTAAATAAAATGAGTAATATTGCTTTTAACTCAACTGTTGAATCTAAAATCCAAAGGAAGCATCATTAGATGATTCTCAAATTCTTTATATGCAGGAAGAATAGAATCAGTTTACCAGAAATGATGTTTAGGAACTAGTCCCAGGACCTGAAGGTAAATCTGTAATATGAACTAAATGGGTATATAGAAATAAAAAGCATGAATAATGAGAAGTTATTAGAGACAAAGCACGTTTAGTTGCTGAAGGTTATAGTAAAAAAAAGGTATAGATTTTGATGAAACTTTGGCTCCTGTAGCCAGATTAGAGGTTATCGGGATTTTACTTGCTTTTGCAAATTATAATAACTTTCAGTTATTTCAAATAGATGTCAATAAAACCTTTTTGAATGGATTCATTAAAGAAGATGTATATGTAGAATAACCCACTTTTTGAAGATAAAAGCCTACCTAATCACGTTTATAATTTAAAGAAAGTTTTATATGGTTTAAAACAAGCGCCTAAAGCATGGTATGACAGACTAAAATCCTACTAATTACAATCTAATTTCGAAGTTAGAAAGATAAATAATACTCTATTTATTAAAAGAAATAATGACGATATTCAACTTATACAAATATATGTATACGATATTATTCTTGGATCAACAAATGAAAAATTAAATAAAGAATTTTCAGATATAATGACAAAGGAATTTGAAATTAGTCATATAGGAGACTAACATTCTTTTTAGGACTACAAATAAGGTAATTAAACAATGGAATTTTTATTGGCCAAGAAAAATATTCCAAAAACTTAGTTAAGAAAATGTCAAATACTAGTGGCAAGCCAACTCCCACGGCAACAAATGAGAAATTAAATAAAGAAGAAAACCCAAAAAAAGCAGATTAAAAATTATACAGAGGATGATATGATCATTACTTTATATAGCCACTAATAGACCAGATATAATGCATAGTGTTTGTCTATGTACAAAATATCAATCTCAACCTAAAAAAGCTCATCCAAAATTAATAAAAAGAATATTAAGATATGTAAATAATACCCTGCATTATGGGCTTTTCTACCCAAAAGAAGATTCTTTTGATTTAATTTCATATAGTGGCATTGACAATGCTGGTTGCAAATTAGACCGAAAAAGTAGAAGTGGAACTTGTCACATTTTAGGACACTCTTCGATTTCCTGATTTAGCAAAAAGCAAAATTATGTGTCTCTATCTACAATAGAAGCAGAATATATTTCATTAGCACTAGCATATTCACAGGCTATCTATATACAATGAACATTAAAAGATTTTGGTTTAAAATTTACTAAATTATCGATCTACCATGATAATACTAGTGCAGTAGACCTATTTAAAAACCCTTCATCATGTTAGAACCAAACATATAGATATAAGACATCATTTTCTGAGAGGTAGCATAAATAAGGAAGTAATATCACTCGAATTTATATATACTAAAATTGAATAGCCGATATTTTAATCAAGCATCTTTTATTAAGCTTAGAAGAGAGTTAGGAATATGTTCGTTCTCTGAAATATATATATAATATAATAAAAATTAGAAAATTAAAAGAAAAATGAAATATCAAAATTACACTTTATATTTCGACATACATCCTCTCTATGTGTCGACGCATATTGTTAAATTCTGAAAATAGATTTAATCTAAATTCAAAATTCAAAATACACTTATATAACCACCAAATTTCGAAATTAAACTCATATTCCTATCTTTTTTCTTCTCTATTTTTGAGCAAAAATAAAACATTGGCTTCTTCGAGTTCCAAAAGTCCAAGAGAAGAAAGTGCACCCTTTTCTTTCAAAACTCCCACTCAAGTGTTGAGTATGCGAGTATATGATTTTTGTTTGATGATAGGAAAAGTGTGTGTGTGTGTGTATATATTCAGTTAAATATATTTGTTATTGTACTATTTTATTTTCACATAATTAAATAAATATTTGCTGAATAAAATAAATAACACAATTTAAATTCAAACAGATATTTTATTCAAACAAATATTTTATTATAATTTTTAAATGGTATAAACTTTGAGCTCTCACTATATTTACAAAATTTCAATTACAATACAATTTCAAGTTAGAACAATTTTTTCACTATACAAATGTCATTTACATTTGGACCTCACTACATATCACTAGTTCACTCATATTTGTTCTTCAACTATATCTCAATTTGTATCCAGCATTTGAATTATGTGCAAAATAAAAACCTACGTAGTAAAATTGAAAAAGAAATATTTTTGCAGTGTAAAACTAAATGTTTATTTTTTAAAATATTATTTGCCTCGGTTATTTAGGTTGTTCGTTATCATTATTGTTTTGAATTCATCTAACACGAATAACCTATGACAATCACAATGTATCACTGTATATACCACAAGGCCGTGCACATAGATATACACTTGATAAAACTGCAGGGACAGGTGAGCACAAGGTCAAATCCAAGCCGATGTTGGATTCAACTCAGGTGCAATACAAATAAAATTCAACATGAATATAAATCCACACATACAACCTGAAAGGATTTCAAAAAGAAAGCAGTCGAAGCAAATAGTAAAAACACACATGACAACAAGCCGGTAAATCAACATATGAAATCTAAATCAGGGCTAACCAGACCATGCTAACAAGCACAAGTGTGTCAATACATCAGGTGAACAAGGTAATGTATACGAAACTCGAAGCAATGCAAACAGGGTAACCCAGATATGCAACCATATACAAGTCAACCGAGCAAAGCCTCAACATCAAATAGTGACAAAACTGGAGCATGCATATACATCGACACGACCACATACATATATACATATGTTTGCACACATGTATACATATATACATGTAATAAGACATCAAAACCGAACATAACCAGACCCGACAACATGAATGCAATGACCAGAGGCAACAACGCCCAACAAGACTTCAAAAGGAACCCAAACCATCAATAAACATTTCGACATGTACAAAGGATGATGCCATATACATGAAGTGGACAAACAAGAAGATCAAAACAAAATGTTCAAGCAACTCACCATGGCATAATCAGGTGCAGTCACAAGTCAAGGCAGTAACATAAAAATTTAGAGGCAAGCAACTGGATTTCAACTCAAAGCAATATGAAAATTCTAGTGAAACCAAAAATATACAAACTGCACATGAAACTAGTGGAGTGCATCGAACTCAAGTAATCACAAGAACAAAGATGACTACCGTTTAAAGTTTCAAATGCAACTCAGATCAGAAATAAAAGTGCAATCAAACTGCACAGCTACACATGAAAACAGACACATACATATGAAGACCAGACTCCAAAGTGCAACATGAAGACTTGATTGCAATGGGGAAGATTAACTCGAAGTAACTCAAGATCAGACATAATGCAAGACTAAACTAGCACACATGCATATGCACAAGTACATAAGACTCCAAGCATGGAACAATTCGCACTAAATCAGTTGTAAAGCAAGGTCCAAAGTAGACTCCAAAATGAAAAACAACCACCAACACTGACCACATACAAACCATGGACAATGTAACCAGACTAGACTTCATATGAAGTATACATACGTAAAGATATCAAGTGCATTAGTACAACATGGTATATATGCAAAGACAAAAAGTGGTAAACCAGACAAAAAGTGGTGGACAACACATAATGCAACAGAGGAGACAACTACAACCAGTCAAAGATCCAAAATGAACAAAACTCAAGTGTAGATTTATAAATGAACTCAACCATACAAAGACCAGAACGATGCATATTGGAGCGTGCAAGCAGTTTTAGGTGCACAAACAAGACTTCAACACGAAACCATACTACCATAATTGATACCAGAGGCATCACAACACACACACACACACACATACATATGGTATGTATATACATGGTGACACACATACAAGTAAACATGACATGATAAAAGAAACTATCGGTATAAGTTCGAGCACAAGTAGTTTAGCATATACAAGTGCACAAGGATAGAAAACTAAAATGCACCAGACCCACACAAGCACAGTGATGTAATAGAGAATGTAAATTGAACTCGTAGCTACTTTCACGGTGATATTCATATGAAACAGCAGTGAGCACAATTGAGAAATTAAGCCGTGGAAAATTATCAGATGCAAGATGAAAGAACACAAATTAAACAAGTCAAAGTCCAATTCATCTTATAATTTTAAATGCCAAATTAAAATACCAAAGAAAGGAACCGACTCAATGAAATTCAACTCATGCAGCTACAGATATTTTGAATAATGTCACGAGAAAAAAATTCAAATCCCAGAAAAGGACGGAACCAAATCCAAAGCAAACGCAAGCCGTGGTGACCAAGCAAGCATAACAGAAAAATATACGAATTGAACCAGTCAGGATTAATCACATCGTTCAATCGACAATCAGTGGCCAAGCATAGTAACGTGAAGAATTCAAAAAAAAAATTCGAATGGAAATTAAGGGAATCGATCCCTATTTAACCCGTTATCATCTTCGGCATACATGCATCGAGTTTAAGCATATCAACGAGAGCAATAAAGGAAATCACATACCAACATTATTCAATTCGAACTCGACAAATTGAAGCAGCCGAGTGAAGTCAAAGCAAGACGATCGATCACCAAAGAAATCAACGCGAAAATATCTATTCAATCGATCAACTAGAATCAGCGTTTCAATTTCCCCAAGCCCTAATTTCTCAAAGAGGAATGATGAAAGATCGATAGATAAATATAAAATTAGGAGATCTTTTTATTTTAAATAGGAGTCGGTCTAGTCTATTGAATTTGGGCTTTAGTATATAACGGTTTCGTTTTGTTTTTAGTTTTATTTTGTTATTTTTCTTTTAAAATTTTGTAACTTTCTAGTCATGTGACTAGGGACAAACTCCGTGGCATAATTTGAGAATTCTTAACTCAGTGGCTGAGTTGTGATAGGATTTTGAGCATAGAGTTAGGTTAGTTGATAGCGGGTGTCGCAAGTTTACATATGTAAGCGTCTGACTACTTAATTTCTAGTAGAAACCTTAGGGGCAACACGTAGGTAGGGTTTTGTCGAAGCTAGATAAATCGGTGTTGTTCTATTTCTTCTTTTTTTATTCTGCGCTATAATTATTTTATATATTTCCGCATTAATTTTTGTTTTTGTTAGTATCACCCTATTCACACCCCCTCCCTCTAGGGTGAAATCGATCTTATATCAAGGTCCTCTCAAGAATATCACAATGGCAAAAGTAACTAAAATTGAGAATGATATGAAGCATGTACTGCATATGCTTTCTCAAATAGAGGTTGTTCAACTATGCCTCTTAATAGAATAAGAAAAATAAGGGTGAATTCTGCGAGATGTCCAAAAATACTTATTGGATAATCCAACAAACCCAATAGTAATCGATGAGGATACTACTAACCTTGTTATTCACAATCCAATGAATAATGAGGAAGAGGAAGAAGTGGAAGAAGACGAAGAAGAAAAGAAAGAGGAAGAGATGACGATGAAGTCAAATGCGCATGCAAAGTGTGCTTCGATCGAGATGGAAATCTCATCGAACAAAAAGGGGACTTTTATCTTCATTATCCTTTCTGTCTCATCCACAAGTCTCCCATAATCAATAGAAAATCATAGATATAGTAGTAATATTTTGATTTGTTAAGATTAGATTTGGCTTTGTGTGTTTTCTAGATTTTAGGATTTGTGTGTTTTAGTTTGCTTTGGTTTGGATTAGTGTGTATGTATGCATTGGATTTGTTTATATAATTACATTAATGAAATTTACTTCACCATTTACAGTCATGTTTAATATAGAACAACATCATTCATCATATGCATTGTATACATCCATTTTTAACTTAGATTATTGATTTTGAATCGTATATCATCATATATTTTAGTTAGGGGAGTTTTTTTTAATTTTTACCCATTTTTGTCGACGCCAGAAGGGGAGAAAAATATAAAATGTACATATACATATATTCAGAGGGAGTTATCGAATTCAGGAGGAGTTATATCATATGTTATATACACAAGATATTAATGGTTGTCATCATAAAAAAAGGGGGAGATTGTTAATACCTCGGATATTGATCTTGATGATAACAATCTTAGTAACAGTAATACATTCATATAAAAATTGGATACTAATATTTTTGTTAAGTTATATAGAATATAATGCAATATATTATATAGATATTAATTCGAAACTGTACAGTATAGAGACTCAAGAAATGGACAGGAAGACTCCTGAGTATAAAGATCAAGATATAAAGATCTCAAGACTATGGTATAATATATAGAGTCATAGAGTATTGTTAAAGTCCCTGGTAGCAGTCTTTGATCTCTATCTTCTCACTTTCTTATTCTTTATTTTTAAAACAAAGCATATTTTTATAATATATCTAAAAATATTTTATTAATTTTTTTTAAAGACTAAAATTCTTATAAACTATGTTTAAATTATTTTACGAAGTATCAAAATATTATACAAAACATAAGATTTTTCAAAACATTTTAAAAATAAACAAGTTTTCAAAATACACTAGCCTATGTGGACATATAGGTAGAAGGTATGTTGACATACATGTATCTAATTTGAAATTCAAATTTGAAATGAAGAATCGATTCGTCATGTGATGACCCACCTTTCTGACTCCTAGGAACGACACTTAATACATTCACGATATTCATGTTCTATTGCCTAAGCGTTCGAAAGGCAGGTTGTCTTGTGTAAAATAAAGAACAGAACAAGGAAGAATAGATAAACCTCACAACGGAGTACCGTTGACCCAGTGGTTAAGTGATTCGGCTTTGGTGCGAGAGGTCACAGGTTCGAAACTTGCGTAGCGTGATTCGAACATATATTGACATGTGGTTGCGTTCTGTTGTCCTAGTGACATGTTGTATCTAAGTACCATTTCAAAAAAAAACTCACAATAGAATGGTTACATATAATACAAAATGACATAGTACAAAAGGTTACTCCTTATATGGAGTTATCAGAGTTATACCAAAGTACTACATCTAATAGATTTGCAGTTATACATTTTGAATTGTCATTTTTAAAAACGAAATATACCTACATAATTATTTCGTGGAAATAAATAACTAGATAACTAAGGACCCCCTACTCATGCGTCATCTTCAAAGAACTCCAAAGAAAAACCTGATATTCTCAGACTATTCAAATATTATTGAGTACCCGAGAGTTTAGGGAAAATTAACAGCTCGGGTTAGGAAAAATGTCTGGCAGTAAAACTATGAAACAAATGGGTTGTAATTAAATAATAACATGTAGGACCACGCCGCTAACGCGGAATGGGTTTTCCCCTATATAAACAACAACCAAACATAACAAAAATGGAAATGAACAATATAGAACAAATCCAAACGTAGATGCTGGGCATAATTAATATACATCCAGACCTGAAAGAATGAAAGCAGTCTGAATAGAAATCCAAACTGGACCATATGGATAAAATAAGATAAAAGTCCAAACTTGATAGAATGGACTAAACCAGATAATAGTCCAAACTTGGTAGAATGAACTAAATATGGTAACAGTCCAAGCTTGATAGAATGGACTAAATCAATAATTAACACCGCGAAGAGTGATTGACTCTTCCCATTGCAATTAAAGAAAACAAATTTAAAGGTTCGAATCAAAAAAGGAAAGGAAAATCTCTAACAATGAGTAGGAGGGTGCAATCCCTTATCGTAAAGTATACCTCTAGAAATATACTTGAGAACTTCGATGGTCCTCAAACACTTCCAAGCCAAACCTTGCTAATGGTTATCGAGTATCCGAGTAATTCACATTTAGTGTACAAATATCTAAACCAAATCTAGAGTAAATGTGAAATTACCCTAATAGAAGAAACCCTACATAGCTTGGCTTCCACTTGCGCTTTGGATTTAGTCATTTTCGATAAAGGATAACAAAGCTCAACAGAGCAACACATCGTCTTAGAATGACGATAACAAAAAGTTGAAGTAACCAATAACCAAGAAACTAACTGTCGAGGATACAAAACAATCATATATGGAAATTAAGTCTTGTATACGTATCACCACTCATCACATTCAAACTTGTACTATTCCTTAGTTAACGATACCGGACAAGTCATGGTGGTATTACACCAAAATCGTATCTCACGACTATTCTTAAATTTCAAAATACGGACAAGTCTACTTCATCCACATTTAGTGTTAAGTACACAATTAAATCGTTTCCAAATAAGTGATATCGCTTTACGAAATTTAATTCAGTTCCATAACCGAATCAAACATTTACTTTTTAAAACCGAATTCGTGCTTGGAATTCACATTACAAGTATTAGCTTTAAAACACTTTGTTAAAAGAGTTCACTAACTTTAAACATCATTTTAAAAGGAATTTAATAACTTAAAACATCCTTATTACTTTTATTAATCAACTTTAAACTTCATTACCTAAGTTGATTTAATTAACTATAATAACCTTTAATTAAAAAGGGTAAATCACCTTTAAAACATCATTAATTCAATTAATTAATAATTTAGACATAATTAATAAATAAATATCATTATAAAAAATGATTTATTAATTATAAACATCGTTAAATGAAGGATTAATTAGAGTTATAACAAGTTGATTAATTTTAAAAATCATTTATTAAAAAGATTTATAAATTTAAAAAACATAATTAGAAAATTAATTAACTATAATCCATCATTATTGAATGATTAATTTTCCTTAAGCATCCTTAAATAAAATGAATAATTAAATTTAAAGCCTTCATTAACTAAGTAATTAGTTAACCTTAACCGTTTTTAGTTAAACAATTAAATAACTAAATTAAATAATTATTATTAAAATGGTTAATTATCTTTTAAAACACCATTAACTAAAAACTTGCTTAACTTGTAAAACAAACCCAAGCTCGATATGAAAGCAATCGGTTTCGATAAGAAGATATTTTTCTAAAAGTGCCATATAGTAACCATCGCTATACGGGCAGTTCGAAAAACAAATTTATGACATTATCAACATAATCAAACATCACAAAGCAATAATTTAAGCATACATACCGAGTAAAGAATGATAATACGACATGTAACGTAGATTTACTAACAAAATAATTAACTTTGGCTACTATTTTTACATAATGCTTACTGCTTATTCTCTAACTACCAAAGCAACAACTTTTCTAAAGCATGAACCAAACCAACAACCAAATAATCACCAAACACATACAACCAACATTCATAGCCAATAAATATAAGCATGAATATAGTTTAACAACTTTGGTTTTGAGGGTATAATTTTACTCACTAACTTGTTTGCTAATTAACCCTTCAAACAAGTTTACCAACTTTCAACTAGTTTATCTTACTAACTTAACATGTTTGCAACCATCACAACATATACATGTCCAAACAAACATAAACAAAATCACATCATATCCAAACCAAGCAAGCTATATATAACACAACACAACTAAATATAACCTTTTTCAAAAAGTTAGGAGTTTTACTCACCAAAAAGCTATCCAAACTTTTACCAAATTAGGGTATAACTTAGCACTTCCATTCCCAAGCAAAAAGACGATGTTTTTTATGGCCTTGACATGAAAATATGGTTCAATCTTGGACTCTTTAAGCTCAGCCTTTGATGTTTTAGGTTGACGGGTGCTTGTTTTTGAAGATAAGGTGATGAAGAAGATGTAGAGAGGCATCAGAAAGTTTTGGAAGAGATTTGAGTGGAATGAAATGGATTTTAAAACTTGGGAGACGTGTTTAGGAAGCCATGGAAATAGCTTAAGCCATAGGAAATTTTTGGAATATGAAAAGAAAATGAGAAGTAAGAAAGGAGTTAGGAAAATTTGTTTTAAAAGAATGCAAAGCTTCTCAAAAAAATTCTTTATTAAATTATATTTGCTTAGCATATATGGGAAGCTTATTTATTTAATTATATTTGTTTAGCTTACATGGGAAGCTTCTTTATTTAATTCATTTTTGCTTAGATTATTACATGGAAAGGTTCTTTATTTAATTCTTTTTTTTTTGCTTAGCTTACACGGAAAGCTTCTTTACTTACTTATATTTGTTAGCTTACATGGGAAGCCTCTTGATCTAATTATATTTGCTTAGCTTACATAGGAAGCCTCTTTATTTAATTATATTTTTTAGGTCACATGGAAAGCTTCTTTATTTAATTCATTTTGATGGCTTATGTTGGAAGCTTCCTTATTATATATATTTCCTTAAGCATATATACATATATTCGCATGCATTCAAACATGCCTAAGTAACTTATAAATATGTGTTAGTGCATATAAGAGAGTTATGACATTTTTTATAACCTTTAGCCGATGAAAGGTCGAAAATTTGAAAAAGGAATTTTGGTCACGTTTTCAACCCTATATCGAACTCAATATTTTTGCAAACTAAATCAGAAAACTCTTTCACAATTATTATTCATTTATTTAAATGGGTTTTATTTTAGTTATAAACCTATTATTTAAATATTCAAATTAATTAAATATTCAAAAATTCAAGTAGTGAAATTCCGGTTCGTTACATTATCCCTCCCTTAAATAATTTCGTTCCTGAAATTATTATGGAGTGGAAGAAGTAATAACCATCCTAAGAAAATCGATTCACTTACTTAGTTTTCGGCAAAACTGATTAGTTATAATTTCCTATCATAAACATATGTAATATAACCATATGCAATCAGGTAATATTATGCAACCATAAGTAATGCAACAAACATGTGCAACAAAATAAAGAGAATATTCTATAATCAATGTTTTGCATCCAATATTTTTCAAAATACTTCTAGGACATAGAACTAAATGCTCGGGTTTTATAGAAAATATATTTTTCAAATTCCCTCTAAGAGGAACAAATCAAAATCCAAAATGACTAGGAGGGGATCATCCTAACAAAACCTGTAAAACTATAGAACTAACAACATGAAGCATTTAGTGGTATTCCGGTTCCTCCAAATACAATAACTAGAGCAAACAATTATTATTTCCATCCTAAATTTTCAAAATCACTTTTTTCCCAAAAGCACCGAGATTTAAGTTCTAATAAACAACAATTCCAAAATCCATTGTTTATAAATTTATTTTTCGAGTGAAATGTGTTATCCTTTAAAGTAGAGTAGTGCACACATTCCATTGTTCATAAATTTAAATTTTATAAACTATGACATACATACATACATACATACATATATTCACACAATCAATCAAACCATATCAAAAAAAATTCCATAAAGGAAAAAACTACAATCAACATTATTTTAAATGCTAAATGACTAACATCCATATCTAACTTAGTTACAAAACTTTATTAATTGTCCAAAAACATAGATAATTATATAAGCATATAATTTTTTGCTCATTAATCTTTGGTTATTGCTTAGAAGATTATCCAAACTAACTTGCACAAAATTGAAAGTTATACTCCGCTATTATTGGTTTCTTAATTATGCCAATATTTCTAGATCACCTAAATTTGTATTTAGTATTTTATTCAATACCAAAATCATTTATGAATTATTTCATAAATTTCCATCTAAGTTTAAAAATATATTTTATAGTCATTTCTTTATAAAACATTAAGTAATAACTTATTACACCTTATTTACTTGTATGATACTCCTCTATATCCTAAGAGTACATATAATACAAATTTTATTTTGCTTTTCACAATTTAGGTTAAGATCCAATCAAAATTTGGGTCTTTTAAAACTGAGTCAACCTCTCGACCCCTTTAACTTAGAGTGTTAAAATGAGCGATGTTCCTGGGTTGACCCAAAACAACAAATGGTTTACACCACCTACATGTTTTAAACAAAAGCTATAGTTTTAGTAAAACAATGTCTATTAAAATGCTCCTAATTTTTTGCATTAAGGTATTATAATGAATGATGTTTATGAACTGGCCCAATTAACAGCAATTAGTTTACCCTACTTAGATATTAAATAAAATATATGATTTTGATAAAATAATGTTATCAAAACCTTCCTATCCAATATAATCCATTTAAATTTGTGTTAAATTATCCTTTATCTCATCTAAGGGTAAAAATTCATTTATCAACACAATCTCTTATTAGAATTACTTTTTATTTTGAAATCAATTCCCTACTAAGGGAACTTAAAAATTAAATACCCAGTTATAAATTTCAAAACTCATCTTTGAAAGCATACTAAATATATTTCTTTTATGAAATAACTTCAAACAATTTTATTTACTAAAACTCACTTTGGTTTCGTACGAATTTGGACTCATTTCGAACATACAATGATAAAGAGAATAATTTACTAAATACTCCATAATGTCCGCCTAAGCAACATCTGATCGGTATTTAAATTTTCCAAAAACTTTTTAAAATATATTTTTGAAAGAATACTAAGTGTATTATAACAAGGATCAAAAACAAATATCATTTTAAACATTGTTTACTAAAATCCCAAAACAATTTACACTTAGCTTTATTATAAACAATTCTATTTACAAGTTCTTATTTAAAAAGCATCATTTATTAATTTAGAACAATATTTATTATCTTAAAGGATAATAAAACAATTTAAATACCTTTAATAAATTCCAAACAATGTTAATTGTCTTAGGGAATGATTTATAATACTCTTTTATAAATCTAAGACAATATTAATTATCTCGAAAGATAATTTATAAAATTTACAATTTCTTTTATAACCCAATCAATTATCTTTAATAAAATAGTTAATTACTTCCAAAACACTTTCATTAAATTAGTTAATTTACTTTAAACTAATTTATTAAATCAATAAACTAACTTAAAATCTCATTTATCAAATGATTTATTAAATTTAAATAATCATCAGTTAAAATGAATATTTAATCTCAACTATCATTAACTAAAATGATTTATAAAACTTACATGCTATTAATTAAAATAATTAATTAGATTCAAAATGATCAATAGTTAAAATGATTAATTAATTTTAAAATATTATTAATCAAAATGATTAATGAATTTTAAACATCTACTTTTGTGAAAACACAAGCTCAAGCTCAAACACATACACAAGGGTTTAGACGATGATATTCAATAAATGACGGTATAGCGAAATTTGCTATAACAACACTTAAACAATTTAAATGGAATATCAAGATTAATTTTTATTAAACATCTATTTTCCAAATGGAAATTCAACCAAACAATAAATCAAACAATTTCACTAACATCTAATCAATCCACACTAATTTATAGCATCACCTATATGGCATAGTAAATTTTTAGTGTGAGTTAAATTCATATTTAAATAATTCTCCTTTATTACAACTAAATTTTCTCATATATTTATCCTGAAAATGTATTATCCTACTATTTAGATTATATTAAACAACTTCTTTTATTAAATTTTTAGCTTATCACTATTAAAAGATAACTTTTAACTTAACTCTTTCACTGAACACCTTTTAGTCAAACTATGAAACATAATTCACAAAGGGCTTATTTCAAGGTTCCCTAATTCCTTTACACCTTACTAAGGAAAATCTCTTATATACTATTCAATAATAGTTAATGCTCAAACTGAACGAGCATAACTAAATAAATCCTAAATGATAAGAATAAAATATTATCATTTCCTAATAATCAACTCATCAATATAATATATTAAATTTGAAAATCATTCTTGTATATAAAATATATTCCTAAGAAAAATTATTTCATTTACCATTTTAAAACAATACTGTATCGGTAAGTCTGTTTAAGTGTTTAGGAATGTCTATCGATGACGCTGATCAGACGCATCGACCAGAATTCATATACCACTCAACGGATCAAACAATACAATATAAAACATTTTTATAACACTACCAAATACGCACTCAATAAATATTTATACTCTCAGACTTCTCCTAGGATATTGATAATCCTATCCTTAGAGAGCTTACCCCACCAGAGATTAGAGGTTCCCTAAACCTAAGCTCTGATACCAACTATGACGACCCACCTTTCCGACTCCTAGGAATGACACTTAATACATCCATGATATTCATGTGCTGTTGCCCAAGCATCTGAAAGGCAAGTTTTCTTGGGTAAAATAAATAATAGAATAAGAGAGAATAAATAAACCTCACAACGAAATGGTTACATATAATAGAAAACGACATAGTACAAAAGGTTACTCCTTATATGGAGTTATCAGAGTTATACAAAAGTACTATATCTAACCGATTTGCAGTTATACATTCTGGATTGTCATTTTTAGATACAAAATAGACCTACATAAATATATCATGGAAAAAATAACTAGATAAATAAGAAGCCTCCTGCTCGTCAGTCATCTTTAAAGAACTCCAAAGAAAAGCCTGCTATTCTAGGACTACTCAAATATAATTGAGTACCCGAGAGCTTAGGGAAAATAAAAAACTCGGCTCGGAAAAAATGTCTAGTATGAGTAAAACTATGAAACAAATGTGTTGTATTTAAACAATAACATGTGGGACCATGTAGCAAATGCGGAACGAGTTTTCTTCCATATAAACAATAACCAAACATAACAAAAATGTAAATGAACAATAGAGAACAAATCCAAATGTAGATGATGGGCATAATTAATATACATCCAGATTTGAAAGAATGGAAGCAGTCTGAATAGAAATCCAAACTGGACAGAATGGATAAAATAAGATAAAAAGTCCAAACTCGATAGAATGGACTAAACCAAATAATAACCCAAACTCGATAGTATGGACTAAAACAATAATTAACACCACGAAGAGTGATTGACTCTTCCCATTGCAATTAAAGAAAATAGATTTTTAAAGGTTCGAATCAAATATGGAAAGGAAAATCTCTAACAATGACTAGGAGGGTGCACTCCCCTTACCAAAAAGTATACCTCTAGAAATATACTTGAGAACTCCGATGGTCCTCAGACACGTCCAAGCCGGACTTCGCCAATGGTTACCGAGTATCCAAGTAATTCACATCTAGGTGCACAAATATTCGAACCAAATCTAGAGTAGATGTGAAATTACCATAATAGGAGCAACCCCACATAGCTTGGCTTTCACTCGCTCTTTGGGTTTATTCATTTCCGATAACAAAGCTCAACAGAGCCACACATCATCTTAGAATGACGATAATAAAAAGCTGAAGTAATCGATAGCTAAGAAACTGATTATCGAGGATATAAAACAATCGTTAATGGAAATTAAGTCTTATACACTTATCACCACTCATCCCATTCAAACTTGTACTATTCCTTGGTTAACAATAATATCGAAAAGGTCAAGGTAGTATTACCCCAAAATCATGTCTTGCTACTATTCTTAACTTTCGAAATAGGGACAAGTCTACTTCATCGACATTTAGTATTAAGTACACAAATAAATTGTTTCCATATAAGTGATATCGCTTTAGGGAACTTAGTTTAGTTCCATAACCGAATCAAACGTTTACTTTTTTAAAACCGAATTCATGCTTGGACTTCACATTACAAGTATTAGCTTTAAAACACTTTGTTAAAAGAGTTCACTAACTTCAAACATCATTTTAAAAAGGAATTAATAGCTTAAAACATCCTTATTACTTCTATTAATCAACTTTAACTTCGTTAACTAAGTTGATTTAATTATTATACTTACCATTAATTAAAAAGGGTAAATCACCTTTAAAACATCATTAATTCAATTAATTAATAATTTAAATATATTAAATTAAATTAATTAATAAATTAAATCTAAGTATAAAAAAATGATTGATTAATTATAAACATCATTAAATGAAGGATTAATTAGAGTTAAAACAAATTGATTAATTTTAAAAATCATTTATTAAAATGATTAATTAATTTTAAAAAACATCATTAGCAAATTAATTAACTATAATCCATCATTATTGAATGATTAATTTTCCTTAAGCATCATTAAATAAAATGATTAATTAAATTTAAACATCATTAAATAAAATTATTAATTAAATTTAAAACCTTCATTAACTAAGTAATTGGTTAACTTTTATTAATTAAACAATTAAATAACTAAATTAAATAATCATTATAAAAATGGTAATTATCTTTGAAAACACCATTAACTAAAAACTTGCTTAACTTGTAAAACAAACCCAACTTCGATATGAAACTAATCGATTTCGATAAGAAAATATTTTTTGAAAAGTGCTGATATAATGACTATCGCTATACGGACAGTTTGAAAAACAAGTTTATGACATTATCAACACAATCAAACATCATAAAGCAATGGTTTAAGCACAGATACAAGGTAAAGAATGATAATAAGACATGTAATGTAGATTTACTAACAAAATACTTAACTTTGGCTACTATTTTTACATAATGCTTATTACTTTTTCTCTAACTACCAAAGCAACAACTTTTCTAAAGCATGAACCAAACCAACAACCAAAACAATCATCAAACGTATATTACCAGCATTCATAGCCAATAACTATGAGCATGAATATAGTTTAACAACTTTGGTTTTGGGGGTAAATTTTTACTCACTAACTTGTTTGCTAACTAACCTTTTCTAAAAAGTTTACCAACTTTCAACTAGTTTGTCTAACTAACTTAACATGTTTGCAACCATCACAACATATACATGTCCAAACCAAACATAAACAAAATCACGTCATATCCAAACCAAGTAAGCTATATATAACAGAATACGGCTAAAGATAACCTTTTTCAAAAAGTTAGGAGTTTTACTCACCGAAAAGCTATCCAAACTCTTACTAAATTAGGGTATAACCTAGCACTTCTATTCCCAAGCAAAAAGATGATGTTTTTTATGGCCTTGACATGAAAATATAGTTCAACCTTGGGCTTTTTAAGCTCAGCCTTTGATGTTTTAGGTTGATGAGTGCCTGTTTTTAGAAGATAAGGTGATGATGTAGAGAGGCCTCAGCAAGTTTTGGAAGAGATTTGAGTGGAATGACATGGATTTTAAAACTTAGAAGATGTGTTTAGGAAGCCATGGAAACAGCTCAAGCCTTAAAAATTTTGGAATATGAAAAGAAAGTGAGAAGTAAGAAAGGAGTTAGGAAAATTTGTTTTATAGGAACGCAAAGCTTCCAAAAAAAGCTTCTTTATTAAATTATATTTGCTTAGCTTATATGAGAAACTTCTTTATTTAATTATATTTGCTTAGCTTACATGGAAAGCTTCTTTATTTAATTCATTTTTTTGCTTAGTTTATATAGGAAGTTTCTTTATTTAATTATATTTTCTTAGCTTACATAGGAAGCCGCTTTATAGTTATATTTGTTTAGCTTACATGGGAAGCTTTATTTAATTATATTTACTTAGCTTACATGGAAAGCTTCTTTATTTAATTCATTTTGGAGGCTTATGCCGAAAGCTTCCTTATAATATATATTTCCTCAAACATATATACATATATTCACATGCATTCAAACATGCCTAATTAACTTATAAATCTGTGTTTGTGCATTCAAAAGAGTTATGACATTTTTGATAACCTTTGGCCGACGAAAGGTTAAAAATTCGAAAAACGAATTCCGGTCACATTTTCGATCTTACATTGAACTAAATATTTTTGCAAACTAAATTAGAAAACTCTTTCACCATCATTATTTTTTATTTACTTAAAAGGATTTTATTTTAGTTATTTAAAATTAATTAAATATTCACAAATTCAAGTAGTGAAATTTCGGGTCATTGCATGTCATAACTCCTCACGAATGGACATATTTGTTTATTCTATGTATATGGGATTTCAAATGAATTTTTTAACAACTGCTTTCTTATTATCTTCTCTCCTCTTACTTTGCCAAAATTTCTAGTGAAAATTTATTCAAATATTCTTAAATTCAAACTAGAATCAATTCAATCTTCATTGAATTTATTCTCTACTATTTACTCTCCGATTTCAATTATCTCTCTCTCTCTCTCTATCAAAGGTCAAAGTGCCGTCCATGAGGCCATATGATCAATTATGACCAAAGATGAAGAAATTGGCTTCGGAAAAAAATCAAACTCCAGTTTTATTTGCACGGATGTAATTGTAGCCTATTTAAATCAATTGGGTGTGCTTGGTATGTAACGACCCAGATTTTTAGCCATCTGATATTGAAATAACTAATTGAAATAATAATTTTTATAAGTCGATTAGATAATTTTTTTGATATTTGGATATCCTAATCTATAAATTGTTTTAAACTATATTAAAATTGAAAGTGTAAATTTATGAATAAGGAAAATGTATATATATGTATATAAAATTCACCAGTTCAAACTCGTGATAAAATATCTATATATCTATATACAAATATTTACAAGCTTCATTTTGATGACAAAAATATATATGTGACGCCCCACCTCTATACCCACGCTAGCCAAGAACATTACGGTGAATGCTGTCAACTAGCACGGAGAATAAGGCTGTTGAGGAGCGACCATCCATGTAATTGCTTTGTGCGAGCACCGATATGTCAAATAGTAAAACATGCATTTTATTTCAAGAGGAAATCCGACATACCGATACAAACTCAAAGCTACTACACAGTGGCTATATAGATCCTTCGGAAACAAGTATAGAAATACGCATAACATAAATCAGTCACAGATAATTCATATCACAAAGGCGGAAGAAGATATGAATACATAATTAACACATGGAAGTGTATATCAGAGCAGTGGTCAAAAAGATCCACAATAATACAAAAGAATAGCAACACGTGCTATACAAAAGAATACAACTATGAGTCTATATCTCAAGTGTATACAACAAAATAAACTACTAATCTAAGTAGTTTGCCAAAAGTCAGAGTAATGAATCCCTGGGGAGAAGTCAAGCAGAAGCACCTGTAACATCTCGGTCTGACCCGAGTATTATTTAATAAGAAAATAATAAACGGATCAGTCTAACTATAAATATCAGATAAAACGATATAGAATAAGAGATATGACTAAACACACAATAATCACAATGCCAAGCTGTGATATATATAAGTAGTTGAAAATCATCAAGGGATTAATCAATGTCACAAAATCTACACAAGAATCAAAGAAATGTCATACTCCTTATTTTGTTCATCAAACCACAATTATTGACGATTATATCAATGTCAATCACAAAAGTCAATGACACACAAATTCACCAATGCACAAATATTGATAAAACTTATCAATGGAAATCACGAAAATTGGTGAAGCATAAATTCTAGAAATCATCTCAAGAAATCCAGTCAATGACACACGAATTCACCTATGCACAAAAATTGATAAATCATATCAATAGAAATCACAAAAATAGGTGAAGAAGAAAATTCCAGAATTCAACACACGAAATCCAGAAATCACACAAAATAGGGGGGAGGCCTATCACACGAACGGGAGCATGAAAACTCACCAACATATGTATCACACGAACGAGACGCTATCTCATGGTAGCTAGCCATTAATTTTTGACACACGAACGGCCCGAAGACCATGGGCGCTACCTCACATATGTGAGTTGAAACTCACACAAACGGGGTTTAGTCTCCCTCGTAGACAAAGAGACATCGCACATTGCTAGTCTAAATCACAAAAATGATCGTCATGATCATCAAGAAGTGTCAATTACAGTAATCTAGTAAATATATGAGCTTAGCTTCATGTCCCATAACCACTAGCTTAATTTAAATATTTACGAACAAATTGTAGATCTCCACTAGAAAATTGTCACAAGAGATTCAATCGAACAAGTCCAAGAATTAACCGACGAAGTAAACGCAAGCGTTTCATACCACTTGTTTTACTAAGCCGTTTAATTAGATTTCTCATACGAGTGAGGTAAAGGTTTGTATATACTAATAGATTGGAAAACGGTTTTATAAACGAATTTGGTATTAAAATAGAATTGAAATCGTTTGAGGAAAGAGTTTTGATATTTACTACTAGTATTGAAACCTTTATATTTTTAAAGTGACAAAGCACGTAAATGATTGTAGAACAATCAACCACCAAAATTCACATTCAAAGACGTGAATAAAAATCCAAAGAAATCGATCCAAATCCATCAAAATGAGTATTCCCAAAAATTCCAAGAATAGAAGTCATTAAAGTCGTAGCAACAACAAGTGGGAAATAACACGAATTGATGGAATTTGGAAACCAAGCAAAAATATGCACAAATATGCACAATTAGGCAAATAGGTGCAGGTCAGTCGACTGACTAAAAGGTCCAGTCGACTGGACCAGAGGCATGAAAAATAATTTCCTGCAGTCAGTCGACTGACCTAAAAATCCAGTCGACTGAATGCAGGAAAAACAGAGGACCCGAGCCTCTGTTAGTTGCCTTCGGAATGCCTATGTGCTACAGCCAGTCGACTGACTCAAAGGTCCAGTCGACTGAATGGCACCAAGGTTGTTTTCTTAGCCTATGAAATGAAGATGCAATCTTTTCCAAAATGCAACCGAGCGAGCAACGGACACTAGGGATTTATGTCAATCGACTACCAGGCCCTATAAGCTCTTCGATGCATCACCAAAAAAAAGTTCAAACAACAAAGCTATGATTTTTGAAGATTTGAACTCAAAACACTAAAATTTGGAATGTTCACTAAACCTATCCAAATCAAAATCAAATACACATGAATAAGTATTAGAAATTCATACCTAACAATCAAAGATAATCATAGACCTAGATGTGAGATTAAAAATCTCACCTTTGAACCCAAACGATTGAAGAAGATGCTTGAAAGCAAAGGAGAATCAACCACTCTTCAAATGCAACTCAAGAAGCTTGATTCTAAGCAATGAGTTCTTCTATTAGTTTGGAGCTAGAACTTGATTTGCAAAAGAAAACTAGGGCTTGAGTTTTAATTTCTCATCTCTCCCACCATTGTTGCTAAAGCTTGAGTATTAGGAATTGGAAATGAAGTAAATGAGGAGGAGAGGGGTTGGGACTGAATACATTAGTGGGCTCAGCCCAAATCAAAACCCTAAGTGAAAAAGTAGCAAAAATCAACTTTCTCCAAACATATCGAAGCTTATACTCAAAAAGGTCGCAAACGGCATTCTAAACTCAATGGGAGTGGTCCCGAGTCCTAATTCGTCCGTATGCAAAAAGTAGCTTTTCGGACTAAATTCCGAGTATCAAAAAAAATATTTAAATAAAATATTTAAATATAACATCAACAAATATGCGGGTTGTTACAGACTCCCATCCTTAAAGAAATTGCGTCCTCGCAATATTTAAGAAGAAGATATATAGTAACAACCATAAAAGCATATTCAACACAAAAGAAGTTTGAAATAAGAAGTTCACCTCAAAGAGCACGAGAAAGTAAGTCCGGATGTGATCGCTCGATGAACTCTCTAGACTCCCAAGAACAATCCTTAGGATTTGAAGACCATTGAACTTTCACAAGCGGAACATCTTTATTTCGAAGTCGTTTGACCTCCGAAGCAATAATTCGAATAGGATGCTGCTCATAAGTTAAATTAGGCGAAACTTCAATCTCTTCCACAATGTCGGGCTCAAGAATGGAATCGGAATCTCGAAGGCATTTCAGTAATTGAGAAACGTGAAACACGTCATGAATAGCAGAAAATTGAGCCGGTAATAAAAGGCGACATGCCACGAAACCAATACGTTCGATGATAGGAAATGGCCCAATATATCGAGGCGCTAACTTTCCCAATCGACTGAAACGTACAACACCTTTCATAGGTGAAACACGAACAAACACAAAATCTCCCACAGAAAATTCTAATTTCCTTCTCCGGTTATCGGCATAGGATCTTTGTCTACTCTGGGCTTCTTTCATCCTATGACGAATAAGGTCAATCTTTTCTGTGGAATCCCGAATAAAATCTGGACCCAAAACCAGCTTCTCACCGGCCTCAAGTCAACAAGAAGGAGATCGGCATGGCCTTCCATAGAGTGCCTCGAAAGGTGCCATACCAATACTAGATTGGAAGCTATTATTATAGGAAAATTCAACAAGTGAAATATGATCTTCCCAACTTCCACCAAAATCAAGAACACATGCACAAAGAAGATCTTCAAGAGTTTGATTCACACGCTCGGTTTGTCCATCGGACTGGGGGTGATAAGCGGTGCTAAAATTAAGCATCGTTCCTAAAGCTTTTTGAAGACTCTTCCAAAATCCACTAGTAAACAATGGATCACGATCACTAACAATAGAAGTAGGAAATCCATGTAATTTAACAATCTCTTTAACAAAGAGCTTGGCCAAAAGAGGAACGGTTCGGTTAGACCGAATGGGAATAAAATGGGCAGATTTAGTAAGTCTATCAACAATCATCCATAAGCTATCATGACCCGAACGAGAACGGGGAAGGCCATCTATAAAATCCATGGAAATTTGATCCCACTTCCAAATTGGAATTTCTAAAGGTTGCAATAACCCACCGGGCCTTTGATGTTCGGCCTTAACGAGTTGGCAAGTCATGCAACGCTTAACGAAGTTAGCGATGTCAAGTTTCATTCCCTCCCAATAATAAAGTCGCTTCATATCCACGTACATTTTGCTACTTCCGGGATGAATGGTGAATTTGGAACGATGAGAATCTTCTAAAATATCTTTTCGAAGATCACTAATATTTGGCACGATAAGTCTACCAAATTTTTGAATGCCGCCACGAGAATCAATTTCAAAGTTTTTCAAACCTTCAATATCAATTTTATCCTTAACATTTTGGCCAAGAAGAGCCAATTCGGGATCTAGCCTTTGAGCTTCAAGAATGCGGTCTAAAAGAGAAGGATGAGCCTCAAGGCTACATAAAACAAGAGATGAATATAAATCGGAAACACGGTCTCGAATTTCGCAAGTGGATAAAATCTCGAGATCGTTCCATTCGGATATCATCATAGAAACAACCGCTTGTTGCTTTCGACTAAGTGCATCCGCAACGTGATTTCCCTTTCCGGGAGTATAAAGGATATCAAGATCATATGGTGCAAGAAATTCGAGCCAACGCTGTTGACGCAAATTAAGTTCCTTTTGAGAGAATAAATACTTCAAGGACTTATGATCGGTGTAAAGAACAAATTTCTCTCCTAAAAGATAATGACGCCAAATACGAAGGGCGAAAACAATAGCCGCGATCTCTAAATCATGAGTGACATATCTAGTCTCGGCAGGCTTCAATTGCCTAGAAGCATAAGAAATAACACGTTCTCTTTGCATAAGAACGGCATGCAAACCAGCGCGACTAGCATCGGTATAAACAACGAAATCTTGATTCCCCTCGGGAATAACAAGAATAGGAGCATCATAAAGGAGTTCTTTTAATTTCTGAAAAGAAGTTTCACATTTGTCCGACCAAGTGTATTTAATACCTTTCTTCGTTAAGCTAGTGAGAGGCATGGCAATCTTAGAAAAGTCTTTAATAAAACGACGGTAATAGCCCGCCAATCCGAGAAAACTACGAATCTCTGTCACACTCTCAGGTCTCTTCCAATCTTGAATCTCTTCAATCTTTGAAGGATCCACGGAAATTCCGGATTCGGAAATAATATGACCGAGAAACTTCACACGAGATTGCCAAAAGTGGCATTTAGAAAATTTTGCCTTTAATTGATTACTCCTAAGAGTTTCCAACACAATCCGAAGATGTTTTTCATGCTCCTCCTCGGTTTCAGAATACACAAGAATATCATCGATAAAGATGAGAACAAACCGGTCGAGGAAGTCTTTGAAAACTCTATTCATAAGGTCAACGAAATAAGCCGGAGCATTCGTTAGACCAAATGGCATAACAAGCCATTCATAAGATCCATAACGAGTACGGAACGATGTCAAAGGAATACTATCCTCTGCAATATGAAGCTGATGAAATCCAGTAGCTAAGTCTAATTGTGAAAAGACTCTAGCACCACTAAGTTGATCAAATAGATCATCAATCCGAGGTAAAGGATATTTATTTTTGATAGCAAGATCATTAAGCTTGCGGTAGTCAACGCAAAGCCTAAGTGTTCCATCAGATTTCTTCACAAAAATAGCTGAAGCTCCCCAAGCGAGGAACTAGAGCGAATAAATTGCTTCGTCTCCAATTCGGATAATTATTTACGCATCTCCTCGTTTTCTTTATTGGACATACTATACGGAGGACGAGTGATAGGTTGAGCTCCAGGAATAAGATTAATTCTGAACTCAATTGCTCGCTTAGGTGGTAATCCTAAAACGGGCTCGAATATGTCGGAAAATTCACGAACGACGTGAATAAGAGAAATAATATCACCCTCATCATCATCATCGTCGTCACGAGGATTTAAAGAATATAAAGATGCAACCAAGCTGGAATCTGAATCTTTAAGATTAATAGAAATCTACTTAACAGATTGAGGATGTCGAAGATGAATAGTCCGCTCAGGACATAGGATATGAGCTTCATAACGGTTAAGCCAATCCATTCCCAAAATCATTCCAAAGCCTAAATAACGCATGACATGCAAATCGGCTCGGAAAGAAAAATCACGCAAAATAATCTCGACATCTTTACACAATAAACTGATTGTCGCGGATCCACCAACTGGATTCGCAATTCTCAAAGAAGTCATTAAACACAAAACATCCAAAGAAAAAGTATCAACAAGTTCTTTTGATATAAAAGAATGGGACGCACCCGTATCAAAAAGAACTCGAATAGGATGATCACGAAATAAAATAATTCCATCCAGAATAGAATGAGAAATACCTTGGCCACGAGATGTGTTGCCAGGGGCTTGAGCAACATTAAGCTTTCCCTCCTTCCTATTTTGAAGTTTGGGACATACATGCATAAAATGGTCCGGGCTTTTGCAATAGCGACAAGTACGAGGCTTTGAACACTTGTTCGTAAAATGGTCTTTCGAACCACAATTATAGCATTTCCCTTGAGTAGAGGAAAAGGTCTTTTCAACAGGAGTTGCTTTCCTCCCTTTCTTATTGGGATAAGGGCCTCTGAATTTGTTTGGCCTCTTCTTGTTGTTGAAGTTTGGTTTGGAACCCACCACTTCAACATCATTCTCCCTATCCGCCTCTTCAAGACGAAGAGCGATATCAACGAGTTGGTCGAAAGAAACTTCTAATTTTAGAAGTAATGGCTTCTTGAGATTTTTGTTTAAGCCATAGACGAACCTCTGGTTCTTCTTTAAAGGGGCGTTGATGTATTCAACCCCATATTTGGAAAGCGACTCGAAGGAGGCGACGTAATCAGTCACGGAGGACTCACCTTGAACAAGGTCTATAAATCGTCGAGCCAATGTCACTTTCTCTGCTTCTGGTACAAATTTCAACTCGAAGTGTTCCCGGAATTGCTCCCAGGTGAGATCCGCTTCATTAATCTCAGAAATAAGAAGCTCGTACCAGTCCAACGCTCTTTCTCGGAGCATACTAGAGGCCACCTGAACTCGGTGAAGGTCAATAAGATTCATGCGAGAAAAGTTTCGATTGCATGACCTTAGCCAAGCCTGTACTTTAATAATAGTTTCGGAACCTTTGAATGGCTCCCCACCCAAATTAGTGTAATCGCTGCACAAGCGTGCAAATCCCGACTTTGGGTGAGTAGGTTCCGGGTTAGCTCCAGCTGCTTGAGCATTCGTCACTAAATCAAGAAGCTGTTGAGCAGTCATAAAAACTCCATCCTGGGGTGGAGTGCTAGATGGTACGGCTCTGGGGCGGCCTGGTCTAGACATTTTTCTTTCTTGAGAAAGAAAGAAGAAGAAGAAAAAGGTTATTCACCAAATTCAATATCAAGCAATTCTTGATAGATAAAACAAGGAACCATAAAAGAAAATAGGATGAATCGGTACGAAGACTCGAATATAATCCTAAAGCATGTCTCCTAAGAAAGACTTAGGACGATGATCCTTGTTATAATATTCCATATTGTTCCGAAGTTTGGCTCTGATACCAAGCTGTGACGCCCCACCTCTATACCCACGCTAGCCAAGAACATTACGGTGAATGCTGTCAACTAGCACGGAGAATAAGGCTGTTGAGGAGCGACCATCCATGTAATTGCTTTGTGCGAGCACCGATATGTCAAATAGTAAAACATGCATTTTATTTCAAGAGGAAATCCGACATACCGATACAAACTCAAAGCTACTACACAGTGGCTATATAGATCCTTCGGAAACAAGTATAGAAATACGCATAACATAAATCAGTCACAGATAATTCATATCACAAAGGCGGAAGAAGATATGAATACATAATTAACACATGGAAGTGTATATCAGAGTAGTGGTCAAAAAGATCCACAATAATACAAAAGAATAGCAACACATGCTATACAAAAGAATACAACTATGAGTCTACATCTCAAGTGTATACAACAAATAAACTACTAATCTAAGTAGTTTGCCAAAAGTCAGAGTAATGAATCCCTGGGGAGAAGTCAAGCAGAAGCACCTGTAACATCTCGGTCTGACCCGAGTATTATTTAATAAGAAAATAATAAACAGATCAGTCTAACTATAAATATCAGATGAAACGATATAGAATAAGAGATATGACTAAACACACAATAATCACAATGCCAAGCTATGAAATATATAAGTAGTTGAAAATCATCAAGGGATTAATCAATGTCACAAAATCTACACAAGAATCAAAGAAATGTCATACTCCTTATTTCGTTCATCAAACCACAATTATTGACGATTATATCAATGTCAATCACAAAAGTCAATAACACACAAATTCACCAATGCACAAATATTGATAAAACTTATCAATGGAAATCACGAAAATTGGTGAAGCATAAATTCTAGAAATCATCTCAAGAAATCCAGTCAATGACACATGAATTCACTTATGCACAAAAATTGATAAATCATATCAATAGAAATCACAAAAATAGGTAAAGAAGAAAATTCCAGAATTCGACACACGAAATCCAGAAATCACACAAAATAGGGGGGAGGCCTACCACATGAACGGGAGCATGAAAACTCACCAACATATGTATCACACGAACGAGACGCTATCCCATGGTAGCTAGCCATTATTTTTGACACACGAACGACCCGAAGACCATGGGGCGCTACCCCACATATGTGAGTTGAAACTCACACAAACGGGGTTTAGTCCCCCTCGTAGACAAAGAGACATCGCACATTGCTAGTCTAAATCACAAAAATGATCGTCATGATCATCAAGAAGTGTCAATTACAGTAAGCTAGTAAATATATGAGCTTAGCTTCATGTCCCATAACCACTAGCTTAACTTAAATATTTACGAACAAATTGTAGATCTCCACTAGAAAATTGTCACAAGAGATTCAATCGAACAAGTCCAAGAATTAACCGACGAAGTAAACGCAAGCGTTTCATACCACTTGTTTTACTAAGCCGTTTAATTAGATTTCTCATACGAGTGAGGTAAAGGTTTGTATATACTAATAGATTGAAAAACGGTTTTATAAACGAATTTGGTATTAAAATAGAATTGAAATCGTTTGAGGAAAGAGTTTTGATATTTACTACTAGTATTGAAACCTTCATATTTTTAAAGTGACAAAGCACGAAAATGATTGTAGAACAATCAACCACCAAAATTCACATTCAAAGACGTGAATAAAAATCCAAAGAAATCGATCTGAATCCATCAAAATGGGTATTCCCAAAAATTCCAAGAATAGAAGTCATTAAAGTCGTAGCAACAACAAGTGGGAAATAACACGAATCGATGGAATTCGGAAACCAAGCAAAAATATGCACAAATATGCACAATTAGGCAAATAGGTGCAGGTCAGTCGACTGACTAAAAGGTCCAGTCGACTGGACTAGAGGCATGAAAAATAATTTCCTGCAGTCAGTCGACTGACCTAAAGATCCAGTCGATTGAATGCAGGGAAAACAGAGGACCCGAGCCTCTGTTAGTTGCCTTCGGAATGCCTATGTGCTACAGCCAGTCGACTGACTCAAAGGTCCAGTCGACTGACTGGCACCAAGGCTGTTTTCTTAGCCTATGAAATGAAGATGCAATCTTCTCCAAAATGCAACCGGGCGAGCAACGGACACTAGGGATTTATGTCAATCGACTACCAGGCCCTATAAGCTCTTCGATGCATCACCAAAAACAAGTTCAAACAACAAAGCTATGATTTTTGAAGATTTGAACTCAAAACACTAAAATTTGGAATGTTCACAAAACCTATCCAAATCAAAATCAAATACACATGAATAAGTATTAGAAATTCATACCTAACAATCAAAGATAATCATAGACCTAGATGTGAGATTAAAAATCTCACCTTTGAACCCAAACGATTGAAGAAGATGCTTGAAAGCAAAGGAGAATCAACCACTCTTCAAATGCAACTCAAGAAGCTTGATTCTAAGCAATGAGTTCTTCTATTAGTTTGGAGCTAGAACTTGATTTGCAAAAGAAAACTAGGGCTTGAGTTTTAATTTCTCATCTCTCCCACCATTGTTGCTAAAGCTTGAGTATTAGGAATTGGAAATGAAGTAAATGAGGAGGAGAGGGGTTGGGACTGAATACATTAGTGGGCTCAGCCCAAATCAAAACCCTAAGTGAAAAAGTAGCAAAAATCAACTTTCTCCAAACATATCGAAGCTTATACTCAAAAAGGTCGCAAACGGCATTCTAAACTCAATGGGAGTGGTCCCGAGTCCTAATTCGTCCGTATGCAAAAAGTAGCTTTTCGGACTAAATTCCGAGTATCAAAAAAAATATTTAAATAAAATATTTAAATATAACATCAACAAATATGCGGGTTGTAACAATATATATATAAGTTTATATGAATGTATACATGTTATAAAAATATTGCATGTGCAAGTAGATATATATATATATATACATGAATGTATAAACTTCATGCGACAAATTTCAAACTTTTATCTATATATATATGGGTATATGTTTATAAAAATAGTGTATTTGGAGATATAAATATCTATATATAGGAAAATTTGTGTATATCTAAATATATATATATTAGAATATGTAAATATATATATGTATATGTATGTGAACATGATAAAATGGATATATATATATATATATATATATCTAAAGGAAATAGGTAAAAATGTAAATATGGGTATGCCGACAATATATATATATATATATATATATATATATATATGCTAATGAATATGTAAACATGTATATATGATAAACATATGCATATGAGAACATTTAGCTCTATATGTGTGTGTGTGCACAAGAAGCATCATCATAGCATAACTTATTATCAAGCACACAAAAGATAGAAATCAAGTCAAGCCATAATACATCAAATCATCTTATAAAATCAAATCAAAACATAAGAAATCAAATCAACATATGTAAGATCAAACCACTCAAAATAAAATAGTAAAAAAATGAATGAAATGAGGCATGTATATTCATGGATAGGCAGCCACCCTAGTGTACGCATAGCTAACCTAGCATTTTCACTATCCACTTCATCCTATATATATACATGTTCGGGTTTGTTCATTGTTCATACATATAATAAAAAAAGAAAAAAAGAAAGAAGATCTGCTAACAACCTAAAAGACAAGTGATAAAGCTTGGAGGGAAAAAAGAAAAGAAAAGATAAGCAACATTTCAACATTTTTCTTAAAAACTGTGAGTAGAACTCCTAAAATTTGTTCACTGATTATCACATCCGCATATATATCTGACTTTGATTGTGATATGTGTCAAGTGTATATAGGTTGCTATGTTAATATGTGTATGTACATGTGTGTCAGACATGAATAGTTCTACCTGTAACTCAAAACCATTATGCTTCTCCTACAAAAGCGTCTTTGTTCTCTGTTTTATATAAAAACAGTTAAAACCTTTAAGTTTAAAAATCAATATCTCGTCATCTATCAAGTTTTAAACCATGATTCCAAAACAAAAGTAATTCAGTTTTGAGTATAGAACATGTTAAAATTTATTTCACCGAATATCATCAAGTATGGAGGGGGAAAACTACCTACAATAGGGAGCGGGTCGAATTTTGTCAGGATTCAAGTTTTTAACAAATGGATTATATAGTGTTGATTATTGTGGAAAAACATGATTTTTAAGATTTTTTTTGGATTTTTTGTGCTATGTAGAGGTAGAATTTTGTAGATGAATGGATTTGGGAAATTCATCAAATTCTGGTGACATGGCGAATTTTGGGTTGTGATGTTGGACGTGGAGGAGGAGCAGACGACGGGGCATCTGGGAAAAATGGAGCAGTAATTTTCTATCGTGGGTATTGCCTTAACGAGGTTGAACTAGGGTTTCGAGTGGGTTGTTTGTGGTCTCAGTTTCGAGAGGAATGGTGGAGAGAATAGGAAGATGTAGGTGTGCGCTTGGGGGAAAAGAAAGCGGAAGTTGTGGCATAGTTGCCGAGGTATGGTGATGAACGGTGGCGAGCATGGCCGAGGCAAGGGGTTGAATCGGGTTCGGTTGGGTTCTAGGCTTGGGCAAGTGGTTCGATTTCGAACTAAGGTTGTACTGTGGTCTCTAGGTGGTGGAATGGGTCACGGCGGTCGAAGGTGATGTGGGAAAGGGGTCGACGACAAATTTGATCGCCGGAGTACGCATGCGCGTGTACACATTCATGCATGTTGCTGGTTCAAACGGAGGAAAGGAAGGAGCCAGGGAACAACTAGAAAAAACCGAAGAGGGGAAGGAGAATGGGTTGGGAAGATTGAATGGACCGAAGAGAAGGAAAAAGAAAAGAAAGAAGGGAAGGAAAAAAGAAAAGAAAGAATATATATATATATATATATATGTATGTATGTATGTATGTATGTATGTATGTATGTATGTATATTCGAGATGCTTGGGCTGTTTTTTTAAAGAGAAGTAGAACTAATTATTAGTAAATAACCGATAACTCTTAAACTCTTTTGCTTCGTTTCAAAATGGAAGAAAAAGAAGAAGGAAGGGTTGTTGGATTTGGGTTAGCAATCTCATCGAGATTTTATGCAATGTAAACAAATGGGATGATTTAAATAATTGAAGTGAACGAATAAAGAATCTTTTAGTTGACTAATTATTTAATTAATGAATTTTAAATGGCTTTTTTAATTTTACTTAATTTTAATTAAATCATTTATTTAATTTCTCTAGCTAATGGGTAATCTGGAATAAAATAACTCTTCTCAGTTAATTGGAACCAACTAAATCCTCAATAGTAAAATTGATTTAATGCCAATTATAAATCATTGGTTGAAGTTAACGATCTATGCTTTGATAGATATTCCTCGAATATTGATTATTTATTGTCTGTGTCACCAAGTAGCCAAACGAATTAAAGTAGTTAAAATAAAACGTAGGACACGTTATAGTAAAATCAAATCGACTCGTACCGACCACTATTCCTATTTTGGAAGATATGATGATTATGAGTAAATAAATTTTCAAAGGACTGGTCACGATATAGTAAATATATGGAATAAAATTTCCTTGTGTGAATATTAACACCCAATTGTTTGAAATTAATTAAAATTCAAATTTAAGTGTGTTTACCCACGCTGGTTTTCCAGATTGACTCGGGTGTCACTTTATTGTAATGCTCAGGTCAAACCGAGTATTGTAGATTCAGGTTAGGACGCTGGGAGCTCAAAGGGATGAGTTGGATGGCAGAGACGTATTACAGTACCTGATTATATTCCACAGTAACTGTAGGCTGTATATTCAGCAACTTTGGGGACCGGTCAATATAACTGTCCAGATTTCTATGTTGATGGTTGTACTCTAGATAATTTGTATGTATATTAATAGCTACAGATTCTTTATATAAGAATCTATTGTTATATATTATATTCTGTTCCAGTGTGATTGTGAGATTCTATGTTGTTATTTCTATTTCTTCTTCTATATCTTTTCTTCTTAACCCCTAATGATCTGGAATTTTCGGCACTTGAGTACTCGGCATTCTATACAGTGAACATATAAATGTCGACTTTCGAAGGGAGAAAACCCCCGTCGTCACACGCGGTATGAGAGCTGAAGGGTAAGCGAGAACCTTAGCTCTAGTGGGGATTACTCATTAGAGATAGAGTCAGTAGTATCCTAGAATGAGTTGAGTGTATGATATATGAGAGCGTACTTGTTATTTTCTTATATAATGATTTTAAAGGATAAACGATTTTAAAATAATTTCTATATAAGATTATATTTTGATACAAAAAGAAATAATTTTTCAGAAATTTTTATACTATATTGAGGTGATTGGTCGTAACTATTATAATCAAAATAAGATTATAAAATTTAAGTGGTTACATATATATAACCGAACATAAATTAGATAAGAATGAACTATACAAATGGGTTAAGCTAAAAATAGAATCAAACCAAAATTTTCTAATTTTCGGAATTGTTTTTTCAAAGTGTTTTAAAATGAAATAATTGTACTTTGATTATATTTAGGAAATAATTATTTTTAGAAAATTATTATGGAATGTGTTTGGTTTCTAGGTATGATAATATCGATTATTATCATAAATCGGGTGTTGTGCCTTAATAAAGAATGTTTATTACAACATATATAATGATAAGAAATTGTGAACTGTTTTAAGGAAGTGAAATTATATAAGCCTAATTTATAAATTAAAATGGATTTAAAATCGAGAAGTTTTGAACCCAAGTCCCGGAAAATTAGAAATGTGTTTAAAAGTGTTTGAGGGAATGAGAAATAATATTATTTAGAATATTTTTGAAATGGAAATTTTTGTTTTAAAAAAAAGGGTTGTTTTGGAAACTCTGAAGGAATTTGTTTTGGATAAAAACCAAGGTTGGTTAAAAATGTAAAAAGTCCAATTTGGTATATAAATGGGATATATATATATGATTTCAAGGTGATTTGAAGTAAACACCGGGTGTTTGAATCCCGAGATTCCCATTAAAAAGAGAAGTATAACCAAAGGAAAATAAGTTTTTGAACTTATAAGTACGAAAGGACGTTAATATGAAAAGAGGTGTGTAAATTGAATTCTAGAATGTAAATTTTTTAATTAAGTTTAAATGGATTGGAAATTTGCTCAGACCAAGTTAAATAAGCTTTGAACATATAACCTGAAATTCGGAATTTCAAGATAAAATTAAAAATTAACTTATGGAAGTTAAATAATTGAAATTGTAAAAGAAAAGGTATAGATTTGATAAAAAGGGTGAAAAAGAAGCTATGCATGAATGGTTTCAAAACGGTTTTTGAAATAAAACGGCTTTCAAATTGTAGAAATTAGTAATAAACCCATTATCAAATTAGTGGATTGAATTGTAAAATTTAACCTTAGGTATTGGAATTTAACTTATTCTGAGTAAATAAGGAAGTCGAAAGGAAATTAAATTTATTTTGTAATGAATTGAAAGGAATAGATATGGACTTTGGGTCATAAATAGAATTCGACTTAAAAGACTAGCAACTAAATATGTTTTCAATGGGTTAATGAATGATATTGATGGTAAATCAAGATGAATAGATTGAACAAACTAAAAATTTAAAAAGGGTTAAATATTTAGTAAAGAAATTGAAACCCTATTATGATTATAAAATAAATTTAAACCCAAGTAAAACCCAAATGATGTGATGTTTGAGAAAAATCAAATTTTAAAAGGTGGAAATGAACCACTTGGATAAATTAATTAGGGAATTAAATATTGAAACGAAGTTGGAGCCAAATGAAATTGAAATAACTCCATGGAATAAATATAGAATTAGGTTACAGAAATCCATAGACGATATTGGGAGATGGATTAGTGGAACGAACTAAATTAATAAATTGATGGATGAATGGATGTAATTTTTGAACTTACTATATGTTAGTCTGTCGATGTTGTGAAATATTTTTGAAGAAATATGATCTTATATAAAATCACTTTTTATATTTATTTGAACATAAATGTAAAATTATGTAAAACACGAATGTGAAAATTTATTAGAATGAAGATTGAATAGTAACTATAACTAAAATTTGCTTTATAAGAAGTAAGAAATGTTACAAATAACTTTACGGAGTAAACGAACTTGGAAATTTTTTATTTGGCATTAATGAGATTATACATGTTAGTTATATATTCAAACTCCCCTTGTTGAATTTATAACTAAAAGGAAATGATCTTCGAAAGATATTTGAAAATACTAAATGAAGTTTATATAAGTATGAAGCGGACTCGGAAATTATTGGTCCTTAAATTATTTGAGTTAGAAAGAATGGTCTTATTTGTATATGAGAATGAAATTGAAATAGTTCTGGAACCTATTGATTTTTAAAAGACATTTGATTTTGGAAAATAGTCGATTTTGGAAATTGGGTATACCAAATTCAAAAACTATCGATTTTTAAAGGTATCAATTTTATATATATAAAAATTTATATGCGATACTTATAAAGTGTATGATTTGAAAGATATCATATATATATAGTGTATATGTTTTGAAATTAAAAGTTTGGAAGGGCACCCACCACGAACGTTGAAAATTTGGAGTAGGAGATCAACTGGGTGGGTCTACCTTAGAATCCACAAGGTGGGTTTAATTAGAATTGGGATCCTAGAGGACGTTCGGACAAAAATTCATGAGTTCCTGGTGATCATTTGTTTACATAGCGTAAATCGAGGGGTATTATACCTATAGTTACATATGGTTTTACTGTGATAGCAACGCAACCTTTGTGTAACTGCGATCTATGAGAGTTGGTAGCGTAATTCGAGAGGCAGGGATTGTCTCCATTTACATATGGTTTTACTGGGAAAGCAAAGCAACCTTTATGTAACTGCGATCTATCGTGGTTCCATAGCATAATTCAAAAGGCAGAGATTGCCTGTAGTCTACATTTGGTTTCACTGGGATAGTGACGCAACCTTTGTGTAGCAGCGATTTTTGTGGTTTTTTTTGATAGCATAAATCGGGGGGTGGAGATTGCCTATAGACTACTTGCGATTTCACCGAGATAGCGATGCAACCATCGTGTAGCTGTGGTCTATCGTGTTTCCATGGCGTAAATCGAGGGGCGTTGATGCTTACATTTAACTTATGATTTCGCCAGGATGGCGACGCAGTCATCGTGTTAACTGCGATCCATGGTGGTAAAGAAGGAAAAATGGGTGATACTTTCCATATCACTTTTGAAAAAAAATTCAAGTATTTTCACGGAGTGTTGAAGCGGGTCTACTAAGTACTTAGAGATTTTTTGTCCTATGCTTGATCAGCATGACTAAATTTTTATAAGAACAAGGATGGACTTGTTAAGACATTGAGTTATGAAAAAAAAAATTAATGTCAAACTAGCTTAGTAATACTATGCAATTTAAAAGTGTATGTATTCTAAAAAAAGTGCAATAAAGGATAATCAGTTTAAAATGTTAAAAGATGATTAATTTAATAATATTCATCAAAATTCTAATTCTTGTTTCATTCCTTTTCGAGGATGAAAAGTTCTAGGGGGAGATTGTAACGATCCGGATTTTTAGCCATTTGATATTGGGATAATTAACTAATTAAAATAATAATTTTTATAAGTCGAATAGATAAATTTTCTGATATTTGAATATGTGAATCTATAAATTGATTTAAACTATATTAAAATTTAAAATATGAATTTCGAAATAAGGAAAATGTATGTATATGTATATAAAATTCACTAGTTCAAACTCGTGATAAAATATCTTTATATCTGTATACAAATATATACAAGCTCCATTTTGATGATGAAAATATATATGAGTTTATATGAACGTATATATGTTATAAAAATATTGTATATGCAAGTAGATATATACATATATATACACATGAATGTATAAAATTCATAATGGCAAAATTCAAACTTTGACTATATATATGGGTATATGTTTATAAAAATAATGCATATGGAGATATAAATATATATAGGAAAATTTATGTATATCAATATATATATATATATATATATATATATATATATATATATATATATATGAATATGTAAATATGTGAATATATGTGTGTATGTATGTGAATATGATAAAAAGGATATATATGCATATATATCTATAGGAAATATGTAAAAATGTGATATGATGACAAAATATATACATAAGTATATATATGCTAGTGAATATGTAAACAGGTACATACGATAAACATATGCATATGAGAACACACACACACACACACACACACACACACACACATATATATTTGTGTGTGTGTGTGTGTGTGCAAGAATCATCATCATAGCGAAACTTATTATCAAGCACACAAAAGATAGAAATCAAGTCAAGCCATAATACATCAAATCATCTTACAAAATCAAATCAAAACATAAGAAATCAAATAGGCATATAAAAGATCAAATCACTCAAAATAAAATCAAATCAAAAAAAAATGAACGAAATGAGGCCTGTACATTCATGAATAAGCAGGCACCCTAGTGTACACATAGCCAACCTAGCATTTTCACTATCCACTTCATTATACACATGAACACACATATGTCCAGGCTTGTTCATTGTTCACACATATAATAAAAAGAAAGAAAGAATATCTACTAACAACCTAAGAGGTAAGCGATGAAGTCTGGAGGGAAAAAAGAAAAGATAACCAGCAGTTCAACATTTTTCTTGAAACTGTGAGCAGAACTCCTAAAATTTATTCACTGGTTATCACATCTGCATATGTATATGACTTTGATTGTGATCTATGTTAAGTGTATATAGGTAGTTATGTTAATATTTGTATGTACATGTGTGTTAGACATGAATAGTTCTATTTGTAACTCAAAACTAATGTGCTTCTTTTACAAAAAGCTTCTCTGTTCTTTGTTTTATATAAAAGCAGTTTAGACCTTTAAGTTAAAAATCAATATCTCATCATCTATTAAGTTTTAAACCATGATTCGAAAATGAAAGTCGTTTGGGTTTGAGTACAGAACACGTTAAAATATTTCACTGAATATCATCAAGCATGGAGGGGGGAAACAACCCACATTAGGGAGCAGGTCGAATTTGGTCGTGATTCAAGTTTCACAAATTAACAAATGGATTATACAGTGATGATTATTGTGGAAAAACATGATTTTTAAGATTTGTTTGGGATTTTTTGTGCTATGTAGACGTAGAATTTTGTAGATGAATGGATTTGGGAAATTCATCAAATTCCGACGACATGGCGAATGTTGGGGTGTGACATTGGACGTGGAGGAGGTGCAGATGATGGGGCATCTAGGAAAATGGAGCAATTATTCTCTATAGTGGTTATTCCTTAACGAGGTTCAATTAGGGTTATGAGTGGGTTGTTTGTGATCTCGATTTCGAGAGGAATGGCAAAGCGCAGAGGAAGGTGTAGGTATGCATGCCTAGGGGAAAAGAAAATGGAAGTGGTGGCAAAGTTTTGGCCGAGGTTTGGTGATGAATGGTGGCGAGGGTGGCAGAGGCAAGGGGTTTGAATCGGGTTTGGTTGGATTCCAATCTTGGGCGAGTGGTTCGATTTTGAACGAAGGTTATATTGTGGTCTCTAGGTGGAGGAATGGGTCATAGCAGTCGAAGGTGATGTGGGAGAGGGGTCGGTGGCAAAGTTCAATCACCGAAGCACGCATGCATGTGTACACATTTGTGCATGTTGCTGGTTCGAACAGAGGAAAGAAAGGACCCAGGGAAAAAGTGGAAAAAAAGAGGGGAAGGAGGATGGGCCGGGAAGATTGAATGGGCCAAAGAGAAGGAAAAAGAAAAGAAATAGGAGAAGGAAAAAAGAAAAGAAAGAAGAATATATATATATATATATATATATATATATATATATATATATATATATATATATACGAGATGGTTGGGTTGCTTTTTTAAAGGGAAGTATAACTAGTTGTTAGTAAATAACTTATAACTCTCAAACTCTTTTTGCTTTGTTTCAAAATGGAAGAAAAAGTAGAAAGGGTTGTTGGATTTTGGTTAGCAACCTCATCAGAATTTTATGCAATGTAAAAAAATTGGATGATTTAAATAATTGAAGTGAACGAATAAAGAATCTTTTATCTGACTAATTATTCAATTAATGAATTTTAAATGGATTTTTAATTTTAATTAATTTAAAATAAATCATTTTATTTAATTTCTCTAGCTAACGGGTAATCTGGAATAAAAATAACTCATCTCAGTTAATTGGAACCAACTAAATCCTAAATTGTAAAATTGATTTAACATCAATTATAAATTATTGGCTGAAGTTAACGATCTACGCTTTAACAAATATTCCTTGAATATTGATTATCTATTATCCGTGTCACTAAGTTTCCAAACAAATTAAAGTAGTTAAAATAAAATGTTGGACACGTTATGGTAAAAGTAAATCGACTCGTACTGACCACTATTCCGATTTCGGAAGATGTGATGATTATGAGTAAATAATTTTTTGAAGGACTGGTCACGATAAAGTAAACATATGGAATAAAATTTCCATCTGTGAATACTAACGTCCGTTTGTTTGAAATTGATAATAATTCAAATTTAAGTGTGTTTACTCATGCTGGTTTTCCAGACTGACTCGGGTGTTACTTTATTGTAATGCTCAGGTCATACCGAGTATTGTAGACTAAGGTTAGGATGCTTGGAGCTCAGGGGGACGAGCTGGATGGCAGAGACGTATTACACATACTTGATTATATTGTATTGTAGGCTGTATATTTAGCACTTTTGAGGACCAGTTAATATAACTGTCCAGATTTCTATGTTGATGGTTGTACTCTAGTAATTTGTATGTATATAATAGCTACAGGTTCTTTGTATAGAAATCTATTATTATATATTATATTTTGTTCTACTGCGATTGTGAGGTTCTGCATTGTTGTTTCTATTTCTTCTTCTATCTCTTTCTTATTAACCCCTAATGATCTTGAATTTCCGACACTTGATTACCCGGCATTCTATACAGTGAATGCATAAACGTCGATTTTCGAGGGTCGAAAATCCCCCGGTCGTCATATGGTGTCTTGGAAATCCAAGTAGGTGTGCTTGTGTCTGGTCCAAATTAAGTGAGTGTACCCAAAGCTCGGAAAATTTGAAGGTTATATCTCATAGCCTTGAAATTGAGATTGTATTGGGTTTGCCTTTTGCCCGTTTAAAAATTGGCATTTGAAAAGAAATCTGTATAGGTAATTAAACGAGACTAAATGTAGGGTAACTTCGAACCAGTATAAAAAATCCATACTGTGAAATTCCTAATTCTCTACTTTTTACTTTACTGCATTTATATACTTATCTGTGTTTACTTCTGTGATTATTCATTCGATGTTTATTTATAATAATCTTGAAAGAATTTTAAGAATATTCATAAAAATTAGAAAACATTATAAACCCCCATCTAGTATTTAATTAGCCTTAAGATCCATAATTTCATAGCCCACACACATTGTTGATACAAATATATACATACAAAGCAGAATAACGTAAATAGCTAGATATAATCGAAGCCGTCTGCTCCATGCTCCTTCAAAATAAATCCATGAGAACCTAGACTACTTGGCTACTCGTACAAATTTGAGTACCCAAGTGTTTTAAGGAAAGAGAGAAAAATTCTGGGTCAGACATGGGTCTTGTATGAGTAAACTTCAAACAACTTAATTATTAAACTTATAAAACTTTTAAAAATAAAGGCATCTCATAAGATCACGTCGCATATAAACATGGATGGGTTTTTACCTGACGATAACCAAAGTATTTCTACATAAAATTTTGCTGATATTATAGTAATATCTAAAATTTAAAATATATATGGAATCATAGACAAAATTGTTACATTAATTAAATTCCAACATAATAGGTATACAACTTAGTCCAAAGGCACTTTTGCAGAATGTATTTCATACAATGACAAGGTAAGGGACTAGCTTTGTACAGTGCGCCTCTAGAGATGTACCAAGGACCACACATGGACCCTCTGCAATTCAGGACCGGACTACCCCTTACTGGATAGTAACTAAATATGTCAGCCCTTAGTTGCGATAAACCACCTTACCGGCTCGAAGCATACATAACTATATAAATACCACTCTAGATCAAGCGATGACCATACCCTAATGGGAGAGACCCACTTAGCTCTACGGCACCACCATGTTTATTTCCATTACCAGTTGTGAGGCTTGAGGCTATGATTTACCTTTCTCTACCAATACCCACTTGGAATGTTAACACTTCCCTCTAGGCAACAATGCACGCTAGCATTCTTCCATACAATTTGTTCAGGATGTGAACAAACCAAAGGCACTACTTCTACTATATCCATTTTGGAATCACCTTCAGAATTAGTAGTAAGTAGCCCTTCCACTCAAAGATCTTCATCTTGATTCCATCATCTTGCTGATGTTTCCAATTTGAATGCTTACGTTGGTTCGAAGTGGTTTTCAGATAACTCATGCTATCCGATCCCAGTCTCTTCGACCCAACATTCAAAAAGAGTCAAGTTATTGATAGTGTACAATTCCACTATCGGGGGTGTGCATAGATTTGATATGAAAAATAAGACATCTTATACCCATCCCCACTTTTCAATTTCAAATTATACTATCTCTTGAATAACAATGAAGTTGAGCAAGTTAGAAAACTAACATTGACCCGATGTACATTCTTAGTTCTTTGGATAGAGACAAGTTTCCATATCCTAGAATGGTTAAGTATAAAATGAAATAGCTTCCATGTACTAAATTTAACATAATCTATTTATCGAAATTAACTCCATTGTATTTATCACGTTTCCGACATTTCGACTTCTCTATCCCTCACCTAGAAAATCGTGGTTTTAGATCTCAGAGATAAGTAAAGCCCAGTCATCGACTTTTAGTGCTAAATACAAGACGACTTACTTTCAATAAAACGTGTCAACGTTTTAATATAATTATTCATATTTGTTTGGCTACTTAATGACATAGATAAAGAGATTCTCTTGCATTTAAACTATTCTTTGTATAAGAAAGCTGATTTTTAAATAAACCGATTCGTGGAAATAAAATAACCAAAATAAATTATTTATTTAATTAACTAAAAATAAGCTTAAAACTTTATTTAATAATAATTAAATCTTAATTAAATCTACACTCAATTAATAATTAATTAATAATTAACTATGCCTGATTAATAATTAATTAATTAAACCTTACTTAATTAATAATTAATTAATAATTAAACCCTATTTAATAATAATTAATTATATAATTAACCTTTACTTAATTAATAATTAATTAACCCTTCCTTAGTTAACTAATTATAGCTGTCTTACTTAATTAATACTTAAGTACTAATTACTTTTACTTAACTAATAATTAAGCACTAATTATCTTTACTTAATTAATTAACTAAATAATAATTAAACCCTTACTTCGTTAATAAATAATAATTACCTATACTTATAATATGTTATGAAATAATTTTTCAAAACTATTTAAGATGAAAACTCTCTTAGTTTACAAAAAATGTTCACTTTTACGAACCGCATCCATAGCGGCTATCGTTATGGATACCATAACTTCAAAACTAGTTACACATCAAATGCCCCATTTAAATTCTTACCCTTTATAGTTTAAATTCCTTTATAAACTTTGTATAAAGGTTTTGGAAGCTAACAAGTAAAGTTTAAAACTTTATAAACTTTTCTAGGAAATAAGGTAAGTAAACAAGTTTAAAACCAAGGGATCTCGTCGTCAAAACATAACAAATTCAAGTGGTACTTTCCAAACGACATACAACAACCATACATAAATCCATACACTTAAACAAATATCATATCAAACATATAACAAGTAAAGATCATTACTTTCACACTATTACCCTACTTTTCGACCTCATTTCCAAGTCCATAACACATTACATACGAGCATAAATATGTAAATACAACAATATCACTTTTGAACCAAACATTCAACAACAATTACCATTAATATATAAAGTTTAAAACTCTAGTTAAAAGCATGAGCTTTACTCATCAAAAATCACCCGAATCAAGTCTAACTACCACTACAACTTGAATCGACACTTGATCTTGGTTTTATTTTGCAAAAGATTGATTTTTGGAGCCCTAAAATGGACAAATGAGTTCAGTGTTGGCTAGTGGAGGCTTGGCCTAGGGTAGTGGAGGAAGTATAGGCTTTGTTTTTTGAAAGAGAAGCGGGTGTAGGGTAGAAAGGAGTATGTTTTAATAGGTTTTAAAGTATTTAAAGTAGAAAAGGACAAATTTATATTTTTGAAATTTTATAAGAAAGCCGTGGAAGTTTATTAGAATCTTGGGAAAGAAGATGATGGAGTTAAAATAATGAAAAATGAAATGAAAATGAGGAGGAAAAAAGATAGGAAATTGTTTTATACAAAATGGAATAAGTGAATTACCTAAATACCCTTAAGTCCATTACCTTCCATAACTTTTTCCACATCATCACCTCCCCCTCTTCCTTTATGCACCCGCAAGGGCCACCTCCCCTTACACCCATCACCTTATTTCTTTTGATGTTAAGGATGAGTTGTATTGAAATAACATCTCCTTTTTCTCTTTTCCTTTTCTTTTTACTTTTCTTTTTTTAAATTCAATTAAAAAAAGTCAAACTGCCTTTTATTTAAGTAAATTATTTTTAACCTTAACCATTTTAAATGTTATACGCACAAGTGTGTATATGTCTACTCTAATGTACACAACATTATTCGATAAATTTTAAACGATGAAAAGTTGAAAATCCAAAAAATGATATTCGGTCATTTTTCGAGTTTCCTTTGAACCGGTTATTTTTGTAAACACGTTTTGAAAACAATTTTACCATCACTCGTAAAAGAGGTTTATTTGAGTTATAAAATCCATTAATCAATTATTAAAAAAATTAAATATTCATATTTAAAGTGATTAAATTCAAGGTTGTTACATCTTATTATTACATTGTTATCATATAACAATGATATAGTTTCTCAATATTAAATATTTTAGTAATCCATCTTACATGTTTCATATTAAATATTTTAATAATGTGTTTTTGCATAATGTTTGGAACATTCCCAACATCCTTTATTCTTATTATAAAAGATGTAATTTACAAATCCAATATCAAGTATTAAGCAACTAAACAATTACTGATTTTAACATCGTTAACAATCGCAGTATGTTGTTTGTTTATTATTTAGACACTGTTTGTACATTTTAATGCTTATTTATTATGGACACATGCTTTCTCTGCATTTTTATTTAAAATAAAACTATTTGATATTTCTATTAAAATACATATTTAATTTTGATGCTTATGGAATGGTACTTTCATACCATTTCTTGAATCATATCTCGAAAATTCACTAACTCAATATCGCTCCCACTAACTTAGAGACACTTTCATGGTTATGTTCAAACAGTCTATTCCAAATTATTATTAAGAATTTTCTATTATAACACAGATTTACCAAACCACAATGTCATACCAAGTGATTAATTTATGAGCAAACACTAATTAACTTGAGTGCATTGAAGGGTGAATCTATTATGTTAATTTCACAATTGAAATATACGATTTTATTCTTATCAATATTGCTCACTATATTCCAACTGCACTAGTCTTTCTCTTGAAGACACATTTACGGCCAATGAATCGTATCCTTTCATGTACATCTATCAAAACCGTATTTTGATAATGTACTTGGAATCCTTTCAGAATTGTGCATCACACCATATGGTAGAGTCAACACAGTTGACGGTTTAATTGATAACTGAGGATTTTCTATTCTCAATGTTGATAAGAAACTCATAGCTTCTTTTTGTTGGAACTGAGCCAATTCACAGCGGAAATTACGAGTAAGTTTAAAAAAAATCCCTTATTAGATCTATATTATGCCTATGAAGTCTAATTTATTTAGAAAAGTTCTAAATTTTATTTAAATAAAATCTCTTATTTATTTAAATCTATAAGTTGTATGCAATTTCATTTGATTTATATTTTATACATATAAATGTATACATATGTATCATATACATATGTGTGTGTGTGCATGTGTAACATGATAATCCATGCAAGGTATAACATGCATGTGTATAGATATTGAAATTTACATCATAACGGACTCGTTAGCTCATCCGATATGTATTGTATGTTGTCCAAATATATGTATATATTTAAAAATATTATTTATATAAATATTATAAATCTATATATATGTACATAAATATATGTGTGTATGTATATATGTTAATTTTCTTTACATAATTTTATGTGAATGATAATATTTAAAAACACACACACACACACACGTATATATCTCCGTGTGTGTGTAAATTATAATATGGACTATCGAGCGAGTCGATCCATAGTTGTCTAATAACTATCAATATGTAACCCCCAGATTCCCTCCGTTTTCATAAGTAATACATCGTCAAGCATTACGTACTCTAGTCTCAAGGATACATTGATATCCAATCTCGATGCATCTTGAGTAGGAATATAAAATGGTATATTTATTTTAATTATGATAAATTACTTACAGTAACAATACTTTGTAACTACTTTCACAAAATATACCATTGGTGGATTGACTATTAAATATACTTTTCATTAAATAATTTAATTAATATAACACATTATATCAAGTTAACAAAAACATCTTTTATTTTGAACAAGACTGAGATCGAATTAGATATGTAACAAATTACATAATTGCCCCAAGGGCATACCCTTAACTCTATCAATCTCCCACTTGCACTTGGAGTCAATTATGGAACCTTGTTCTAACTTCTCCAATCGCTTTTCTCAAAAATAGTCGAGTCAGTCCCTTAGTAAATGGGTATGTAATTTTGTTCGAATTATCTACTTTGTCAATAAACTCTCTCCAACACTAATAAACTACCTTAATCATGTGGAACAATTCAGAATATATCTCTTGACTTTTGGTGAGCTATAAGTTCTATTACGATTTATACCGTGACGTTGTTAACATATAACAATGCTATAAGATTTTCAACACTTGAAATCACCCTCGGCCCAGTTATAAATTTGTGCATTTATTATATATACACCGTTTTTATTGTGGCGCTATTCAAGGCAATGTACTTAGTCCTTTTTCAGCGAATCAACCACAACCTTTTATTTGGAGCATTTCAAACTCAAATATTAATATGAATTTATTATTGACATACCATACTCAATATCATTTATGAAGTTTGAGTCCGAACACTCCTTCATAAGGAGTTCATTGTTTTTGTAAATAATTCTCTATTATTTTGTAAATACACGAGAACATTACAAACTACCATTTAATGATATTAATTTGGATTTGATATTTGTTTCATGTGTTAAATACATAAAAAAGTCATGATGATAATTCCTATTGCCAAGCATAAGGAATCCATCTTACATTTTCCGTATTGAACATTTTAATAAGGCATCCTTGCATATCGTTTTAGGACAGTTCCAATATCATTTAAACTTACTATATAAGATAGTATTTACAAATCCAATGTTGAGTATCAGAAAAACTAAAACTTGTTTTAACACAAGTACATCATTAACAATCAGTAGTGTATTATTTACTTATGATTTAGAAATATTTATGTCCCTTTTAACATTCCTTCTTATGAGCAAATGCTTCCTCTGCATTTTGATTCACAATCAAACTATTTGATATTTCTATCAAAACGCTTCTTATGAGCACACGCTTCCTCTGCATTAATTCACAATCAAACTATTTGATATTTCTATCAAAACGCATGTTCAATTTTGATGCTTGTTGAACGACACTTTCGTATCTATTCTACAATCATATCCAAACACTTACAAACCCAAATATCACTCTCATTGACTTCGGGATACTATGATTGTTATGTGCAAATGGTCTATTCTAAATCATTATTTAGAATTTTCCATTTTAGCATATATATATATACCAAACACAAAGTTACACCAAGTAATAATATTATGAGTAAATTTGAACCAACCTGAGCACATCGAATTATGAATCTATTACGTTAATTATAACAACTGAAATTTAATGTATTATTCTCATTAATATGGCTCACTATATTGCAACTGCATTTGTCTTTCTCTTAATGACATAGTTGCAACCAATCGATCATATCCATTTGAGTACAACTTTCAAAATCATATTTTGATAATGTGCCTGAAATTTACTCCGATTTGCATGTCATACCATATCATAGAGTCAATACTCTTAGTGGCTTAATTCAAAATTGAGGCTTATTTATTCTTATCAAGAATAAGAAACTCAAAATTTCTCTTCAATATGTAAGAATACTCATTAGACACTCTAATCTGATGTGTCCATTTAGGTTAAGTAAATTTCATTTCATCCCACATAGTTTCATCTTTGGATCACATTGAAATCCGGTCAAATTCGAATAATTTCTAAAAGAAATTACTTTGCTATAAAGTTGGTAATTCTTGAAACAACAATTGTTTCTTAGTGCAATAGAATGGGTATTCATAAACACTTTATGAATTGCCTTATATATAAAATTGTTTTTGTTAAATATGCTAGTATATAATTTTTGTTTGATGATAATAAGCATATATATATTCATTAAAATGTATTTGTTATTGTACTATTTTAGTTTCACATAATTATATAAATATTTGCTGAATAAAATAAATAACACGGAATTTAAATTCAAATAGATATTTTATTCAAAAAAATATTTATCACAATTTTGAATAGTACAAATTTGAGCTCTCACTATATATACACAATTTCAATTACAATACAAATTCAATTATTTCACAATTTTCAATTTACATCAACACCTCACTATATATCACTCTTTCACTCGTATTTGATTTTAAGCTATACTCCATATTGAATCCAGCATCTGAGTTATCTGCAAAATAAACACCGGCACAATAAAATTGAAAAAGAAATATTTTTGCAATGAAAAATAAAATGTGTTGAAAATAGTATTTGCCTCAGTTATTTAGGTTGTTCGTCATCATTTATTTTTCAATTCTTCATACACGAACAACTTGTGACATGCACAGTGTATCATGGTATATGCCACAAGGACGCACATGCTGATATACACTTGATAAACCTGCAGGGATAGGTGAGCACAAGGTCAAACCCAATCAAAAGCTGGATTCAACTCAAGTGAAATACAAATAAAGTCACGATATTAGCACAAGGTCAAACCTGAGCTATAAGCTGGATGCAATACAGGTGCAAATCCAAATGTACACAATGAACACAAATGATTCAAAGCACATGATACAACAACTCAGACTCCAAGAGGAGCCAGCACGCATGCATACAACAAGTTTATATGACTCGAAGCAATGAAATCAGGCCAGAGGATCAAATGAAGTCACAAATGTACAAAACCAAGTGCAAGTCCAATATCTAAAGCAGACTACATGATGATGCCCGAAAGTAAACTGTACAAACAAGTACAAGCATATAACAGCTCAAATGTATCAAGGCTCCAAACATGTATGATATGATCAAGTGACACTGCAGCTACCAATTGAACACAGTCTCGACCAAAACAACTAACTACAACAGACTTCAATATGGAGTGGATTCAAGGCAGTGGAATTAGTGCACATGAAAACAGCGACTGAAGAAATAATCGTTGATTAGCTATGTATACTCAATACAACCCAGAATCAAATATCAGTGGAAAGAGATGGGTGCGTACATATTGAAACCAGACTCGAACAAACAACATCTCTACCAGGTGCATGACCATGAAAACAATGCAAGCTCAAATCAAAGCATGTACAGAGTAGTAGCAAGCATCACATACATATGTACTCGAGGAAACCAGAAAATATGCAAACAAAGCATATGGAATCAATTAAAAGACCACAATAATGAATAGATCAAAAGGCAAAAGTGAACCAGACCAACAGGGACCAAAACAACACATACACATACCCAGGCTCAATCAAAGTCAAATGCCTTTAAATGTACAAGATGATCTGCCTCGAAGTACATGACTCAAAGCTATGCAATAGATTAATAGTGAAACAAATTGGAGATGACCATCACCCAAAATGCAGACAAGTTCACTCATGAAACAACAGTCAAATGGCCAAAGTCAATTCCTAAAGCAAATGCAATGTCGAAGTAAAATTCTCATCTCAAAATATTTCCACAAAATCAAGTGACCGAAATCAACATAAATTCAAAGTACCAGAGAATTCAAAGCCGTGGTGACCAAGGGATTGAGCGGTTCAAAATCAAAGCCGTTATAATCAAGTAAACATATAATTATACGAATTGAACAAGTCAGATAAATCTCAAGCATTTAATTAAAAACCAGTGGTCGAGAAAAATCAATTGACGAATTCAAGTAAATATACTCGAACAAAATTATTGGAATTCGAATCCTATTTAAACCGTAACATCATTGGCATACTAAAAGCATCGAGTTCAAGCAAGCTAACCAATTAAGCAAAAAGCATAAATCACATACCATTAAAATGGAACTCGATCGAGAAGTAGCCGAAGCTAAGCAACGAATGATCGATCAATAGAGCAACGCGAGAACATAAACCGATCAACCATCCAAGCGGCGGCTTCAAAATCATGAAGCCCTAATTTTTGAAGGAAGTGGGACGAACGAGTAAAGAAGAAACGAGATAGCCATTTTTCTCAACACAAGGATTCAAGGCCGAAGAGATAACGTGAAAAAAAAGGGCCTGCATTTTTTTAGTGATAATTTTATTGTTGGCCGGTCTTAATTGTTTTGGGCCATTATTTTGAAATAGCATTTCAAGTTTTATTGTTTAATTTTTTTTTAACTTGTAGTTTTCTTTTAAACGTTTGTATATTCTAGTCGTGTGACTAGAGGATGAACTACGGTGGTGTAGTTCGAGAATTCGCACCTCAGTGGCTTAGTTGTGGTAGAGTTTTGAGCGTAGAGTTAGGTTATTCGATAGTGGGCGTCGCGAGTTTACTTGTGTAAGCGTCTGACTACTTAATTTCTAGTAGAAACCTTAGGGCCAGCCGGTAGGCAGGGTTTTGCCGAAGCTGGGTAAATCTTTGTTGTTTAATTTATGTTTTTTATATTATGCTATTATATGTGTTGCTATTATTCTGCTATTATCAATGCTGCAATTATTTTATATACTTCCACAATAATTTTTATAATTAATAGTATCATCCTATTCACCCCCCTCTAGGGTGAAATCGATCCTACAAGTGGTATCAGAGCTAGAAACAGAAGTGAATTTTTGTTTTAAAAATTTGATTTTTCAAAAATTGATTTTTGTTTTAAAAATTTGAATTTTAAAAAAAATGGCTTCTTTTAATAATGTTTTTGCTAAGGGTCAGTCCATAATTAGACCACCAATGTTCAATGGTGAATATGCTTACTGGAGAAATAGAATGAAATTTTTTCTAAAAACCATTTATGCTTGGAATATTGTTGAGGCAGGTTATAGGACAATAACTGTAGTAGTAGATAATCAAGAAATAGATAAACCGATGGATAAATGGATAGATCTTGAAAATAGACTACAGAATGCTAATGCTAAAGCTATGAATTCTATTATTTGTTCATTAGATCAAATCGAATTTAATCGTGTCTCACATTGTGTAACTGCGTAGGAAATATGACACACACTTGAAGTGACTCACGAAGGAACTTCTCAATTCAAGGAATCTTGCCTTGCCATGCTTAGTAGCGAATACGAGAATTTCAAAAAGGCAAAGGAAGAAAATGTCAAAGAGATGTACGGATGACTTTCCAATATTATATACAAATCTAAAGCTCTCGGAAAATCATACACAGAGTTGGAAATAGTCCAAAAAATCCTCAGAGTCCTTCCATAAAATTTTGAAGCAAAATTTACTGCCATGCAAGAATTAAAGGACCTGAAACAAATCAAAGTTGAAGAACTCATCGGATTTCTCACCACTTACGAGCTAGAAATGAAATTCAAGGAAGAACGCGGAGGAGGTGATACTCAAAAGAAATCGATAGCTCTTAAAGGAACAACTGAAAGTGAAGATGACGACGATGATGATGAGGATGGAGCTGAGCTGGCATTGATAATAAAGAAATTCAAAAGGTGGAATCGTAGATATGGAAATCCAGCTCTAAATTAACAACTGAAACGCAAAATAGTTAAGTTCTAGATAACGTAGAAGAGCGAGAGATCATCTGTCATAAATGCAATAAACCTGGCCATATCATGCCCAATTGTCCTCAAAATCGACTCGGCCAAGAAAAGAAATCGAAAAGGAGAAGTTTTGCAACCACGTGGAATAAAAATGATGATGATAAAAGCACTAGCAGTGAGAGTGAAAAATGCATATATATATGCCTTTGAGGTGATATAACTGATAGCAATGATGACGAGCCAATCTTGGTATCAAAACTTACACACTCAGAATTACTTATATATTTCCACGAAGTAAATGGCTGTTTTGAACAACATAGGGAGAAATACACTGAAATTGAATCACAAAGAGATACTTTAATAGAACTAAATAAACAACTTGATCAATTGGTTAAAAATTATCAAACCAAAATCCCTAAGTGTGACAAGTGTCCATCATTTGAAGAAGAAATTAAAAAATCAGAAATTAAAATAAAATCACTTGAAAATGAAATTCTGATTTTGAAAGAGAGTGAAAATACTAGGAGAGAAAATTCTATTAAAAAGTGCACACAATTGTTAAATGAAAATGAATCTCTCAAAACACAAGTCCAACAACTGTCTACGACTTTAGAAAATTTTTCAAAAAGTGAAAGATCGTTAAATATGCTATTAGGGAAACAAACTGTTGTTATGGTTAGACATGGACTTGGGTATAATCAATCAGAACGTGATAGAAAAGAAATTAATCAAGTCAATTCAAAGTGCACAGTATGTGGGAAAACTGGACATAATCATAATATTTGTTCGTATAGAGCCAAATACGTAAAAACCATTCCAATTTGGGTTCCCAAAGGCAAAAATATGAAATCCTTTAAAGTTAAATAAATCTGGGTGCCCAATGGAAAAAATATAAATAGCTTTGGGTCTACTCAAACATATTTTTCAAAATCATTTGCCATTAACAACTATGGACCTATAAAAACAAATAGGTCACAAAAATCTTTTCTCGTGTAGGTGTGGTGGCAGGCTAAGGAACAACTACAGTTTACATGGATTCTGGCTGTTCCAAGCACACAACGGACGACAAATCAAATTTCCTTAGCCTAGTATAAAGGTGACAGAATCACAATGAGCAACAACAAAATATTAGTAAAGGTAAAATAGGTAAACGTATATTCACCTTGAATGTTTTATTAAATGTGAAAATATGCACCATAATCTGAATTAAATCAGCCAATTATGTGATAAAGAAATGAATGTTGATTTTGATTCTAACTTATTCAAAAAAATTGGCCAGTTAACTTTTTACGTTGAGAACTCTACATGAGCATCTAGATTCTCTGAACTAGTTTATATAGATTTGTTTGGACTAGTGATATTGCCAGTTCAGATAATAAGAGATATTGTCTAGTATCGATTGATGATTACTCAAGATATTCGTGGATATACTTGGTTATTTTACTGCTGACACTATGTTCACTATTTGCACGGCTTCAATTCAATTTCATCTAAAAGCTATTAAAAATGATTTTAAGGCATTTTGTTACACACCTCACGGTCTGGTCTATAACATCCAACTAATGATAATCTTGAGTCTAAGAGAAATTCAAATGCAGATTACACTGGTAATTTAGTTGGTAGAAAAATTACTAGTGGAACGTGATTTATGTTGAGACATTCATTAGCTGCATCACATCATTTTCAAAGAAAATATCTGCATTTTTTCATTTCAAATAGCAGACATTTTTTTATAAAACCCCTTCCAGAAAATCATTTTTGTTGACCTTGTTTCAGATTGATCATTTAAGAAAATTTGATTTTGTAATTATTTTTGGATTTGATCTTAAATGACTACATTAACTAATCTGACTCCCTACTAATTATCGAAAAGATAAATAGTGATTAAAAAAGTAAAGAGTGTTGATATTAATCAGATATTATAACTTGAGATAGTATAATTAGTAAATTTCTTTTGAAATTTAAACAAGAGTAATAAAAAAAATTGTTGGTGAAAAATCCCATGACCATTTCTAATTCTATCATACTTCTAACAACCATCACTCATCAAAATCCAATATAGTATGTCAATATGTGGTATTTTAAATGGAAAGTCTTTCGTTTTTCAATTTATTATATTATTAGCAATAAAAACATCCAAATTATTCACTCTCATTTAAAAGTCCTCACGGTTATTCATGGATGAATTACTTGGAATTTTTGATTATGTGCTTCATTTAAAAGTCCTCACTGTTATGCATGTATAGAACACATCAAAATTGCTTGATAAGATAGACAAGTTGATTTTATTCCCATTTAAAAGTCCTCACTATTATGTGTGGTTAGAAGATGCTTGCATTCATATATTTTTATAAAATTTGGAATACTACTAATCTCATTTAAAAGTCCTAAAGGTTATGCACGATTAGTAGGTATTCAAATTCCTGATAAAAATATACCACAAATTGACATAACTATATGGTTTTGTATGATGACATTATCCCTATCATTCTAAAGTGGAATATGCATCAAACAGAGTATTTATGATTTTTGTTTGATTTTTTATTGGAATTTAATATTTATACTCAATTGGGTATTAATATTGTATTAATGTCTATCACTTTATCTGTATTTTCTAACATTATTACTTTTTTGTTGATCACAAAAGGAGGAGAGAAAAGTTAAGATTTTGGAAAATAAAGGTCAAATATTTTATATTGTATTTTCACTTGCATCAAGGTCCATTTGCATATTTTTATTTATTTTCATGCATACATGAAGGGGGAACTTTGTTGTAAATAGGGAGCATTCAAATAGGGGAGCAAATTGAACGATCAAAGTCGTTTAATAAATTCAAAATCTTAAATATATGTTTGTTATCATCAAAATGGGGAGATTGTTGAATATGCTAGTATATGTTTTTGTTTGATGATAATAAAAATATATATTCATTTAAATGTATTTGTTATTATATTATTTTATTTTCACATAATTAAATAAACATTCGCTGAATAAAATAAATAGCACAGAATTTAAATTCAAATAGATATTTTATTCAAACAAATACTTATTACAATTTTGAATAGTACAAATTTGAGCTCTCACTATATATACACAATTTCAATTACAATACAAATTTGATTATATCAAAGTTTTCAATTTACATCAGTACCTCACTACATTTCACTCGTTCACTCGTATTTGATTCAACTGTATTCCAGATTGAATCCAGCATCTGATTTATCTGCAAAATAAAAACTGACATAGTAAAATTGATAAAGAATTTTTTACAGTGTAAAATAAAATGTGTTGAAAATAGTATTTTCCTCAGTTATTTGGGTTGTTCATCATCATTTAATTTTGAATTCTTCATACATGAACAATTTGTGACTTGCACAGTGTATCACTGTACATGCCACAAGGACGTGCACACCGATATACACTTGATAAAACTGCAGGGATAGGTGAGCACAAGGTCAAACCTAATCAAAAGCTGGGTTTAACTCAAGTGAAATACAAATAAAGTCAGTCACGATATTAGCACAAGGTCAAACCTGAGCTGTAAGCTGGATTCAACTCAAGTGAAATACAAATAAAGTCAGTCACGATATTAGCACAAGGTCAAACCCGAGCTATAAGCTGGATTCAACACAGGTGCAAATCTAAATGTACACAATGAGCACAAATGATTCAAAGCATATGATACAATAACTCAGACTCCAAGAGGAACCAGCACACAGCATACAACAAGTTTACATGACTCGAAGCAATGAAATTAGGCCAGAGGATCAAGTATAATCATAAATTTACAAAACCAAGTGCAAATTCAATATCCAAAGCAGACTAAATGAAGATGCCAGAATGTAGACTGTACAGACAAGCGCACACACATGTAACAGCTTGAATGTACAGAGACTCCAAACATGTATGATACGACCAAGTGACACTACAGCTACCAATTGAACACTTTAACGACCCATAAATTTAACCGGTTTTAGTAACGTTATTAACTGAAATTTTGTGAAGTTTTAAACAGTAAAATCTTGAAATAAAAATTTGATATTTGGAATGCGTCTAATTAAATATAGCAACCGGTAAATTTTCATTCGAAAATATGAAAGTTTATTTCGCGCGTAAATTTACTTCAATTTAATCAGTTGAAAAGCGATGAAAATAAAACGTTTTCGAAACCTAAATATTTTTACATAGAAAAATTCTAAACCATCTTTTGAGCAAGCCGTCAGTTTGTCGTTTTTCCAAATTCGGACATTTTAGCTCCGTCGATCTTATTTTTCTGCGCTTTTCTTGCATTTTCCGCTATTAGAAAATTTTGAATTTTTATAATTCAATCATACCACCGATATATGTATACCATTTTGATCATCTCGTCACAATAATCTCTACGGTATATAAAATTCTGTGTTTTGAAGTTCGGTTCGTAACGGAAAAAAAATGAAACGGTGCGTCGTATCGGTACCGGAAAATTGTGACCTTAGCTTTTCTTTTCCTTTTCAAATTTTGTACGTGTAGGCAGTGAACCAAATAAAATTGTTTTGGTAACTTTTCCGAAATCCAACTGTCTTTTACAATTTTCAAAGTGCATTGACCAACAGCCATTAATTTTTAACATTCCCAGAGTTTAACATTTACTTTTTCTACTCCACTGTTTCCAATATATTCTATGTTTCGTTCATATTCCTTCTCTTCTTCCTGCTATTGTCTCTGCTGGTTTCATAAAATGTATTCACCTAAGTTATATTCTAAAAAAAAAAATTTATATAATACATATAGATCTGAACTGTAGCACGTTCATCTTCCTATGCTTGGAATTGTGCCGTGCTCCTCCTTTTGCAATCACTGCATGCAACCGATCCATCCATGACCCACCGCCTCATCACCATAACCCCACCAATCTTGGCCGAACTCATCCACGCACACAGCGACCGAGAGCCTCTCCTTCCCCCTCCTACCCTCACGCAGAGCCTGACCCAAACCCGACATCTTTTCCACCATCATCTCGAACTCAGCCACCCTACTTCCTCTTTTCCTATGCTTTAGCCGACTTCGGCTGCAGTAGACATTCTCGAGCCTCCCTGACAGCATCTCCCCTGTAGCCTAGCCTCCGTCCATAGCCCACAAGCCCCACGCGTCCTTACCTAATAGCGTGGTACCCCTGTTTGAATGCTCTTATTAAAGTCAGGTGTGCATATATTTTTGTTTGAATATTATTTTTGGTGTATGTATAAGTGCATAGTAGGATTTATATATTATTTATAATAGATGTATATACACATTTATATCACAGATCGTATATTTCTGGTGTATGTTGTATAGTGTATCGAAATGTATATAAATACGTTTACTAATATACGAAGCTATAAAACTATATTTTCTGATTTATATATAAGCTTTTAACAGTTGCATATGTTAGTGGTTACTTGTTTTTGCAATCTGTGTATGAGAAAATGGGTTTAATATAACTGCGTATAAATGAATGCATAGTTTATGCATTTGTACTTCTCTGTTACAGCCATCAATAGGGTATGTTGCATAGTATTGTTTATTTGTATTGATGTATATAATAGTAGTAATATGAAGTCGATTATGTATAGCCGAGTGTACATATTCATTAATTCTGTCCACTCATATTTAGTCAGTAGTTTCTTTTGCTTAAAAAAAAGTATGAATATGGTTATCGTAAAAGTTACTTTCGCGCATGTACATTGAAAAGCACGGTCGTGTCTACTCCGTGGCAGTATTTGACGTATACTATACTATTATTATTTTATTATTATTATTATGTCTATATTATTATTATTATTTTATTATTATTACTATGTTACATATATACCCGTAGCAGTCGTATATATACTTATATATTTGACATGTTGATATTTGCAACAAATGATATATAAAATCTTTGTATCTGGCAATTTAAACAAGTATGTATATATTAATTTAAAATATAATGGATATATAAGTCGGATTTAAATGTGTGTATAAATTTAAATTTATGATTTATTTGAAATGTATAAGTATTTCAAACTGAATATTGGGTTTAAAGAAACAATAATATATATCTTGTTTAAATTCTATAATAAGATAATTTGATCTGTACTCATCGATTTTTGTTATCAGCTTCGTCCGTCGTGCCAATCTAGCTTTGATTTGGGATTCGTGCTTGGATCCATAACTCATTCCATTGTCTATTCCTTCTAGCCTCGAAAGGTGAGCAATCACTCACGATTAATATTCTTTATTTATTAAATTTGATTTCAATTGAAACGATAATTGAAATTTGCTGCTGTTATTTATTGCACTGCTATTCATGTATCAGTTCACCTTTGACATCTGACACCATTATCTGTTAATTATACGATGATAATCCAGTTTGGTTGATGATTGATTGATTGTTAGCTGTTTATATTGGATGTTGAATTGTAATGTATAAAGTGATAAATATTACGCAATTGAATTTGACGTAGGATAGTTAAATGTGAATCGACATATGTGTTGAATTTGATTAATTAATTTGAATAACATGACCCCTTGTACTTGTTAAGTTAATTGACACGTAAAATTTGATAAATTAGACTTTGAACATGAACATATATTGGATTAATTGTTGTAGTATAAAATTTAATTGGACGACAAGTGGAAAACCGTAATGTAATAATCTTTAATCTACATGAAATGATAGTGTAGATTCTAGAAATAATTATATTAATTCGCACAAACAACAATGTGAATTAATACGATTATTTCGGAATTATTTGAATTGATTATTGGATTGTGTTTGATTGTTGTTATTTCTTGTTTATTTACTTTGACACCATCCTAGTTATCACACTGCAAGTTCCCTTTGTTATGTTGATTTTTGAATTGGAATTGGAATCGGGTTGAAATGATAAATACCCAAAATGAACTTGACTTAGGATAGAGAATTTAATAAATCCGATTGGTCAATAATTTGATTTAAAAATAAAATAATGATTTTATTCGAGTAAAGAATAAGTTTTGAAATGAAGTTGGAATTCGAATTTTAGAAAGGAAATTGTAAAGATTGAAATCTGAAACAAATATTAACTTAGTAATTGATGAAAGAACGTTGTAGAAATTTAATTATTTAATAATTTCATTTGGAATTATTAATAAATAATTTGGAATTAGGAATAATTGAGTTTTGAAATTATTAAGTTTGAAATCATTTTAAAAAAAATTTGAAATTATAAATAAGTTGGAATTATAATTAAGTTTAAAATTATTAAGTTGAATTTATAATTAAGTTGAAATGATTTGATAATTAAGTTTGAATTCGTAATTAAGTGGAAATGAATTAATAATTAAGTTTGAATTTATAATCAAGTTTGTAATTATTAAGTTTTGAAATTATTAACAGTTAAGATTGAAATTATTTAATAATTGAATAAGATTGAATTATTTGATAATTGAATAAAAATTGAATTCTTTGAAGAGAGAAATTTGAACTGTCGATTAGGGAATTTGATCTTCGTTAATAAATGAAATGAGGTTTCTTTTTATTTAGTCTAGAAAATTATTTAAATAAGTAAATAAGGGAAATTGAACTTCTTGAATATATGAAATCTAGTTTCTTTATTAATTGAGTTTAGAAATTTGTAACTAAGTAACTGAATAAGTGAAACTAAATTTCTTTAACAAGAAATAAAAGAGGATTTATTGAAATTAACGTAAGACTTGTAATTTTAAATAATTTGATTTGACGAGTTTAGTTTAATTCAAATTGTAAGTTTTGAGATAATGAGGGTTGAAATTAAATAATTGATTCAATGAATTGAAATTTAAATGGGAATTGTTTGAATGATAAATTAACTTAATGAATATTGAATGAAATCGATCAACATATTTAAATTGATTTGAATGTTAAATTAAGTTAATCTAAATGATTTCGGAATGAAACTTATATACGAACTTGAATCGATATTTGAATTGTTCTAAATAAAAATTGAAATTGAATTGTAAGACTTTGAAATGGTTATTTGGAAGTTTTGAAATGTAAATTTTTGGAAATTGATAGTGAAAGACTAATGAAATGTTGAATTTAAATTCTAATTGAAATTGAAATTGATTTGGTTTTGAAATTTACTAAACGACCAATCGGTGTAATAATTACGAAAGTTATTAAAGAGACCGGAATCGGTTATGGACATACTCTCTGTCTAAACCGAAAACCACTTTAATAACTATACGCGGAGTAATGATCCAGAATGAAGTGGTTGGAATGATGTACGTGATGACTGAAGAAAGAGAACGATAATGGATAGCCTTGACACTTGTGTCAAATTGGAAATGACTAAAATCAGGAGCCGTGCCGGGCCAAATGGGGTTAGCCACCTCGAGCGGACACACTTCTTCGTAACTACTACTCATTACTTGTGATTGATTGGTGCACCCTCGGAATTTCAGGAGTGTTGTTTCGCGGTGTTGCGATCGCTGCGGCGATGCGTTCTCACCAGTCCGGATCTGGCGAATGGTAGTTTCACTACCTTGGGCATTGCCTCATGTGCCTTGTCATACTTGTATCCCTTTATACGCGACCACTACGAATTTGTTTTGTGTTATACCTATGGAGTACTCCCTGATATCCCACCAGTTTACGGTGGAGTTTACAGTGCTGCATAGACTATGACATTTATAAAAATGTGTTAAGGGGGATAATGGTAATGCCTTAACACTATTTTGATACTTTATATTACCGATAGACATTATCTATTTAGCGTACACTACTACATAATAGATAGTTTAACGGATCCTCAGAGGATGGTGATTCCAACATCCTTTGAGTTACTTGTATTTCGATTTCTATTTCACTTGAGTTGGATTTATTGATATGAGAATATTAATCCTGACTCGAGTGTTTTGTGTTTTTGCTTTACGCTCGGGTCAGACTGAGAGTACCAGCTTTCGAGGCTCATCTTTGGACTTGGAGCTTTGCTTGAAGATCCAACCATCTATTCTGCTTCCAGTATTCGATGATTTCAGTGATGTATTTTGATTTGTATCGGATGTATCGTGTTACTCTTCTGTTGTAAACTCGGATGTATCTTATATATTTATATAGTAGCTTCATGAACTACTATCTCTTTTATTTCCGCTGCATATGATTACTCTGTGTCTGTTATTCTGTGATTATTTATTTACTGTATATCTGAGTTTTGCCAAATTTAAATTAACAATTCGGTATTTTGAAATTCAAGTCTGACATGTGCGGATGCGAATAGTCCAAAATAGCGGGTCGTTACAGTTGGTATCAGAGCTTTTGGTAGCTTTAGGCAAGACTCGGCATATAGGGTAAATGTATTTACAGAATCACTCTCATTCGAGTTTCAATCTCTTTCTTTTGACTCAAATTCCTTTGAATTTGGAACGTTCCCTCGGTTCCGAAATTCGTTCTTGTCCCTCACTATTCGTCTTATTTTAATCCCGGAGTATTCCATAACTCCACTTCGAATGATCTTTATAATGAGTCGGCGGTCTCGCCAATATTCGAATTATTTGTAAATGGGTGAAACTCCTTTACAATAGACATCGATTTACCGGAGATTTCTGTATCCTCGGTTTACGATGCTATCTATCTCCTGCTATACCTGAATTCTATCTCCTGAAATCGAATGTGATTTACCTCGGAATTCAGCATCGATCTTATTCTTGAAGTTATGGTCGATCCGGTGAAGGTTGCCCGTGAATTTAATAAGCTTATCTATCTTCCGATTTTGTTATCTTTGTTTCAAACTTATTATCGAATCAAAATTCTCTTTGATTTAATTTTCATAAAATTTAAATCTCTATACTTAATTTGAAATCCATCCTTGTATCGTCGAGCGAGGAAGTGTATTTGTAAATTTTCATTAAAAAAGTTTTGTATTGTGTTGTTTGAGTTGTTAATGTTGATTTGGATTTTCGATCGATTCGTCTGATCAACGGTATCGATAGGATTTCCAAAACACTTAAACAAAGCAAACTGACACAATAGTATTTTCGAATTTGGTAAATAAAATAAAGTTTGTATGATTATATTATATATATAAGTATGAATTTTCTTTTACTAAACTATAAAAATTTGATTGTTGTAATGATAATATTTGATTATCATTTATTGTTTTGTAAACCATTGACTATTTCAACATGCAAATTTGAAAATTTAATTGAATTTAAATTTAGAATTTGAGAATTTAATTTTCGATAATTTCGAATTATGGTCTTAAAGTTTTAAAATGTGTATTATATAAAATATTTTCGAATAGAAATAGTTTTCAAAAAAAATTTAAATGATCAAATCAGTGCTCTTCTCTTTGTCGCTGAAAAATAATTTCGGCGATGACGGCCGCATCATCGACGTTCATTTTCGAGTTTCGAAGTGGAGAGACTATTCTGTAGTTTGGCTACGGTTAGTTTTGAAAAATAAATTGATTTGAATTTCTAAACATGACTTGATTTATAATATATATTGAAGATTTTAAATTTGATTGATATATTATGAATATATGTATTTATTTTATCTCTATGTCGTTTGAAGATAATCGAAAATTTAATTCTTAAAATTTGGGTAAAGATGATTTCAATTATAAATGAAACCAAATTTTGAATTAATATTTAAACTTGAGAGAATTGAATTAGAAATTTTATTTGGATAATACTCAATTGCATTATATATAACTTACCTAAATTTTCAAAAGTTAATTATGTGATTGAATATTATACAGTAGAAAATGATATCAAAGGAATTTTTAAATGAATTTGAGTAGTTATAATAAGAGTAAATATACTTAATACATATGTGATTAGATACGTTATAAATTTAATAATAAATTGGAATAGAGAAGAATTAAATTTGTCGAATAAAGTATGATTAAAATAAGTGACTATTTAAATTCATGATCTTTGAAATCGTTAATTTAAGAAAATTGGATAATATACAATATAAATTGTCTTTATAAAATAAAATGTGAGTGCGTATAATAAATGTTATTCACTTAAATTTTAATAATAAAATGTTTATGGAGATAAATAAAATAATAAGTTAATAAATAATAGGTGTGATTAATAGGAGAAAATTTGTTTGAAAGTTAATAAATTGAGTTAAATCAACTTAAGGGAATATCTTGAATTAATTGAATTTAAATTGAATTTCATTTGAAAGGAATCTTTTGTACCTAACATTAATATATGAGAAATCAAATCAATTTAATGGAAACCTCGAATTTAAAAAAAAAACAAATTGTTGAATATAAATTTATTTAAATTGAAATTTATATGGTTTAAACTAATTATTTTATCTTGTTTTCGATCTACTTCTCTCTGGTGGTTTCTATTCTCCTACTTCCTTCCTTTTCGGGGACGAAAAGTTTTGAGTGGGGGAGAGTGTAACGACCCGTAAATTTAACCGGTTTTAGTAACGTTATTAACTGAAATTTTGTGAAGTTTTAAACAGTAAAATCTTGAAATAAAAATTTGATATTTGGAATGCGTCTAATTAAATATAGCAACCGGTAAATTTTCGTCCGAAAATATGAAAGTTTATTTCGCGCGTAAATTTACTTCAATTTAATCAGTTGAAAAGCGATGAAAATAAAACGTTTTCGAAACCTAAATATTTTTACATAGAAAAATTCTAAACCATCTTTTGAGTAAGCCGTTAGTTTGTCGTTTTTCCAAATTCAGACATCTTTAGCTCCGTCGATCTTATTTTACTGCGCTTTTCTTGCATTTTCCGCTATTAGAAAATTTCGAATTTTTATAATTCAATCATACCACCGATATATGTATACCATTTTGATCATCTCGTCACAATAATCTCTACGGTATATAAAATTCTGTGTTTTGAAGTTCGGTTCGTAACGAAAAAAAATGAAACGGTGCGTCGTATCGGTACCGGAAAATTGTGACCTTAGCTTTTCTTTTCCTTTTCAAATTTTGTACGTGTAGGCAGTGAACCAAATAAAATTGTTTTGGTAACTTTTCCAAAATCCAACTGTCTTTTACAATTTTCAAAGTGCATTGACCAACAGCCATTAATTTTTAACATTCCCAGAGTTTAACATTTACGTTTTCTACTCCACTGTTTCCAATATATTCTATGTTTCGTTCATATTCCTTCTCTTCTTCCTGCTATTGTCTCTGCTGGTTTCATAAAATGTATTCACCTAAGTTATATTCTAAAAAATATATTTATATAATACATATAGATCTGAACTGTAGCACGTTCATCTTCCTATGCTTGGAATTGTGCCGTGCTCCTCCTTTTGCAATCACTGCATGCAACCGATCCATCCATGACCCACCGCCTCATCACCATAACCCCACCAATCTAGGCCGAACTCATCCACGCACACAGCGACCGAGAGCCTCTCCTTCCCCCTCCTACCCTCACGCAGAGCCTTACCCAAACCCGACATCTTTTCCACCATCATCTCGAACTCAGCCACTCTACTTCCTCTTTTCCTATGCTTTAGCCGACTTCGGCTGCAGTAGACATTCTCGATCCTCCCTGACAGCATCTCCCCTGTAGCCTAGCCTCCGTCCATAGCCCACAAGCCCCACGCGTCCTTACCTAATAGCGTGGTACCCCTGTTTGCATGCTCTTATTAAAGTCAGGTGTGCATATATTTTTGTTTGAATATTATTTTTGGTGTATGTATAAGTGCATAGTAGGATTTATATATTATTTATAATAGATGTATATACACATTTATATCACAGATCGTATATTTCTGGTGTATGTTGTATAGTGTATCGAAATGTATATAAATACGTTTACTAATATATGAAGCTATAAAACTATATTTTCTGATTTATATATAAGCTTTTAACAGTTGCATATGTTAGTGGTTACTTGTTTTTGCAATCTGTGTATGAGAAAATGGGTTTAATATAACTGTGTATAAATGAATGCATAGTTTATGCATTTGTACTTCTCTCTTACATCCATCCATAGGGTATGTTGCATAGTATTGTTTATTTGTATTGATGTATATAATAGTAGTAATATGAAGTCGATTATGTATAGCCGAGTGTACATATTCATTAATTCTGTCCACTCATATTTAGTCAGTAGTTTCTTTTGCTTAAAAAAAAAGGTATGAATATGGTTATCGTAAAAGTTTCTTTCGCCCATGTACATTGAAAAGCACGGTCGTGTCTACTCCGTGGCAGTATTTGACGTATACTATACTATTATTATTTTATTATTATTATTATGTCTATATTATTATTATTTTATTATTATTATTATGTTACATATATACCCGTAGCAGTCGTATATATACTTATATATTTGACATGTTGATATTTGCAACAAATGATATATAAAATCTTTGTATCTGGCAATTTAAACAAGTATGTATATATTAATTTAAAATATAATGGATATATAAGTTGGATTTAAATGTGTGTATAAATTTAAATTTATGATTTATTTAAAATGTATAAGTATTTCAAACTGAATATTGGGTTTAAAGAAACAATAATATATATCTTGTTTAAATTCTATAATAAGATAATTTGATCTGTACTCATCGATTTTTGTTATAAGCTTCGTCCGTCGTGCCAATCTAGCTTTGATTTGGGATTCGTGCTTGGATCCATAACTCATTCCATTGTCTATCCCTTCTAGCCTCGAAAGGTGAGCAATCACTCACGATTAATATTCTTTATTTATTAAATTTGATTTCAATTGAAACGACAATTGAAATTTGATGCTGTTATTTATTGCACTGCTATTCATATATCAGTTCACCTTTGACATCTGACACCATTATCTGTTAATTATACGATGATAATCCAGTTTGGTTGATGATTGATTGATTATTAGCTGTTTATATTGGATGTTGAATTGTAATGTATAAAGTGATAAATATTACGCAATTGAATTTGATGCAGGATAGTTAAATGTGAATCGACATATGTGTTGAATTTGATTAGTTAATTTGAATAACATGACCCCTTGTACTTGTTAAGTTAATTGACACGTAAAATTTGATAAATTAGACTTTGAACATTTGAACATATATTGGATTAATTGTTGTAGTATAAAATTTAATTGGACGACAAGTGGAAAACCGTAATGTAATAATCTTTAATCTACATGAAATGATAGTGTAGATTCTAGAAATAATTATATTAATTGGCACAAACAACAATGTGAATTAATACGATTGTTTCGGGATTATTTGAATTGATTATTGGATTGTGTTTGATTGTTGTTATTGCTTGTTTATTTACTTTGACACCATCCTAGTTATCACACTGCAAGTTCCCTTTGTTATGTTGATTTTTGAATTGGAATTGGAATCGGGTTGAAATGATAAATACCCAAAATGAACTAGACTTAGGATAGAGAATTTAATAAATCCGATTGGTCAATAATTTGATTTAAAAATAAAATAATGATTTTATTCGAGTAAAGAGTAAGTTTTGAAATGAAGTTGGAATTCGAATTTTAGAAAGGAAATTGTAAAGATTGAAATCTGAAACAAATATTAACTTAGTAATTGATGAAAGAACGTTGTTGAAATTTAATTATTTAATAATTTAATTTGGAATTATTAATAAATAATTTGGAATTAGGAATAATTGAGTTTTGAAATTATTAAGTTTGAAATCATTTTAAAAAAAATTGAAATTATAAATAAGTTGGAATTATAATTAAGTTTAAAATTATTAAGTTGAATTTATAATTAAGTTGAAATGATTTGATAATTAAGTTTGAATTCGTAATTAAGTGGAAATGAATTAATAATTAAGTTTGAATTTATAATCAAGTTTGTAATTATTAAGTTTTGAAATTATTAATAGTTAAGATTGAAATTATTTAATAATTGAATAAGATTGAATTATTTGATAATTGAATAAAAATTGAATTCTTTGAAGAGAGAAATTTGAACTGTCGATTAGGGAATTTGATCTTCGTTAATAAATGAAATGAGGTTTCTTTTTATTTAGTCTAGAAAATTATTTAAATAAGTAAATAAGGGAAATTGAACTTCTTGAATATATGAAATCTAGTTTCTTTATTAATTGAGTTTAGAAATTTGTAACTAAGTAACTGAATAAGTGAAACTAAATTTCTTTAACAAGAAATAAAAGAGGATTTATTGAAATTAACGTAAGACTTGTAATTTTAAAGAATTTGATTTGACGAGTTTAGTTTAATTCAAATTGTAAGTTTTGAGATAATGAGGGTTGAAATTAAATAATTGATTCAATGAATTGAAATTTAAATGGGAATTGTTTGAATGATAAATTAACTTAATGAATATTGAATGAAATCGATCAACGTATTTAAATTGATTTGAATGTTAAATTAAGTTAATCTAAATGATTTCGGAATGAAACTTATATACGAACTTGAATCGATATTTGAATTGTTCTAAATAAAAATTGAAATTGAATTGTAAGACTTTGAAATGGTTATTTGGAAGTTTTGAAACGTAAATTTTTGGAAATTGATAGTGAAAGACTAATGAAATGTTGAATTTAAATTCTAATTGAAATTGAAATTGATTTGGTTTTGAAATTTACTAAACGACCAATCGGTGTAATAATTACGAAAGTTATTAAAGAGACCGGAATCGGTTATGGACATACTCTCTGTCTAAACCGAAAACCACTTTAATAACTATACGCGGAGTAATGATCCAGAATGAAGTGGTTGGAATGATGTACGTGATGACTGAAGAAAGAGAACGATAATGGATAGCCTTGACACTTGTGTCAAATTGGAAATGACTAAAATCAGGAGCGGTGCCGGGCCAAATGGGGTTAGCCATCTCGAGCGGACACACTTCTTCGTAACTACTACTCATTACTTGTGATTGATTGGTGCACCCTCGGAATTTCAGGAGTGTTGTTTCGCGGTGTTGCGATCGCTGCGGCGATGCGTTCTCACCTGTCCGGATCAGGCGAACGGTAGTTACACTACCTTGGGTATTGCCTCATGTGCCTTGTCATACTTGTATCCCTTTATACGCGACCACTACGAATTTGTTTTGTGTTATACCTATGGAGTACTCCCTGATATCCCACCAGTTTACGGTGAAGTTTACAGTGCTGTATAGACTATGACATTTATAAAAATGTGTTAAGGGGGATAATGGTAATGCCTTAACACTATTTTGATACTTTATATTACCGATAGACATTATCTATTTAGCGTACACTACTACATAGTAGATAGTTTAACGGATCCTCAGAGGATGGTGATTCCAACATCCTTTGAGTTACTTGTATTTCGATTGCTATTTCACTTGAGTTGGATTTATTGATATGAGAATATTAATCCTGACTCGAGTGTTTTGTGTTTTTGCTTTACGCTCGGGTCAGACTGAGAGTACCAGCTTTCGAGGCTCATCTTTGGAGTTGGATTTTGCTTGAAGATCCAGCCATCTATTCTGCTTCCAGTATTCGATGATTTCAGTGATGTATTTTGATTTGTATCGGATGTATCGTGTTACTCTTCTGTTGTAAACTCTGATGTATCTTATATATTTATATAGTAGCTTCATGAACTACTATCTCTTTTATTTCCGCTGCATATGATTACTCTGTGTCTGTTATTCTGTGATTATTTATTTACTGTATATCTGAGTTTTGCCAAATTTAAATTAACAATTCGGTATTTTGAAATTCAAGTCCGACATGTGAGGATGTGAATAGTCCAAAATAGCGGGTCGTTACAAACACAGTCTCGACCAAAACAACTAACTACACCATACTTCAACATGAAGTGGATTCAAGGCAATGGAATCAGTGCACATGAAAACAACGACTGAAGAAACAATCGTTGATTAGCTATGTATACTCAATACAACCCAGACTCAAATATCAGTGGACAGAGATGTTTGCATACACATTGAAACCAGACTCGAACAAACAACATCTCTACCAAGTGCATGACCATGAAAACAATGCAATCTCAAATCAAAGCATGTACAGAGTAGTAGCAAGCATCAAATACATATGTACTCGAGGAAACCAGACAATATGTAAACAAAGCATATGGAATCAATTAAAAGACCACAATAATGAATAGATCAAAAGGCAAAAGTGAACTAGACCAACAAGGACCAAAACAACACATACACATACCCAGGATCAATCAAAGTCAAATGCCTTCAAATATACAAGATGATCTGCCTCGAAGCACATGACTCGAAGCTATGCAACAGACCAACAGTGAAACAAAGTGGAGATGACCATCAACCAAAATGCAGACAAGTTCAGTCATGAAATAGCAGTCAAATGGTCGAAGTCAATTCCCAAAGCAAATGCAACGTCGAAGTAAAATTCTCATCTCAAAATATTTTCACAAAATCAAGTGACTGAAGTCAACGTAAATTCAAAGCCGTAGTGACTAAATGATCAAGGAGTTCAAAATCAAAGCTGTGATAACCAAGTAAACACAGAATTATACAAATTGAACAAGTCAGAGAAATCTCAAGCATTTAATCAAAATTAGTGGTCGAGAAAAATCAGTTGATGAATTCAAGTAAATATACTTGAACAAACTTATAGGAATTCGAATCTTATTTAAACAATAACATCATCGGCATACTAAAAGCATCGAGTTCAAGCAAGCTAATTTGTTAAGCAAAAAGCATGAATCGCATACCATTAAAATCGAACTCGATCGAGAAGCAGCCGAAGCTAAGCAATGAGCGATCGATCAATAGAGCAGTGTAAGAACATAAATCGATCAACCATCCAAGCGATGGCTTCAAAATCATAAAGCCCTAATTTTTGAAGGAAGAGGAATGAACGAGTAAAGAAGAAATGAGACAGCCATTTTTCTTAACACAAGGATTCAAGGCCGAAGAGATAAAGTGAAAAAAAGAAGCCGACATTTTTTTAGTGTTAATTTTATTGTTGACCGGTCTTAATTGTTTTGGGCCGTTATTTTAAAATAGGGTTTCAAGTTTTATTGTTTTAAATTTGTTTTTAATTTGTATTTTTCTTTTGAATGTTTGTAAATTCTAGTCGTGTGACTAGGGGACGAACTACAGTATGTAGTTCGAGAATTCGCAACTCAGTGGCTGAGTTGAGGCGTGTAAGCGTCTGACTACTTAATTTTTAGTAGAAACCTTGGGGGCATCACGTAGGCAGGGTTTTACCGATGTTGGGTAAATCTGTGTTGTTCTATTTCTGCTTTTTATATTCTGCTATTATTTGTGTTGCTATTATCAGTGTTGCAATTATTTATGTACTTCCTTAATAATTTTTATAATAAATAATATCATCCTATTCACCCCTCCTCTCTAGGGCGAAATCGATCCAACAGTTTTGATTTTAGCTTATAATACTTATGTTCATAACATTAATTAGTCATCTAATGACTATCGTACCCAAACTTCTTTTGGGCGATTGATATAAGATCAATTACGAATAATTATTACTTGCAGTCTTTTGACTCACACAACCCACCAACTTTTTGGCCTAAGACATGATAAAGTTTCTTGTAAACCCATATCTTCTATGGTTTTTAAACTACTCTTTGGATGACATAACTTTGTGTACTACTCTTAAGTACACACCTTATAGAAAGAGTTCAATTCAACTTCAATCACCATTAATCGTGCATTGTCCAACAAAGTTTGACTACTCCTTATCAATACATATTACGTATTTTAAGGCGAAGTTACTGTTGAGAATGGATCTTTACTCATTTTAGGTACGTTTGGAACTCTTTCCAGTATACTTATTCACATGATCAAATAGAATCAATTCTTCTACATGTTATATTATTTACTTCCATTTTATATTCTATGAGATTATCATAAACCTTATACATGTGTATCATATACTCGTGTTCATGCTTGTGACAACTCATCGGTGAATATGAGGAAGTATGTGGAACCGTTTTGGTATTAATAGACTTATGATTATATACATCTATATGTACCTAAAGTTTATTAACTCTTATAATGCTCCCACTAAATGGGTGCATAGCCCTTAATTTTTTGAGATATAATTAACCAGTATCATATGATTCATATCATATAATAAAAATTATTTCTTAAAATTATGGTAGTCCAAAATTCCAAAATAATTGTAAATAATTTTAGATACTTCAGTATTTCCAATGCATAATTTTTTTGTGAAAATAAATATCATAGTATAATTTTATTTCATAATGAATATTCATAATATTCACATTGAAATATAATTATATCTATTTTTCAGTCGACATCAAAAAATAGTTATTATTTAATAAATAATGTTTGGTGGGTTTTACAAAAATAATTTTCGTAATTTGATGCAATTAATAAGTGCTATATGGCATGCTTCCACTATTCCCACCATTACAATAATAGCATACTAAATTCGGAGGTCCATCATTCACTTAATATAGATTATTTATTTCATACACTTTAACTAGTTTATAACGGAAAGTTCTTTGATCGAATATCTTGAAATCAAAGAAATAAATCTTATAGAAAATAACTTTTTATATGAACATACATTTTGAAATAGAAATTATATTTCTTATTCCAATATTAAGTATCAATTATTCTTTTACAATTCTCGTTACTGATGTTTCTTTATTAAGCAGAAGTGACCATTCACTCTCTTTATCTCAACTATACCTTTAATCACATCTACTTTTATACATTCGTTTTCTTTTTAAATGGTCGAACCGTTCAAAAGAAATTCCTTACTATGACATCATAACAATCTCTTTACCAAAGTGTACTTGAATATCCTTAACATTTAAGGATATCAAATATTTTGCACTTTGTGTAAACTTATTAAGCCGATATTTCAGTAATCGAATTCATAGACCTTTCTTCTAGTTTTGGTCTATTGTTACATTTAACATAGTACGATCCATTTTGTAATCAATCAAGTTGAATATTAGATCTCATAGTACTATTTATTAGCCCATTTCGAACGAACTAACTTCATCGAAGTATCATACATTACGAACTATGATCGTTCCCTATGTAACACTTATATATGACGGTATATGGATCAAATATCCATAGTCTTGCATTGCTTTTGAGTTCAGAACTCACTGAATGCAACATACGATCTCGACCAAATAAACACCTAAATGACCAAATTACAAATATATTAAGTACTTGCATGGGTATAGAAAACATTAACATGCAAGAAGTATTTAATAGTAAGTGTATATATATATTATATTTCTATTTGTCAATCTTCAATTCAGTTCATTTATATATCTTAAATTATAAACATTTATTCAATCGTATTAAATGCACAACTTTATCAATTTAGACTATTCTAATATTACGTAGCTTATGTTCTTACAATACTAGAAGGGTTAAATGTTATCATTTCATTTTTCTAATAAGACTCCTACTAGTCTTTTATGTTTTTCCAAACCCTAAGTCAAAACGTAGAAGTCTTTCGACTTCACTAGTAAGTGTTAGGACTCATCCATCTTAGAATTCTGACCTTGAGTCTGATTAACAGGTCATAGCTCTAAGGATAATGGATAACTCCTTATCGGTTGTATCTTATACAACTCATAACCCATTGGTACTTTGTACTAATTCCTCTTTAACATTGAGTCTGCTCAACAAATGTAAACGAAATTATTCACTCGTACCTACCATATCACGATGACCTAAGTATAGTATATGTACCTGAGTTTTCTCAACAAACACATATAGTTATCTTACCTCGTCTGTTCAATATATTAATAATACTACTTATAACATTCCCAACTTGAGTCTGCTCAAAAACCAACGAGTATGCAAGAAATTTATTAATATATATGGCAAATGACAACGTTATATTGAATATTTGTAATCTTTAATATTGAGAGATATTGACTTATGGAATAATAAAATTCTTATGAATTACTCTCGTGATTCAAGTGTCGGACACATCAAAATTCATGGTATACATACATTTATGGATGTATTTATTCCTTAAGTCTATGTAGGTTTTTTTTAATGTTCCACCTTTAATTTATACATTTGTATTATATAAGTTTTATTTTATATAATTTTTATATTTTATATTACTTATACAATAATCTTATGTATAACATTATATTAAATAAATCTTATTTAATTAATTAACATTTTAATTAATTTCATATTAATACAACATTTACATATATTCATTAAGTATTATGTACTATCAGTGTTACAAATTTATCTTATATATGTATATATTCATTTAATTAATTAACCTTTAATTAGTTCATTTAATTAATTATCCTTTAAATAATTTTATTTAACAAAACTAATTTTCATCAAAAAAATTAAACAATTTTCATTAAATTATATTAATTTTGAAATTAATTTATATACATACATGTATACTTATGTTAATTTAACATTTTAAGACAACATAACATATATCATAATATACAATACATGTGTATATATTTATTAATTAATTATCTTATTTAATCAATATGTTTTATTAGTCTTATTAATTAATTTTAAATTTCAAAATTAACTTATATTGATTATTAAACATTTAAAAAATATTATAACTTTTATAATATATGTTTTATTTTAAATTTTAAATTTAATTTTTAAAATACAACAACAACAACAGAGCCATTATTTCCAAACAAGTTGGGGTGAGATGGAACCCGAAACTAAATGACAAAAGTAATTTAAAGGCTACAACAATAACAATGATAAAATTAAGTCAAATAGGTAAATTAATAATAACAGTAACTAAGTAAAATAAAGATAGAAATACATATGTATGTAAAAAAACAAAAAAACAAATAATAAAAATAATAAATAAAATAAATAAAATAAAAAATAAAAATGATGATAACAGTACAAATAGTAATAATGGTGCTGATAGTAACATTGATCAAAGGCCAAACGCTACGTCTTGGGCTCTTTTCCCTGAATCCTATAATCTAAAACTTATAAGGCTCATAGCTTAGGGTTCTGGTACGTGGATCGCTAACTTCCACGCGCTCCTATTCGTTACCAGCCTTCGGCTATATTCCAACCCTTTAAGTCCCTTTTAACAACTTCCTCCCATGTCAAATTTGGTCGACCTCTACCTCTCTTTGAGCAAATGACACGGCCTATGGTTCCAACGTGCACAGGTGCCTCGGGCGGCCTTTATTGGAGATGTCCAAACCATCTTAAGCGATATTGAATTAGCCTCTCCTCAATTGGTGCTACTCCAAGTTTTTCACGTAAATCATCATTTCTAATTAGCTCTCTTCTTGTATGACCACAACTCCATCGCAGCATACACATCTCTGCTATGCTTATCTTCTGGACGTGTTGGTTTTTAGTAGGCCAACATTCTACACCGTACAACATCGCAGGCATAATTGTCATTCTATAGAACTTTACTTTAAGCTTCCGTGAGACTTTCTTATCACAGAGAGTGCCAGATGCTTGTCGCCACTTCACCCATCCCGTTCGAATTCGAAAAATAACATCTTCATCTATCTCACCATTACACTACAACATTTATCCTAGATATCGAAAGGATTCCTTTTTAGAAACTATTTGTCCGGCCAGAATAACATCTCCCTCCTATGACCTGACACCACTGAACTCGCACTTCATATACTCTGTTTTAGTTCTACTAAGCCTAAATCCCTTAGGTTCTAAAAGTCTGTGTCCACAGCTCGAGTTGTCTATCAACCCCAATCCTACTATCATCAATTAGCACAACATCATCAGCAAATAGCATACACTAAGGAATCTCTCCTTGTATACTCTCTGTAACCTCATCCATCACTAGGGAAAAAATCTAGGGGCTCAAAGCTGACGCTTGATATAATCCTATGTTAATAGGGAAGTCAATGGTTACACCATCGCATGCTCTGACACTAGTCACAACATCATCATCGTACATATCCTTGATAAGGGTAATGTACTTTGTTGGGACTCTCTTCTTTTCCAGAGCCCACCACATCACCTTTTGTGGTACTCTATCATAAGCTTTCTCTAAATAGATAAAAACCATGTGTAAATCTTTCTTTTACTCCTTAAACCTCTCCATAAGTTGTCTTATTAAGAAAATAAACTCCATGGTCGACCTCTCGAGCATGAAACCAAATTGGTTTTTTGAAACGCTTGTCATTCTTCTTAATCGATGTTCGATGACCCTCTTCCATAGCTTCATTGTATGGCGCATAAGCTTAATTCCTCTGTAGTTTGTGCAATTTTTTATATCCCCTTTATTCTTAAAAATTGGAACTAATATGCTTCTCTTCCACTCATCTGACATCTTGTTTGATTTGAAAATATTATTGAACAACTTAGTTAGGCAGGCTATCCCTGCATCTCCAAGGCATCTCCATACCTCAATGGGGATGCCATTAGTCCCCAATGTCTTGCCTAATTTCACCCGTTTTAGCGCCTCCTTTACCTCGGATTCTTGAATTCTCTGAACAAAATGCCTACTGTTGTCATCAAAAGAATCATCTATCTCGATCAAAGTGCTATCACCTTCTTCATTAAATAGCTAATTGAAGTAATCTTTCCATCTATTTTTTATCTCATCGTCCTTCACCAAAAGTCTATTATAATCATCTTTGATACGTTTATCTTTATTGAAGTCTCTTATCTTCCTTTCACGGAGCTTAGTTATCTTATAGACATCTTTTTCACCCTCCTTCATACTTAGCTTATGATACAGCTCTTCATACGCCCGACCCCTTGCTTCACTCACCGCTCTCTTTGCGTTCTTCTTTACAACTTTGTACCTTCACATATTGTCCTCGCTCATGTGATGATGCAAGCACTTATAGCATTCCTTCTTCTCTTTGATACCTTTTGCACATCACTGTTCCACCACTACGAATCTTTAGGTTCGTGTTTGTTTCCTTTCGTTACCCCAAACACCTCAGTAACCACTTTCTGAATGCGCGTTGCCATCTCATCCCACATGTGATTTGCTTCTCCTTCCAAATTTCATGCCCCTTCTCCCATCACCCAATCCTTAAACACCCGTGAAGCGTCTCCTTTGAGTTTTCACCATTTCGTGCGACTAATCTTGGCTCCTTTATCCCGTCGAACACGTATCCGAAGACGAAACTCAGATATCAAAAGCTGATGTTGTGAAACAAAAAATTCTCCATGTATGACTTTGCAATCTACATAAGCTCGTTTGTCATCTTTTCTAGTAAGGAAAAAATCAATCTGGCTATAGTGTTGACTACTACTAAAAGTAACTAAATATGACTGTCTCTTTCTAAAGAAGGTATTAGCTATCATGAGGTCATAAGAATAGCGAAACTCAGTATTTCTTCTCCTTCTTGGTTCCTATCGCTATATCCAAAACCACCATGCACTCTTTCAAACCACCACTAGCCGTACCAACATGCCCATTGAAATCTCCTCCTATGAAATTTTTTTTGCTACTAGGCACATCTCTAACCATAACATCTAACTCTTTCCAGAAATTCCTCTTGAAGACTTCACTTAGACCTACTTTAGGGGCATAGGCACTATCGACGTTCAGAATCATACCAGCTTTACTAGGATGATCCTATCCTCTTGTCTTTTGACGCCGACAACTCAGTTTCTAAGTTTCTTGTCAATTAAGATGCCAACCCCGTTCTTGTTACGCTTTTTTCCATGTACCATAATTTAAAGCCTTTTAATAATTAAAATAATTTGGAAATATATTTTATAACATTTATAATATTTTTCTTATTTTAAGTTTAACTTTTAGATTTACAACTTTTATTTTAATTTAAAAACGGCCCAATTCAAATTTGGGCCTTTTTTAGTAAGGATAACCTTTTGGATTTACCTTATAATTTCAGGCCAGGCTAATGGCCAATAGGGTACAGTCCTTGATTACTCAAACCAAACTTAAAACCCTACTTTTCTAGACACCCAACTATATAAGTAGGCTTTGATTAGTTAACCCTAACATGACTAATTCAAACCACATAGGCTATTGGGCTCTGATATCATTGTTAGAATTGGGCCAATCTACAATGGAAATTATGGGTGAATTAAAAAATAATCCTTATTGGATCTATATTAGGCCTATGAGTCTAATTTATTTGGAACATTTCTAAATTTTATTTAAATAAATTCTCTTATTTACTCAAATCTATAAATTATGTACAATTTTATTTGATTTATATTTAATACGTATATGTACACATATGTATCATATACATATATGTATGTATATGCATGTGTAACATGATAATCCATACAAGGTATAACATACCCATATATAGATGCTGGGATTTACATCGCAAAGGACATGTTAGCTCAACCGATATGTATTATATGGTCCAAATATATGTATTTATTGAAATATTATTTATATAAATACTTTAAATCTACAAATATGTATATAAATATATAATTATATATGTTATGTTTATTTAAATAATTTTATGAGAATGAAAATATTTAAATATACATATATATGTATGTAATATATATATATATATATAATATTAATAATTTATATATATATGTGTTATTGTTGTGAATATTAAAATAATATATAGATATTCATAAACATATTTATAATATCTAAATGTGTGTGTATTAATTAACTAAATTTTTTATTTTCTAAATTTTTAAACAGTTTCGGATCTTATGCACTGCACAATTAAATTCTATTATATTAAAAAATATGTAAACAAATTTAGTAGTCGAACATCAATAAAAAACTAATAAAAATGTTTTTAAAGCAATTTATTCAAATTTTAAATTTATAGAAAATATAATATGATATTTTGAGGTTTAAAAAAATTCATAATTTTTCTCGACCAAAATTTATTTTTTATTATATAATTATTGTTGCTCGTATATTGTAGTAATTTTTAAAAATAGGAAAAATCGTTTTTTTTAATTCTCATTTTTGGCCAAAATCTTATTTTATGGTAAAATAATTTTATAAAATTTAAAAATTAATTTTATTTCATAGGAATTATTTAAATAGTATATTGATTTAATTAGTATTAAATAATAGTAAATAATTATCAAAAATATCTTACAGCTATTGAAAACTATAATCATTGTAAATATACATGTATAAAACATATATGTTCAGTTATTACCATGAAATGATGTTACAATTAAACACAAACCATATAAGTATAATTAAATGTTATATTTATAAGTATATATTAACTAATAAAGTAATAATTATTATAACTAAAATATTCGACAGTGCATATTTGATCTATACATAAATTTTTTTTTTTTTAAATAATCAAGTACATATAACCAATCTAGTATGCGACAACATCAATACATATAAGAATCATCATCCAACTAATGATATAATAACAATAATATATATATGAATAACAAAATATTATCTTGAAATTTTAAGATATATAATACAATAAAGACATAACTAAAACAAATGCCTTGAAGCACAACCTATAATGATGAACTCTCCCTCCTTTGAAATTTTTTCAATTTGGCAGAATGCTAATCCTTGAATTGTGGACCTTTAACTATCAAATAACACTCGTATTTTGAGTGATTTGAGTTCGATTTTCCTAAGCTTCTAGGGGATGAAATCAGACAGCAATGGATGGGAATAATGGCAGCAAAAAGATTTTTTTTCAATTAGGCTTAGAGGTATTTAAATAGTGGATGGAAGAGAGAAAATAATAGATCATATCTCATACCAATTACCACTAAATCTAAGCCATCCAATTCTAACATCTCTAACCTATTTAAGCGGCCCGCTATAGCCCTTATTACAGCCGGACATGAACCATCATCATGGGCCAATATCTCATTTAAGCCCATAAAAATACCATTTAATTAAATCTAATTTAATTGCATATCGATATCGTATATAAACCGATATATTTATAACTATTATGCATATATTCAATAATATTTATTCCTCAAATCATATTCAAACTTTATAATTAATATTTCATAAAGGTTGATTAATTTAATTAATCTATAACAATTATAATTAATTAAGCCTCTTGGTCAAAAGAGAGTTCATCATTTCGGTTGCGTTACTTGTCGGGTGTAAGTTTGGTCAGCGACTAATATCGAACTATTCAAATATTAACATTCACACAATCCTTAGCAGGTGATGTGACATTTTGGTCAAATTTATGGCTTACATGGTCTCGATAAATACAATTTTACTTTGTTAAGTGTTACCCGATTGTGACTTTTATTTATACCAAATCTCTCCATTAAAATTATATCACTTTGGACTTATAGAATTTCGTAATGGCCAAAATTCCAATATCATCCATATTCAATTTTATAGTCCAAACAAAAAGTCCTTGGTTTAATAATAACAATTATTAATAACTGAACTTTTCTGGCTAGAGACTTTAAGTTGACTTGAGTTGACCGTGAGACTAATCCCATATAACTGAAAAGACGAATCCTCTCTTGAATAGTGCTTCGTTTCCAATACTTCCACTGGACCCAACTATAGTCACTTGATGGAGGTTGTGCCATGATTTGACTATAATCAAAGTAGAGCTTTCATATTAAAGATCCATTGTTTTCTAAAATGGAGAGAATTGTGAGAAAACTATGTAAATTAGTCACATCGATATTTTCTATTTGACCTCAGTCATACTAGCCAACATAAAACTATCGAGTGGGTCATTCCATAGTTATCTAATAACTATCAGTATGTAACCCCTAGGTGCCCTCGGTAGTCATAAGTAATACACTGCCCAACATTTGAAGGGTATTACATACTCTAGCCTCAATCAATACATCAATATCCAATCTCGATGCATCTTGACAAGGAACATTTAAAATGGTATATTTGTTTTCAATGTATTAAATTACTCACGGTTACAACACTTTGTAATTACTTTCATAAAACATAACATTTATGGTATTAAATATACTTTTAATTTATATTACACATCATATCAAGTATATAATAGAAATAAAATACTTTTAATTTCGAATAAGATTGGTTATCGAGTTAAATTTATGTAACAAATTACATAATTGCCCCTAGGGTATAGTCCTAACTCCATCACTCTTCAATTTGCAAGAATACTTTGTAGACATTCTAATGTGTCATGTTCATTTAGGTTTGGTTAATTTTATTTCATCCCATGTAATCAGTTTCATCTTCAATTGTATCCAAATCAATTCTATTACCAATAATTTCTAAAAGAAATTCCTTCGTTGCAAAGCTGGTATTTCTTGAAACGATAATTCTTATTTGGTGCAATGGAATGGGTATTCATAACATTTTATGAATTTCCTTATATGTAAAACTGATTTGGTTTTTAGTTTATGATAATTTATGTTCAAAATAAGAATTGGTCATCCAATGACGATCATTCCAAAACTCTTTTCAGGCCGATTTATACAAGACCGCTCACAAACAATTATTACGTGTAGTCTTTCGGCTCGCACAACCTGTCAATTCCTTAGCCTAGGATCTATTGAGGTTTATAATCTCTTATCTTATACGATTTTTTAAACTGTTATTTAGATGAAATTAATTTTAATCTTGCATACTACTCTTAAATACACAACCTTATAGAAAGATGTTAACTCAACCTCACTCACCATTAATCATACGTTGTCCAATAAAGTTTGACTACTTCTTATTAATACAACATTATGTATCATAGGAAGGGGTGACTTTTGAGATTAGATCTTTATTCATTTTAAGGTACATTCGGAACTGTTTCCAATATACTCACATATTTGATCAAATCGAATCATTTTTTCTATTGCACATTTATTTTTTACTTTCATTTTATATTCTATAAGCTTAGCATAGACATATTATATTTGTATTAAATACACATGTCCATATTGGTGATAACTTATTGGTGAATATAACAAAGTACATTGAACCGTTTTGGTATTAATGGACTTGCGATTTCATACACCTATATGTATCAATCCGAAGAGTTTATCAACTCTTATCATGCTCCCATGGAATGGATGCTTTGCTCTTAATTGTTTTAGATATTATTAACGTAACGAACGAGATTTTCGACCCTCAAAAATCGACACTAATATGTCCATTGTATCTCATGCCCAGAAATCGAATGCCGGAAAACCCAATTGTTAGGGGAAAAGAAAAAGAAAGATGGAAAAAGAAACAAAACCACTACAAGAAATTTTATTTTTGGTGGCACATAAAAAACGCTACCAAAACTTATGGTAGCGTTTTGATAAACGCCGTGATAAAGCTCGCAACTAAAAATCCATGGTATTAAGTTGCATTTATTTCAACGCCGCTTTAAATCCTTTTATTGTAGCATTTCTTAAACGCCACCAAAAATCTTTTTGTAACATTTTAACAACGCCACCAAAAGGTTTTTTGGTGCTACCAATAGAGTTTCCTACTTTACGCCTACTTTACAGTTGCATTTACTCAACGCCACTATATGTATTTCAGTAGTGTTTTTGAAACGCTACTAAAAGTTGTTGATCATTTTGCACCATTTTTTCATGCTATTATTTCCTATTCATGGCCTATTTTTTTATATCAATCAATAATCACTCACGTAATCATCATATTCAAACAATTAAAAAAAATATTAATCATAATAATCAAATAAGATATCCATAACCTTTAATAGTTTTTTGATAAAATGACCAAACTCACATACAATAACCATTCGTATACAAATTTACACACCTAGTACTAATAAAATGTTATACCAAACTGGTGCTAACAAAATGCTTGATTACCCATAATTCTTTATCGCATGCACAAGTGAAAGCTAGCACCATAAAAGTTCAACTTTGCTCTCTTCGAAAATCAATGTCTGCATAAGTGAAAGCACAACATATAATCAAACAATTATGTTAATTCGTAGGACTTCAAATCTAATGTCAAACATCTACAACATTGTATGAGTATATCCTATTATAAATAATGTCATATAAATAATTAAAGTTATAAACGAAATGAAATAAATAAAGTCCAATCTTATAGTTATATATAAAATGTTGTTAAATTAGTTATATTATTATTAATATTTATAAAATTTAGTTAACTTAAACTTAGTTAATTCTATAAAACTTGTTTAATTTTAACAAAGGCTAGTTAATTTTTATTAACTTGGTTAACTTAATTTATTATTATTATTATTACTATTCAAACTCAGTTAACTTAATTATATTATTATTATTATAAACATAGTTAACTTAATTGTATTACTATTATTAATATTATAAACTTAGTTAATTTTTATAAACTTAGTTAGTTTTTATTATTATTATTATACCTCCCACCCAACTTCGTTGTTCCACCACATGCTTCACATAACAAATTGCAGTTCAACAATCCTCTCCAAACTTCAACCTGTTCACAGTCCATCGGTGTCATTTAACTACATTACATCATCATCTCTCCAACTACCAATACACCACCATCTCCTTTTCGATTCACAGCCAATCACCATTTCGAAAACTGCATATCCATACTCAAAATTCGACCAAACACCATCCTCCCTGACTAGCAAACAAACTGCCTTAACTGTTATCTACATACACCACCTCTGCTTGCTTCCAACAAACTGACAGCTTCATTCAACATACAAACATTCAAACTGCCTTCAATTTCTCTACCCCTAAACTATTCCCTCTACTGCTGACAACCACCAGAAATTGTCATCACAACCCTGCCTCAAAATTTCTGCTACTCAAACATCCCTCAACCATTCATCAAGCAAATTGTTATTGCATTATACAAAACATCACATTTTCATCCAAAAGCCTCAACATTTTTCCTGACCAAAACTTCCACCATTCTCTGCTTCATTCAACTGCTCCAACAACATACTTCTCCTTGTACGACCCATAACCTTCCTCTTTAAACAGTCTACAGCCATTCAACTCATGCCATCACTCATTACACTTCACCATACCTCTATTTCACAGTTCCAAACTATACAAGATCACTGCACACAACTCTACTGACCAGTATGGCAACCCACACCTCCTCTTACATTCCAAAGCCATTACTGTCGTATACCATTGCCATAACCACAATTACCCTGCCTCATCATCAACTACTTCTTACAATTAACCATCCAAACCACCTTTATCCCTCGACATCAAACTACGTACTATCGCACTCTATCACCTTCAACTAAAACAGTGATCCATACAAATGAAAATGAAACTATAATAACAGTACAGTGCATTCTTATTGAGCAGACTCTTCCAATTTCAAAGATCCAATATATAACAAATTAGCTTTAAATACGGTGTCTCATTTTAGATAAGAAATCTATGAAACAATCATATATATGATAGGCACACACCTGTTCAAGGAGTACAAGGTAGAAGAGTGCTCCAACAAAATTAACAAGACTGAGGAACCGTCCAATCTGCATTGCACCCTTGCCAAATATGCAACTAACACCAAAATCATCTGATGTTTATTTCAGTAATTAGACATACACATATGCAAATACATAACACACTAAGTAATCTATGGAAAAAAACGAAAAAGTTACCGATAAAAGCAATCCAATACGTAATTCTATATTTAAGTCGTTGGCAACGTCCCTTTCGATTTCTACATCTTTTTCTTCTTCAAGATGCTCTTCAGTTTCATCATGATTTATGAACACTTCCAAGTTTTGGACTTCCTCCCCCATTACAACTTCACTACCATCATCCTCCTCCTCCTCCTCAATTATAGGATTCAGATGTAGAGAGAATATATATTTATCACCGGTGAAAAAGTTGTGAAATAATAGTATAATCTCCTACTATATATAATAAGTTTAATATCCTATATTTTATAAAATTTATGATACTTAATATATATTGTTGGATATTAAGCCTATTATATATAGTAGGAGATTATACTATTATTTCACAACTTTTTCACTAGCGATAAATATATATTTTCTCTACATCAATGCATTACGGTGGACAGAAAGGAGAAGGGCAAGCGATATGAGTAACATAATCATTCCCAGCTAAGATAACCAGTTTTTATATCTTACTAAATAAGAATTTACTTTTTAAGGACGATGCACTTGTAATTTGAATGCTCACTGGCTAGGAAAGATTCTTACAATATTACCGTATAACGTTTCTTAAATGCTTGTTTTATGTAACTATTTGGTGTCATACTCAACCATGTATGTGATAGTAATGCTTCTTCAAATGCTGGCCCTTTTAATTTTCCTATCACATGAGAAATGTTTTTAAGAGTTCACAAATTAATGATACGTCATAGGGAAACACTTACTTAATCTATATGTAAAGTATGGTGGAAAAGTTGTGAAATTAATTCTATGTGGAAGTGGTAAACTCGCTGAGCATACCGATAAAATTCAGCAAATCCTTTACTTTACTCCTTGAAATAATAGATGCAGCTGCCAGTACCTATGTGCATGAGTACCATAATAATATTAAGGCTCCATTTGAATCGATTTAAATAAGCTATTTTTTAGCCTTTTTAAAGTTTTAATTAATCCGTTTTGGCTTAAAAAGAAAATTAGCTTATTTAAGTCGATCAAAACGGACTGTAAAACAATTTTTTACTATTTACATACACAGTTGAATATTCTGAGATTATAAATTTATTTAGCCTTATCATTTATCACAAAGGAGATGTGGAGATGAGATGGAATTTAAGACTAACTTGTGCTTGAACTGGATTCAGTATTTCTCCTGCAAGTGTGTATATATACCAGATTAAAATGCATCAAAGTAGAAGAATATAAATGCACGCATAGTACCGCTGTGTTTTCTACTTCCTAAACTCATATCCATTTGAGTGATAATTATGTTACTTGTAACTAATAACTAATAAGAAAATAACCTGGAGTAAGAAGTAAAATGAAAGCAAAAGCTAGAAAAGAAGAAGTTGATGCGGCTTCCCTTGCCATTTCTTCTTTTGCTCTAATATAAAAAGTAAATGGCACGAATGAATTGATCCGGAAGAGGAACGAGGTCACTGGTTTAAACAGAGAATTTGAGACTTAAAATAGGAGTATGAATATGGCATATTGTTTGAGTTTATAAAAAGTACACGTTAGATATTATGAAATTTATAGTGCTCTTAGAAGGAAAAGGGTCCCAACAAAATTGACAAGGAAAGAATTTGTACCAGCCGCTGATTTATCGATAAAACTCATACATAATCACTTATCACTAAATTACACAGAACAAAACTCTTAGACAATCATCTTAGATTGGAAGAGCATATAAAAATGGGTTTTATTGAAATACAACAAGATACAACTCTTAGGAAAATCACTAATCGAAACAAATAACGTCCAACTAAACTCCTGGCTTACACACGCTCGCTTATACACTGAAGCTTTATAAAGAAATATATAAGTTAACCAGGTATAGATAAATAACATTTTGCAAAATACTAGTTGTTAGTTAAAGCTTTCTTTTACAAACAATAAAACATGCCAATTTTCCGACGAACGCTTCAAAACTCACATGTAACATGGTCACCTTTTCGTCCTGAGTAGGTCTGTTTCAAGTCATTTATTTCTACACTGATTTTATTGCAGTGTGATCAAAATCTTAAAATCTTTGGACTTGAATCCTATTTCAAATCATATCTCTCCAATAATGATTAGATTTTCATTTATATTTTTTTTATTTATCCCATATTCAAAATTTTGATTTTATATAAATATTTGAATGATAAATTACTTTATGTATTTTAACCATCTTAATTTGCCTAAAAAGAACGATGTTAAAAGCACCAAAGTCCCTTCTTGCAAGATTTTGAGATTTAATATAGTACAAGTTTGCACTTCACACCGCCATGCTAGTTCGACAAAAATACATCAAATAAAATTAGGTAACTCTATTCATACACTGAATTACTTTACCTACAACATAACTTTTTAATAAAACTTAGGAAAAAAATCCCTTATGTAAAAAAAATATTACAATTAATATTAGAAGTAAGTGTTCAGTTTTCTTCTATAGTTTAATTAATGAACGAGAGAGTTAGTGAAATGAGATAAACATTTTGTTTTCTTCCAAAATCAAAGTAGTTTTATAATATGTACTGTATATATATTAAATAAAACGCGATGCATATGATTTTGGCAAAAAAATTTGTTATAGGTATGGTAATTATCGTTGTATGAATATAATTTTTCAATTAGCTTGTTCTTGTCCAAAATGAACGAATGAAAAGTTGACACACAGCGTATTGAAATTAAAGTAAGATTCGCTAGCCCGACAGTAGAAAGCATAATTATGTAAATGATTTATGTTTTTCCAAAATATAGTTAGTAAGAGTGCAACTTATCAATTTCCACATAACTTAGAAGCACGCAGTCAAGATCAACCAAATCATTGGTATCCCAAAGCCAATGGCATAAACATTAGAATTGTATATACACTAATAAAAAAACCAACCCTGATTTTGTTTCCCCACTTGTCTATCCAATAACCTATAGTACCAACTATGCAAAAATAACTCTTTTTCTCCAAGTTTCACTTCAGTGCCACCATATTTAGGCAAAAGGACAATGTCCCCTTCCTTCACAGCAACAGGAATCACACTTCCATCATTTGCACGTGCACCTGGTCCAACAGCAACAACTTTACCAGAGTTTAACTACAAAGTTAACCACGCAAATCAAATCGATGAATACACGGATAACCTCAATTGGGAGTAATAGTTTTTAACAAATTGGCTCTGCGAGAAGCCACATTGTTAAATAGGAAACTTAAATCAACAACCTAATGCATAAAAGAAGAACAAGTACATTAAAAATTGCAATATATCAGAGCATCATCTAATAAGTAAATGCCATCTGCAAAATTATTGAATGATTGAACCTAGCTTAAAGTTGTCATCTCTATCATCAATTTAAAAGGCTAAAGCATAGAACAAGATCGCTAAACTTCTTTTTGCCAGTAAAATCCAAGGACAGGAAAACCAGATCTAACTAAAATATGATAAAAAATGGTCAAACTAAAACGAATTACCGTAGTAGTTTTCTTAGGTAGTAAGATACCAGAAGAAGTTTTAGAAGGAGGAACGATTTTTCAACTAAAATTCAGTTGAACGTGGGAACTAAACGTTTCACCATTCTCTGCTTTTCTGATTGAAGGGGAAGAGGAAAACGATAAGCGCTTCGTGTAGATGTCGGGTTTCTATTATAGGGTTTAGTGAGGCTTTAGGAGTGCGATTAATCGTCTATGGAAATTAACATTTCATCTTCAGATCAATCTGGAAGGCCCAAACCAACCAATGGAGTTTTCGTTCCTATATTCAAACTTGTTTATTTCGCCATTTCTAAATTGTTGCATAGCAAAGGTAAAAAGAGGGAGACGGTGCCGGATTGGAAGACGATTTTAGGGATATCAGATGAGGAAGATGAGGGATTTTGGGGACGAAGACGAGGGCTCTGAGGGATTAGAAGACAGAGACTTTCTTTTATTCCCTTCGCAATTTTGAGCGGGGGAAAAAGTGGTGTGAAAGGAATTTTGAGCGGCCATGGAAAATTTTAGCAAAATATAGATAAATAATTGGCGGGACCAATTAGCAGCGTTTCATCGTTTCATTTTATATTCTAAAATGACCAAGGGCGGCATATGCCTAGAAACGCAACCAACTAATGCAACCAAAAATAAGTTTTGTTGTAGTGAACAACAATACAAAATCTCACAATTGCAGCGGAACAAAATATAATATATATATATATATATATATATATCAACAGATCTTATACAAAGAAAAACTGTAATTGTTAATATACATACCAATCATCAAAGTATAACAGTCAACAAACCAATACCGGACAATTATAATAACTTGTCCTCATAAGTGCTGAATATACAGCCTACAATACACAGCGGAATATAGTCAAGTACGTGTAATACATCTTCGTCATCCAGCTCATCTCCAGATCTCTGTAGCATCCTAACCTGAATCTGCAATACTCGATCTGACCCATGCATTATAGTAAAATAACATCCGAGTCAGTCTAGAAAACCAGCGTGAGAAATCACACTCAATTTGAATTATTAAAATTATCAAAAAAAACCTTTGAAAACAAAGGTATATTGTAAGACTGCGTCACACATAAACACGATGGTTGTTTCCCTTACGAAAACCAAAACATTTTATATCAGAATCATCTGATATTATTATAGTATCTATAGAAAGTACATAGAAAATAACTGAAATGCTTACATCTCATGTTTCAGCATAGTTGGGTACAATCAAAACCGTATAGGCTCATCGTGGATATTGGATTACATACAATGACTGTGCTACTGGTGTACCGTTCGTCATAGTACACCTTTAGAAAAATGTACCGAGGACCTCGTCAAGATCCCCTCCAACACAGGACCATAACTACCCCTAACCTGGATAGTACCGAATATGCCATCACCTCGGGTGTTCCCACCCTTATCGAAAGCTCTCCTTTTTCCATGCACAACCATATCCATAATTTATAATATATCTGAGGTATCTAGAAAGGTGACAAACATACCCTAATTAGGGCGACCCACTTGGCCCTACTGCATCTCCCATGTTTTAGTCATTCCCTGTTGATGAGGCTTGACGCGATGATTACCTTACGAGGAATTTACACATAGAATGCTCATTGTCGTCTAACGACAATATGCTGATAGCATTCATCCATACAAGTTGTTCAAGATCTAAGCAAACCGAATCACCGTCTTCACCAACTTCATGATATCACCATTCGTAACGCTCAAATCGGATTGAAGTAGTTTTTGGATAATTAAATCTGATCCCGGTCTCTTCGAAACGATCAACGAATTTGGCCAAATTTGATAGTCGGTTATCTAGCTATCAAATTTCACACATAAGCAGTCACTAGGCCTAATAAAATAAATTTTAAAAACATTTATCCCAAATACCTTTCAAAGTTATATATTCAAATCTCTTTCAATATTTCAATATTTGGAAACCATTTCATATTCTTATATCAATAACATGGTATCCCAAACCATATCATCCCTTAGAAATATTTCCAATTATAATTTATAACTCATTACTTAGAAAAATATTTCTATATAAATCATTTCGTAGTTAGAATATATCCAAAACCACTTAGTTCCAATGCTTAGGAATATTTCGTCTTATCTCCCAACTCATTGAAATTATATTAATCCCTTTTATGATTTACAAAAATTATCGGTTATACTAATTTATAATCCATCTAACAATATATAACTCCTTTATTGAATTCATATTCATTATTGAAGTTTTCGAGTCTAACTATTTTGGAAATTCCCTAAATTTCCAAAAATTCCATTATAACACTTCACTTAAAACAATCATATCCATTTTAGAAAATCTTGATTACAATCTTGAGAATATTTACAAATGGATTCCAATCACTTGCTTTTATAACTCTATACATAATAATAATAAATCTCAAGATATGGTTAAATAATTATTTATAATAACAAAGCACTTTTTAAAATAAATATCAATAACTAATTCTGATTTATAAGTAAAATTCTAATCGATTTACAAAACTTGTTTATAAAACTCAGAATTCATTTCAATAAATTTAAATATTAATATAACTAATTTTCTGAAATATTTAAATACTAAAACATTTTTAAATTACCTAGTTTAATAATTAAAAATCCTTTTTTAAAAACAAACTCAACTTCTCGATAAAAATATAATTTTCAATTCCAATATAACCAATCTAACATTTATAAATCTCTCTCGATTTATCACCAATGGATTTACGTCCCCAATTTCATAAATCCCTTTTTCACATTTCCAAAAATAAAATCTATCATTTCTTTTTTTAAACTGATTTATCCATCTCATTATAAATTCTCACCCTGAATTTATATCTTCAATTTATCAAATAAAAATCATTTCACTTTATATATAAACATTGTTTATAAATCTCATTGTCTCATTTCCAATTTACAACAGTTTCACATCATTTAAATCCATTATAAATTGATTTGTAAATTAAATTTCGTCTATAAATCAATTTCTTAAATAACCCAAACTATATTCCAAAACCAACCAAATCTCGATTCTACTTCCATTTCGTAATTTTAAAATCTTATTTAAGATCTAGTATAACCAATTTTATATTTATTTCCAAATTCCCTTTTATTCTCCTAATCTATTAAAAATCTTGATTTTTAAAACCCTTTATATTTAAACAAGTATCACTTAAAATATATTATTTAAAATCCTTCATATACATATCACAGAATAGTCAAGTACACAGTCAAACCATTTATTTTATCCAAATAAATTTCTTTTAATTTATCCAAAATTCAATATAAATATTTCACTTTAAAATCGCTTTTCAATTTCCTTTAAATCCCTAAAAAACTATAGTATTAGAATATTGAAATTTAGGGCAGTGCTACTATAACATCCAATAAATTCAAATCACACTATAATCTATCACAGATTATTCAAACATATCATATATCACTATATATGAAATTAAAAATCAATAATTTTGAGGAATCTAGTTGGATTCCTTCAACCTGTTTACCTACATCCACAGATGTTAGAAAACATAAAATACCAATCATTCTTCGAGGCGGGGTATCGCGGTAATATAGAGTCATCCACTATTATGCGGGGCGCGTAGAGTCTCACCCGCTCCAATAGGCGGGAATAAATCCAACCAGTAATACACACACACACACAAATATATATATATACATATATAATGTAACATCCAACAAATAATAATATATCAATTCATCCAATAAATAATTTTTAATCTCTATAAATAAATCCAATCAACCAAATTGAGTGAGATTTACTCAGTTTGATTTTAGCAGTCGCTTTCGCGTTCTGGTTTCGATTAAATTCGAACGCATTTGAAGTTATTTGAAAATTCTGCAAGCTCTAAACCCAACCAGGTTGATTCCATAGCAAAGAATTCGTTAATACGAACCCAATGCGACCGATTGCGTTGGATTTGGACTAACTTCTAAAGCCCGGCCTAACAAAACAAAATCCAACCGCAAACTCTTCTTCCCCAACCTCTTGTTCCCTGTACACGCTCCAATAAACACACGCGTGCACAATCACTGACACGGAGCTCCATTGCTCGAAACCAAAATCTGATATCACCTACGAGTTTCTCATCAAAATCTCCACCCACACGTGCCAGAAACTTCATCTCTGACGTCTCATAGGAAATTTTGCGACCTGCTACATCAGGAACAACACTGGAGCCGATGTCGCACACGCCATTTCTCCACCGAACGCCACGAAATTCCACCAGAAGGTGCGCCTATCCCTGATGAACCCAAATCAGAGCTTCGCTCGTCGAATCGAAGCTTCAAAAATCAAAAAAACCAAAACCCTAATTTCTATGCTTGCTATACTGTACACGGTTGGACTTCATAGATCATGGTCGCACCTTACAAATTTTATACCAGATCGAAGTACGTATCGGAAGAAGATTTTTGGAGCAAGTTTCAAATTTTTATGTGGAGTGGATTTGTAGAATTTAAATTTTGAAGTTGAAAATTTATATATTTTTTCCTTTCTCCTTATCTGCTATGTTAAATAGAAGAAGATAGATGCGTATTCAAGAAGGAGTAGGCATGAATATAGCTGGCTGAAGGTAGGATAAGGTTTGACTATAAAAATGCGGCTAATGCAAACTTGAAAATAATATATATATATATATATATATATATATATATATATATATATATAATTCCAAAACATCAAGATATTTTTTTGAACCATAAACGAGGCATGTCGTTAGGCGTTCCTAATGTTGTATCCCTATTCCGAACGCAATGGAACAAATTTCGAGTCCCAATTCGATCTTATGGAGAAGATAGCTTTTCGAACCAATTATTATATTGAATTTTCGATATAAATTTCGATGCGTTTCTATCCCTCATGACCAAATGGTAACTCCAAACGTCACGAAATTTGAAATCTGATAATAATACCGATCCAATGGAACTGGTTTCGTCGAATTCCGGGACTTGCTCCAAAAGGTTATTTTCACTCGTTAATTTAAACGAGTTATTTTTAAAATCGAACAAATCATTTTTTAATTCAATTTAAAAGTTCTATTACCTTCATTCTTATTAATATAAATTTAATAATCCGTTGAGTTATTTTTGTCAAGCTCAAAACCTAAGATTCAACTATTCAAGAAAATTTTCAATTACTAATTTAGCAAATAAATTACCCCATAAATCATTATATTTGAAATTCTATTATTAAATTTATAAAATTAACTTTTCAAATATTTAAAATTAGTTAAATATTCCAATTTCAAATAACCAAAACTCTACGTTGTTACAATTAACTAGTATTATATGATTCATAATCATATTCTCAAATTATTTCTCAAAACTACAGCTTAGTCTGTAATTCCAAAATAAGTGCAAATAAATTTTGATAATTCTGCATTTTCCAATGCATCTCAATACCATTATAATAGTATTATTTTTACTAATATTCATAATACTTGTATTGAAACAAAACTATGTCTATTTTTCAGTCAATATTGAAAAACAGTTATTATATCATAAATAATGTCTGGTATGTTTTACGAAAGCAATTTTCATAACTTGATGCGACTAATACGTGCTATATGGTAAGCTCCCACTATTTTTGCCATTGCTATAATGGTGTATGAAATATGGAGGTCCATTCAACCATATAATATTGGCTATTTATTTCATCTGCTGTAATCAATTTACAGTAGAGAGTTTTCAGATCAAATATCTTGAATCAAAGAAATGAATCTCATGGAAAACAATTTATATATAAAAATACATTTTTGAATAGAAATTATATATCTCGTTTCAATGTGAAGTATTTATTTTTACTTTATAACTATTGTTCCAGATATTTCTTTATGAAGGAGAAGTGACTATTCATTCACTTCGTCCCAGTTGTGCCTTAAATTACATCTACTCTTATACACTTGATTTCCTTTCTAAATAGTCAAACCATTCAAATGAAATCCTTACTATAGTATCATAACGAACTCTTTACAAAAGTGCATTTGGTTATCCTTAACTTTTAAGGATATTATATAAATTGCACTTAAAGTAAACTGATCAAACTAATAATTCAATCGCCGAATTCTTAGATTTATCTTATAGCCTTTAGTCCAGAGTTACATTTAACACAACAAGATCATTGTTGTAATTAATCATATTGAATGCACGATATCACACTATTGTTTACTATCTTATTTCAAAGAATTAATTTCATCGAGGTTTTGTACATTAAGCACTGTGACCGCTCACTATATAACATTTATATTTTATATGTGATCTTATAAGGATTCAATATCCATATTCTTGTATTTCTTTTGAGTTCAAAACTCATTGAAGACAATACACAGTCTCAAGTAAGTAAACTCGTAAGTGATCAAGTTACGAGCATATTTGGTGGTTGTATAATTAGGTGCTTGCATGAGTTAACATGCAAAAATTAATTGGCAAGTACTTTTTTTATTTTTCAATATTAATTCAATTCATTTGTATATTTAATTAATAAACATTTTATCAATTACATAAGATTATTGTGTATTTACACTATAACCGTTATATGCATACCGCTCCCCGAAACAATTTATAAACGTGCACACACACACATATATACTAATTAAAATTTTGTATATTTATTTTGTAATAAAATAAGTTATTTTGAATGAGTCCATAATTTTGAAATTCAAAATTCATTTTAAATATCTAATTTGTTTAATTGGTAAAACAGTTTAAAAACAGATATGAATCTATAAATTTAAACTAATACACACATGCGGCACACACGCATATATATTATATACATAATTAACTAAAAATATCATAAATATGTTTATATCATATAATTTTCAAAAATGGTTATATATATATACATACATGCACACATACAGATATATATATATGTATATGTATGTATGTATATGTTTGTATAATACACTAAAATAATTAACAAGATAATTAAAATCCATGTATTTAGATAAAATGCCTTATGGCCAAAATTAAAAATTAATATATATATATATATATAAAATTGTTTTTTAAGATTCTGTAAACAATAAAATTTATAAAATAAGAATATTGTATATATAATACTAGTTAATGCATGTTACGTTAACATTAATACATATGTATGTATGTAAAAACTTTATATTTACAATAAAATAAAAATAAATTTCGAATTTATATTGTAACATTGATTTATGATACATAATAAAACAATATTGGATACATAATTACATATATTTATTTTTTCATTTATATTTGTAGTTAAGACAATGTTAAATCGATTTAAAATAGTTTTAATGTTTCAAAAATTATATTCGAAATTCGTTGTCATGATTTATATATACATATACATATATATATATATATATAATTTTTTTAAATTTTATTAGTTCAAACAAATAGAATCGATAGATAGTGAAATTTGTAGAATTATACTTATATACACATATGTATTAATACAATTAAACATGACAACCATTGTTCATATAAATTCATTCAAATATATATTAGTTAACCATATTAACATAACAACATATTAATCATAGATTATAGGATGTTACCTCAAAATGTTGCCTTAGATTTGCACCTTGATTGCCAAACTTTTCTGATTCGGCTCCTAGCTTTACAGCTGGTTGGAGAACCACTTTTGATTTTTTATTTGATGTTTGGATTTAATATCTTTGGCCTATGGGGGCTGGAAATCTCGACTATCTAAAGGAGAGGGGGAGTCAAAGTAACCAAAATAGTGAGGGGTAGTGTGGCCTTTTATAGAGAGAGAGTAAAGAAGATATTCTCTTCTTGATTTACTCCTCTATTACCAAATTAAGATCCAACTTTTTTAATTTTTAGCTCCTCTCCTGCTTTCCTATAGCTGCTAGATAAGGATATATAGGCCTTAAATCATTCCAAAACCCATTAGCAATTAATCACATTTAAATCTAATTTAAATGCACGTCGATATAGAATATCGATTCGTACATGTATAACTTTTATCTACGCACCTAATTAATGGCTATTGGGACTCAGAAAATACTATTGGAACTCAATACATTGAATAATTAATTAATATTTTACAAACACTAATTAATTTAATTAATTTATATATAAATTAATTAAATCATGTAGTATATCGAATAATCCCAATGCGGTTGCACGACTCGCAGGTGTAAATTCAGTCTATGATTAATATTGAACAATTCGAATATTAACATTCACACGTCATCTTCGCTAATAGTGTGACAGTTTGGTCAAATTTATCGCTTACACTTTTTTTTTGGTAAAATTCAATTTTACTATTTTAAGTGGTAACCGTTAGTGGCAATTATTTACACCAGTTCTCTTTGTTAAAACTATATCATATTAGGACTTATGGAGTATGGTAATGATCAAAATTCCAATATTATCCATATTCAACTTTATAGTCTAAACATAAAGTGCTTAGTTCAATAATAACAATTATTATTAACTGAACTGCTCTAACCAGAGACTTTAACTTTGAGTTGATTGTAGTTGATCATGATACTAACCTCATGTAACAGAGGAGAAGAATGCTCTATCGAATAATATTTCACTTCCAATGCTTCCATTCGATCCAACTGTAGTCATTCGATGAACATCGTGTCATAATTTGACTATAATCAAAGTGTAGTTTTCACATTGAAGCTCAATAATTCTCAAGTTGAGAGAATTGTGTAATATTATCACATCGGTATTTTCTGTATAACCTTAGTTATAGTAACCAACATAAAACTATCGAGTGAGTCATTCTATAGTTATCCAATAACTATCAGTGCATAATCCCTTGGTGGGCCTAGTAGTGATGAGTGATACACAACCCAACATTTGAAGAGCATTAGGGACTTTAGTCTCAACGGATGTATCGATATCCGGTCTCGATAAATCTTGACTATGTATATTTAAAAAGGTATGTTTACTTCAGTATGATAAATTACTCATGGTTACAACACTTTATGACTACTATCACTAAAACACACCAATTATAGATTTTCTATTAAATATACTTTTAGTTAAACTAATTAATCAGTATAACACATTATATCAAGTATATAATAGAAAGAAAACATCTTTTATTTCGAACAAGATTGGTTATCGGGTTAGATATATGTAATAAATTACATAATTGCCCCTAAGGCATACCTTAATTCTATCACATCCATCGTTTGTACTTTAGGCTAGCATATAAGTTATAATTTTCACATTGGGAATGTGAACATATCATAAACCAAAATATAAATAAATTAAATAAAAATTAAACAATAACATATATTACAATTATATCATAATATAAACATAAAATTTTCATAGATTTTTTATTAATAACCACTAGATATGATTTAATAAAAACTATTATGCATGTAAATACAAAATACAATCTAGTGTAAATTCATAAAGTGATTTTTTTATTTCTCCTTTTTACTTCGCTGTCCATGCACCTGGTAGCCTCTATTGTGTTTACGTGAATAATTACCTAGCACTTAAGGCAAACACTTGGAAAAACAATTAGATGAGTGTTTAAGAAAAAGATGGTTTAATTAGGAAGAATATTACTCTAATTAAGGAATGTTCTTATGAACGGAAAACCCATCGATTTCCTTGCTTTTACCTAGCCCATCGAAGAGGTCCATTTCATGTGTATGCCTTCGTGGAAGGCTCAAAAGTGTTTTGTGCCTGATTTTGGTTCAAATAAGTGTATTTGATTACTATAACATAAATTTAATATTGTTTGAAATTTATAGAAAGTATTACATGATACCTAATAGAGTTAGGGGTATGTCTTAGGGATAGTTATGTAATTTGTTATATATATCTAACTCGCTAACCAATCTTGTTCGAAATAAAAGGTGTTTTCTTTTTATCATATACTTGATATTATATGTTATATTATTTAATTAATGTAGCTAAAAGTATATTTAGAAAATCCATAAATTGTATGTTTTATGATAGTAGTTACAAAGTTTTATAAATGTGAGTAATTTATCATAATAAAAATAAATATATCATTTTAAATATTCCTAGACAAGATATATTGAGATTGGATATTGATACATCTGTTAAGACTAGAGTACATAACGATCTTCAAATGTTGTACAGTGTATTACTCATAGCTGTTGGAGTGCCAAGTGGTTACGTATTGATGGTATTTGAATAAATATGGAATGACTCACTCTATAGTTTTTTGTTGGTTAATATAACCAAGATCAAACAGAAAATATCGATGACAAAATTACACAATTCCCTTGACTTGAGAATACTATTGATATTCGATATGGAAGCTTCACTTTTATTATAGTTAAACTATGGCCTGACATCCATTGAATGACTATGGTTGAGCCGAGTGGAAGCATTGGAAGTGAAACAGTATTCAAGTGAGAATTCGACTCTTCAGTTATAAGAGGCTAGTATAATGACCAACCAAAGTTAACTAAAAATCAAAGTCTCTGGCCAGAGCATTTCGGTTAATAATAATTATTGTTATTGAACAAAGGACTTTGTGTTTGGACTTAGAGTTTAATGTGGATGATATTGGAATTTTGACCATTACCAAATTCCATAAGTCCAAAGTGATATTGTTTTGACGAAGAGAATTGGTGTAAATAATAGTCACAACTGGGTAACGCTTAGCAAAGAAGAATTGGATTTTAATGAAACCAAGTATGTGATAAATTTTGCATAAATGTCAGCTACTAAGTAGCAAGTGAATGTTAATATTCGAACAGTTCGATTTTAATTGCTGACCAAATTTACACTAAAGGGTCACATAACCAAAATGTTGAATAGTCTTTTGACCAAACAATTTATTTAATTTATAATTGTTATAAATTAAATAATATTTATGAAAAATTAGTTATAAAAGGTAACAGCCCATATATTTTATGATTATACATTTAAATGTTTTCTTTAAATATAGCATCGTTAATTGAATTAAAATCTGCAATGTGACTTTTTGTATATAGTCGAACCCGGACTCGAGACTACTTTCGTTGGGTTCAAATCGACGTTTACAACTTGTTTAGGAATAAACATTGTTGTGTTTGGAATTGATTAGGTTTTTGGTATTTTTACTTGGGCTTTGGGCTTTGTTCTACCCCATTAACCCAACCCTCTTCTACCAATACCCCTAACTCCTCTCCTCTTCCTTCATTCCATTCACAATTTCCTAACACTCCAAGCTAAAGGAAAAATGGTAGGAAGAGGAAATTAAAATTCCTAAGCCATAGCTTTTCTTAAGAATTCAAATTCAAGTTATAAATCGAAGAGAAGCTTAGGTAAGCATCCTCTTCATTTTCTCCATCTCAATCTCTCTTCAATATTCGGAATTTCCTAAAACCCTACTTTAGAAATCTTTGCATGTGATACTAGATTGGAGATCCTAGAGGTGTAGTTGAAGAGGAATAGATCTTAGCTTGTTTTAGAGATTATCTTTTCTATTTTTGAGTTTAGAGGTGAGTTCTTGAACTCACATCTATGTCTATAGCTTTGATTGTTGTTAGGTATGAATTCCTAACATCTATTTCTTATTCAATTGCTTTTGAATTGAATTGATTTGGTGAATTTTTCCTAATTTTGGTATTTTGAAGTCAAAATTTATGAAAACCCTAGTATGAGTGTTTAGATATGTTGTTTTGAGTGTATTAAAGAGTCTATAGGGCTGGGTTGTCGCTAGGCATAATCCCTAGTCGTTGTTTCTCATTCAATCACTTTTCGAATCAATGAAGTTAAGTTGGTTTGGCTTTTTTTGGCTTTGCAAATTCTGTCCCGCTATAGGCGACAGATGTCTATGGATTATCCATAAACGTCTATGGCCCTAGGGTTAAAAATTCTAGAAGAGGATGACAGAGGGTTCAAGAATGAAATTCCATGGACCTACCACAGACGTCTACGAAATTCCCATAGATGTCTATGGCCGTCAAAATTCTAGAATGGGTTATTTCTTATCTAGATTTCCGATTTATCGATTTTTTGACGATCCATATAGTTATTATCAGTCAATACCAACTTTGATAATTTATTTTTGGATTTTTGGTATTTCCATTTAATGGATTTGATATTGATTTCCATGGTTTTGATTCACGTTATTGAAATGTGGATTTTATGATAAATTGTCTTTACGATCATTTCTATGATTTGTGACTTTAGGTACAAAGGTTTTATACTAGTAATAAATACTAAAACTCGTTCGCAAAAATGATTTCAACACTACTTTTGATGCAAAGCTCGATTTTAAAACCATTTTCCAATCTATTAGTATATACAAACCTTTACCTCATTTGGATGAGAATTCTAATTAAACGACTTAGTAAAACAAGTGATATGAAAGGCTTGCGTTCACTTCGCTGGTTAATTCTAGAACTTATTCGATTGAAAACTTGAGACAATTTTCAAGTGGAAATCTACAATTTGTTCATAAATATTTAAGTTAAGCCAGTGGTTATGGGACATTAAGCTAAACTCATTTATTTACTAGCTTAGTGTAATTTACACTTACTGATCAATGATGATCATTTTATGATTTAGACTTGCGATGAGAAATGTCTCTTTGTCCGTGTGAGGGACTGTACCCCGTCCTATAGAGCTTCGGCTCATTTTTATGGGGTAGCGACCCATGGTCTTTTGACCGTTCATGGATCTTCGGCTCATTTTACGGGTTAGCGACCCATGGAATAGCATCCATTTTTTGATACACGTGTTGGTGAGTTTTCATACTCCAGTTTGTGATAGGCCTTCCCACCTATGTGTTTTTTGGATTTCTAGTTACTGATTTCTGGAATTTGTGTTTCACCTATTATTGTGATTTTCTTGATGAACTTTATATATATTTGTGATTTGGTGAATAAAAATAAAGAATATGATATTATTTTTGGACGTTTAAGAAAACTTGAGATACCACATGATTTTTATTGTTATCATATATATTTGTCATATCTCTTATCCTATCTAATCTTACATGATAATTATAGCTAGACTCATCTGTTTATTATTTTTCTTCATAAATAATACTTGGGTCAAACCGAGGTGTTTCATGTGCTCCCACTTGACTTGTTATCTGGGACTATCTTTCGACTTTTGACTAACTACTTTAGCTTAGTAGTTTTTATCTTTCATGTATCCGATATAGAGACTCTTTGATGTATACATATTCTTTTGTGTAGTACATGTACCTATTCTTTTATGATGTAGTGGATCTTATATGACCACTACTATGATGTTAGCTTCTATGTATTATATTCATACATGTTTCCGCCTTAGTGATATGAATATCTGTGCATGATTTTTTCTTATGATTATTTTATATTATTTCCAAGCGGCATTTAGCCATTGTGTAGTAGTGTTGAGTATGGATTGGATATGTCAGATTTCCTCTTAAAACGAAATGCATGATATACTATCTGACATATCGGTACTCGCTCAAACCAATTATATAGTTGGTCGCTCCTCAATAGCCTTATTCTTCGCGCTAGACGACAGCATTACCCAGTAGTCACTACAAGAAAATCTGCTTTTAGTTGCATTAATTGGTAGCGTTTATAACCATATGCAACCGTTGGAACTTTTTTAGTATAAACATAAACAATAAACGCGGCTAATGGGTTCCCGCCAACAATTCATGAAAATTTAGCTAAATTTTTCCGTGACCGCTCATAGCTTATTTTAACAATTAACATTTTCCCGTCCTCCTTCCAAGAAGTACGAAGGAAAAAAAATCTCAAATTCTCATTTTCATATTCTTATTCCTGAATTCTCGTTCGAAAAGAAAAGAAACAAATAAAATCGACTGTTTCCAAATCAAGTTCCACAATACCAAATTCTCGATCAAAATCAAATAAAATCAAACGTTCGATTCTGGGATTCTTGCGGAGGTAGTGGTTCGATTTCATGATCTGCGATTTGGGGACTTTGTCAATTGGGGGTAGCGGTAAGTGAAAATTGGCAGTTGAATTAGTTTTGAGAAGTGATGGAGGTCGTAGTGTGGTTCGGGTTGAAGGTTGTTCGATTTGCGATGGGATTTCGGGTTGGCAATTTAGGGTTGAAGGAATTGGGATTGCGACCGATGATGGTAGTGGTTGCAGTGTGGTCGACTGATGTGGTCGCATTTGGCAAGAGATTGGAAAGCAGTAGTGTTCTGGAAACTTGGTTCAAAAGTATGAATTCGGAGTTGAATGTTAACTACAGTGTATGGATGTATTGGTTGCAAGCAATGTGTATGAATGGTTGCAGTGATAAAAGAAAGTAGAGATGCTTGTATGAATGTGTATTGGTTGCCATGTGGATTGTGGCAAACAGTGGTGATTGGTTGGCCGGGAGTTGTGCACTGTTATTTTGGTGCTGTTGATACTAGCGGCAGTGGGACGTAGGAGAGGATGCGTTGAAGTGATGCTGTTTAAAAGATGATGGCATGGGATGTATGGCAATGAGAAGGGATGACTGTTGTAGCATAGTTTTGGGTTCCAGACGAGGTTGAAGTGCACTGCAATGCTATGGTGGGGTGGTTCGACAGCAGAAATGTAGTTGATATGAACAGCAGTTTTGAGGCTGTTGAAATGTTGTGATAAAGTGGGATGGTAGTGTTGTTGGAGGTTGTAGAGCAGTTGTTTGGTCTTGGTGATAATGTGCACTATCGTGTAGGCAGTTGAATGCTTTGTGCGGTTGTGATTGATCATGGAGATTGTCGCACTACATTGAATTTGTGCTTTGTTGCTTGAGGCTATGTTGAACCGTTTAAATGTGTGTGCGGTGAGGTTTCTGTGTATTTGTATTATCATTTATTTATTTGATAAGCAATAAAACTAAGAAGTTTATTGTTGCAGGGGATTCTCTTCCGCTTGTATTATGGAGTAATGGACTATTTCCTAGCGACTGCAAACATGAAAAGGCATTAAATGAAATAAACAAAGCAAGAAGAGGGAGAAATTGGGCATTTGTTCATGTATATCCTGAAGCAAATAAGATGGCTGAAGAGACGACGGTTAGAGGAGCACAACCATGTCAAACATGTCACATATGGGATCATCAAGGTAACTTAATTTTAGTAAAAATTTAACTGTCTAATGTATGTGCCTGGATGGAATTAAAAAGATTTTGTTGTATATATTGAAAATCTATTTGTGCGCATACATAGGCTGAATCTGTTAGAATTAATGTATCTTAGTTAATCTGAAATTATGAAAAACTTGTTTAAATGGTCTGAGTGTTGTTTCATCTATAGAAGGTTAGGCTGAGAAGACATTCACTTTTTTCACTGTAAAGAACTGAAGATTTTTGTTTTGCTATTCTTTCTGGTTTCTTCTTTGCTTTATTTTCTTTGGGTAAAGTGATTTGTTCTTTCGGTTATGAGACTTTACTATTTACCAGAATATAGCTGAGATTTTGCAAGTATAATTTATGAATGAAAATAAATTAGCGCTTGCACCTCAAGATTTTGTTGCTTTGTCCATCTATATACTATTACAAGTCCATCACTCTCAGTTTTTCCTAGATGTACACCATTAGTTATGATGTATATTAGATGAAATATAGTAAAACTTCTAACATAATTTTCTATGTTTTTTGTCTTCAGCTCAAGGATTTTCAATTTTATTTTGATTTATATATATAGGCATGTATTATACATTATTACATGTAGTGAATATTGATTTCATTTAATTATAAATATTCTTATCATTGTGTATAATAATAGTTGTGTGTGTTTATTTATTTTTATTGTTTGGTTACCTATCCATCACATCCTGTTTTGGTCAGTTTTAGTTGGTTCTTCTGCATAAAACTCAAAGAATATCATTTCCTCAAAGTTAAAACTCTTCTGTATATCTCAGGCTTCGAACATTGCAGTGTAGTGAAGCAAACTATCTGAAATTGTCTTGCAGCTTCAGATCTGGAACAAACAATCTTTATGATGGTCTATAAAGGGGATTCATGATTTTCGACAGCACATGGGTAACGAGAAGGTTATGGATGAGAATAGACATGGCTTGCTTTGGACTATTGTAACAGATAAGTGAAGAAACATTAATTGTATCAGTATTAGCTATTAATTTATCGAATTTTATTCAGTTGAAACCATTTGCATCTAGGCTTTTTGAAGAAAATGATTAAGAAGCGGATTGTTTGAGCCAACTTGTGACAGTAATTTCGTGAGGTTGGTTATTTGGCTTATTGAAATAAGTACGGATTTGTAGAATAACACCTGTTTTGTAGAAGCTGAAAGTTTTAGCTTTTGTGATGACAATGCTGCCTGAAAGGTTTGCTACATTGAAACTTATTTCTTTAGGACTTAACAATAGTTTTTTAACTGGTGAAATCCATTATGTATACAGAACATGGGCATTTAAACCTGATTTATCTTTACCATGTTTTAATACTATTTTATTTGTTTTACAGAATTAGTTGCAAAATCAGTTGCCATTACCAGAAGGTTTATCTTACCATGTTTTAACACTATTTTCTTTATTTTGCAGGACCAGTTACCATGTTTTACAATAAGCACTTGGTACAGTAAAGGAACTGGGCTTGCATCTGAAATTATAGACACTTTTGTGTTGGTAATGGTATACACTGTGTTTGCTGCTACCGACCCTAAACGTGGTGCTAGAGATACTCATGTGCCGGTATGATACTCTTCTTTTATATTTCAAAGAATAGAACCTGATTTATATTTGTAAACTGTGATAAATTATGAGTCATACTATAAAATTTCTTATGTTCTGTAATTATTTAGTTTTAAACTAGAATTATAAGTAATAAATGGGTTGTAGGTACTAGCTCTACTTCTAATTGGGTTTGCGGTGTTCATGGTTCATCTGGAGACCATTCCAATTGCTGGTATTGGGATTAACACTGCTAGAAGTTTTGAAGCTGCTGTTATTTACAACAAGGATGAAGCTTGGGATGATCAGGTTAGCTTTCTTTTACATATTATTCAAACTCATATTTCATATTACTAATACGATTACAAGTACCTGATAAGTTACTCTATGTTGTATGAACAACGAATATTCTGGGTTGGTCCATTCATTGGTGCAGTCATTTCAGCAACTTTAGTTTCATTAAGTTTCGTTAAATTCAGTTTATTAATAATGTATGGTTTCATTATATAACTTCAGTTTCATTCATTAAGTTAACACGTGAGTGTTTGCAAGTAGCTATTGAGAGAAGAGCAATAGAGGTCAGTTTCGTATGTTATAAATGCATAGGATGTATGGTTTTGTGTGTAGGTAGATGGTTAATTGAAACTGCAGTTTTTGGTTTTGAAGTGGATGGGCAGTTTTTGGTTTTGAAGTGGATGGGCAGAGGCATATTTGTTTGAAGTATTATAGTCTAAGGACTTCTATATTTGTCCATTTTTGATCTTTGATACCTTCACCTCACAAATATTTAGTAACATGATTATTATTGTTTACAGGTAGATAAACGTTTGTGAAGAATTCAAGCAGCAGCACTGGTTTTTGGTATGGTACCAGCACATGTATGTAGTTAGGTTGATTAAAATTGTTATGAAACTATTATGAAACTAGTATGTATGGTTCAGGGGAGGGAAAATAATTGATGGTGAGGAGTTATGTATGGATTGTGGTGGAATGTTAGTGATGCAGTTTTAAGTTCAGGTTTTGTTTTCTCACTCTTTTGTTCTGTTCTTTGTTGACAGGTAGTTCAGGTTTTGAAGACATCAGCAATGACAGGTAGTTCAGGTTTTTACGGTGATTCAGGTTTTGCTCGGTACTTTGGTTATTTCAGACGTTTATTTCAGATGTATATGTACGGTTATGACACTTATGGTAGTTTGGTTATAACACTTATGGTAGTTTGATTGTGTATGTGTACGGGTAGCTTTTTGTCGACACCTATGTATGTGGATGTATGAATGTCTATGTATCTTGTGGATCTTCAATGCGTATACGTATTTTGTAGTTGTTTAATATATTGTGTTCAAAAGTGTATGTGCTTGCGTATTCTGTTATTATATAATTGGATGCTAGATCAGGGGTAAATCTGGAGTAGCAGGTGGAGGGAAACAAACGCTACTGGATATTATTTATTTTGGTAGCATTAAAATGTCGCTACAATAGAGTGATTAAAAACTCACGTACACTTATGCTGGCGTTTATTAAGCGCTACAAAAAATGTATATAACGCCATGAAAAGGTAACGTGGAGGAGAAAACCCTTTCGGTGGCGTTAAACAGGCGCTACAAAAAATTTAGATAACGCCATAAAAAAGTATCATGGAGGAGAAAACCTTTTCGGTGGCGGTAAATAGGCGCTACAAAAAAGGAATTCTATGGCGTTATAAAAACGCTATCAAAAAACAAATTTGGTGGCGTTTAAAAAAGTGCAACTGATACTCGAGGATTTTTAGTGGCATGTTTTTTCGTAACGATTATCGGAATGCCACTAAAAATACATAGTGGCGTTTTTTGGGCGCTACAAAAAATCAGTTTACTTGTAGTGAGTGTTGTTGATTAGTGTGAGCATAGAGGTGGGGAATCAAAGCTGGTTATCGGAGCCAAATTTCGAAACAGTATAGGATATTATGACGAGGATCATTGTCCTAAGCCTCTCTTAGGAATCATGCCCTAGGATTAAATTCAAGGATTAGGATCCATCGTGTCCTATCTTATTTTATGATGCCTTGTTTTATCAATCAAGCTTATTTGAATTCATTATGAGAATAACCTTTTTCCTTTTCTTTCTTTTTGTTTAAGAAGAGAAATGGTTAGAACTGGTCGTCCGAGCACTGGTTGATCTAGTATCCTCCTTAGGATGGCGTATTCATGTCTACTCAACAGCTTTTGGATCTTATAAAGAATACCCAAGCTGCCGGTCCCATTCCTGAGCCTACTTATCCTAAATATGGGTTTGCATGCTTGTGCAGTGATTACACCCATTTGGGTGGAAAACCATTCAAAGGTTCCGAAAGCATTATGGAAGTCCAGGCTTGGCTTAGAACATGCGATCGCATCTTTTCTCGCATGAATCTTTTGGATTTACATCGAGTCCAAGTGGCTTCTAGCATGCTCCAGGAGAGAGCATTAGATTAGTATGAGGTTTTGATTTCGAAAATCGTAGAAGTGCATCTTACTTGTGAAAATTCCGAGAAAGGTTCGAGTTAAAGTTTGTGTCTGAAGCAGAAAAGGTAACTTTAGCTCGGCACTTTATTGATCTTATTCAGGATGAATCTTCTATGATAGATTATGTCGCATCTTTTGAATCCCTCTCTAAATATGGGGTCGGGTATATAAATACCCCTTTGAAGAAGGGCCAAAGTTTATCTATGGTTTGAATAAGAATCTCTAAAAGGATTTACTTCTAAAACTAGAAGTGCCTTTCGATCAGCTTGTAGATATCGCTCTTCGACTTGAAGAGGTCAATAAGGAAAGTGATGGGAATGTTGGGGTGCCAAAAAGAACTTCAACAGTAATAAGAAGAGGCATCTAGTTAATAAGTTCAAAAGCCCTAATCTCAACAATAAAGGAAATCAAGCAACTTCGGTAGCAAAGACTTCTAACCATGGTCGTGGAGAATGTTACAGTTGTGGTTCTAAGGACCACTATGCAAATAAGTATCCAAGGTCCCTTACTTGCCGCTATTGCAAAAATTCAGGTCATCCTATATCTTCATGCCCCAAACTTCAAAACAAGAAAGAGGGAAAACTGAATTCTGTGCAAGCTTCTAGTAGCCCTTGTCTTGGTCAAGATATTTCTCATTTTGTCCTTGATGGCATTATTATGTTTCGTGATCATCCTATTCGAATTCTTTTTGATATGGCTGTGTCTCATTCTTTTATATCAAAAGAACTTGTGGATACTTTGTCTTTAAATGTTATGGGCCTGATGACTTCAGTGAGAATTGCGAATTCGGTTGGTGGATCCGCAACACTCGGTTCATTTTGTAAGGATGTTGAGATTATTTTATGTGATTATGCTTTCCGTGCCAATCTACATGTTATGCATTATCTAGGTTTTGGAATGATTTTGGGAATGGATTGGCTTAATCCTTATGAAGCCCATTTCCTATGTCCCGAGAGGACTATCCATGTTCGGCATCCCCAATCCATTAAGTAGATTTCTATTGTTCTTAATGATTTCGATTCCAATTCGGTGGCATCCTTATATTCCCTAAACTTGCATGGTGATGATAATTATGGCAAGGAAGATGTTATTTCCCTCATTCACGTTGTTCGTGAATTTTCCGATATCTTTGAGCCTGTTTTAGGATTACCACCTAAGCGAGCAATTGAGTTCAGAATTAATCCAACCCCTGCAGTTCTACCTATCACTCGTCCTCCTTATCGTATGTCCAATAAGGAAAATATGGAGATGTGTAAACAATTATCCAAATTGGAAGCAAAATAGTTTATTCGATCCAGTTCCTCTCCTTGGGGAGCTTCAGCTATCTTTGTGAAGAAATCTGATGATACACTTAGGCTTTGCGTTGATTACCACAAGTTTAATGATGTTACCAATAAGAATAAATTTCCCTTGCCTCGAATTGATGATCTATTTGATCAACTTTTCGGTGTTAGAGTCTTTTCACAATTAGACTTAGCAACCAGTTTTCATCAGCTTTGAAATACGGAGAATAGTATTCCTTTGACATCATTTTATACTCATTATAGATCTTATGAATGACTTGTTATGCCATTTGGTTTAACGAATGCTCCAGCTTATTTCGTTGACCTTATGAATCGAATTTCCAAAGACTTCCTCGATAAATTTGTTGTTATCTTTATTGATGATATTCCTGTTTATTCTAAAACCGAGGAAGGGCATGAAAAAAATCTTCGAATTGTGTTGGAAACTCTTAGGAGCAATCAACTGAAAGCAAAATTTTCTAAGTGTCATTTTTGGCAATCTCGTGTGAAATTTTTAGGACATATTGTTGCTGAATCCGGAATTTCCGTGGATCCTTCAAAGATTGAGGTGATTCAAAACTGGAAGAGACCGAAGAATGTAACAAAAATTCGTAGTTTTCTTGGATTGGCGAGCTATTACTGTCGATTCATAAAAGACTTTCCTAAAATTTCCGTACCTCTTACTAGTTTGATAAAGAAGGGAGTTAAGTACATTTGGTCAGACAAATGTGAAGCTGCTTTTCCGAAATTAAAAGAACTCCTTTCCGATGCTCTTATTCTTGTGATTCCCAAGGGGAAGTAAGACTTCATTATTTATATCGATGCTAGTTGTATTGGTTTGAGAGCCATCCTCATGCAAATGGAACGTGTTATTGCTTATGCTTCTAGGCAGTTAAAGGCTGCCGAGACTAGATATGCCACTCATGATTTAGAGCTCACGACCATTATTTTCGCTCTTAAAATTTTTCGTTATTATCTTTTGGGAGAGAAATTTGTTCTCTACACTGATCATAAATTTTTAAAGTATTTATTCTCACAAAAGAAACTTAATTTGCGTCAACAAATTTGGCTCGAATTCCTTGCATCTTATGATCTTGATATTCTTTATACTCCCGGAAAGGGAAATCATGTTACCAATGCCCTTAGTCGTAAGCAACAAATGGTTGTTTCTATGATGATATTTGAATGGAATGATCTCGAGACTTTGTTCACTTGTGAGATTCGAGATCACGGCTCTAATTCATGTTCATCACTTGTTTTATGTAGCCTTGAGTCTCATCCTTCTCTTTTAGACCGCATCCTTGAAGTTCAAAAGCATGATCCCGAATTGGCTCATCTTAGCCAAAGTTGTAGAGATAAAAATAATATTAATGGTATGAAATACTTTGAAATCAATGCTCATGGAGGCATTCAAAAATTTGATAGACTTATTGCGCCAAATATTCGTGATATCCGTAAAGACATTTTAGAAGATTCTCGTCATTCTAAATTTACAATTAATCCCAGTAATAGTAAAATGTATGCGGACATGAAGCGACTTTATTATTGGGATGGAATGAAATATGATAATGCTAACTTTATTAAGCGTTGCAAGACTTGCCAACTCATAAAGGCCGAGCATCAGAGGCCCCTTGGGTTATTGCAACCTTTAGACATTCCCGTCTAGAAGTAGGATCAAGTTTCTAGGGACTTTATTGATGGCCTTCCCCATTCTCATTTAGGTCATGATGGTTTATGGGTGATTGTAGATAGACTTACAAAATCCATCTATTTTCTTCCCGTTTGGTCCAGCTAGTCCGTGTCTCTTTTGGCTAAACTCTATGTTAAAGAAGTTGTTAAATTGCATGAAGTTCCTACTTCTACTATTAGCGATCATGATCCATTATTTACTAGTGGATTTTGGAAGGGTCTTCAAAAAGCTTTGGGAACGAAGCTTAATTTTAGCACCTCTTATCATCCTCAGTCTGATGGACAAACGGAGCGTGTGAATCAGACTCTTGAAGATCTCCATCGTGCATGTGTTCTTGATTTCGGTGGAAGTTGGAAAGATCATATTTCGCTTATTGAGTTTTCTTACAATAACAACTTCTAATCTAGTATAGGTATGACACCTTTCGATGCACTCTACGGAAGGTCATGCCGATCTCCTTCGTGTTGACTTGGAACCAGTGATAAGCTGGTTTTAGGTCCAGATTTTATTCGTGATACCATAGAAAAGTTTGACCTTATTCGTCTAGGATGAAAGAAACTCAGAGTAGACAAAAATCCTATGTCGATAACCGAAGAAGGAATTTGGAATTTTCTGTGGGAGATTTGGTATTCATTCGTGTTGTGCCTATGAAGGGTGTTGTGCGTTTCAGTTGGTCGGAAAAATTAGCACCTTCATATATTGATCCGTTTCCCATCCCCGAACGCATTGGTTTCGTGGTTATTGCCTTTCGTTATCGGCTCAATTTTCCACTATTCATGACGTATTTCACATTTCTCAGCTATGGAAATGCCTTAGAGATTCCGATTCTATTCTTGAGCCTAGTGTTGTTGAAGAAATTGAAGTTTCACGCAATTTGACTTATGAGCAACATCCTATTCGCATCATTGCTACGGAAGTTAAATGCCTTCGTAATAAAGACGTTCCACTTGTGAAAGTTCAATGGTTCGCAAATCCTAAGGATTGTTCTTGGGAATCCAGAGAATTCATCAAGCGAACACATCCTGATTTACTCTCTCGTGCTCCTTAAAGTGAACTTCTCATTTCAATCTTCCTTTTTGTGTTGTTATGTCACCGAATGATTGTTACTCTTTATTATTACCTTCTCAAATATTGCGAGGACGTAATTTCTTTAAGGAGGGGAGTCTGTAACAAACCACATATTTTATGATTATACACTTAAATGTTTTATTTAAATATAGCATCATTAATTGAATTAAAGTCCGAAATGTGACTTTTTGTATATAGTCGAACCCGGACTCGAGACTACTTCCATTGAGTTCAAATCAACATTTACAACTTGTTTAGAAATAAATATTGTTGTGTTTGGGGTTATTAGGGTTTTGGTATTTTTAGTTGGGCTTTGGGATGTGTTCTAGCCCATTAACCCAACCCTCTTCTACCAATACCCCTAACTCATCTCCTCTTCCTTCATTCCATTCACAATTTCCTAACACTCCAAGCTAAAGGAAAAATGGTGGGAAGAGGAAATTATAATTCCTAAGCCCTAGCTTTTCTTAGGAATTCAAATTCAAGTTATAGATCAAAAAGAAGCTTAGGTAAGCATCCTCTTCATCTTTTTCATCTCAATCTCTGGAATTTCTTATAACCTAACTTAGGAAATCTTTACATGTGATACTAGATTGGAGATTCTAGAGGTGTAGTTGAAGAGGAATTGATCTTAGCTTGTTTTAGGGCTTATCTTTTCTATTTTTGAGTTTAAAAGTGAGTTCTTGAACTCACATCTATGTTTATAGGTTTGATTATTGTTAGGTATGAATTCCTAACATCTATTTCTTACTCAATTGCTTTTGAATTGAATTGGTTTGGTGAATTTTTTCTAATTTTGGCATTTTGAGGTGAAAATGTATAAAAACCCTAATATGGGTGTTTAGACATGTTGTTTTGGGTGTATTAAAGAGCCTATAGTGCTGGGTTGTCGCTAGGCATGAATCCCTACTCCCAGTTGCTCATTCAATCGCTTCCAAATCAATGAAGTTAGGTTGGTTTGCCCAATTTTGGGCTTTGCAAATTCTGTCCCGATATAGGCGACATATATCTGTGGATTATCCATAGACGTCTGTGGCCCCAGGGTTAAAAATTCCAAAAGCAGGGACAGACATTTGTGGGTTCAAGAATGAAATTCCAAGTTCCTACCATAGATGTCTATGAAATTCCCAAAGACGTCTATGGCCGTCAAAATTCTAGAATGGGCTATTTCTTATGTGGATTTCCTATTTATCGATTTTTTGATGATCCGTATAGTTATTGTCAATCAATACCAACTTTGATAATTTCTTTTCTAGATTTTTGGTATTTCCATTTGATGGATTTGATACCGATTTTCATGGTTTTGATTCACGTTATTGAAATGTGGATTTTATGATAGATTGTCTTTACGATCATTTCTATGATTTGTCACCTTAAATACGAAGGTTTTATACTAGTAAAATACTAAAACTTGTTCACAAAAATAATTTCAACACTACTTTTGATACAAAGCTCGATTTTAAAACCATTTTCCAATCTATTAGTATATACAAACCTTTACCTCGTTCGGATGAGAATTCTAATTAAACGAGTTAGTAAAACAAGTGGTATGAAACGCTTGCGTTCACTTCGTTGGTTAATTCTAGGACTTGTTCGATTGAAAACTCATGACAATTTTCAAGTGGAAAATTATAATTTGTTCGTAAATTTAAGCCAGTGGTTATGGGACATTAAGCTAAACTCATTTATTTACTAACTTGGTGTAATTTACACTTATTGATCAATGATGATCATTTTATGATTTATACTTGCGATGAGAAATGTCTCTTTGTCCCACGTGGGGGACTGTACTCCATTCTATGGAGCTTCGGCTCACTTTTATGGGGTAGGGACCCATGGTATTTTGACCATTCGTGGAGCTTCGGCTCACTTTTATGGGTTAGTGACCCATGGAATAGCGCCACGTTTGTGATACACATGTTGGCGAGTTTTCATGCTCCCATTTGTGATAGGCCTTCACCCCTTATGTTTTCTGGATTTCTAGTTATTGATTTCTGGTATTTGTGTTTCACCAATTATTGTGATTTGCTTTGATAAGGTTTATAAATATTTGTGATTTGATGAATAAAAATAAAGAATATGATATTCTTTTTGGGTGTTTGAGAAAACTTGAGCTATGGTATGATTTTTATTGTTATCATATATATTTGTCATATCTCTTATCTTATCTCATCTTACATGATAATTATAGCTAGACTGGTCCTTTATTAATTTTCTTCTTAAATAATACTCGGGTCAGACCAAGGTATTCAGGTGCTCCCACTTGACTTCTTAGCAGGGACTAGCTTCCGACTTTTGGCTAACTACTTTAGCTTAGTAGTTTTTATCTTTCATATATCCGAGATAGAGACTCTTTGATGTACACATATTCTTTTGTGTAGTACATGTATCTATCTTTTTGTGATGTACTGGATTTTGTATGACCACCAGTATAATGTTCACTTCTATGTATTATATTCATATCTGTTTCCGCCTTAGTGATACGAATATCAGTGCCTGATTTTATGTTATGATTATTTTATATTGTTTCCGAATGGCATTTAGCCACTGTGTAGTAGGTTTGAGTTTGGATTGGATATGTCAGATTTCCTCTTGAAATAAAATTCGTGATATACTATCTGACATATCGGTACTCGCTCAAAGTAATTATACAGTTGGTCGCTCCTCAACAGTCTTATTCTTCGCGCTAGCCGACGGTATTACCCAGTAGTGTCCTTGGTTAGTGTGGGCATAGAGTTGGGGCGTCACATAAAAATTTTTGTTTGATTTTGTGAAAAAATATTATTAAATTTATTTATATTAATTATAAAGATATTAACCAATATACAATATTGATACGTGTTTAAACTGGATTTAAATGCGATATAATTTATTTAGGCTTTTAATGGCTTTAAAGCCAGTATGAGAGCTAGTGTTTTTCGTTCTTATCATGACCAAGTAGGGGCAACTTAAAGGATGAAGAATAGGCTAAGGTCGTGATAGATAAGAGAAAAGAATGGGTAAGAGAGATTAGTGAATATGGATCCTAACTTCTCTCCAGATTCCATCCCTTATGAATAGTTCAAATCTCTTTCTTTTTCTAACATTTTGGAGCTGCCTTATGCATGACCTCTGACCGAAAATAATACCTCTACATCCCTCCATGTCCAAACTCAAATCAAAATAAAACATGTTATATTCCATAGTTAGTGGTCATCGATTCAGTAATTAGCACTCTACTGGATTGAAAATCGCTTAAAGGAGCATGTATCATCGTTTTAGGGTGCAATTTAAGGCATTGGGTGTAAGATACATTACTAAACAACATATAGTTATTAATGTTTAGGTACAATGTCTATATTACATACATATTTTATATTGTTAGTTATGTGGCGATTTTAATATACAGATATATTGTCACAATTGGATTGGTTGTATGTAAGCCTGTCAATGGGCCAGGTTTGGTCCGGGTATCATAAAACCCGAGGCCCAAGTCCAATTACAAAAATTAAAACCCAAGCCTGGCCTGGACCCGTAGGGTATTTCAACCCAATAGCCGAGCCCGACCCGTCGGGTATTTTAAGCCCATTGGGTAATACCGTATACCTAACTCAAAATATTTATGTTAAAACCATATTTTAAAACTGCAACTTTAGTAAATTTTGTATACAAACATTATTGACATATAAATTAGATGGTGATGTAGTCAATTCACAACAAAGAATGCAAAAACATCTATGTGTAAACAAACAAAATGGTAAATTAAAAATACACACACTCATGTTTTGATATGACAGAAAACTAATAGAAGGGTGGCGCCTTAACCGGGATGGGGTTTGATAAAACCACATCCAACCCTAATAGTTAACGGGTTGGGTCTGGGTCGAGCTTGGATAGTAAAAAGCAAATCCCGTACCCATATTAATAGGGCGGGTTGGGGTCGAGCTTGGGCCAAAACCTGTACCATTGACGTGCTTAGTGGTATGTGTGTATATACTTGTATATTAATCTTTTTAAACGTATATAACTATATTGGTACGACTCAGCAAAGAAAAACCATTTTTTATTTTAATACACACACATATATGATATATATATATATGTATGTATGTATGTATGTATGTATATATGTATTATATATATACACATATTTTTATAATTTAGTTGTTACATCATACTTTATAAAAATATGGTTATATAAATTTTACATATATAGTATGGTAGACATACTATATTCGGCAATAATAAAATATTATATATATATATTATTTAAATCGTTTAATTACATAAATTGATTATATCAGTATATATATTACAACAAAATTATGTTTCGTATTTTATAAAATTAGGTTAACATAAAATACATGCTTGGAAGAAAAATAAAATAAAATAGAAAAATCTTTTTTTATTATATAAAAATATTTTAAATAAAAGCCAAAAATTAATAATTATTTTTAAAATTATTTTTAAACTATAAAATTATGTAATAAATATCTTAAGTACAAAATATCATTTACAATTTTATTGGAAATTTAAATTTCAAAATTAAGTTTTAAAATTAGTTTTTATTAATATTTCAAGATTAATCCATGCGAAAATTAATAAAACATAATTTGAAATTAGAAAATAACTTATTTCTAAGCCATGCGTAAGACCAGGTAAATATGCTTTTATTAAAAAATATTTTTGTGTATTTTATAAGTATTGATCTATATTTATAATATATTATTGTACATTTATATATAGTATTTAATATAAAAATACATACATATATATAGTAATATATATGCACACATATATAATTTACGACATTAAAATAATTATATTTAATATATTTTATAATCGATTTAAATATACTCACATAGTTATATATATAATGTTAATATTTCATAATTATGTTTATATATATATAGTTATACAAAATTATTTAAATTATATATATAGGGTTTTTAGGCTCAAGAAAGAAGTTGCGAATTTTTTTTGTTTTAGGGACAAAAAGTTTGCTTTTTAGGTCGAAGGACACTTTTTAGTGTAAATCACAGAATGATGGTTGTAACTATCATTTTCCGTTTACACTAGTGTCATTCGGACTAAAAAGCAAACTTGTTGCCCTAAATTTTTTGCAACTTCTTCCGTGTGTCTATTTTCCTGTATATATTTTATAGTTTATATGTGTGTGTGTGTGTGTGTATGTAATATTTTATATGTACAAACAAAGTATATAGACATACATTTGGACAATATATTTTTATACTAGATGAGCTAACATATCAGTTGTAGTGTAAATCCCAACACTTATACACGGGGCATTTACAACCTTACACGGATTGATATGTTATACACACACACACATATGTGTATATGATACACACACATATATATTATATTATAAATTAAATTAAATTATACAAAATTATTTTATAAATTTAAATAAAGTAAAGATTTTTTTAGAAGAAATTTAGAAATATTCTAAATAAATTATACTTCATAAGCTCAATAAAGATTTAATATGGTAAAAAAATTGAAATCCATCCATAACTTCAGCTGCAGGCTGACCTAGTTCCAACAATATCATCTTCATTACTATATGTTAGCATATTGGTTTGAAAGGAAACCAAAGATTATTTAATAATGTTAATACTCCTAGTCATAACCTAATTTATGCCATTGTGATGTTTATATATAATTGGCTAGCTACTCCTACCAATAAATTGAGTAGTAAGGTTTATTTTGGAGATTTTCTTAAAAATGCAAAAAGTCAAATTAATTTTTTAATAGTAAGTATAGGCTTCAACATGGGGTATCTAGTGGCTATTAATGATGACCTCGATCATTTAATGTAGACAACTCTTCATTTAATGTAGACAACTCTTCGAACAGATTTCTCCTGGTTGGTAACTAAACTTATTATGATTAGCATTATTGTTTTTCTTACGCCTCTCCTAAACACACAGAGATATAAGTATGTATATATATATATATCCATGTGTATACTTGTGCATTTTTAATATATATATATATATATATATATCCATGTGTGTACTTGTGCATTTTTAATATATACATACATACATGCATGTGTGTTATGTTCATATTTGGTTGAGTTTTTCAGTTTAGGTGGAAGCGCAGAATTGGAAAGCTCATATTGTCTGCTTACGGATGCTTGTTTGTGGGGATAGACATTCTTCGTCGATCTTACCTTGGTTACTGAACTTTTAGGCTGCCGCTCTATTGATTTCTTTTCTTAGTTACATGGTTGTGTGTGTGTGTGTGTTCGTCGTCATATTCTCTAGCTCTCGTTATATGTTATATTTTTCTTGTTTGGAACAGTTGTTGCTTCTGTTCTTTACTTTAGTCCTTGGTTGGTCTAGCTGTTTTTCCATAAAACTTCTCTTAGATCCAATTGGATTTTTTTAATATTTTACATTATGTAGGAAGGTTTTTGCTACATAGCAGACTTGTTGGTAGCTCTTTTTGAGTGCATAATAAAATTATATGAGTGCTCTACTCGTTGTGAAGATAACTCAATTTTTTTTAACTTAATCCTCTCTTCTAACGGTATCATTTCTTATCCCCAAAATAGCATAAATCGATAAAATAGTGAATATTTGATCAGATTATATAAATACACCTTTATTTTAATATTATATGTAACAAGATAATATCATGACATGTACGAGATATAACCTTATATCATATGTAATAATACTAACTTATATATTCAATGGTGTTCACCATATCCCTACAGACATATTTTAACAAAATGATTATTATTGTTATATAAGTACCATAATAAAATATTTGCAAATTACTTATATAACTGTTATTGTATAGATTTGTTAACTAGATGAAGCAAAATCTTAAGTTATATATAAGTACGCTTTTATTTTAATCATTTTTAACAATATTAACAAATGTATATTAATAAAATTTTAATTTATTCCCCATTGTATGGATATACTATTTGAAATTTGAGTAAATTTGTATTGTTGGATATGTAATATGTATATTATTAGACATTTAATGCAATGCTCATGTCATAATCTGTAGCATATATCTTAATATATTGTATAACTATTACACACTATTGACATTATCTTTAGCATATTTGTATATAGCATAATTGAAATATCATTAATATTGTAACAAAGCATATGTACTATTATATGATATCCTATACCTCGAATATTTTAATGCTATTTTCTGAACTCCCAGTTATGTGTTGATACTGATAAAATTACTTATGTCTTAAGAAACTTCTATATTTTCTACTAGATGTTTCATTTTGGGCATTTTATATATCTCAAAACCACCTCGGGCATTATATAGTTGAAAATACAATAGTTAAAAAATCCAATACATATCTTTATAATAGTTCTGATACACAAACATAAGTTAAAGTAAAAAATTTCCCTAATATTAACAAACAAGTTTAATCAAAATGCAGAGATCAGTAGAAGGAGACGCCAAATTCAATGCCGGAGAACTTAAAAATTGATGGATGAAGTCAAAGTTCAGTTCATTGGAGAAGAAAGGCGAAAGACTTATGAATGTGTTGGTTCGGTACTTCCTAGATGAAGATATTGACGGTGGTGGTGGTGATGATGATGATGATGATGATGAAGCAAAGTGTGCAAGTGATGAGTGAATATATATTTTGAGTACTTTATTGATATGTCATGTAGTTGGATATTGTTGATGATGTTGGATGATGACGTGCTGTTTATGTTGTTTGGATAATATATTGTCTGGACATTGTTGGATGATGGTGTTGGATATTTTTGGATGATGATGTTGGATGTTGTTGATATTACTGGTTAAAATGATATTGGATACTTTTGAAATTATTGGTTAAAATGATGTTGGATGTTTTTATGCGGTATATTTTATGATGATGATGTATAATAGAGAGCGAGAAAAGTAGCAGACATGCCACAAAAATGTTTCAGCTAAGACGTCGATAAGGTGTCGATGTGGCGTCGGCAGGTCCAATTTTAAAATTTTATAATGGTGTTCATATGGCGTCGCCTAGACATCGGTATGTATGTTTTGAAATTTTATCACGGCGTCAGTAAATATTTTCGAATGGCGTCAACAAGGTGTGGTCGTGACTTCACCAAAATGTCGTCGGTAAGTTGGCGTTGGTATGATGTAGATAATTTGAGTTGGTTAAACGTGGGTAAAGTTCCCTATAAAAATCGTCGGTAAGACGTCAAATTCTTTTTTCCATCCACCATTTAATAGATGTCGTCTATGACATAGGTAAACCATCATATTCTTTTCTTTTGTTGCATTCAAATCGTTATAGGTTACATCTTAAACATCCAAAGCTACAACATTACTATAAATTGCGGTATATCTCCACATTATAATGGTCTCTTCCTGGATCTTCTTCTTCTTTAGTTTCATTTGTAATCGTGAAAATTTATAATACCTCAATTTGGAATTTAATGGCCGATTAAGTCAAATTCAACCCGTCAAGTTATAATCAAAGTGATAAAAATGGTATTTGCACATTTGATCACAAGGACTCGCTTGTGTTTTGCACATTTGGTCACGAGGACTCGCTTGTATGCAGTGATCGCTAACTTTCATTCTTCATTTGAAGACTAGACCGAATTACCATTTTCTTCCGAACTATTGAAGGCCGAGTTTTGCTAAAATAAAAACACAAGCTCAAGTACTAATTTACAGTTTTGTAAATAGTATTTTACAACAATTCTAGTGAGTATAATAATATCCCTTGGAACATGTGATAAGATTATAGCAGACATATTCCAAATCAGCCTGTTTTAGATTCGTAGGTATTTTTTATGCTATTTTTTATACATGTGTGCATCTACCAAAATACCCGTTTGAATAAAACTGTAATTTCTTTCAGGAAAAATGTAAATCTCATATAGGCCGAATTACTGAAACGTGAAAAGCAACGAAATCTAGCCTACTATATTGTCTCTGGCCCATTAAATGTATTTGTATCCATACTTACGTTTTCTCGCTAAACAATTTCATTTTCAGGGAAATCAATACTCAAATTCGGGTATGTCCTCTTATCATTTTGTCGAATTATTTACCGTTTCTAGTTAAATTGTTGAATATTGTTTCGATGCTTTGCTTGCATTTTCTCACAAACGTAAATTAATCACTCGTGCCCATACAAATTTCATTTTGGACAATGCTGAATTTGATTTGATATCGATGTTATATTGCATAGCCGATCAATACGAAATGTGCAGGTTGTGAATGTTTTTAAAATGCGGTTTGTTTTGGTTTTTTACTGCCATTTATGCCCACAATATGTTTGTAGAAATGTCGTCTATATAGATGCTTACGTTTAAGGGTGTAAATGATTGGATCAAATGCTTTTAAGCAGATGTAGATGCTTTTGGTCTTCTATGAATCGTTGTGCAGACCTTGTGCAATAAAGAATGATATTTTTCAAGTTCTCCCGTGAATACATTCAGCATGTCATGTATATGCATTCCCTAGTCAAGGCTGTTCCGGTCTGTTTGAAATTTTCCATTCTCTACAAACAAATGCAGGTTGAAATCAGTTAGGCCTGCTTGAAGAGTTATATAGCAAGAGCATTTTGAACTGTCCACCTGCTGAAAATCCACTTTTTCCAGCTATTGAGTCGGTCAAATAAAGCATGTTTCAATTGTAAAAAAATCTCCTTATCAGTTAGATCTGTAAACATCAATTGAAAGCTAATTGAAATAATTATCATTTATACAATGGCACGTTCGTTGTATAAAAGATCATTATATTTATAACATCATTTATATTATCAACAAGAATAGGTAAATGATCATTATATTAAAAAATGAAAGTTAATTTTGTGCATAATGTTCACTTTGTATAAATGATCATCGTATTTGTAACATCATTTATGACTCTTCACGAAATCTCATTGACAAATTCATTCACTTGCCAATTCCTACTCAACATTTGCTAATCCTCTTTTAAAAAAAATTTGACGACAAAGTCAGTACGCTGGTGCTTTAACTGGAGACATGACCCAGGAACCCTCAACACAAATTAATTCAAAATGTTTACGGGTGTAAGAGCTTGTGTCAGTGTTATGATGCTCATCACTAGGATGAACTATAGTTATTTATGCCGCACATCGAATAAAGGTGCAGAACCTTCCTACAGCCTTTGCGCACAGCGCGAATATGTCCATTTTTGAATTACCGTGTAAGCATTGATTTTTTTATATATTAATTGTATATCGTAATTTGTTAAACGAAACTAATATTACAAGCAATAAAGATTTGAAGCATAGAAGTAGTTATAAAAGCCAAAATTCAAAATTATATAACATATCACTCATAAACCAGAAATCATAACATATAAGATTTAACTTCTAATTTTCATAAGAAACCAAAAATCATGGTATGTAAAGCAAAATTAATTTGTTACATTAAGTTTATTTCATTTTTATTCATTGGTTGCAATTTTTTGTAAATAGTTTTCTAATAACTTTATCTAAATGAAAATCACTTTATTTTGTATATACCGTCTGTCATAAAAAGCACAATTTCTGTAATTTCTTATTACTTTTGAGTAAAGCACAAGTACATTCGATGATATTATCTCACTGAATATTTAATCATTTGTTTTGAAGTTAAATTTCAAGGTAAAAGCTTCTAGCTATTGTTTAGCAGTTTAATTTGAACTTATAAGCTTATAACTAATTTCGTATATATCTTAAGTGAAAAAATAGCGAGATATGAAATTTCATTAGCGTGATATTATTTTGACATATTTATTGTGTTTTCTGTTATTTTGATATGTTCGTTTTATACTGCATTTTCTGTTTTTTATTTTATGACTTTTATTAAATGAGAAAATTTTATAATATCGTCATATAAATACATGTATAAAATATATTCAAACGTCAATGTTTGTTTATACACGATCAACGTTATATTAAAACAATAAAGTAAACATACTTTGAGAATATTGCATAATGAAATTAGTATCGTCATATTGATAACCACATATCTGTCTTCAAACAGAAGAATCCAGTGAACGAAATTTAGCAATTTTGTTGTCTTGAGGAAAAATTATAAACAAATATTGGGGGAAATGGACCCAAAAAAAGGTATTTTATTTGCGCCGTGTGCACCATTTGGTGCACCCTCTATTGTGTGTTGCACCATAGATGCAGAAGGCACAATTGTCATGTCGTGTCATGTTGCGCCTTTCATAGCTATGGGAGGAACAAACTACCTTCTCGAATAACAACAATTCACACAAATCCACTCCTATAGCGATACCAAAATTAGAACAGATGCAAATGGCCTTGGATGAGCTACACTAGGAGCTCTAATGTGCGTGTGACTTACAAGGAGATATGTTTACTACCTTAGAAGAGGTCCTTCATGATGGCCAAAGGTCAAGCTCAAAACCAGCAGTACAAAACAATGACATTTGTGCTCGAGATAATACTATGAACGCACATAATGGTGAAAAGGGAGATTGGATAGATAATCAGTTGAGATCCGGTTGCTCTCAATGCTATCATAGTGAAAATGGAAGCTACAGTGGTCATGGCCCATGAGGCATCCCATCATCATCGTGGTGACAAGGGTTTCCGATAGATTAATGATATTTTCTATACTAATAGGGTTTTGGATCTCTATGATCAATTTTGTGGCAAAAAGATAGAGAGCAAATGGCTGAACTGATTTCCTAATATATAAAAAAAGGAATGAACTTAAGCTGGAGCGGTCTAATGGAGGCACGACTTGACAGAAAGGATCAAATATTAAGAGAACTATATGCACAAAACGTGATGGAAGATTCATAGTGAAACATTGTCCAAGAAGATCCCTTTTTCAAGTTCATTCAAGATGCTTAATTATCTTCTAATTTTAGAATGTTGGCGAAGGAAGGAGAATTGAAGGCCATCCTGGCCCATCTCCAGGTAAAAATCCCAGTGTGGGAAGCTTTTGCAGGGAATGTGTTGTATTATATAGGAGTGTCTAAAATGAGTAGATAGACACATTAAGCTCGAAGATGTTAGGCTTGAAGCACCGATTATTCAACTAGTGACCTCAATAACAATGATGGTGGCAAAAAGAGAAGAAATGACCAATAACAAAACCACTAGAAGTGGACAAAGTTGATCGAAGGGAAACAATTCAGATACACACCTCATTTCACATTGGTGCATGCAACCCTTTTTTGAACCACGTTCAACTGTGTTTGTGCATCCTTTTATCATTGTATTTTCTGTATCACTTTGTGTCAACAGTCTGTATATTTATAACTGCATTTACGACCCTTTGTAAAATCCCAATGACATGTTCATCTTGTTTGGTAATCCACTTATTGAAAGTGCGGTGTGTATACGATTATATGTGCTAATATAGTACACACGGATCATGTAATATGGACTATAATATAAATGCGGAAATAGATGATAATAGCATAGTAAATATAAATAGAAAAATCACACCAGAGATTTTTATACTGGTTCGGAGCACCGTTCTACGTCCAGTCCCAGACTTCTATCTGGATTTTCACTATTAACTACCTCGCTTCACCCGGAGGAATAAGTTTACAACACCCGAGCAACCGAACGGGATTTCACGCCTCTAATACACTGAGGACTTCAACACTTGCCTCTTACAACACAGAGGACTTCAACAAAAGAACAAATACAATTGTTGTTGACAACTTGTGCTCTTGAAAACACGGATTTGTCACTAGTAGTACACCCTTCCTATAATCTTATCCTCAAAGTATGCGAATGATGTTTTGAAAAGATTAAGGAAAGTATATTACTTATTGAATCAAAAGATATGAAATAGTTTCAACGATTCAATAAATAATCGAGAGCTTTTAGAATGCAGGAGTATATATAAAGTAAGATCAGAGATTAGAGTAAAAAGCATATAAAATCATGTTGTTTTAATCAACGATTTAGATGAGTTTATATAGATAAGAATGGTTGTAACTCTTTGTGAGCAGTTGCCATTAAGAGATATGATCTTTGATGAAAGGTAAGAGATGCAACCTTTGGAGAAAAGAAGTGTCTTTTGAAAAAATTGCTTTCTGTTTAAAAACGGTCGACAGGTTAAAAGTGACCAGTAGACAGGAATTCAAATATATATACGTTATGTGCATGTGTGCACGTTCAGTGTGCAAATTATGCAGGAACGGTCGACCGCATATATTATGACCAGTCGACCGGTCCCTGTAAAGTTGCACACTGAATGTGCAACTACATTCTAGTCGTATATATATTGATTTCCTTGAAAATGCATGATTATTTGAGGATAGGTTTTAACAAGTTTATCACTATTATAATATCAAATAATCAACCTACAATCTAGAGTACCATATGTAGCTCTTTATAGCCATAATGACCTTGTTTTGTCGATCGCCTTTAGTTATTTGTCAGAAATCAAAACCTTCATAAAACTTGTGACTCAGCATTCTTCCCCTTTTTGATTGATGACAATATATATCTGCAAATCTGAATCTCCCCCTGAGTATGTGATCTTTCTCTTTGAATTCTTATATATGTACGTTCCTGCAAACAATTGTTAGCCCTTTCTCCCCCTTTGTCATCGACAAAAAGGAGTAACAGATACTAGAATAGTAGAGAAGTGTAATTAATATGATATGCATAGCAAAATAAAACATTAACACATTCAAAACATAACAGAGTATAATACAGACCCTAATGTCAAACGAAAAATAAGAATAACGACACTATTTAGTACAAGTGTCGATGAATGTTTGTTAAAGTGCTAAACCATAATAGAATCTAAGATGAAGCAGATCGTATCTCCTCTTCATCATCATCGTCGTCATCATCATCATCTTCTTCTTCCTCATCATTGTTCCCTCTAGATGATTCTCCATGTCCATGACCACTCATACCAGTAGAGTCGTCAGATGATGTCCAGGTGAAAACAGGAGCAGCAAGACGTTTTCCTGGGTCTTGTGCTTGAACAGAGATGGATGTGGAACATGATATAGTATCCCATAGCATACCAAAGAATGACTTGACCTTATTGAAGCGCTTATCAATTTTAGAGTCCATGCGCTTGAGACGTGATTCAAGCAAAAATTGGTTACGCGCAATAGTTTCAAGTGATTCTTTTGTGGATGATTTTGATTTTAATAGTTTTACTTCATCGTAACGAGGACGAGAGGAAGTTGCTTTTTGTTTTCTTGGTCCTCTTTGATGCCATTCTTCAAAAGACATAATCTCAATATAAGGTGGAGGAAGCTTCATTCGTTTGATGGTTATGGAATCAATGCATTTTGGTTTTGAGGTTGCAGAATCAGGAGGATTTACCCCCACAAGCTAACAAAAGTCGCATGATATATTCATTGTAGAAGAAATGAGGTCGTGTAGAGTTATTTACCTTGAGAATTTCATCAAAAAGCATGTGTATCCAATTGATTTGGATTTCACCATAAATAGCATAGAGAGCTTTGAAGTTTTCTTTATATACAGCATCATAATTTCCAAGTCTAGGAAAAAGAGAATGCATCAAAACACGATGAAGTAGTCTGGCTGTCGGTCGAAGTCCAATAGACTTTGTGCCATCACTATTGTCTTCTATGAACTGATGACTGGTACTATTGCGAGTGAAGACTTCGCAGAAAGTAGATGAAAACTCATCGCCTCGATTTGGTATACCAAGTATAGAGGCAATTCTAGCATGAGTAAGAAAAATTTGCTTGCCATAGACCACAGACCAGATGACTCCGTTTGGATTATCAGGTTGATACTCGTCGAGATTCATGTTGGCGTAAAACAATTTGATCATCAAATGATTTATCTCCACATTATTTTCTAAAAAATCTATCAATGGAGTAATGTTGGAATTATTGGCTAACCTCCGAACTCCATAAGCCGTGAAATCATCAAATTTGATGAAAGAGCCTGGATGAAACTTGTAATTTGTCATCTGATTCCATATTGTTACAGCAATTGGACTTTGAAGCCATTTTTTGGCGGAGATGCTCAGAGATGAAGTTTCAGAGGTTGTTCCTTTCTTGGATTTCTTTTGAGTAGGAGTCATTGTTGGAAGATTTGAGATTTGGGAATTGAAAATAGGAAGCTAGGGTTTGTGATTTTGGGAAAAAATAACAGCTTGAGTCAAAAGAGAAGGAGGGTTGAAAGAAAATGACGCATAGATATATATATAAAAACTGAAAATACGTCAACCGGTCGACCAAAGAATTATGGCCGGTCGACCGTTTTCAACCAGGGAGCAAATGGTCGACCGGCTATAAATGGGGCGGTCGACCGGTTTTGCCTGCTGAGTAATAACATTTTATTTTGCAAGTTTTTATAATATATCAACCTATATATATTATATTTCATTCTTAATACAAAATATAACCGTTATTACACAAGTGATAGATAAAGATATAATAACTATATATAAATCTAATGAGAAGTGGAAGGTTCGTCATTAGAATTATCGTTGTTTCCTTCAATACGTTTTGACCATGGACTCCAGTGTTTCTGAGCACCTTCATTCTTCTCATAGTTCCGATCCCAAGAGTTAGGACTTTTAGATATTGATGGCCTAAACGGCATTGGTTCATGCACGTCATGCTTGTTGGAACCGCATAAAAATGTTGCCAACTTTTCTAAAACGGATAATCGTGCCGATGTCTGTTGTTGCTCATGATAAAGTTGACTTTGCCCATAATGGAGCTGTCTCTGAAGGTCTATTTGATGTTTCTGATAGTGGTGTATCTCATCGATTTGTGCTTTGGTACGAGGAGAACAGAACAGTGTCCTCTTCACTCGTTTTGAATTTGGTGTATTATCAGACATACAAGAGCATTGATAATGACAACTTGGTTTTTGTTTAGGTGTTGTAGGAGAATAATATTCCTCCGACTCAGAACTCGTAATAGAAATGTATGATTCTTGAGCACATTTATCACAAATGTGAGCCATAGGGAATGTTGTATAGAATATTATGGTTAGATAAAAAAAGATGAACAAAATATGAAATTTTTGCAAGCTTATATACAAGTTTCTTATGTATAAACCTATGGATGTGAGTTAATAGAAAATTTTGACCAAGAAAACATAAGCGGAAATTTTATGTTAACTCTAAAAATAGCTCTCCTTTTAAAACTGAAATTATAAAATAAGAAAGGAAAGGACGATCACTAAAAGAAAAGAATGAAAAAATGAGTAAAGAGAATTAACCATTAAATCAAGCAGTGGCTTATATTTAATGTAAAAAATAGTTTATGCAAAAGTTATGGTTAAAGAATAACTAGAAAGAAGACGTTCTTTAGAAATTACTTAGTAAAGATTTTTTTCTTGAAATTAAACCAAGCTCTCTTCGTAATATAATAAAATTAGATTCGAGCAGAGGCTTAGTAAAAATGTCCGCTAATTGATTGTCAGTATGGACATATTCAAGACATATATTTCCTTTGTCAATATTATCTCGAAGGAAATGATGACGGATATTAATGTGTTTGGTTCTAGAGTGATTTACTGGATTTTTAGAGAGATTTATAGCACTAGTGTTATCACAGTATATAATAGAATTTGATAAATGAATATCAAAATCTTGAAGTGTTTGTTGCATATATAGTACTTGAGTACAAGCGAGAGCTGCTGATATATATTCAGCTTCACATGTTGATAGTGAAACACAATTCTGTTTCTTACTGAACCAAGAGACAAGTGATTTTCCAATAAAATGGCACGTACCACTTGTACTTTTTCTATCCGTTCGTGAGCCACCGAAATCAGCATCACTATATGATACTAATTCAAATGGACATTCTTTTGGATAAAAAAGACCGAAATCTTTGGTATTATTAAGATAACGAATTATACGTTTCACTGCTCGTAGATGTGATTCTTTTGGATCGGCTTGAAAACGAGCACATAAACAAACACTCATTATTATATCTGGACGACTAGCTGTAAGATAAAGAAGAGAACCAATCATGCTTCGATATAATTTCTGGTCAACATTCTTATCTCTTTCATCTTTTTCAAGATGTGTAGTTGTACTCATAGGAGTTGGTTTACCAGATGTATTTTCTAATCCGAAGCGTTTGATAAGGTTTTCACAGTATTTTTCTTGATTGATAAAAATACCGTTAGAAAGTTGCTTTATTTGAAGTCCAAGAAAATAAGATAGTTCTCCCATATGAGACATTTCGAATTCTTTGGTCATAATACTTGCAAATTCCTTGCAGAGTTTATCGTTTGTTGAACCGAAGATGATATCGTCTACATATATCTGGATAACTAGAATATCTTTTCGAGAATGTTTAATAAACAAAGTTTGATCGACTTTGCCTATTTGAAATCCTGAGTTAATAAGATAGCTACGTAGTCGTTCATACCAAGCACGAGGTGCTTGTTTTAAACCATACAGAGCTTTCTTAAGTTTGAACACATGGTCAGGATATTTTTCATGTACGAACAAAGGAGGTTGTTCGACATAGACATTCTCTTTGATAAATCCATTGAGAAAAGCACTTTTGACATCCATCTGATAAAGTTTGAAATTATGGTGACAAGCAAAAGATAATAGGATTCTAATAGCTTCTAGTCGAGCAACTGGTGCAAAAGTTTCTTCATAATCGATACCTTCTTCCTGATTATATTTTTGTGCTACTAATCTTGCTTTATTTTTGGTGATATTTCCTTTTTCGTCAGCCTTATTTTTATAGACCCATTTAGTACCAATTACTGACTGATCAGTTGGTCTTGGAACAAATTCCCAAACGTCATTACGCTCAAACTGATTTAGTTCTTCCTGCATGGCAATGATCCAGTAATCATCTGTAGCAGCTTCTTTTGGATTCTTAGGTTCGATATTTGAGAGAAAAGCGACATGACCCATTTGATTGAGTTGATTCCTTGTTCTGACATGTGATGTTATTTCACCGATTATATTTTGAGCCGGATGGTCTCTTAATATTCTTGGTGGTGATTGTAACTCACATATTTGAGGAATATTCTCAATAATTATTTCCGAGTCAGAATCAATATTTGTGATGATTGGATTGTCAGTGACTATTGATTCGTCATCATCTGATATAGTGTGAGGATGCTGATAGATTTCATCAAAAGAGACATGAAGTGATTCTTCAATAGTTTTGGTTCGTTTATTAAATATCCGATAGGCCTTACTTCGTTCCGAATAACCGACAAATATTCCTTCATCGGCTTTTGGATCGAATTTGCCAAGCTGGTCTTTCGTATTTAAAATAAAGCACTTGGAACCAAAAACTTTGAAGTATGAGATTTTAGGCTTCCTTTTGTTAAATAATTCATAAGGAGTATTTTTGGTAAGAGGTCTTATGGACACACGATTTAAAACATAACAGGCAGTTGCGACAGCTTCCGCCTAAAAATGTTTTGGTAAGGTGGTTCCATTCAATAATGTTCTTGCACATTCTTGTAAGGTTCGGTTCTTCCGTTCTACAACTCCGTTCTGTTGTGGAGTTCTGCGAAATGAAAAATTATGATATATACCTTTCTTTGTACAAAAATGTTCAAATTCATTATTTTCAAATTCTCCGCCATGATCACTTCTTATATTTTTAACTTTAATCCCTTTTGATTTTTGAATTCTTTCGACGAAAGATTTGAAATGATCGAAAGTGTCACTTTTATTTTTTAAGAAAATTGTCCATGTATAACGAGAGAAATCATCAACAATTACAAGCACATATTGACTGTGATTTATTGATTGAACCCTAGTAGGTCCAAATAAATCCATATGTAGTAACTCAAGTGGTTGTAATGTTGATATGACTTTCTTGGATTTAAAAGATGATTTGATCAATTTTCCTAATTGACATGCATCACAAATGTTGTTAATTTTAAAACTCATTTTGGGTAGTTCTCTAACTAGATTGTTTTTGGCTAGCTTGTCAATAGTTCTGAAGTTTATATGACAGAAGCGTTTGTGCCATAGCCATGGATCATTGTCATTAGCCACAAGACACATATCTGAATTATGATTAATATTCATATTCAGAATATATATATTTCTGTCTCTATAACCTTCGAAAACCAAATTATGGTCTTTATCTAAAATACTACACTTATTATTTGAAAATGAAATTATAAAACCCTTGTCACATAACTGACTAATACTAAGCAAATTGTGTTTTAAATTTCTAACTAGCATGACATTAGTAATAAGAGGTAAGTTAGATGTACCGCAATTGCTCACATCGCCTTTGCCGATGATATAGCCTTTTGAATTGTCTCCAAAAGTGACGGAGCCACCATCTGAGTATGTAATATTAGTTAATAAGCTCTTGTCTCCCGTCATGTGCTTTGAGCAACCACTGTCCAATATCCACTTTCCTCTTTTCTTAAGTGGGACCTGCAAAAAATAGAATTAAGTCCATGGTACCCACTTTTTATAGGGTTCTAAGAGTTAGGTCTTAGGAGTCCAAACCCATATGGGTCCGGTATCCCCTTTATATATATAATTATTATTAAAATGCACAGTATTCATGAATTGCTGAATGTATTTGTTCCTAATCAAATTGTTATTTGTTTTAGGAACCCATATTTTGATAGTCTTGACATTTTTCTTTTGAAATTTCACAACTGGTTTTGGTTTGGGATATAATAAACTAAGATTTTTCTTAGCTTCAGTTTTTTGTACTTTCTTCTTCCTTTTATTTCCACGATGTTTTTTGGTTTCTTGTTTGTTATATCCCAATCCTTGTTTGTCTGAAATAGATTGTGAACTTTCAATGATTTTTGTCAAATTTTCTCGACCTTTGTTAAAGTTAGAAACATTTTGAGTAATGTCATCAAACTTTGTTTGTAAGCTTGCTTTTTCTAGGTCTAGAATTTTGACTTTTGCTTTAAGCTCATGATTTTCAGTAGTGAGAGCATTATTTTTCTCTTTTTGAGCTTCTATTTCTTGACTCAAAAGAGATATTTGAGAGTCAACATTAGATGATGATTCTTGAATATTTTCAAGTTCCTCTTCTAATATTTTCTTCTCATCTTTTAACATATCTCGTTCAAACTCTGCTCTACTTAAATTTGCTTTGACTACTTTTAATTGACGTTTTATGTCCTTATATTTGACTATCAATTCAGCATTAATATCAAGTAATTCATCAAATGTAGGAATTTGTACATCATCTTCTGTTGCCATAAAACAAACATTAGCTTGTTCATTCTCTGAATCACTTTCACTTTCTGATGAAGATGACTCTGAATCGTCCCATGTTACTGAGAAGGCTCGTTTCTTAGATTTGTCCTTCTTATATTTGAATTTGTCATTTTCTGACTTCTTCTTTTGTTCTGGACAATCCTTCTGCATGTGTCACTTTTTGTGGCAGTTGAAACATTCTATAGCAGATGAAGATGGTTTATTTGATTCAGGTTTCCTTTTATTGTAACGATGGGCTTTTCGATATTTCAGGAATTTTTTGAATCCTTTCGCAATGAATGCCAAATCTTCGTCTTCAGAATCTGATTCATTTTCATCTTTCTCAACATGAAATGCTACATTTTTCTTTTCTTCTTTCTGTTCTTTTCTAGCCTGCAAATTTGCTTCATAGGACATTAAATTTCCTATCAATTCATCTGGCTTCATGACGGAAAGGTCATTAGCTTCTTCAATTGTTAATACTTTTCCTTCCCATTCACTAGTCAGAGAATGTAGGACTGTTGAAACAACATCGAAATCAGAATACTTTTGTCCTAAGCCAATAAGTGCATGGTGAATAGTTTGAAACCGTGAATACATGTCATTGATTGTCTCATTTGGTTTCATTTTGAAATTTTGAAATTGACTTTTCAGCATGGCTATTTTGGCTTGTTTAACCTTGTTAGTACCTTCATGAGTGATTTTTAGTGTTTGCCAAATTTGATATGCAGTAGTGCAGATACTAACACGATTATATTCATTTTGGTCTAATGCACAGAACAACATATTTATTGCTCTTCCATTTACGGCTGCTGTCGTTTTCTCAGCTGCAGTCCATTCTGAATAATCAGTTGTTGGATTCACTATTTCTCTTTGAGTGACATTCCAAGCATCATAGCTATTTGATTGCATAAAGAATGACATACGTGTTGCCCAATAACTATAGTTAAGAACATTGAAAAATGGAGGTCTTTGTGTCGATTGACCCTACGTGTAAGTGGTGTTTTGAGTGCTAGTACTTACGTTATTTTCCATATTACTATAATATATCAAATAACTGTGTTACGGTTATATGATGATCGTGCTCTGATACCAAATGAAAGTGCGGTGTGTATACGATTATATGTGCTAATATAGTACACACGGATCGTGTAATATGGACTATAATATAAATGCGGAAATAGATGATAATAGCATAGTAAATATAAATAGAAAAATCACACCAGAGATTTTTATACTGGTTCGGAGCACCGTCCTACGTCCAGTCCCAGACTTCTATCTGGATTTTCACTATTAACTATCTCGCTTCACCCGGAGGAACATGTTTACAACACCCGAGCAACCGAACGGGATTTCACGCCTCTAATACACTGAGGACTTCAACACTTGCCTCTTACAACACAGAGGACTTCAACAAAAGAACAAATACAATTGTTGTTGACAACTTGTGCTCTTGAAAACACGGATTTGTCACTAGTAGTACAACCTTCCTATAATCTTATCCTCAAAGTATGCGAATGATGTTTTGAAAAGATTAAGGAAAGTATATTACTTATTGAATCAAAAGATATGAAATAGTTTCAATGATTCAATAAATAATCGAGAGCTTTTAGAATGCAGGAGTATATATAAAGTAAGATCAGAGATTAGAGTAAAAAGCATATAAAATCATGTTGTTTTAATCAACGATTTAGATGAGTTTATATAGATAAGAATGGTTGTAACTCTTTGTGAGCAGTTGCCATTAAGAGATATGATCTTTGATGAAAGGTAAGAGATGCAACCTTTGGAGAAAAGAAGTGTCTTTTGGAAAAATTGCTTTCTGTTTAAAAACGGTCGACAGGTTAAAAAGTGACCAGTAGACAGGAATTCAAATATATATACGTTATGTGCATGTGTGCACGTTCAGTGTGCAAATTATGCAGGAACAGTCGACCGCATATATTATGACCGGTCGACCGGTCCCTGTAAAGTTGCACACTGAATGTGCAACTACATTCTAGTCGTATATATATTGATTTCCTTGAAAATGCATGATTATTTGAGGATAGATTTTAACAAGTTTATCACTATTATAATATCAAATAATCAACCTACAATCTAGAGTATCATATGTAGCTCTTTATAGCCATAATGACCTTGTTTTGTCGATCGCCTTTAGTTATTTGTCAGAAATCAAAACCTTCATAAGACTTGTGACTCAACACTTATTTGATGCCAATCCTTTTTCAAATTTTGTTGACCAAAAGCTTGATCAACAGTTGATAATGTTAGTCTCTATGCACATGATCGTTGATGGCCAATAGTAATAAAATATAACATTGAAGCGCGGTAATCACATCAGCAACAATATAAATGTAATAGCAGCAAAAATAAAATTGCACAATCGATTTTATACTGATTCGGATATCTAATCATACATCCAGTCACGGGATCTCTATTGTGGCTTTTCACTAACTAACACCCTTACTTCGTCCGGAGAAATAGGCCTTACAACACTACTTGACTTGCGCGCCACAGGCTTTACCTATCTGATTTCAAGGCTACATGCTTACCTGCAGACTTTGCCTGAGGTCCGTTTCAGGGCTTCAACTTTATATCTAAGAAAAGACATCCTATGCAATAATATGTCTATAACACTGATTTGCATGTTTGACACTGTTACAACTTTCTATACCACTCAAATAATCGAGGAGTTGATAGAACGGAGTTTGGTTTAGTAAGTGGAGTTTTGAAACTTTTAAGCGTGGAGTTTAAGTACACAAATTGCTTCTTTGGCTAGGAATTGTATATTAGAAAGTAAAGAGCATAGGAATATGGAGAAGAATGAAAAAGATGTTTTTAGATGGAATTGGCTTAGGTTTATATAGAAATCAAATGGGTATGATGAAGAGTTGTTTCTATTTGATTTGCAACCATTAAAGAACAGAAACGGTGCATGGATGAAGAGGAGCAACTATCTAAAATGAAGAGACGCGCTTTGAAATGAAGACACCTTTTTAACCACAACTGTTCAGGCCCGTGCTTCGCGCACATTCTGCACGTCTGTGCTTCACGTACATTTTCTGATTGCCCGTGCTTAACACACATTTTTCGATTCTCAATTTTTTGAGATCTGAAAAGTATGAAAAAATTCATGATAAATCTAGAATATATAGAGAAGGTTGTAACCAAATTTTATGGGACTCAGAGATCATTTGAGTGGTTTTACAAAATCATTACTATAAGCACTCGATATTAATGCATTTATACTTTGTAACTTTTTTGTCCTTCTTTGAGTGTCCGTTTGAGCTTCAATTAATTTGTTGACTTTAATGTATGGTCTTGAATGCACGTGCTTCAGTTCACTATGATTGATTATTCGATGTTTGATTTTTGCTTTCATATTTCTCCTATTTGTTTATTATAAATTCTCTACTTTAGCTACTATATCTGTAATAATTCAACTGAACACATCAGCAACATTGTCGTATAGTTGTTATCATCAAAACACAGTAGATATGGTTCTTTCGATAAGGTTGAAGTGAGAATATACATTAGATCTTGGAAGATAGAACCTTCTAGTTCTACATTTCTCGGTAACAATTGTGGTTCAACGTGTGTGCTATTGTTATTAAGAACTTGAAGAAAACAAATTTATAGGTAAACAATAGCGCCAAATTGAAGCACTTCTACGGCAAAATATCTCCTGATCAAAAAGTACGAAAGCAAGCAACTTTTCTTAGGAAAGAGAGGATTTATGTTGTATATGGAGCAATCAAACGTTTGAACATTTATGTATTATAAAATGAGCTCAAAGGAGATCGTCTACCCAAGACATTGTACCACGAATCAAGAGGTCTATTGATTAATTGCAAGTGATCTCAGAATGTTTATCAGATAAATCTAGGACCTTAAGATGCTTAGTAAAAACTTATAAAAACAATATTATAATACATAATTATTTTCTTTTACAATATTTTTCACCCTATTTTTTGACAGCATGGGTGAGAAACATAGTTTCCCAACCAACAGGCAAAATAGAAAGTCATGCAACAATTGAAGCACATAAGCTCCTCTGTAACACACAAAAAAGACAAATATAGTCATTGGTAATATATAGTCAATAATGTTACATTCTTAACTCTACTAAATGCAATATATTATTAAAACAAATCTATGTCTGTTTCTTTCCTAAAAACATTTTATAAGCTGTCTCCCTTGTTCCTATTTCCACATTCATTCTCGGGCCTGTTTCTGCCCCAGTTGTCTGGGATAATCCGTGTCTTAACAAAATGTCATATAACTTCCCACCTTATTAAGCAGGAGAAGATGAGCGATGTTGATAAACTAATTTACGTACATATGAAAAGTACTGTACCAGCTATGTATTTCTGTTAAACCATACGCATGTTTTCTCATTGCAGAGTTATAATAAGGCCAGCTTAGTATAGCAAAAATGGTGAATGCAATCAGAGGTCTATTCATTTCATGGTGAGTATCGACTACATAGTTGTGATTTCTGATCTTCAATTTTCTCTCAGGTTGATCTTTTACGTTCATAATTTTCTTATTTCTACTGTTTTATTGCAGTGATGTGCCTATGGCTCAGTTGATAATCAATTATAATGCATCTATGCCTCCTTCACAAAGATTTATTATCCATATTTTAGATAGTACACACATGTTCGTTCAACCTCAAGTTGGAGAAATGATTAAGAATAAGAATGCAGAATTCCGAGATCAAAACACTTATGAAAAACCAGCATGATCGATACAACTATGATAAGTGGAACTTCAATGATTTCAGTCAAATTTCATTTTGATAAATTTGATTTTGTTTTTTTTTTAATCTTTATGTAATTCAAGTACGGTTATGAACTGTTACAAAGCTGTAAAAAAAGTTCTCTTTTGAGGTGTCTCATATGTTCCTTATTGATTGTTCATTTATTTATTTGTTTGTTTTTTTTATGTAGATTGTTGATGTTATTTTATTATGTTAATGGATATCTGAGCATAAAAATATTGTTTGGCAAACTCCATTTGTACACCATAATTTTTTTTAAATATATTATTAATATATTTTTTTGGCCACAATCATATACATTATATTTTACTTACATTAAATTACTCTCATTTTATAATAAAACCAAACACTTAGTGCAATTAACTAACATAACTTCAATTCCTAAGTTCTTGGAATTCACCTTTCAAATTCCAAATTTCAGAAACTTTGAGTTAAATTAAATTTAGGGGGAATTAATTTAAAGTACAATTTTTTTTATATTTTTTGCCTCAAGGACACGACCTCAATATTTTTACCACAAGGACAAACATTCTTTTAAAAATTATTCACAAGGACAAACATTTTCCAAAATTATTCATAAGGTCAACAAAACTGATACCGAGCTAAAAACTGATACCTAAAAACTGCTACCGATAACTACAAACTGATACCTAAAAACTGCTATCAATAACTAAAAACTAATACCTACATAAAATTGTCCTTCAGGATAAAATATTGAAGGTCTGTCTTTGAGGCTAAAAAGCTGTGAAATTTTGTCCTTGACAATAATTTCTTGTTAAAATTTATTTAATTGTTTGTTTATACACACACACATGTAAAATTTAAATTTAGTTTTTGAATATTAAAATGTTAAACTATTCAATTTTGATTTTAGATTTAACTTGATTTAATTTACATTAAATGACAAAAGAATATAAAGCTCTATGAATCATATTAGTTTTATTACTAAATTTTAAAGTTTAGTATTTATGTTTAATTTGAAGTTAAAAATATTAAAATTGATTATTCATGAATATAACTAGAAACCGTGTTAGTAGAATCTGATAGCTAAAATGGAATTTTAATTTAATTCAATTGACCTTGTATAAAAATTTACTCATTTAATTAAGAGAATTGTTTGACCATATACAATGTAGGCAAAAATAATTTTTATGCTATTAACCATTATTCTTTACTATTAGTTATAATTTTTTTTTTGGTTGAAAATGAATGTTTTATCAAAACTTTCGTAAAATTTTTAACAGTGTAAATTTACGCTGTACAAATAGAATTAGCCATATTACTTTGATTAGGATGCTTATTACTTTAGTTATTTAACTGTTGACACGAATAAAATTCCACTTCAGTAACCTTTGATTGGGTTGTTTTGGGGACTAGTTATTAAAGACAGTGAACGTTTTTAAACATTTAGTACACAGTAACGACATAGACAAGACAATGAACGTTTTTAAACATTTAGTAGATAACAAGGAACCCAAATGTCTAAATAATATTAATAGATACAAAGATCAACAAGGAATATAAAAGCTTAGACTGTCTATTCCAATCAAATAAAACTGAGAAACCAAATATAGAACCCATATTCTAGATCAAAGTCGAGAATAAAAATGAAAAACATTACATTAACCAAGTAATATACATCATAAATTGATATCAGTATTGTTGTTATTTCTCGATTCAGGTACAGAATGCAAAGTAGCAGTCCAGTTATTTTCCCCTCTAAAAGATACAGAAGGCGCAAGATTTGGCTTTGGAGTTGAAAAAGCGCCATGCTGCAATTGAATACTTGTGTCACGATCATCGTCCATACGAGCATTTGGTATAACTCCTGGGATAGAAGTTGCTGGCATCGAAAATGATGTTTCATACCGTGGCTTCTTTGATTTATGTTCTGTTTGGTAACTCGGTAGAAAGCTTCCAACTATGACCTAATATTGTCATGAAAAATGAATTAACAATGGTTGGTTAGCTTTTTGCTAATTGTTGTTGTAAGCTACGTTACTGGATTACATGATCAGTATATATTTATTGAACCAGTGATCTAGTTTACTGTACTCGTTGTTCCTTAAAAATCAAAGAACTGGTAATAGTGGTAAAACATTAAGTTGTGTAATCAAGGGACAACACAATATCAAAGATAGAAGTAGAGAAATATTGTTATTTATAAATGAACTAGAAGGGGAATTACCTGAACAGGAGTAGCAGCAACCAAGAGGCCGACAACACCTCCACCAATAACACGACCGTCAGGGCTTGCCAATGAGACGCTCATCCCACCTGATCTACTCCTTGATCCACCGCTGTCAGTAGGCATAAATGACCCGGACAATGACAATAATTCAAAGCGTCCCTGCATATTATATCAGGTGCTTAATACTAGATTACGCACTCTCTCTCTACACTAAATATATGAGTTTGCCTTAACATGGGTCGATGTGCACCCCACTAAAAGTTAATTCTTGAACTTAATAGAAGAAAAAAAATAAAATCATCAACATAACTCCTATGAAGAATCCCGGATTCTTTTCGATACAAACATTACTGTCATGCACAATAAGATACAGTAGTACATTTATGGTACCTAGATTGGTAAAGAAAGAAATGATACTATGCTTGTATTGTGAACCTCCGTAATCAACATACTTATGGTGGAATTAATAACAGGTTCTAAAAACATATATTAAATAGATCAAATCATTGATGTTTAACAATGTGGTGTTTTTATTTGCATAACACATTAAAGACACATATTTTGAAAATGCCAAATGGTAAAGGTCTTACTCGAAACCTGTAATAAGACAAACCTCATAAGTCATTGTTCCACCGGAGGAATCAGGTTGACCAAGCGTAACATTTGAAATTGCACCATTAGCCGATAAAATGCAAATAGCTCTAGGTCCTTGCTGAGCAAAGGATATGATTCTCATGGTAACATCCTGAAACCATGCAATTACAAATACTGTTGTAGTAAATTTCAGAAGCTCAATTAAGTAGCATAGCATAGAGAAGAGTCCTTTAGCCTTATTTTATCACATGACACAGTAACATGAGCAACAATTAGTATGCCTAATTTCTTGTATTTTATTTTATTTTTTATAATCAAGTGTGATAAAATTTACATTAGCAGTAGATTGTTGTCGCAAATTAGTCAAAATTATATTACTATTGTCATATATATATGCACACCTTAAATCTGTCAGCGAACATGACTTGCGCCACCGCCAACTATTGTAACCAACCAACGCATTTTTTATGATTCACTTTAACGCATTCAAAATACAAGCCTCTTTTATGTAAAGATGTTAAAACAAAAAGGTTCAAGATTTAAAAGAATGGAGCAAGTTTATCATTAAAAACAATATACATAAATATACACAAGGCCAACTTATTTCAACTTTAACTGCAAGAAGATTAGCTCCTAAGGAACATCATTATACGATGATATTCATACTGCAAAGATCGCAACTGGAAAAAAAAATACCGTTTGAAGGAACACCTAGAATAAATTATTAAAGAATATTTTCAGTTATTTACCATTGGAAACTGAACATAAATTATTGTATGTTCTCATACCAGTGCCAAACCTGGCTAAATAGATCACTTTACTGTCACCCTATGGCACCTTATAATTTCACTAGGCCAACTAAAAAGTCTACTCACACTCTGTGTAGTGAGGAGAGTATTTCAGACATCAACAAAACTTTTATTCTCCACGAGAAAACACCAGTTCCACCCCTATCACAAATATTTCCAACTACATTTGGAAGCAGATGGAGACAAAACTACTACCATCTAACTCTATAAAGGTTTTTTTGTTTTTTTTTAAAAAAAATAATCAAACCAAAACATTCATGGCTAATCATACCTCACCAGCAGCAACTGAAATGATATGAGGAGTGAAATTAGCACCAGCCGAACATGCCACCACTGTACCTGCAAAATATACTCTTTATGTCAAATAAAAAAGATTATACAAATACAAAAAAGGGTTGTAACATACTTGGACTAGGAAAACATCTAACAACTTACATAAATCACTGTAAAATAAACTATGTGATACAAAAACTGATGTCAAAAGCACCAGTTAATCATTATACAAATTATTAGCCATATTCGACGAACACGTACTGATCCAGCGATAGGGCCCAAAGGCCACAATATTGAAGTGGGGGCATTTCAATACTTAACCCACCCGTCTAAACTCAAGTTTCAAAACAGCACTCCCACTCTTCCAAGAAAGTGACTCAGCAACATTCAGACTCCCCACCAAAAGATTTCTTTCCTTTTAGTAACATAAGCTCAGAACCACAAACTTCATTGTGGTCCTACACGAAACATAAGAACAATCAAACTCACAGCATCCAAATCAAGGTACCATATATATGTACCAAGGATGCTATGGACAGCGACTATGGAATATGTCTCCACAGAGTCATATACTACTACTGAATTGTTTTACCACATGCGCCGACCATTTCATTGTACACTATAGCTTAAATATGTAATTCTTTGATTCACACTTCTACAACTGCTAAATACATATAACAATTCTGATATAGCTCGTTGAAATGCAATCTATATAGTTAAACCTTTTTTTAACAAGCTTCAGCACAAAACGGAATGGAAGTCAAATGCCCTACTAAATACAAAAACGACTTAAATTATTTCAAAAAAAAAAAATTGGGGCTTATTTTAAAGTTACCTGGACTCTCAAAATCAATTCTACTTGTATGATGCATCTGACTGCTGCTGCTAGTTGTACTGCTCAAGTAACCAACTGGCCGCCCTCTATTCCTCTGCTTCATAACGACCGGAATCTCCCCCGCCGGCATGGACGACGAAATCGGCATCGGATTCAATGGTGCCGTCGCCGCCGGTGAAGGCCGCGTCATGACACTCCCGTCAGGAGCGTATTTTCTCGGCCTCCCACGTTTCTTCTTCTCCGGCTCTTCCGACCTGGCCTCCGCCGTCGGCGGAGGTATCTGAACCACTGGAGTCGTTGACTCAGTCGGTGTCGCCTGAAGCGGCGGCGGAGAAGTTATTGGAGCTGTCGCGGATGCTTCCGCTGTGACTTCTGCAGCTGTCTTTACTGCTTCGTTTGACTCCATAATCAATTATCATGCATAAACCCTAAACGACTATTTGGATTCGACGATGAGAAGTTTGAACTTTTTTTAAGAGATGATTAACATCATCAGAAGTAGAGATGAAATTTAGCGATTTGAATTAGGGGTGTCTTGGCCCTTTTTGGACTCACTCCGGTATCTGCTCTTTATGGTCGAGAAAGATGATGAAAATTTTTAGGAGGGACGGTTTGGAGAAAATAAAAAATGGAATTACACGAGAAATGAAAGAAATATATTTCTTAAATAGATGAAGTAATTAAATTAATTTATTATTACTATTAATACATTAATTAATTTATTATTAATAAGTTAATTTATTAATAATAAATGGCATTAAAGACATGTTTTTTTTCAAGAAGTAAATAAATATGTAAAAATAGTAAATAATAAAGTCAATAGTTTGATATAAGATTTTATATTATTTGGTTTCCATTTCTAATTTTCCACAATAGAAAATACATTCTAATTACATCCTTCAAATCAAAGTTCCATGCCTAACTTTAACGTCGAACTAAATTTAGACCGATTTTATTCATATACCGTATTTTGTTTTACACATCCAAATTTAACAAAAAAAACATTATACAACCTTTTCTGCTTCACATACACCTTGAAATTTTTATTTCCACATTTTAGTAACTTTTAATCTTTTACAATTTCATTTCTCTTCTCTATAGCATTCACGTGTAAACCCTAAAAGAAATCTAAGTGGTTCTTTATGTAACGTATACTAAAGTTATGTTCATCGCGGATTCAAAGCACCACCTCCCCTAAAAAAAGGAAATAAGAAACAAAATTTTGACCTCTTTTTTAGTTCTACTCCAAACTCATTATTCTTTTTCTATTTCTACTTTAAAATAATTACGTTCTTTTGATACTTCTAAATCAATCTCTACTTTCCATTTTTCACTGCTAGAGAATAAAAATTTGATTTATGTATTTTATTGGATCGATTAGAGTTTGAGTGTTTTATGCATTAAAAAGTAAAACAATTAGAATGTGTTATTTGCAATTGTTGTAAATAAGGGTATTTTTGTCTTTAGCTCCTTTTAAAAAAGAAGCATGGTGTATGTAAAGAAAATTTCGGTGTATAAATAAATTAGCATTAAACTTATTGCATAAATTAAAATAAACAATAAGAGTACGAAGCTATTAATGCTCTAAACGATAACATGCAGATCCGTCTAAAGAATTTGCTACACCAAACCAAAATTTAGATACATTAAAGAATTTTTTTAAGATATGTTGCTCTTATAGGTTTCCAACTTAGCTCATCAGGTGCAAATAATTCAAGCTACCATTGAGCTTAAAACTACAAGCGCACAAATTCTCGAATTAGTTATTTATATTCAAATACGTTATAACCAAAATATTAATAAATGTTGCCCGACTAAGTGGGTTGCCCTTCCTTACGGGCTTGGTGGGCTATTTCTGGGTGGATCCTGTTAACAGGAGACGGATAATAGTATCATCGATTTTACAGATCTTTATGGTAGGATTCTGTCAATATTGTTGAACATGGTGAAGCGGGCGCTTTTTTCTTATTGCGGCGACAATAATGCTTGGCTCGACAAAATTGAACGAAATGAGTGAAAAAATTTCTATAAAGGAGAGAGCAATGGAAGATGGGAATGCTTAAGGGTTTAAGGTATAAACCAGAATCACGACACAAGATGGAGAAATTAATCACAATTTGCAAGTAGCTGGAACTTCGAATGTATGTATCCATAATCTAAAGGATGAATTAAAGATAATATTCTCCTCTAATGGAAATTAGTCACACATCCTTGTTTCCAGAAAAAAAATATGTTCTAAGCCCCTAACATTTACATATTCACTACAAGCCTTTAAATTATCAAAAACTTAAAAAAATTCAATAAATTATGACCAATGGTATCAACTTTGGTGTCAGTGGATGAGGCTCGACCAGAGAAGTTGATTGATGTTGGAGATTAATCAAAATTTCAACTCTGATGCTCAAATCTAAGATATGCAATGCAAATTTAAAACAAGGTATTCCATAGAGATGGCTGAAGAAGTCGGTTGCCGATATCACTAGATGCAACTTTTATCGTAAAGTAGACCAATGTGGGATGAGACAGTGATTGTGGCTATGGTGGCACCGAAATCTAATCAAAGTTGAAATTGAGACGATTGTGTTGGGAAATAATTACCATGCAGATATTCGATATGTAGAAGTTTCTGAAAATATGAGTTTTTTGCATAACAACACTTTAATATTTTACAATGGAAGCATTTTGCATATGCTTGCAGTGCAACACAGTGATAAATAACTACATCGCAATTTTTTTTACATGTCGAATAATTATCAAACAAATAATTATCCTATAATTATCATACGTTAAATGATAATTATTATGCATGGCTAATATTTTTCTCTACAAATATTTCGATATTAAAGCAACAATTTTTGAGTACTTTTGATTAAAATTTTACATTTATAAAACATTAATTTTTTTTGATAATGATTAAGAAATATAACAACATCGATCCAAACATTGTTTTGAGCAACAATTTTATTAATAGATAGAAGAAAAAAATTATATTTACATTGTTTTTATATGATGGATGCAAGACTAAAGTTTCTTCAAACTAGAGATTTGAGCGAAAGTAAAAAAATTTAAGTTTGTAGAATTTATTAGTTAGTTGAAAACGATATGGAGACATTATTTTTCCTCGATGCTCCATTACACTATGTATCCCCATTATCTTTATTTAACTTTACAACAATCACACATATGGTTTCTAGAGAAGATTCTAAGTGGATCGATTTACCTATTTTGGGTTTGCCTCACAGTAGTGGATGCGTGGATTGGATATGATGAACTCCCACATCATAAGAAATATGAGATAAAACATGGTGGATATATGGGAGTGGGTATCACGTAACATTAGGAATTTCTGTTGTTATAATCAAATATTGGGAGAATTAATTATATGCCTATTAGGAAGCGATGTGAGGAGGTTCAATCAGGATGTCGATGCATTGAAAGCATCATTAGATTGTCTCACCTTGCACACAACGAAGTAGGTGGACATGAGAGATGCCCTGGAGTGTCGAAATTTAGCATGGTATCAAAGCCGATTGTTCGAGGGACCATTAGATGATGCGAGAGTGAACAAAGCTGGACTCTTTTGAAGCTTAAGAAGAGAATGACTTTTCAAGGTAGAGACTTGGTTAAACAGCCTGACCCACTTTTGAAAAAGGACTAATTAGTTATGCAGCCTCACTCCACTGTATTGAGGACACATAACCCTTCAAGACGACTTGAGTAGAAGTACTTGCTTAAAGGTAGACATTTAATAAAAGATAATCCTGAAAAGATGACTGCTGAAAGTAGCTTGACCCAACTGCAAAGCTTCTTCAGTATGCTACAAAGAAGGATTTAGGAATGCTTACCGTGGTGGAAATTATTAGGCATGGCTCCCGTTAGTGGGTGCATAATTGGACTTGATAAAGTCCCACATTGTAAATGCATGAGATAAAACATAATGTGTGTTGGAACCCGACCGGTCGAAAGCAGCTGAAATAGGTGGATTTCAAAAAAAATTCCATTTTTGGATTATATTAGGCTTATGAAGTCTAAAGGTTTATATTAGATCTAATCTAATTAATTTAAACAAAACCATATTTTATTTAAATTTTAAAATTAAATTTATTAATGAAATCAAATTAATTTTACATCATTTATGAGTATGTCGTTATGTACTTATGTGTGTGCATCGTGCACGCGCAATATATTGTATATTATGTATTTAGTTAATGCATATGTATATATATATATTGGGACTTGCATTCATATCGCATGCATTCGCCATTTATTTATGCAACTGTTTCTTAAAACATATTTTAAATTTGTATATAAATAAACAGTTCAAAATATTTGAATTGATTTGACTAAGTCGATAAATTTAGATTCAAAACTTAAAATCCAAAATATCTAATTTTTACTAAGTAAACAATTTTAAATTTTAAATTTCAAATTTCAGTTTATAAATTAGTCAAAAATATCTTTAAAATATTCAAAATTATTATATTTACATAAACATTGTAAAATAAATGCATTGCCAAAAATAAAATAATTTTATTATTATTTTAGGTATACATAAACTATTTAAAATGCATAAAAGAGTTAATATATACATTTAGTAATAAATAATCATTAATATAAATTATATATAAATTAATTTTTTTTCGTCCATGTTGTATTTTTAAAATTCGAACTAATTTTCTATTATTATTATAAAAATAAATATACATACTATGTATATACGTTAAAATGATTTAAAACATTGCTTAAACTATTATTAATTTAAATATAACTATATTATATATATATAATAGATTTTGGAAAAAAAAATTACAGTCAAAACTTTATATATATATATATATGTAAACATTTTAAATGTATACACACACATACATATAGTATGTATTTGATTAAAATTACTATATATGCTTAAAATTAATATAAATGATTTAATTATTTAAATGTAATTTAATATTTCAAAAATTAAAAATAAAATATACGGGACCACAAGTTTTTTTTTTAAATTTTGTACAAAGAACCAATAATATTGTTAAAAAAATGATTCAATAATATATAAAATCAGGTTGTTATGGGTGACGACAATTGTACATATAAAATCGCTCTACAATGGGCATATGATATCATATGATCAACATAAATGTAATAAGACAATATATTTAGAAGTGTTGCCTTGATCCACATATCGAACATCCGTTACCTTCTGCTACAAACAAGAAGCATGCAAACATCGGATCCATATATCGATCGTCTGTCTCCTTGATCTATCTGATCTACACATTCTGCTGCAAACAGGAAGTGTGCAAACACCAGATGAACAAGTATTTAATTATTTGAATGTGATAAAGGTAAGAAGCATAAAGATGGGAGAGGGAGGAGCTTGTGGTCTAATAAGAGGAAGGAAGGAGATTAAAAGTTGATTAGAAAAGTCTGAATATATAGTGTGGTCATGAGAGAAATATCTTGCATAATTCTCTCTTAATAATTAAAAACGACGATTACCTCTTTCCCTCATCTCTAGCTAGATGGAACAAGGTCCTTAATGGGCCAAAAAACCTACTCAACCCATTAACAATTTATTCAATTTAAATCATTATCGATATCCTATATCAATAAACACATGTATAAATTTTATTTGCACACCAATAAGTATAAATTTTATTTGCACACCAATAAGTATAAATTTTATTTGCACACCAATAAATTACCGATACGACCTAGAATAATTCTAGAGGCAACTCTATTTTATTAAATACATCCCATATAACAAATACAATAATAACTGATATTTCATAAATATTCATTAATTTAATTAATATAAATCAATTAAATTAAGTGGTGTTCTAAAAACCAAATAGATTCGGTTGTGCGACTCATATTTGTGAATTTAGCCAGCGATTAATATTTAAATAATTTATATACTAATATTCACATATCACTTTAGCTAGTTATGTGATGGTGTGAATTAATTCATCGCTTATAAATCTCATCGGTAAAATCTAGTTTTACAATTTATGTGGTACTTTTTAGTCATGATTGATTACATTAATGCTCTTTATCAACACTATATCACATTAGGACTTATGTGAAGCAACTACGCCAGTCTATAGCAGGTTACATGGGTGAATGTAGAATTTTTTTTTGGATCTTTGTTAGGCATACGAAGTCTAATTGATTTTAGATCCAAAATAAAATTTGCTTCAAATACGATCTTATTTTACTTAATTTTTTTTAAAAGGAGATTGGCTAACCAATTTATTCTAATCAATTTGATACTTACATAGAGTATATCAAATACACTCTTTTCTAAAGTAAATGAGTGATCCTCTCAAAGGGGAGAACGCTCATATAATTTTATTCTACACATAAAAAAGGTGTTGCTAACAAGTCTGGTAGGTGGCCAACCCTTACAAACAGAAGAAAAGATGCAACGACTCGCCTTTTCGACCTTTTAATATTGACACTAATACATACACGGTATTCATGTGTCGAGCACTCATGTGCCATGCGACGAATTGCTAGAGTAAAATAAAAGAAAAGGAAATAGAACAAGGAAGAAAAGAATACAACATCAAAATCAAGTAATGGAATGATAACATATAATATCAAAAGACAATACAAACTGCAGTTGTAAGATATATAACATTTTAGAGTTACAACCATAAGCATTATCATCAGCCTGGACAATTACAACAATATGTCCTCACATATGAGGATATATACAATGAAGTAATATAGCTAAAATAAGAGTACTATGGTAGGTGAATAGAAGCATCCAGCTCATCTCCAGAAGCTCCAAAGGACAACAACGAAAACCTGCATTTCTCAGACTACCCAAAAAAGCACCTATAGAAATAAGAAAAATATTAACCACGAGTCAGACATAAGTCTGGTGTGAGAAACTCAAGAAATTTGTATAACATATTACAGCACCTTTTGAGACCGCATGGAATACCATAATGGTTATCCCCTTAAAAGAGTCAACCATCTATTAAGTACATATTTCGATATAATGGATAACAACTGGGGTGTAGAGTATAAGTAAGAAATAGCTAAGGTACGTGTACACCATAACAATAAGTAGGTATATAATCAAGACCCACTAAGGCGTGTTCGCATAAATGTGTAGGATTTTCGTAGAGACGTCTTCAGTAAACTTAAGCGGATCTCCATGACAAGGATCAAAAACTTCCTTCCGAGCATCATATATCTCTAGATAGAATATACCATAAGATAAACACAATTGATTCAGTAGTGAAATGCATTGTAACAAGTATAACCATCTCTCGGTGCCCAACAATTGGAAGCATCCCATTTGGAGTTGTCATACCCTCATAGACTAGCTAAACCTAAAATTGTGCATCTTACTTTGGTTTTCATCGTTTCTGATGTCGAGGCTAGGCATCTATCACACAAGTCTTCATCCCTCAGACAGAACACTAATCCCCAAATGGATTCCGTCATCGCGAACAGATCACGAATCGCTACATGGATTCAAGGATCTCGAATGGATCTCGAGTCTCCACGTAGATTCCCATATAAATCCTCTGATGAATTCTAATGTTGTTCTCTTTCTTGGATACTCCTCAAGATAGATAGTCCCCCATTATAACATCATTCAAAATGTTAATGCTGACCTTTCCCTTGGACTTAGCCTCAGGATAGACAGTTCAACTCTATAACATTTCACTTCACAGCTACTTTCGGAACATAGATCTCATATATGGTTTTGAAGTGGTTACCGGTTTGAGTCATCTTATATAAGTACACTTCCCGTGCTTATTAAAACGCTTCAAAACCAATCGATGAATTTCCGGTTAACTTAACCATAGTTCTTTTAGAAATAAATAGACAATAGATAAGGGTAGAGATAATCTCCTATCCGTATGGATTTCCTTATCAATTGTCCTAGAAAAGCAAGACAAGTTTATACGTACTCTATAGCATCTCCAAAGATAAATGTATCATATAGCCCTCATGTCTCTTCTAGATTTTCCTAAGTTATTTTGGTCAATTTCGATAGGCGACTAATTGACTATCAAGTACAAGATAGATGAACGTAAATGGAAACCAAGTATCGTATACTTTCCATAAACGAATAAACACACAAAGCATGACCAAGTCACACAAAGCATGATTTAGTCACCTAAGCGACTTCTAATTCCTTTTTTATTTAATTAATACTTTTTATTAATTAAAATCACTTTTATTAGTAAAACTTGTTTTATCTAATAAGACATCATTTATCAACCAACACCATTCATTTGTACTCTTTCAATATTTAAAAAGTGTTCGTATACTTATCTCAATTGGTACAAGTATATTCACAAATCAGTAACAAGATTTCTTACTTTAAACCTTTACTTTTTCTATCTTTTTCAAAAGATTTCATAGTTATAATTTCTTCAAAATATCCATTTTAAGGATCTAAGTACTTTCACAGATCCATTCAAAAGGTTTAAAACTAATGTTACTTGAATATTGTCACTACAAGCCCAATACCATTTCACTTATGCTTATCTTTATAACATTCTTTTAAAGATCTACTTATATTCATAAGTATAATAAAAAAGAGTAAAGATGAATGTTATTAACACATTATCACAACAGACCTAAAACCATTTTATACTTGTGCTTATCTTTAGAACATTCTTTTAAAGATCTATTTACATTCATAAGTATAATAAAAAAGGGTTAAAGACAAATGTTATTAACATATTGTCGCAACATACCCAAAACCATATATACTTGTTATTATCTTTAAAGACATTCATTTAAAGATCTAGCTTAACATTTAATTAAGTTTGATAGCCGACTAATCGACTATCCGGCTAAAACGATCGCTTATATAAATTGAGGTTCACATACTTAACTCATTTTCAACCTTCCACCTTATACAATCCCTCATTAAAGAGTGAAGCCAAGTAAGTTAGAGCACTAGTTGTATATCAAACCCTTTCCTAGACACTTCACTCTTGACTCTCATAGATAGATAAGTCTACCACTTCGGCTTTTAGTGTTAAGTATAGTATTAATAATTTTCATAAAAGAGTAAGGAATCAACCTGATTAACATGTTTTCGACATTCTCGACTTAACTATTCATTATTCAAAAGGAAAGCTGGTAGGTTAGAGCATGCTTCTATTCCTATTCGAACATCAATCTTAACACTCACAAATAGATAAGCCTACTTTGTCGGCTTTTAGTGTTAAGTATAGTCAATTACTTTCAAACAAGTAATTAAACAAAACACGATATAACCACTAAGTAATTCATAATCCCTTTCTAATTTCTTTGTTTATAATTTAAAACCTTTTTAGAAATGATATACATAAGTGTAGTAATTTATTTACGAAACTGGATATTTAAACCAATGTAAATGATATTTTATTACATAAGATATTTTGATAAAATAGTCAACACATTTCTAAAAAAACTATATATACTTAAATATTTAAAATGCTTTAAATAATTATGATAGGTTTCAAAACAGTCTCTTAAAAAATTACTTAAAAATAGCAAGTTAATAATTCACATAAATACTTAGAAAAACCATGTTTCCTTTATATTTAAAACTAAACCTTCTTCTTTAAAAATTCATAACTAATTCTTAAAAATTTATAAAAATGTAAAACTACTTTTAAAATAATCTATAAGGAGTTAGAAAATACTTATATAAAGAATGAAACAAAATTCTTAATTTGAAATTCCTTCCCAAACTTTTAAATTTCAAAACAAAGGCTAAAATGGGGCTGTTTTGCAAAAGTGGAAGTTTGACCACTTTTCGATATGTTACTTAATTTTTTATCATCCCAAATTTTGATAATAGAAAACATACATAATAAACATCACAAATATGGCGAGAAACCCCTAAGGATCTTTCTACAAAGTTCCATAGAAATTGTCGAACACAAGGCAATCCCTAAGTTCATCTATAGCGACTATCGCTACAAGAACACTTTCTAATCCAAGTCCAATCTAAATCAAAGTTCAACTACAACCTATGTACTTTATTTCAAGGCTATGCTAAAAATCATACGAGTCCATCAAATTCAATTCAAGTCCATACATATGGGTTACATATGTCATTTGCTAAATCAAGAATCAAATCTAATATTACAATATATGTAAATATCATTTCAAGCAAAATATAAGCAATCAATCACAAGCACATATACACAACATTTTCATACAAGGTGGTGAGTAAGCTCACCCTTAAGAAACTAATCAAGCAAGTCCAAGCCTCCACTTCCTACCTCAACCTTGCAAACACCAACTCCTACCACTTCCTTTACTTTGCACTTGTTTCTAGGCTATATTTAGTGCTAACGGCCTCACTTGGAGGGGGAGCTTGGCTTTTGTCCTTCAAGATATAACTTGATGGAAGGTGTTATGATGTTGTTCTAAGGCTCTAGTCTAAGTTTGAGTTGAATTGGAGTAGTTTTGAAATTTCTTTCCTTGGAAAATTATGTAGAGAAAGAAGATAAGAGAGTTGATTTTATTTTGCGAATTTGAAAAGGTGATTTAAAGATGTATACCCCCTCTTATATAAGCTCAAGATGGTGTTCCTTAACCTTTCTCTTAACCCCTCATCATGCCATGGAAGATTATCCTTCCACATGCCCATTACTTCTCCTTACACCCATTACCTTTAGCAAATTACCTTTATAACCCTTACATAGAAATATCTCTGATTCATTAGAAGCTTCTATAATGTTCCATTTACTTTATGAAGTAAAGTATGTTAATTAGTCCCTAATGTGTTCATATGTTCATTAGCTTATCACAAAAGAGTTTGATCAACTTATATCAATTAAAAAACCATTTATCAATAACCAATTTTCAGTCATATTATTGATATTTCTTCGAAGTTTTTATTCTTTTAACAAACTTCAATTTTTTTTACCATCATTAGTTATTATTAAAAAGGCGGTTAATAAGGTTATTAAATCAATTTACTCATATTTAATCTAAGATTCAAATAGTTAAATAATTTAGATATTTAAATACGAAGAGTTCGAAATTTCGGGTCATTATAAAGAAAAGAAAACTCTCAATCCTAAAGACTAGGACCTAAAAATATACAAGGATTCTAAGAAGAGTTTAACTGAACATCCATCAAGAAAAGTTCAAATAGACATAAGCCTAAGTAGTAGACAAGGTGCCAAGTTGACGTAGACGACAAAATCCTTGATGAGACAACATAGTGTTGCCAGTCACAACAACCCAAAGTCCCTATCCCTCATGCAATGGTGCCATATCATAATTGACCCAAACCATAACAAACTAATAAGCCTGAATAAACTTAACAAAGGATATGAGTCCACAACATATATGTATATACAAATGATTATATACGTACATATATGGAAGGAATAAACCTATAAAGATAGTACAAATAAGCTTAGTTATCAAGCAAATATAAAGTGTTCAAGTAGTTATCTTCATTAAAGGAATCAGCTATATCAGTGGTTAAGGCCATATTACATCTCCAATAGTTGTAAGTAATTTTTACCTTTAAAATGTCAATGTGACTTTTTACCTTTTTAAGAAATTCTTTGAAGAATATAGTTTTGGCCAATTTATAGCTAGGATTTGTAACTAATTATAAATGAATAGCATAGCGTAATAGAGTTAAGCATATGCCCTAAGGCTAATTTTGTAATTTATTATACATTATTAACTCTATTATAAAATCTCATTTGAAATAAAAGGTGTTTTTCGTTCTATTACATACTTGTCGTAACATGTTATGTTGGGTATTAATTTAATTTAAGTGTATTTAATAGAAAGTTGTTAAATGATATATTTTATGATAGTAATTAAAATGTGTTGCAATCATGATAAATTTATCACAATGAAAATCACACATTGTTTTAATATTCCAAATCAAGGTGTAACGAGTCGGGATATCGATATGTTCATTGAGACTAGAGTACATGATGCTTTTCAAATGTTGGATAGTGTATTACTTGTGGCTGTTGGGGGACTAAGAGGTCACACACAAATAGTCATTAGATAACTATGAAATGACTTACTCGAAAGATTTCTGTTGGTTAATATAACTAAAGTCAAACATAGAATATTGAATTGCCAATATAATACGGTTCTCTTGACTTAAGAATATTGTTGAAGTAGACACTTCACTTCGATTATAGTTAAACTGTGAAATGACGTCCGTCATGCGATTATAACTAGGTATGAGTTGAAGCATTGGAAGTTGTAATACCCCATGGAATTTAGACATTATTTTATTAACAGTGGCAAAACAATAATTTCAAAAATATTAGAATTGACAATGGGACTTATGCCATTGTGTAGAACTCATTTATTGGTCATAACGGTATATTGATTTGTCGGGATCGGTGTCCGCATGAAGAAGTTATGCAGGCTTTAAGTTATGGGTTTTGATTTGGGTTAAGCAGGCCCAAACTCGTTATGCTGAAGCGATGGTTTGAGAAGTTATAACATGGGTCAAGAAGTCTGAATTTCAGTTTTCTCATTTTCACATACATTTCTATAACGTCTTCTCCTTCTCTCTCAGTCTCTTTGATTCTACATTCATCTCACAAATCAAAACGAAAACCTATAATTTATATATTAAATTGAAAAGCACGAAGAAGGCTACATAAATATATCAATAATTTGTGGATTCAAGAATCATGGAAGGATTTCATTTCTGGACAACGGAGGAACCAGAGACTAATTAACATATTTTGGGCTTTGCAATGCATTTTGGTGAGTGAGAATTATTTATCGAGGATATATTGTTTACATGAGAGTAGCAATCATTGTATGATTGCTAACTAGGGTGAATTGATATAAGAGTTAAAGTAATTTGAGTTTGAGATTTAATATAGACATGGTTATAGAATTAATTAAGGTAAATGACATTTGATTTAGGGATAAATAAGGATTAAATTGTATATTTTCTGAAATTGACGTTTAAGGTTTGAGTTTATGATAATTAAGAATTGATAGGGAGATGATACGTGATATATGGAAGGTTAGAATGCTATAAAATGATGTATAAGAGAAGTATGAAAACACCAAAATAGTAAACAATGGTTATAGTTTGAAATTGGGAAGAAGAATCAATTTAAGATAATCCATTTTCTTAAATTCGACGTCCGTCGGCCCACCTGTGCCCCCACTAGTCCACTTATGGGGATTTAATTTGCCAGGTTGAACCTAGACCAGGGCTGAAGCAATTTTAATCTAGAAAGACCTGTACGAATACTTTTCAAATAACATGTTGGATATTTTAAGTGATGTTTGGGAGTGTTTAACGTATAAATATGAGTCCATTGATTGTGCACTTTGATGAATGGTTAGATCATGTGTAAAGGAGGCAGGCTATGTTTACATATCCTTTGCATATACACAAGTTAGACTTTGTTTACCTAAATCATATTCTTGTTTACGTTTATGGGAGTAGTATACATTTAATTATACCCTGGGGTTAGTCTCCGTATAACTAACTCTTATGTTTATTGCTGGGTTAGTCCCTGTTTAACTAACCCTCTTGTTTATCATTAGGTTGATCTATGTTTAGCCAACTTTATTCCATTTACTTTATTATGTGTAGATGAACTAGTCTATGTTTGACTAATTTATTTCATTTTTCTCTATTTTATGTCGACAAGTTAGTATATGTTTAACTTACTCTAGTATACGCTAAAATTTTAATAAGTACATAGTAGCGGTCATTATTTTATGTTTACTATGATAGACTAACTCTATGAATGCAGGTGAGACAGGTTGAGGTAAGTAAGTATTTACGATGTTTATGAAATCGTGTATCAGTATATACGTGGTAATATTTTTAATCACAAGACATGTGTGTCTGACCCCCCATCCTCATACATAATAGATAAATGAAGTAAACGTGATTGTGTGGTGTTCGAAGATGGATACTATGGAGATGTTTACATATGTTGTCCATTGTCTTTATACATTGTATATATAGCATGACGTTGTGTGTATGTCAAAGTAACTTATGTTGTAAATAGATGGGATTTGTTTATTTTATTTATATCTCATAATTTGATCTATTCCGCTATGAGTTCAGTAAGTTCGAGTTAGTTAGTTTATATAGCTCTCTGTATACCATTGAAATTGTTTATAATGATTTGGCTTTTAATTTTACGGTGATTTTACTTGCCATGAAAAGTTGGGTCGTTACAAAAGTCAAACATTATTCAATAGAGAATGTGTTTTCTTAGTTATATGAGGTTAGTATTGTAACATCCCAGAATTTTGAGTATGGGATTTGTGAACATTTAATTCATTTTAAATGTTTACTATGGGTTTAAAATTTATTTTAAACTAAAGGAATTGGTTTAAATTATATTAACAAGTTAAAATTTCTAAGGTGTGGATTTAATTTGAAAATTGAACAATAATAATAATATAATATTCAGAATTGAAATAAAAGAAATTCTGGATGTAAATAGTGATAAAATGGTTTTAAAAATTTATCTTGGGCTATCTGAGTGTAAATAGCATGGTGGAAATTATAGGTGAATTTTGAGGTCAATAAATTAAAATTTGAATTTTATAATAATTTAAAAAATGAATTTAATATTATTCAAATGCAAATAATCTGATTTTGGTCCGGAATGAGCCAAAATGATTTTTAATGTGCTTATAAATGTTATATGAATAATTGTTAAGTTAATAAATTTTAAAAGTGAAAATTTTGAGTGATTTCGATAATTTCGAAAATCGCTGGATTTAATAGACGAGTTAAAATAGCCTTCCGGGGCACAGTCTCGGAATTCGACGAAACCAATTCCATTGGATCCGTAATAGTTAGTTATTATCGGATTTCAATTTTCGTAGCAATCGGATTTGTCGTTTGACCCCGGCAGCTCGAAACGCATCGAAATCGTTTTAATCGGTTTAATTTAAAATTGATCGTTTAATTCTGTAACTCGCACATACGACCGAATTAGCTTACGAAACTTGTTCCATTGTGTCCGGAACGCGGAAAAACCTTAGAATCGCCTATCGGAACGTATGAATCGGAGTTCGTTTGCATGTGTGGTTATATTGAGAATTTTATTAATTAAATAATATTAAACAATATATATATATATATATATTATATTATCGTTCAAACCCTAAGCATATCAGGCCGCCGCTAATATTCATTCTATGGCCGGTAATTGCTCATCTTCTTCCTCTTTTCTCTTGAAATCCACACATTAATTCGCAATTCCTCCAACTGGAGAATCATAGCACTCGTCGAGATCTACGATCTGAATGGTAGAGATGGGTTTTAGAGTAGCGGAGAGGGAGTTTGAGGGCTGCGTTCGTATAGGGTTTGCACGCGAATCTTGGGAGATAAGGACCACCGAGCTCGACGAATTGGCCGGCGATGGTGTGTCTCGTGCAGAGCTTCAAAATGGCGACACCTGATCGTGGTCTCGACAAGCGATGGAGGAGTGAGGTGAAGCCCTAATGGGTGGCACGGTGGGTTCTTTGTTCGGCTATGTCCTGATGCTTGCGCGCGTGGCAAGGAAGAAGAGGATTTTGTTTCTTACGGCCTTGATTTCTGGTTCTGGATCCTATGGTCTGGATGATGTATGGGTAAAATAAATTAAAGTTTAAAAGGAAATTGTTTTAAATTAGTATTCAAACTTTGAAAATTCATATCTAGTTCATTCGTGATCAGAAATTTATGAAACTGGCGACATTGGAATCGCAGAAAAGATTTCTACGCGATGATGCAAATCTGGAATCGTTCCGGGCAAGTAGGAATTTGAGTTAAATCGAACATCGTTCGGTTTAATTTAAATTTCGAATGCTCGCCAAAACTCAAGGTGAGTTATTCTCACTCACATCTGGATACTAGTAAAGTAGACAGCTAGTATTGATTGTTTGTTTGGATGTTTAGCTGAATATGTTAATTATTATCAAATTAAATCGATATATATTTGGTTGTGCTAATATTTGTGGATGCAGGGAAAAACAGGTTGGAGGGATCCAACTGGATTCCTCACAATGTAGTATTATTTTTATAATCGATGATGATGCCTGTTTATATATTGTGGATGATAATTTTGGAATTAACTGGTATTGTGATATTGTGGTATAAATTACCAATCCAGAATATTAATTATAAGAAATTTGGAGTTTAATTATAAAGGAATTGAATTGAGTTTCAAAGGAAATTAAGAAAAGTAATAAATAAGGAATTTTAAAAGAATATAAAAATTTGGATCTATTGGATGGAAAACTGAAACAAAATTCAATTGGAATAATGCCGAGTAAATTATAAATCCATAATTAATTGTAAATGGATAAATTGAATTTTTGAGAAATAAAAGGTATTGTTAGATAATGGATTTAAAAGAATTAAAATCTGAAATCTATTTAAAAATGGAAATTGAATATTTGTAAAGATAAACAAAGAGAAATGTTATAAATTGACAAATGTGAAAGTAAATTTATGTTATTAAACCATAAAACTAAATTGAATAAATAAACAGAAATCGTGAGAAGGATTTCTGTGATGTTTAAGAGGATATGAGATTCCCTGGGAAGAACCAAGTTCGAGTTTAAACTGATTTTATAAAAAGAAAGTTTTGAAGTTTAAACTTGTTTAAAAGAGTGTTTGGAAATTATTATTTTTAAAGTAACTATTTATTAATTAGTAATAGTAAAGTAATTATTCTTTTACAAATGGATTTGTTTAAAAAGCTAGTTTTGACCTAAGTATATTGCAATAAGTCTTAATCTTTTTACAACTCTATTTTTAAAATATAGTTTAACTAAAACCTTAAGTTAAAACAAGTTATATCCTATAAAATAGTTTTGCTTTAAATATTTTGAAATTATATTTTGAGTATATAATTAGTAGTAAATTTACATATTTAAAGTTATTTCAGAATAAAATGTTTTAATTATTTTAAATCTAAAATGTTTTGAACTTGGATATTTCCAATGGGAATATATGGTAAAAGATTTACCTTGTAAGGAAAGAACTTTGGGAATTATTTTCAATTGGGCTTTGAAAATTTGGAAATATATCTTTTTAAAGATATTTGAGGCAAATAAATAATTTGGGAATTATTTATCGTGTGATGGATGTTATGGATGTCTATGAATATAAATTGATAGTTAAATCACCGACTATCAATATTGGACAAATGCGTTGATCGTTTCGAAGAGACCGGGATCGAGATTTATTTCTCGAAAACCACTTCGATCCGGTTTATACGTTTCGTGCGGAAAACGTGTTCGGAGTCGATGATGGAGCAGTGAAGTGCAAGGGCTAGTCGCTACTAATCCTGAGGATATTTCCAAAATGGATGTAGTAGGAATAGTGCCTTCGGTTCCGTTCGAACCCGGGACGGACTTGTATGGACGAATGCTTGCGAAACATCGTCAGGTGGACGATGGGCATTCTAAGTGAAACGTTCTAAAGGTAACGCTTAGCCTCAAGCCTCATCAAACGGGAATGACTGAAAATCAGGGGATATGCAGCAAGGTTAGGTGGGTCATGCCCAAGCAGGACAAGATATTTCCCCTGTCTAGATGTCCCTTATATATTTTCGGCTTAGTGGGTGGTTGGTCGCGCCAACCACGGGGTTTATCTTGTTCGGGACTGTTCAGTAAGGAATGGTTCCGGCCTTGTGTTGCAGGGGATGAAGGGAGTAGTCCTCGGTACGGTGATCTAGGCCCCGTACTGTGACAGGTGGTACCCCAGTGCCTAGTCATTGTTGGAAATCCATTTTCCCTATGAGCCTTGTACGAGTTTTGTTTGTATTACCCACTTCGGTGGCTAGTAGCTGGAATTTAATGAATGTAACAATTTTGGCTATTTTATAAGTATTTGTAAATAGACACTATTATAATATCAGAGGATTTCTATAAAAAGTGTTTTAGCTATCGTAAGGTAAAAACCCGACATGTTTATTTGTGGCGTGGTCTTACGAGATGCTTTTGTTTTCAAAGGATTTTTGAAACTTTAATAATCAATTTGGATGCATTATTATCAGCTGGTATTCCAGACTGACTCGGGTGTTATTTCATTATAATGCTCGGGTCAGACCGAGTATTATATGTTCAGGTTAGGTTGCTATGGAGCAGGAGAGGAGCTGGAGACCGAGACGTATATATGTATATATATATAGATATATATATATATATTCCGCTGTTGTTATTGCATGGTATGTCTGATTTGTGATTGTTGATGTATGAGACACTCTGATGATATGATGTATAAAAGTGATACAGTTTTCATAATGTGTAAAGATCTATATTTACTATTATATTTTATTCCGCTGCGACTGTGAGATTCTGATATTGTTTAGTTTCTTCTTCTTCTATCTCTTCTTCTTTAACCCTAATGGTTCGTAATTCTGTGCCACTTGAGTTAATAGAAATTAAATAGTGTTGATTCTAGGGGTACAGATTTGCGGGCTGTTACAAGTATCATGGTCAATTGTAGTTAAGTCAAAGTCTATGCCTAGAGTAGTGCGGTTAATAATAATTGTTATTTGAACCAAGGATAATGTGTTTGGATTATACAAGTTAAATGTGGAAGATACTGAAATTTTGACTAAAACCAAATTCCACAAGTTCTAATGTGATATAGTTTTGACGAAAAGAATTGGCATAAATAATCGTCATCATTAGGGACCGCTTTAAATAGTAAATTGGATTTTACCAAAATCGCGTAAGCGATAAATTCGGCCAAACTGTCACATTAACAACAAAGGTGACATGTGAAATCTAATATTCAAATTGTTCGATATTAATCGCTGATTGAATTTACATCTATGAGTTGCATAGCCATAATGTTGACTACACCAAAATACCACATGATTTAGTTAAATTATAATAGTTTTAAATTAATTAAATTAATTAATATTATTTATAAAATTTTATTTCATTTATTTGAATCAGTATTTGGTGAGGTGCATATATAAAAGTTGTATATGTACATATTGGTTTACGATATCGATAGACATTTATATTGAATTTAAAACGTATAAATATTTATTGGATTTGGAAATGTACTTGGTTCCATTAGTTTTTTATTTTGCCGACCAAACAAGGAGGGTGGATGTAAATATTTTCTAGAAATATATCTTGAATTGGTATGGAGACAAGATAAACAAGGAGATTAAGATTTTCTCCTTTTAACTCTTTCCTATTTCCTATTTAAACCAACCATCCCCATCCATTTCCATTTTAATTTTTTCCTTGTAATAACTGCTCTAAAATGGGCCTAAATCCTGATCCAGAAAAGGCCCATAAAAACTTAGAACCATCTCAAAGATGGCCGTTGGTTGGTAAAAAGAACAATACAGGGCTATTTACCTGCACATTCAGAATCTCACAACGGAAGGATACAATATAATAGTAACAATAATACCCATTTTATCATAAATTCAAAATGTCATTTAAAACCATAACAAAATATCCATAATCACCATTACATATCCGCTCCAAAAGTACATCATTTTTATTTCATGGGTACATCAAAAACTACAGAAAATCGTGAGTAAATAAATAGACTACTTCCACAAGTCTTATCAACGTTTCTGCCTTTAGCATCGCCCTTCCTAATTGTGTTGTAATGAGGAGAGAGTAAGAATAACATATGTCTAGTGAATAAAAATCCGAGCCTTACTATATTAGTGCTTGGGCGGTATAATTTAAACAGGAATATGTCTTACGTTTTCTACCCGCATCACAAGCCTTTTTAGATATAAGCCCATGTCCTTTTCTTGAACTTATATAAAAGGCTGTCCAAATACATGCACATAACTAACTTTCTATAAACCCAACAACCCATATGTATCGTCCATAATGTTCTATCAATTTAAGAGATAATACTCAAGTCACTTAATACCTTTTAAATGGAATTAGGCAGAATCTGACTAATTGAAACTTTATTTAAGGCAGATCCACGTCGTTTTACTACCTATAATCCTAAGGCGGACTCCTCACTAGTAACTATCTAGCTGACATTGCACAAAATCTCTTTAGCCACATAATACTTCCTATTGAAGCAGACCCTTTCCCGAGATATCTTTTACCATGCCTAACCCATAATCCCGACTATTTACTATTTCCTACACAGAGAAGTGGTAGACCCTCATAGGACCACTTATTACCTTTAATCTCTAAAGCAAGTCCATCATATTATGACCCCATACCCCATGGCGACGTTTCACACTAGCTTGACTATTCGTAGGTACCAGTAGCTAGAATAGCTGGGAAGATTTACCCTATATAATTTAGAACTAACTCATGTTTCCATAGTTACTTTTTATAGGTGATGTCTCATATCAGTCCCAAAGTTACACTGCTGGTAGTCAGATTAGATAGTAAACTTTTGTCTGCTTTTGACTAACCTTGCATCCATATAACTTAGTTATAATCTATATACACTCTACATATATTATCACATATCACCGTTTCCATAATCAAGGCCTTATAGGAGATCTTTCTTATACCTCCTTTAACATTAATTACTTTCCTAAGGAGGATTTAATAAAATCACTAACCTATTTAATTACACAATTATACGTTAATTATGTTAATACACACACATGCACATACACAAACACACACTACACACACGCCTAGTAATTTCTAAGCATGCAGAATTTACGTCCTAAACTAGTGTTTAAATATCAACTCTTCCAAAATTATACAAGTCTTATCCTATATTATCAACAATATCAAAATTTTAATATTTATATACAAAAAATCCCAGTCAATAGACCTGTATACAAAATTTAAACTCAACTTATTACATCAAAATAGTGGAATATATTGATAATAAAAAATTTCCAATTTTACAATCTATTCAACTTCTTTTTACATAAAAATAAGCAAATGAATTTCTATTTAATTCATGGGAATAAGCGGTGCAGACTACGAATAAAAACCATACATACTATTCCTTAATCAAAACCCTTTAACCAAATTCAAAGAAAAAGAATAAAATGTGGAACAGAAGGTAAAATTATGAAAACTGCAAATCTACACAATTTCCACTATTTTGACATAAAAAATTGAGATTCTAACATAGAATTGATATTTCATATTGTAGGAGTTTTGGGGGTTTATATAATGATGTTTTCGCAAACCAAAACTTCTCAAATCATATTCAAACCCAACTATCTAATCAATTACTAAAAGAGAAAAGCTAAGATTTTCACTCATGGTATATCTTTAGCTTTGCCTCCTTTGCATTTGACATGTCTTTAACAATCTCTACCAGATCTCTTCTTTTTGATATATATGTATGTGTATATATATAGTAAGAGATTTGTATATATAAGTTAGATTCAAAAAATTGGAGAAGAGTAGGTTGGGAAAATAAATAAAAAACAAAATAGATATATAGGATTTCTTATCCGAAACTATAATGTAATTTTTCTGAATCTATGAAGAGAAAAAACTAACAGAGCTTCGCTAGTCCCAGAATATTTTGTGAATAAATGTGAGCGGTCTTGGCTTTTATTTATGATGGTTGAAATGCACCAGAACCGTTGGATTAAGGTCGGTTAAAATTAATAGAATTTGGTATGTTAAATATCTAAAAACCATAGTCAGCACTCAACAACACAGGTCGACCACCACTACATATCGATTGACCGCTCTAAGCGGAGCGGTCGACCTATATGTGCTATTTTAGGAAGATTTTGTGCTGTTGCTTTTTAATATATTTTCTTCCATATTTATTATTTAACATTAATGTTATTTTTAACGTTTACTTAACCTCCAAGTATAATCATTGTTAACTTTCAAATTTAAGAATTATTTAATTATTCGAATTTGAATTCTATTTAAATTGTTTTAAATCTGAAAACTTCAAACATTCACAACATTTTCATTTAAGCTCCATTTTCATAACATTATATGTGGAAATTGATCAGATTTTCAACTTGAGCGCAACAGCATAATTTCCGTGCTCGAAATTCAACTTTTGCATAATTTCCATTATTATCTTTGTCTTATTTAATTAATTTATCGATTTTATTTATTATTAATTTTTATGGGGTGTTATATTCCCCACTTTGAAAATTTTCGTCCTCGAAATCTTTCTAAGAGGCAAACAGTGTAACGCACAATAAACATCCATATTATACAATCAAGTTATCTACACAACTATTTACTCAACCAAAAGTGTAATGTGATTATGTGTGCAGACATACTATAGGTGGGCTCAATTTTAGCATAAATTCAAGTGTCATGACATATAGACATGTATGCAAACATCCTAAACATGCAAAAAGTGTTCTACATGAGTGCGAAAATGATAGTAAAAGTGTAGCAACCATCTCCTACCATCTAATCTAGCGACCACGATGCGACCAAAACCTAATTTTGGAGAGAAAAGTTTATCAGTGAAAAGCTTAGAATGAGAAGTCCTCATGCTTTATATCGGATTCTCACTTCATTGCACTCGAATCAGCCTAATTTCTTTATTGTGGAGTTTTCTAGTTCCGTGCTCCACGCTTCTTATGGTGGAAGGGGATGCTATTGGCTCCATCTCAATATCCTCCAATAAATTAGGCTCTACCATAGTAGCTATGCCATAAAAGTATTTCCTCAAATGTAAAATGAAAAAAGATTATAGACTCCTACCAATTTATCTCGTAGCTCCACGTCATAAGCAGGTTTTTCTATTCTTTATAAAGTTGGAAAATTCACAACAAATCCTTAGTGCCAACTCTCCCGACTTTTCAAATCTCACGACCTTTTTAAGAGGAGAAACTTTGATAAACACCATATCCCCTACTTTAAACTCTAACTCTTTTCTTTGTTTGTCTGCATAAGATTTCTGATGATCTTGTGTGGCCTTCATTCACTACCTAATCAATTCTATCCTTTTCATTTTGGCACGTCAAACACCTACTGGCATATTCTGCCACTTCCTTTTTCATCCCTGCCTAATAGAAATTCTCTTCATATTCCTATTCATCTTATCCCCTCTGGGGTGAAGGGTCATCCTTGAATGGTGTCACTTCGTAAGCTAAATTTTATTTTTCCCAAAATCCTAATTTTTTTGGATTAAAGCACCGCTTATTATCGATTACTAGCCTAATTTTCTCATTCACTTCTAGTCTTACCTAAAGTTTATCACTAGTCAAGTGTCCTTATGAAATTTTCTTATTTACGCTGTTTTTCAATATGTATATATTTATCTAGTGGTCTAGTCCCATTCCTAAAATCAATACAGCAATAAAACAAGAACATATCTTATACTATCTCATATGCTTTTCCAATAACCTAAGAGAGACTACTAGCAATAACGATCTCAAAAACTCTAAAAGAAAATTTTGCTGGAAGTTGTTATTTATCATTAACTGGTGTAAATAATGTTATGGTCCTAACACTCCTTGCTCGATTAAGATTGATACTTCTAATATGTCATTCTACTATCACCCACCTTCCTTAATTTTCCTTCTTGATTTCTAATGAATGTGGTCCATTCATTACTCAGTTAATATACATTTAATAATTGATTATTAATGTCAAAATTGGACAACTCTAATCGATCTTCATTTATTCCCTTTAATCTTATTACCGGTTTCAAAATCTATTTATTAATCCGATTTAAATACTATATCAATGCCATATTAAACTCCTTAATTAGTCCCTATATAATTTTTTTTAACTTCCATCAATAAAAAAAAATTCGCCCGTTAAATTTGTAATTAATGTCCGTAAATCCTAATCCATTAATTACTAACTAATACATATTTAGTCCTATATTACACTATTTATATATTTCTATTTTTATACATTAAGAATGGTTGTACGTGTGTCTATATATTAATTTCTAAACTAGAACATTTCTTTTCAAATTTTAATTTATCAAATCTATCCTACTAAAAAGGATACCATTATAATTTTTCCACAAATTAACCAAAGTGAGATCTTTGCTTCGTTTAAAACTACAAGGAACTATTTCTTCTCTTTATAACGAAATAGACAATGTAAACTATGGAAAGGATATCCATATCTTACACATCTTTTTACTTTTTGGTATATCCCTTGTTAATTAAAATGACATGATTTTATACATATTTTGGAGTTGGATAATTTATGAAATTTACACGAAACTCGCTCTAAATAAATCAAAACATAGAAATTCACATTTTAGGTTAAGCGAGGCAATCTAACTTATAACCCAATTATAAATCTAAAATATCCTAACATCTTTATCAATATTCTACAATTAAAATCTAGAACTGATTCCATATCTGGTTGTACATACTATTTCTATTTTATTAATATGTTCAAACCTTTACATAGCCTTAGCCAGGTAGCGGTCCCTATCTGCTCCATAATTTTTTTTGTTTAGTTCTCACCATTCTTAAAACTAAAACTTCAAAATTATAAAGTATCTCTTCTAAAAGCTTTACCTTTAAAAATATAAACTTGAAAACTCTTTTTACCAAAATTGCATAGTTCCCAAAACAAGTCATGAATTTTTTTAGGTTTCCTAACTAATTAGGTAAATTTTCACAAATTGCGTAGTTCCCAAAATGGGTAATGAAAAATTTTCCTTTTTCTAACCAACTTTTCCTTTTTAAGGACTTTCTACAATAGAGATTTATTGCTTTAAAAGTTGGAAATTTAATTTAAAATGTTTAAAAATCAATTTTCAAACCAAATTATTATTAAATCAAAAATTAAAATTTTTCTTAATTCTATAAAGGAGAAAAATTATTTCCTTTCTCAAAAACCTTCTAAAACATACAATTTTCTTTTCAACGCATTATTTTTATACAAATAAACTTATTTCATTAAATATGAAATCAACACTTACTTCTCCATGAAATTATGGCCTATGTTTATGGAAAGTTCATTTTTCAAAGACATTTCTACTTAAAAGACAATTATTTTAGTGGATTTCAAACCATAATCTATTCATATGCGTGCCAAATTTCTACTTTCAAGTTATTGTATTATCCTAAAGAATTACATTAACATCTACTGCTTCATTACTCAAAAGGTACTATCACTTAAGTAAATACTTTTTATAACTTTGTTTTAAGTCTTATTTAAATTCCTATAATCTTTTGCAATCCTTTCCTTATCGATCCCAATTTATTTCTCTTTCATTACCATTTTAAATTCAATACTATTTTATTCTTATTCAAACAAGCTAGAAAAACGTATATAAAATTCTCATCCTCACATAAATGATTTTCCTTATAACGTTCACAAAATTATCCCAAGTCATTTATATTTATGTCCATCCAACTGCATATTTTTTCTCTCAAAAACATCTTCTATAACCTTAAATAATGAAAAGTGGAGTAAACATGGATAACTTCTACCCTATTAATTTATAACTAGATCACTAATCCTGTTTTATAAAAATTTCTAATGCTATCTCTATCTAAATCTCCAAGTATTACCTCTATTATTTCTCCTAATTAATTGGCTCCTATTTCATCTATTATTCTCTTATTTTCCTTCTACTGAAATGTTCCTCTTATTCTAGTTATTCTTATCCTTCGATTCTCTATTCCTTAATTTAATTAAGTCCCATTTTCATTTATTCCTCTTTCTAGAAAGCATTAAAAAAAACAACTCTCGAATTTATAAAATAGAATAGGAATAATCGAGTCCAACTTGCACTCTATTTTATAATTATTTTAAAAATTAAGAACCCTTTTCTCTAGAAATTGAAAACTTTTGTAACATCTCTCATTTCGAGGCCCGAAAATAAGTGCCACTAATGCTGCAATCATCAGTAGCATTATTCTCCGGTGATAAAATACAGTTATGTTAATCATATCAATAACATCATAAGAACATGAATATGAAGTTTTTTCCAAACACATTTCATTAATCAAACTTTCATTAAGGAATAAAATTTTCACATTCATTACATAATCTCAATTGTTGCCCATGTTCAGAGAAAATAAAATAATTACAAAATACTACAAGAGTGACATATGAAGATGCCCTCTTGGTTGGTCAGAGTCTAATACTTGATAGTTATAACTTCTGTCATTACATCTGATCTAATAAGAAACAATATAGCGAAAAATAAAAGGTCATTATAATGGCTAGCTTGCCTCGTGCATGTCTTTGGAAGATTTTTCGTCTAACATGGAAATCTCCAATCTCGACCGACTCAAAGGAGTACCCGTGAGTTTAAAAGGGAAAACAAAACTTCTGGTCAGACAAAAGTCTGGTATGAATAATAATATACCATCTCGAACCAAAATAGATATTTAGTGATATCACTTTGTTTAGCGGAATGAGATTTCCCCTTACTAGCGCCTTACCCAAATATGCTAATCACAAATCATGTACCCGCACCACAATGGTTAAAATAAAATATAACATAATCATATGCATGTATATAACATGGTTAAGTCTGACTAATTTGTCTCAAACCAAATGGACCATCTGTCTCAACTCAATGGAATATCTGTCTCAAATCATAGTTTTCGTGGAATCACTATGAACCTAATGGTTTTGCAGGTTAACCAATAATCTATTGGGCAGACTCGGGTCATAACTAAACCAGATGTTCCAAAATCTCCAAAAGGGGTTAGGAGTAAACAAAATAATCTCCAAATACAGTTAGGAGTGATCAATAATAATCTCCATATACAATTAGGAGAATCAATAGTAATCTCTAAATATAGTTAGAAAAATCCCCAAATGCAGTTAGAGGAAAACAACTTAAGCAATCCTATGAGCATATAAAGCTACGAGTTCCCTTCTGTGCATCCAAATCCTTCTAGTCTCACTAATGATAAAGCCCTATGCACTGGAATCACGGACCTTTACTAACCGAGGCTAACAACTAAAGCATAGGGCGCGACTCTACATCAATCCCACTTAAAGTTGTATCTGGTTTTAAATTCCCGAGTCATATCTTTTTAATTAGTTCAGGGCATCCTAACATATTAGATCTATCTGATCTCCTAGATGCAAGTCTACTCACTAAGGAGTTAAGTTTGACCATACTCACTACTGGGACGAATAAAAACCTTACATGCTATTCCTTAATCAAAACCCTTCAACCAAATTCAAAGAAAAAGAATAAGAAGCAAAATAGAAGGTAAAATTATCAAAATTGCAAATCCATATAATTTCCATTATTTTGATATAAAAATTGAGATTTCAAAATAGAATTGACATTTCGCATTGAAGGAGTTTTGGGGGTTTATAATTGATATTTTCGAAAAACAAAACTCCCCAAGGCATATTCAAACCCAACTATACTAATCAATTATTAAAATTGAAAAGCTTATATTTCCACCCACAGTATATCCTTAGCTTTGCATCCTTTAGATTTGACACACCTTTAACAATCTCTACAAGATCTCTTCTTTTTTTTATCACACACACATACAACAAGGGATTTGTATGCGTGTATGTGTGTGTGTGTGTGTGTGTGTGCGTGCGTGCGTGCGTGCGTGCGTGTGTTAGAATCAGAATATTGGAGAAGAATAGATTGGGAAATAAATAGAAAACAAAATAGATATATAGGATTTCTTACTCGAAACCCTAATGGATTTTTTCTAAATTTATGAAGAGATGAATTGATGCAGCTTCGCTAGAGTCCCAAAATATTTTATGAATAAAAGTGAGGGGAGTTAAGCTTCTATTTATAGTGGTTGAAATGCACCAGAACCGTTGGATTAAGGTCGGTTAAATATAATAGAATCTAGAATGTTAAACCTGAAAACCCTAATTGCCACTGAACAATACAGGTCGACCGACGCTACCCATCGGTCAACCGGTCCAAGTTGACCAGTCAACCTATACGTGCTATTTTGAGAAGATTTTATGCCATTGCTTTTTAATCTATTTTCTTCCGTAATTATTATTTAATGTTAACTTTATTTTTAATGTTTACTCAACCTATAAGTCTAATCACTGTTAACTTTAAAATTTCAAATTTAATAATGATTAATCATTTGAATTTGAATTCTATTTAAATTATTTTAAATCCGAAAAGTTCAAACGTCCCTAACATATTCGTTTGAGCTCCATTTTTAGAATATTATATACGGAAATTGATCAAAATTTCATCAGTAACACAGTGACATAACTTTCATGGTCAAATTCTGAATTTTGAATTTTTTCATTTTATCCTTATTTTATTTAACTAATTAATCTATTTTATTTATTTATTATTAATTTTTCCGGGGTGTTACATTCCTCCCCCATGAACCCCCTTTGAGTTTAAGTAATAGGAGCCCCTTCTTTATTTCCAAATAAAATAAAGTCAAATTAAACTTAGTTAAAAGGTAGGGTGATCTTTTTAGTTAGCTACTTTTCTAAAAAAGAATATATTAAATCTAAGGAGCTATTGGATTCAATATTCAAGGTGCACACTCAAGGCTAAAGTGTTAGTAATCTTTAATCTATTTTGTTATACACATACACATTCATTTATCTATGTTAATTTATATATGTTGAATATATTATCACAAATTTACATTTATTTCTTGTCAGATTCACATACTTATATAAATACTTTTAAATTATAAAAAATTTATATAAACATTATACATATGAACTTATTTTCGATAATTAAAAATTATCTTTAGGAAACTAAAAATAATTTTAATATCATTTGGAATTAAAATATGAACTTTAAATTAGTATACACATATAAATGTATAACATACACGTATTAATTTATTAATTTGTATTCACATATATGTATGGATGTTTCCTTAAAAATAATAATTTTTTATGTGTATATTTTATAGTTAAATTCAAAATTAAAATAATAATTCAAAAAAGTATTTTAAATGCCTTTTACATTATTATGTATTATACACACATATATTATGAATAAAATCCTTGTGGATTTTTTAAATTAGTTCTATATATAAGATCCGTATGATTATGTATTTTTTTTTAAAATAAATGTTTTACAAATCCATAGGGATTTGTAAACTTAAATAAAAAATATTTTGTATTAAAGGCTATGGCCAAAATTAAAAAATAATAATTTTTAATCATGTTATTGTTTATATTTACAAACTAACATTTTATAAGTAAATTTTAAAATTACATATATATATAATTTTGAATAAAAAATATACATATAATTAAAAGATCAATATTTGAAATTTGAATTTTAAGTTTGAAATATTTTTTATTTTAGAGCGAGATCTGTTTTTAAATTTATATCTATCTTAACATATTTAGATATTGATTTGAAATATCATAAATTAGTTAATTTCTTTTAAATAAACACTACTAAATACATAAGTGAGAGTATTTGTGTATATATGTTTGTGTGTACGTATGTGTGTATATATATATTATATATATATATATATATAAATTATACTAATTATAGATAGCAAATGCATATATAAAGGGACTAATGTGTCTGTTGTAGTCTAAACCCCAACACTTATATACATACACATTAAGCCATGTACATATCTATGTGTTGCACGTACGCTTTACACATATGTATGTATTTGATACATGCATACATTATATAATACGTATGTATAAAATCAGATCTTTATATAAATTAATAAAATATAATAAAGATTCTATTTACAAATACTTAGATTGGATCAAAATCAATCTAGACTTCATAGGTCCAATAAGATCTAAAAATGACTTTTTGATTCACCCATTTAACCCGCAATGTACTAACTCAGTTCCTTCAACAATAACATAAGTCGGTTCATCAAAAAGTGTGTTAATGTTATTGAACATCGTTTGTTTCCTTTCAAATCGTAAATACCAATAAGTATTTATGAATACAATATCAAGTAAAATTCTATAACATTTATTATATTATAGCCAAAAAATGTTCCAGAAATAACAGCAACTAAAATGTGTGTCGATCATGTTAATCTCAAAAATAAGAAGGATGTTTATGAGAATATATAAGTTATGGGACAATAATAATATAGGTATATTATGTTTTCTATGTTTGAATTACAAAAAACACATTTTTTGCCCATATGCAAATTCTTTTCCTTTAAAAGTTCAATTTGTTTAATTTCTTATGTAGGATTAGCCGATTTGTGTAATTTTTTTAGGAGGAGCATTTACTTTCCAATTTAATTTGTATATATTTTTCTTAGTCTTAGAGAAATCAAAAACTTGAAGAATGAGTTTGGTAACTATATTTTAGTATTTTCCAAGAACCAAATTTTAGTATCCCTTAACCATCGAAGTTATAAAACTGAAGCTTAGTGTAGAGAGTTACAAATTGATCGAGGTAATACCTTCAAGGCCATAGTTGAAATTAAAGATCCATGGAAATTCATTATAAAGCATAGAAACCTAGGATATCAGGGCATTTTTGAAATTACAAACATCAAATAGTTCCTTGAATTCAACTCTAAGGGAATAGAAAAAATCCAGGAATCGTACCAAAGGGATGTGTTATTACTAGAATGAACCATATTATTAACACCAAAGCTAATAATGTTAAAAAACTAAGATGGATTTCCAAAAGTGAGACATGTTGTTATATCAAAAATAATTTTAGGTGTATATGTGTGTAAGGGGAATTTTTTTAAAGGACAAATTGAAGTAAATAATTACCCACAAGGACACACGCATAAAGTTTTTATCGTAAGGACAAAGTCCAAAACCCATATAAAATTTAAAACAAAATAAAGAATTCCGTTCGTCTTCCTCCTCCTTGCTTTCACTCAAAATCTAATGAAATTTTGCTTGACAAAAAAATGGCACCACAGACTAGAAGCAAATCTACATCTCCAATACAACCGCAACAATCGACAATCGACGAACAACGAGCTCAAAAATCTACAGTCAAAGAAACCCTAGCTACGTCGGAAGTGAAGCAACAAAGTTAAAATTGAAATGTCGAATCACTTCCAACAGTAGATATTCAAAAAGAAAACACAATAATAGAAGAGAAAAACCTACCTGTAGTGAAAATGATAGCAAAGACAATAAAGGCAAAAAACAACAAATTAAAACTTAGAAAACCTACATCAGTAGAAGAAGAAAAGCAAAATAGAGAAAAAAGAACAAAAATAATACATGAAAAAATACAGCAATTGAAAGCAGACCAGAAATAAGAGAAAGTATACCAAAGAAGGTAACTGATACTATAAAATCAAGTATAACAAAGTTAGTATAGTTTTATTATAGTAACATTGAATATTTTTACATAGAACAAAGAAAAGAACATGCAACAACAAATAGCTTCAGAGAAAACAGTTGAAGAAAATATACAAAAAAGAGAACAAAGAACAAAAAGAAGAAATGAAAAAATGATTCAAAAGAAAATACAAACAGAAACTGAGGTAAATAAAATTGCAAAATTATAAAACTAATGCTAACAATTTCATACTGTTAATTGTATTCTAATATTATCAAAAAAGTTAAACAGGAAAAATCTCAGAAAGAAGAAGAAAAAAGTTGCACATGAAGAATCAGAAGAAGAACAGCTCAATTCGGTAAAATTAGAAACATTATAACTTTATAACATAATAGATATTACAAAAATAATACCTATAACTCATTTGGTAAAAGAAAAATCTGATAATTACAACAAACTTATACCTACTTACAACAAATAATAGTCGGTATCATTTAGTGTAAATCATTTGGTAAAATAATAGTCAGTATCATTTAGTTGAAATCTGACACTTCCAAAAAGCTGATACCTGGTTACAAAAAAATGATACCTACTTACAAAAAACTAATACCTACGTGAAAATAAAATGATACCTACTTGCAGAAAGCTGATACCTACTTAGTACAAACTGATACCTAGTTACTGCAAACTAATACCTATTTACTGCCAGCTTGAAATCATTACATATTTGACTGAAGATATTTCACTACATCTAATACCCAACCTATTGTTACGTTTCAACATAATTTGTTTCACAAATAACTTATTGCCTTTATTTTAAAATAATAGGATGATGATCCTTTCCACAACATATCTTTTAAATAACTTTTACCATTAACAACAACATTTGAACATACAAATCCAGTAGAAGATGAAGAAGCACGAACATTAGATGAACTTGAAATAGAAGCACCATCAACATATTCCAATTCAGAACCCTTAACCTTAACAGTAAAACCAAAATAAGAACAGTTCTTGTATAACTGAAAACAAATTATACTTTGAATATCAGAATCAGCGTCAATCCTCAAGTTCATCAGAAATCTGAATAGAAGAAGGAGTTAATTGGGACCAACATCGATATATCTCACTCTTCAAATCATACAAAGAGCAATCGATAGACAATCGAGCGTAAACCGTTATTATTCAACACAAACAGACAAAGAAGACTGCTGTCACCACTGTTAAAAAAAAACATTATAAAAGATATGTTAAATTTAGAACATTAATTTCTCCATTTCACAAAATCGATACCTACCGTATACAAAACTGATATCTAGTTACTAATAAAAAAAAAATGATACTAAGAAAAAAGATACCCAGAAACTGAACCTAAAATATGATACTTTTACACTCTATCACAACTTTATATACAACCCAAACAACTTTATATCAAAACTTTGAAGAAAAACGAGATCACAGTAGAAATATGAAAAGAACGAGATCGACAAACGCGCATGAGAAAAATATGATAGATGAACTACAATTTTCAAAAGAATGAAATTGAAATGAACGGAACAAGATTGATCGATATTTTGATTATGAGAGAGATAGAAAAATTTAATCGAAAGGAAGAAGAAGAAGCACGCGAAAGTGGGCAGGAAGGAAAATACGTGCGTGTACTTGTGAGATAATTATTAGCGGGCTGTCCTACATCCAAAAAAAGCCCTAAAAATTGTTCTTGAGGAAAATTTTCCGATGTGTGTAATAGTCACTTGTTTTGTGCTATTATTTTAGCAAGTGAAGAGTCAAACTGTTATTTATGAAATACCATTTAATATGTTATAAATGTCATAAATGTGTAGTTAATTAAGAATTACACGTACTTCTTTTGATTGCACAAAATTTGTACCTGGTATGTTATGAGTATAATTAAATATACTGATGTGAATGTAGTGTAAGTGCAAAAAATAAATATTATATATGGTTAATGTATACGTTTGTAGGTGTTGGGATTTACATCACTATAGACACATTCACCATTTATACATGCCTTTTTTGTTAACAGTTTTATTTTTAATTATATAAAATAATAACTATATATATGTACATCTTAAAAAACTAATTTTGACTAATTTTACATGATTTGAAATTTGAAATTAATAAGTTTGAAATCTATATTTCATTTGGAAAGAATTCAAACTTAGGTTTATGATTTTTAAAAAAATATTTTTATAGATATTGAATTAAAATTATATATATATATATATATTTATGTATGTGTGTATTTATATAAATAATAAGAAAATATATTATATATTCCAAAATAACATATACATATGTGACGACCCACAAATCCATGCCCTCCGAACTAACAACAAAACACGCCTGTCGACCCAGAGTGAATAGAATTGCAGATGATCATGAGAAAGAAAAGAGAGGGTGCGAAGAAAGAGAGAAGAAAGAAGAAGAGAAGAGAAGAAGAGAGAAACACAACCATAACAATACAGAATCTCTAATCGTAGTACAATAACATATAATATAGATGAACAATCTCTGCAAAGAGAAACTGTAATATACATAAATCAATATCAGAGTACACAAATAAGTAATTATCAGCTTGGACAGTCATAATAACCTATACTCTCAAATGCTGATAATTTACAACAACAATAATGCAAAGCAGCGGAAAAATAAATAAATATGGGTATACAACATGAAGATCTCCAGCTCGCTTGCTGAAGCTCCAAAAGCACCAAATCTGAACCTGCAAATGTACTTGGTCTGACCCGAGCATTGAAAGGGAAGAGCATCCAGATCAGTCTGGTAAACCAGCGTGAGAAAAACACATCTTAACTGAATTTATAAAGTTACCAAAACATTTCCTTTATCAAAACAAAAGGTATCTCATAAGACCATGTCCACACATAAACACAAACAAGTTTTTCGCTTATGATAACCAAAACCTTTCCATATCAAATCATGTTATATTATAATAGTGTCTATTACACAAATAATAATCAACATAGCTGAAATTGTTACCATTATTAAATTCCTGGAATAATAGGCTCTACAAACAAAATGGTAGGCGCGTAGTGGATTTTGAATTTCTATACAAATGACTACATGAAGGGACTACCTTTCTCGAACTTAGTACACCTCTAGAGGGATGTACCTAAGGTCCAGATACCGGGTACCTAGACCAACACAAGACCGGCCTACCCCTTTCTAATAGTACCGAATATGTCATCACTCCGGTCATTACCGAACTAAATCCGTGGCCACAAGCATATATGAACAATAATCAAATACACGACATCATAGTGTGTAAAGATATATCTATAAGAGTGATGACATCTCCTAATGGGAGTGACCCACTTAGCCTTTCTTCTTGTATCCCCGTTTCAGTCATTTTTTGGGGAGTGAGGCTAAAAGAGGTATCGATTACCTTTCACATATCACATATCATCTTTGAATGCCACATTGCCATTCCAGTTGACTACTAATTGCCTTTAACAAAAAATACAACTCTTAAGCTCGTATGTCTCAAGGAGGATATTAAGCTAAGATAAGTTGCCTTCTCTGCCACCACATGATGTACGTTTTGTAAAAACCAATGTATGTAATCTTAGAAATGCAATGTCAAACACTCATCCATACAAATTTTCCAAGAACAGGACAAACCGAAGGTATTCTCCTACCACATCCTATAGGATTAGTAGCGACATCCCTTGCAATGGATATTTCATAACGAAGGGACTACTACACTATATGTATATTGGGATTTTAATGCCAAATGACCAACATGCAGTCCTTCACTATGAAAATCCTAAATATCAATATCATCAACCAACCTGCACAATCATCGCATATATGCCGGTCCGAAGTGGCTTTTAGATAAATCTGATCCTGGACTCTTCGCACCAACAACACAAAAACGTTTCTTAACTTCAAACAAAAACCAAGTCTCGTAGACATATCGCGTCTTCAACTTTCAACTTGCTATCCTTCAGCCAAGAAGGGAGATCGATAGATTGGAGTAATCACTCTGCACTACACAAATCAACATTCTCAACACAAACGATAATCAAGCCTACATAGTCAATTACGTTCTAAGTGTACGCCAATTAGTTTCTACGTCAAGTCGAGAAACTAAAATGGCCATGATAGTCGATTATTTAACCATATAAGCAACAAAATCTAGCACATAAGAAGTCACTAGGCCTGATTTTATTAATCATTTATAAATCATATCGCTTTCCAATTATTCACATCAAAATATCTTTAATACGATAATATTCAAAACCATTTAACTTATGGGATATTTGGAAAACATTTTCATATGCTTATTTTAATAATAAGTGAATTCACAATTTATTTATTTTTCAAACCATTTAAACTCCATTTTATAATATCACTTTCCAAAACATTCATTTAAAGAACTGTTCTCTTTAAAAACGTGAATATATTTGATTTCACATTTATAAAATGGTGTTTATAATCGACATTTCTATTTTATAAAAACTTCCATTTATAAAATTCCTTTATTAACCGCTTTCCCGTTTATCTCATTTATATGTCCGAATCCCATTATATGTTTATTTACTTATAAATCTCTTTATTTACAAATTAATAAACCTTATATATAAACCATTTATAATAAGTTCAAAATTATTGGTTTAACTTATTTTAAAAGATAGTTAACTTCATATTTCAAAAATCATATTTAAGTATATTTGAAAAAATATATTTTTTAACATAAAATCATAATACTTTTATTTATTTAAATAAATCCATTTCTTTAATCATTCAAAAATTCTTACAACATATATTTTCAAAATCACTCTGAAATCCTTTTTAAATTGAAATCATCATTTCTACATTTTAAATTCCAAAAATATGACCTAATGCTGCAAAAGTAGTAAATAAGGGGATTCATATCAATGATAGCAATCATGGCATCCATCACATCAAATATCAAATAATACAACATATATTACAATATGTGTAAATAAACATCAACCATAGTGAGGAATGCTTTTGGATCCCTCTAACCTGTCACCTGCAACAAATATACATATGAGAAACTATGTATAATATCTACTTCGAGGCAAACGCACATACAAAGGGTCATTTGCTCATACACAGGTACGTATAGAGTCTCATCTGCTCCAATAGGAAGGAATATATCCAACTACTAACTACTATAGCATAATGTCCAAACATCCAATATACATACATACATACATACATATACATATATATATTTGTATGTATATAACATCCAACAGTCACCAAAACAACATAATAAAAATAATCCCACTTATATAAAAATATAAGCAGGCCAGAAAGAGTGAGTTTTACTCACTTTGGTTGTAGTCGTTGGAATAGTGATTTGGTTTGGATTAAAATTAAACGGGTGTTTAATTTAACCCAAAATTGCTGCTAGCTCCAAATCTATCCAAACCAGCTCTAAAATTTAGTGCTTGTCAACATGAATCCAACGCCCCTTGTTTCGTGTGAAACAGACCTCGTATGAAAAAGTTAAGCATTTTTAAACATTCGAATTATATAATATAATTAACTATTAAACTAATTATAGTAATTAGTTTTAGTCACCATCATTTGCCTAATTGCCCTTCCTTTCTCATGCACGCTCCAGTTTTTCACCTAACCCACACGCACACATGAACTCCCTCGATCGCCGCTCCACCCACGAGCAGCCGAACCCCGATCGAACCCTACTATAACGAACCGGGCCTACCAACCCTTAAAAATCGACACTAATACGTCTTCTGTATCACATACTGAGAAATCGAATGCCGAAAAACCTGATTGTTATGGGAAAAAGAAAGAAAGAAGAAGATAAGAAGAAAATAATAACACAGAATCTCACAACGGAATGAATAATTTGTAATATACCACAACTCTTTACACAAAGCAAAACTGTATTATGTGTATAAAGAAACATCAATCCTCTTATCCTGGACAGTTATAATAGCCTGTCCTCACAATTGCCGGTAACATAACAATAAATACGCGGGAAATAACCATCTACATAAATATGTCTCGGGCCTTCAACTCATCTCTTAAAGTTCTAAGCATCCGATCTAATCTGTAATATGCTCGGTCTGGCCTGAGCATTATAATTAAATCACACCCGAGTCAGTGTGAAAAATAAGCATGAGGAAACCCACCCAAGGATTTAAAGTTATAAGATAATATTAGAAATCAAAGGTATCTCGTAAGACCACACCGCACATAAACACAACGGGTTTTTACCTTATGATAACCAAAACACTTTTACAGAAAATCCAGTGATATTATAATAATGTCTAAGGGTTCAAATTAAAATATTAAAATAGGCGGAATGCTTGCATCTCACGTTCCAACATATTTAGTATACAACTAAAACCGCAAAGCTCGTAGTGGAGAATGGATTACAACTAATAATTGGGATACTAGGGTACCGTCCATCATAGCACACCTCTAGAACAATGTACCGAGATCATACCTAATGACCCCTGCTAACACAGGACCGGCCGACCCCTTGCTGGTTAGTACCGAATATGTCATCACCTCGATTGTTCCCAACCTTTATGGAGCTCCCTCATGTATAACTAAATTTGAAAATATGAATGGTCATCTAGAAAGGTGATAACATACCCTTTTTGTGGAAGCTACCCACACCTATCCCTGCTGCATCTCCCATGATTTAGTCATTCCCATTTGATGAGGCTTGAGGCTACGATTACCTTTCAAGAAATTAACACTTAGAATGCTCATTGCCCTCCAATGACAATGTGCTGATAGCATCCATCCATACAAGTCCGTTCTAGGTTTGAATGAAACCGAAGGCACTACTCCTATTATGTCCATTATAGGGAATCCCTCCTAAGGATTAATAGAGAATAGCCCTTGCACTTCAACCTCCGTCTTTGATTCGATGCTATTCAGATGTCTTCAACATGTAACATTGAGTTGGATGGAAGTGGTTTTCTGATAACATATCTGATCTCGGTCTCTTTGAAACAACGTTTGATAATTTCCAGTAAACTCAACCTCGGTTCTCTAGGAAATAAACAAAAAAGTTAAGATTGAAGATCACCTCCTAATCATTAGTGGATGGGTTTCCTTATCATCGTCCTAGTAGAATGAAATGAAATTTATACGCACATTACAACATCATTAGAGATGACTGTGCCATATAACTCACGTGTCTCTCCTACATATTTCCAAAGTTACATTTGGTCCAATTTCAATAGTCTATTATTTAACTATCGACTAAAAAACATCCAATCGAGGATTCATTTTATAGGGAAAACCAACATTGGTTAAGCATATAAGTGACCACTGGCCTTGTTCTATAAGCCTTTTACGAATAAAAACCACTTGCAAATTTCTTGTATAGGAATACTTTTTACAAGATATATCCATTGATTCCTTTATTTTCAATATTTAGAACATATCTATATACTTATCTCAACACTATAAGTATATTTACAAAATTGAGAACGATTCTCCTTCCATTCGACTCCAAATCATTTATAAATTTCCTTACAATTCTCCATCCATTTATAAATCATTTTACAAACCTCCCAAAAACCATTTATAATTCCCTTATAAAAATTCAACTTCTTATAAGCTTCTTATACATTTCAAAAATCACCTATAAACCCTTTACGAATCTATAACCTCTAATTTAATTCCATCGTGTAGTATTTGATAATATGAATCTAATGTCGCTTATTTCGTGTGAATCCGACCTCCTATGAACAAGTTATCGCGTTTACAAGATTGCACGAATTAAATTAATTTACAAATTAAATTTACATTTTAAATCTCTGAATCATCATGGCTGCCCAAATCACTATCTACAGATCTCAGCCTCTCATCTGCATCTTCCCTAATTTGACCATGTCTGTGCACGGTATCCAGCTACCCAACATGCATGCTACCCATTTCATCACCATACACCATCGCCTGACCCACAACCTTGTCCGTCAGCCGAGTGCCACCACCGAGATGATCGCTTGACCACCCTCTGCCTGCACGCGCCCCCACGATGACTGCAAACCGTCGGCGAATCCAAAAAAATGACCACGTTAAACATGAACTGCCACCACCTCGCACTACCATTGGCCACCAAATTTGGGCTGTGCCTAGCATTCTCTAGTCCCTACAATTTCCCTTCAGTTGTACCCCTTAAAAGTTCGCCAATCATCGAAATTTCATCTTCGAACTGCATGCAATCAAACACGATTTTCCACCGCCTCGACGAACTACAACCCATCTCCACCGTTGATTAGCTTCTTCTTGACGCCGGCAATACCTTGCTAGTTGACAACTTCGCCTGATATCGCCAAATATGGCTCCGATTGATGCGACCCATTGGATAAGGCCATAGTTTTAAATTGAAAAATCATTCATCTCTCTGGTAAGAACGCGATATATAAGTGAAATGGTATAGGCTCATATAGATGGGTCGGCTAAAAGGAAAAGTTAGGGTCGTGATTGGTTAAATCGAAGAAAATATATATTCAAAATTCAAAATATCTAGATATTTAATTCCGAACCCCGAAAGAGGCGTGCTGCCTGGAGTTCCTAATGTTATACCCATATTCCGAATGCAATGAAACTAGTCTCGAGCCCTAATTCGATCATATAGAGAAGATAGCTTTTAGATCCTAATTATTAAATTTTCGATATTAATTTCAACGCATTTCTATCCCGTACGACCAAACGGTGCATCTGATCTCTACGAAATTTGACGACGTATTATAATTCATTGTTACGGACCCAATGACACTGGTTTTGTCGAAATTTGAGATTGTGCCATGGAAAGCTATTTTTGTTGATACGCTATATTTTGATCAACGACAATGTGCTTCAACAAATAGGAAGAGAAATGTGCAAAGCTAAAGTAAGGACTATGAAGACCAAGGATATCATGAGTAATTATTATATATAGGTCTTAGTCTTAGTTTTATTGTTAAAATCTATCCTCAAGAAAGTTGCACAAACACAAAAAACACATAACACAACTTCATATTTCAGTTAAGTGTTCATTGTGCATAATCTACCAGTTCAGTCGACTGAGCAGGATATTTCAGTCGACTGAACCTGTTACACATTTTACTACATGCACAGTTCCAGTCGACTGAAATCCCTGTTCAGTCGACTGAATTTGAACCTGCGAATTTTTCCTGAAGAGACACCTTCTTCTTCCCAAGAGTTGTAGCCATTCTCCAATGGAAATGGATGCATCTCTTGCCTGCACCTTTTGCAAATGGTTACACCTCTTCTACACATATAAAAACATGTTTCTATCATTTGCAAAATCACCAATTTCTAACTGCTTTAATCTCTCTATTATATTTTCAGATTAATCAAGTTTTCAAAAGCATTCACAAACCACTTCAATTGCTTGAATCTCTGATTTATTTTTAATACTCTTTTGATTCATAGCTATTTATATTTCCTAAATCTTCATAATCACATTTCATATTCTTGAGGATTAGATTATAGGAAAGTTGTACTCAATTAGACTCATTAGTGTTATTAAGAACACAACAAGTCAAAAATACTCTTTGTACCTAGTTGAAGTCCTCTTCGGTAGTTGAGGCAAGAAATCTCGTTCGGTTGTTCGGGTAAGTTGTAAACCTATTCCTCTGGGTTAAGTGAGGGTTGTTAGTTAGAATTCCTAAGAGGAGCTTAGGGACTGGACGTAGGACAAGAGGTCCGAACCAGTATAAAGTCTTGGTGTCCACTTTACTTATTGCTTACTGCTATTTACCTATACCACTCCATTATTCCATATTATACGACCCTACCGCATAGCTTCTTTCAATTGGTATCAGAGCAAGGCTGTCCTATAACCATAACACCGTTATTTGACATATTTGATAATATGGAAAATAACACAAGCACAAGCACAACAACTGCCTATAGCTCTACATTTGCAGAAGGACAATCTACCTAAAGACCCTCTCTATTCAATGGACTAAACTATAATTATTAGGCTACAAGGATGAGGATTTATATGCAAGCAACAAGCTTTGAAGCCTGGAATGCAACTCAAGCAGAGTTCGTTGTACCCACAACTGATTACCCTACATGGACACAAACTCAGAAGAATGAAGCTAGTGCAAATGCCAAAGCTATGAATATGTTATTTTGCGCTTTGGATAGAAATGAGTTCAATCGTGTTAGCATTTGTACTACTGCACATCAGATATGGGATACACTTAGAGCCATACATGAAGGCACAAACAAGGTCAAACAAACAAAGATCTCCATGATAAAGAACCAATTCCAAAACTTTAGAATGCGATAGAATGAATCCATCAAGGACATGTACTCGAGATTTCAAGACATTCATCATGCCTTAATAGGATTAGAAGAAAAGTATATGGATTTTGATATTGTATCTAAGGTCCTAAATTCACTCACTAATGAATGAGAGAGAAAATTCTTAGAAATCGAGGAAGCAAACGATCTATCTACAATGAAACCAGAAGAATTAATTGGAAACCTTATGTCTTATGAAGTTAACATGCAAGCTAAGAAAGATCAAGCACAGGAAAGAAAAAATATGGCTTTTCACGCAGAAAATGAAGAATAGGAGTCTGAAGATGAGGATCTAGCATTTACCAAAAATTTCAAGAAATTCTTAAAATATAGAAAAGGAAATAAAAACGGTTTCAAAAAGAATTTCTTGAACAAAACTTCATCCTCAAATATGGAATGTTTTAATTGTCAAAAGAAAGGTCATATGATAAAAGACTGTCCGGAGCTAAAGAAGGAGAATCAGAAAAACTTCAACAACAAGAATAAGAAAGACAAATTTAAAAAGAAGCCTTTTTCTGTCACATGGGACGATTCAGATTCAGATTCATCAAATAGTGATAGTGATAGCAACAATGAACAAGCAAATGTGTGCTTCATGGCTTAAGAATCTAAGGTTAGTGATTTATCTTATGATGATTTAATAGAAGTAAACACTGAATTTTTAAATACTATAAAAATTCTCAAAAAGAAACTTAAAGAGACACGTGAAAATCAGAACAAAGCTGAATTTGAAAGAGATATGTTAAAAGACGAGAACAAAATATTGGAAGAAGAACTTGAAAAAGTTCAAGAATCTCTCTCAAACTCAGATAGTCAACTTTTACTTTTAAGCCAAGAAATTGAAACTCAAAAGACAAAGAATGATGAAATTATTTCTAAAAATCACAATTTAAAAAATAAACTAAAACAAGTTGAATTAAAAAATATCAGTCTTCAAATTAAATTAGATAACATTACTAAAAATATTTCTAATTTTAACAAGGGAAGAGAAAATTTATCTAAAATTCTCGAAAATTCTCAATCCTCTTCAAATAAAAATGGATTAGGTTTTAAAAAGGAATCAAAAATTCTTCCAAAAAAATGCTAATTTTAAGAAGGAAAATAATTCAAAACATAGTATAGTATTGAAAAATACATACCAAGACACACTAAAAAGAAAAAGGAAATCAAATTATGGGTTTCGAAAACAATCAATAATTTAATTCGGAACAAATATATAAATTCTTTTATAGAAATAGTTCACAAAAATAGTAATTATTTTTATAAAGGGATACTAAACCCACTTGGGTTTGGCTTCCTAAGATCTAACTCTTAGGACCCTATTAAAAGGTGGGTACCAATGTATTTATTAATTTTTTTGCAGGTCCCACTCAAGAAAAGAAAATGGATTTTGGATAGTGGTTGCTCAAAACACATGACCGGAGACAAAGAAATGCTTACAAATATTTCATACTTTGATGGTGACTCTGTTACCTTCGGAGATGACTCAAAAGGCAGACATTATTTTTTACATAACTATAGGTTTGAAAAACTTAATCATTTATACATTTGAATTAACTAATATTTCATACACTAAAACATAACCATCCATTTCAAAGCAAATTATTAACCATTAATTTAATTTCTGGTTCTAAATCCTTAATGATTTTACAACACATTTTGTTTATATAACTCCAAACCTATATATACATGTTAAAATTTTAAACAAAATACAAATTCTTTTTCAAAACGATCAATCTCTGTAGAAAAATGTCTTCCAACAAATCAAACTCTCCCATCATCATAACTTTTTCAACTGATAGCTCAGCTGATTCACCTCAACTTCCTACGCCAACACCAACACACGAGTGTAACGTACGCGGATTTTCGTTGCCAAAAAACCGAATAGTTATGGGTTTAAGAAAGAAGAAAGAAAGAAAAGAAAAAGAAAAAGATAGAAAATTTAGATAGGGAAAAGAAAATAGAAATTAGAGAGAAAGAAAACAGAATATTTTAAAATAGAAGAAAAAGAGAATAGAGAACATAGATAGAAAAACAGAAAATGGAACGGAACAGAAAATAACAGAACAACATCAGAATCTCACTATTCGCAGCGGAACAACATATAATAATAAATGAACAATCTTTAAACAAAGAACTATATCAGTTATTACATCACATCACATTACATCATATCATCAGAGTGTACAACATCAACAACATCAAACAGTGCAACGGAAAAAGAAATACCATATAAGTAATACGCCATGCCATCCAGCTTGCCTCCAGCAACTCCAGAATATCCAGAATATCCTGATAAACCTTACTCTTGACTGCCCGTGTGGAAATTGGTGGGCACCCAGAGTTTAGGAAGGAAAACAATAAACTCCAAGTCAGTCATGTGACTGGTGTGAGAACTCAAAACAGTTTATTTATCTTTGAAAACAAAATAGAAGAATATTTTTATTTCAATTCGCAATGTTTTTTTAAAAATGAGACTACCATAAGGCCTCCCGCACACACACACATGCAAACGCAGAATCGGAGAAGATTTCTCCTTATGATAGTCAAACATGCTTGATACGCATTTAAAAAGAACATTTGATATTATTACTAGTGCATAGTGTAGGAAAAATTCATTTCGAAAGTAGAATATAAATCTTAGCCAACATACGACCATTATCGTATGCCTACTATAGCTAACTATGTTCAATAGCAGGTTACCGCCACATTCCATAGCAGGTTATACAACTAAAACCGTACAAGTCACGTATTGTTTCTTTGGATTTCCAACAAATGGTCAGGCCAAGGAACTTCCCATTGCCACATGAGAATGCCTCTGGAAAGACATCCCCGAGAACCAAACCGGAACTCTGCCAACACAAGGCCGGGTTACCCCTAACTGGGTAACTACTGACACGAGCACGCCATTCCCCGATCGTAAACGACCTTTCTCACGGGATCCCGAAAACCAACAACCACAAAGTAATAAATTCGTAGTAACCACATAGGTTAAATATCTGGGCTCCATACCATGATACCACCTCTATCCAGAAGGAAATGTACATACCCTAAAGGGTGCTACCCCTCATAACCTTGCCGCATCTTTCCTGTTTTGACCATTTCCGGGGTGTGAGGTTCGACGAAGTCACGTCCACAAAAACATACTTTATACAAAAGCCATGCTTTGGGTCAACAAATGATCAACACAATGATCACCAAGATAGACGATCAAATAAACGATCCTATCACAATAATCAACACAATGATCATTTCAGCATCACTCAGCATATCACATTACCAAATTGGGAATATATCGCTGATAACATCAACTATATAACCTCTGAGCTCGTACGTCTCAGAGAAGGGTGTTAAGCTAAAGAATAAATTCTCCGCCACCAACAGAAATATATTTGAATGAAATCGGCTTTATATCTCAACTTGTGATGTCAGACACACAATCCATACATGTCTGTTCCGGGATCGAACAAAACCGAAGGCACTTACAAAGAAGTCCTTGCAATCCGGATATTCACAATCCTGATCGGATTCACCATCACATATGGAGAACTCTATAACGGAGCAACTCGGTGCAGAGTAAATCGACAGGTCATCCTATCGCTCTCGCAAATACCGGGTCTTCAACACCGATCTTCAATGCAATTATAACGACGTATCACATATTCGGAATGGGTTATACGACCTCATGGTCCTTTCCCGGTTAACCCGAATAGTGAGCGCTTATTCAAAAATAAGTGTAGCATTCACATTCAAACAATTCACATCAATTACCCATTCAAAGGGAAATATTGATAGTCGGTTATTGAACTATCACTGGATATGCACACATCACCAGTTTCCAAATAATTTTCCAAATTATTTATTTTCCAAAATATCTTCACTAGATATATAATTTCATACTTCAAAAATAAATCAATATTTATTTTTAAACAAATTCCCCTTTCCTTAATAAATTCCTTAATGAATTTATAATCCAAAATATCTATGAATATTCGATTTCAATTATTCATTTCAATATTTCTTTTCAATTTATCTTCAAAAAGATAAATTCTCAAAATATTCACTTATATTGGAAAACATTTCCATACTTATACATTCATAAGTAATTCACAATTTTTATTTATTTTCAACACTTGGAAAATATTCAATATACTTCAATCGAAATTAAGTATATATTTCATTTTATTAAGGAAATCATTATCTTAAACATATTTATTTGGGCCAAAACGAATGTTGCGTAAAACATCGTTACGACAACCCAAAATCACTAGTATAGGGATTCGAAATTAAAATAGATATATAAATCCCAATACTATACAAAACATTTCCTTTCGGAAATCATTTACTATAACAACATCGTTATAGTCCACTATTTCCTTCTATTTTTCGAAAACGTCTATTTCAACAATTAACGTTGAAATCTATGGTTTCGAATCTCAACACAATTAAAACTTCGTTAGATCGTTTTAATTCTATTTCAAATATCACATTCTAAACATTTTCTTTAACATCTTATTCACTATTCAAAAACGTGAATATACTACGTTAACCAATTTCATCCTTTTATACATTTTATTTAAAAGAATTATTCACTATTCAAAAACGTGAATATAACTCCATTAATAGGTTACAACAATTTTCTTATCAAAATAAGTCATTTGCGAATTTATAAAACATCGTTTATAAATTCCATTTCTATTTATTTAAAAAAAAAACTTCCTTTTTATGAATTCTTTTATTAACCTATTCCAGTTTATAACTCAATTATAACTCAAAGTTCATATTATAAGTTAAGTGCTTATAATCTATTTGTTTGCAAAAATCGTTCCTTTGAACTTCATAATTATAAATCTTATAACCTATAAGATTCAATTATTCACCCAAATCTATTCCTCAATTAACTTCACCAATTTATAAATCTTACTATTTATAAATTTTATTTATAACTTCACAGTTTATAATTCTATAAATTTCATTCATTTATGAAATTCATTTTCACTTCATTCAAACACTTATAAAAACTCGTTTTGTAATGTCTATATTTCAATTTATAAATATCCATTTATAAATCTCTTAATATAAATCAATTTATATTATTCTTTTAAAACGTCTTTAAATTCCTTTATAATTTCACCATTTCGATTCATAAAATAATTAAATTTTATAAATCCTATATTTAAACTTTTCACAATAAATTCTAAAATTCCGATTTAACTATTTTATAAAATCAATAGCATCGTATTCTAAAAAAATCAGTTTTTAACTATATTTCTCAAAAATCATAATTTTTATAACATTAAAAATTATAACGTTTTTTTATTTAAAATAGATCAAATTCCAAACATATAGTATATTTTCAAAAATCACTTTATAAATCATTTTAAAATTCCAAAACTTGGTCCAATGATGCTACACACCAAATAGTCAATCACGACAACAACGATATCACATATCGTATATGATAATCAACGAATATCAAAATATCCATAATCAAATAAATACTGTTGAGGAATCCAGTTGGATCCCTCCAACCTGTTTTCCTGCATCCAAAAACATTAGCACAATACCAATTTCGCTCCAGTACGAAATTATCGCGGTATATGTTCTTATTAAATATTATCCGCTTAATAACGGCGTAATAGGGTCTCATCCGCTAAACAAATAAATGCGGGAAATCAATAACTCCAATATATACATATGCCAATATATATATATTGCTACTATATATAATACCAATTTCACTGTTTATGAAATATTCGCGGTATATGTTTTTAATAAATAACATCCGCTTACTAACGGCGTATAATGTCTATTTTAACAATCAATAGATATCAATCAACATTCAAACATGCATTCAAATATTTTAAATCTAACTATTTAAAATAAAATCGAAACTAATTCGATTGAGTGAGAAGTTCTCACCTTGATTTTATTTTCCGTTTTAGCGATTTATTTCGAATAAAATTAAACGGACGTTTAATTTTACCCAAAATTCTCACTAACTCCAAATGGCTCCAAACCAACTCCATCGCGTAGTGCTCGTCCATACGATTCCAACGCAACTGGTTTCGTAATTTTTCGACCTCGTATGAAAAAGTTATCAATTTATGAAGTTACACGTGTTTATATACATAGATTTATAACATAATTTATAAAACTTATAACTTATCTTCATCACAGCCGTGCATCTTCACATCCAACGGCCCCCCTCCATCTTCTACATCACGCAAATGCCCAGGCCGTTCAAACCCATAAGCTCATGACTAGGGTTTAATATTGCATCCACCACGCTACATTAGAACACGATCAAGTGATGCCGTCTCGAAGCTCCACACACGAGCTACCATCGGCCACGACCTAGGCAAGCTCGGCCTCCCCCTTCCACCTAGAAACGCGCGCGCACCTGCAGCAAACGGCCCCACCTCGCTCCCCCTTCGACGCTCCAAACCACATCTCCACCGTACGGATCTGAAGCTCTTGGTACGCTCTACGATATTGCTGTTGAACACTTCGCGTGAATGTCGACGGATTGTGAGTGATTAAGGGAGGAAGGAGAAGCATTCTCAGCCTTTGGTTCTGTATATGGCGGCTAGGGTTTATTAGGGTTTAAATTTTTTTTTTAATTTACGAGGATGGTGGTGTCTATTTATAAAGAAAATCGAAACACTATTCATCCCGGAAATTCCGAACTCCGATTTACACGCCGTAACCAGCGTTTCTAGGGTTTACCCCGCGTTCCGGACACAATGGAACAGGTTTCGGAAGCTAATTCGGAAGTATGTGCGAGTTATGGCTGTAAACGCTCAATTTGAATTAAACCGATTTAAGCGATTTTCTAGGTGTTTTAATTTGTACCGGACAAACGGTAAATCCAATTGACTTGAAATTTGAAACCTTATAATAATATCACATTACGGATCCGATGAAACTGGTTTCGTCGAAATCCGAGACTTTTTGAAAAATGGCTATTTTAGCTCGCCAAATTTAAATTAAAAATAAATTGATGCGTTTCGAGCTGCCACGATCAAACGATAACTCCGATTGACACGAAATTTGAAATCCGGTAATAACTAACTATTACGGATCCAATGGAACTAGTTTCGTTCAATTCTGAGACTGTCCAAAAATTGACTATTTTCACTAGTCGATTTAATTATTAAAATATTCAATTTTCACAAATTAACTTTTAATTCGATTTTAAAAGTTCTAAAATATCATTCTAACTCCCATATGATAAAATATAATTTTACAAATCATTTTCAATCATATTTAACCCAAATCTCAATTATTTCCATAATTTAACGTATTAAATTATCGATTTAATAATCCAATTAAATTCAATAATTCAAATTAAAATTTATTTGACTTATAAATTCACTTATTAATATTTAAAATTAATTAAATATTCAAATTTTAATTTCTAAAAATCCTGGGTCGTTACAACGAGCCTGTGTATAAATAGGAAAATTACCGAACCGGGTATACACCGGATTCCAAGAAGGCCAAACGTTCGCTATTTACTTCTCCCGACACGAATAAAAAGATCGATGAAATTCATCATTATCAACAGCAACAACTAGACCTTCAACGAGAATTGTATTTTGAACAGAAAGTAACGGCTAAACGCCTAAGCTTTCTTGAGCAAATTGGTTTGAAGTTTTGTAGCTCGAAGAAAAAGGATGTGAGTGAGCCTTTACCACGACCAGTTAATCCATATGATCCATCTTTGTCGTATCGTACATCAAACGACCCAATACATCCTTGGGTCTCCCTCAAAGACATCACTATAGTCCAAATTCATGGGACAAAAACTATATGGCGAATGAAAGATATACAACACAAAAGAAGAAGACTCCATCCCCCAAGACTCCAACTCCCAAGAAATGATATTTTTTGAAGGTTAAAATATGATGTTGTATTGTAATATTATTATACAATTGTAAAAATTTCATTAAATAAAACATTTACATATATTTTCAACATAAAACTAAAAAATGAAAACTCAGTCAACTGAATTTTTCTACTCAGTCAACTAAAATTAACACAGAAACTTTCAGCCAAAAGTTCAGTTGACTACAAATTTCTGCTTAGTCAACTGAACTTTACACAGAAACTCCTCATTCACGAATTCAGTCGACTAAAAACTCTGTTCAGTCGACTCAATCTTACCCAGAAAATTTTCGGGTACCTTTTCAGTCGACTGAACGTCGTTTCTGAGATTACTTTTCTCTTTTTACCCATAAGTTTTGTCACTTTACCTTTTACTTTTACCATTCTCCAAGCTTCATCACCATTTCTCCTAAAACCTAGCTCCTAATCTTAACTTTTTATTTCAATTTCTCCTCCATACATTCACAAAAATGCCTCCCAAACGATCAAGCGCTTCTACTTCAACATCCTCCGAGCCAATTGATTTCTCCTCCATACTTCACAAGAATTCAAGGTTTTTCGAACACTCATTCATCGATTTACAGAGTCTTCAAACTTACAACATTCAAGCCTTGACCGATCAAGCAGGTTTGATATCCCTACTAGATATTAAACGCAACGATCTTGCCATTAATCATATTATGGTAAAATTTTTCTACGCTAATCTAAATCTTGGACACCAAACTCCACGAAATCCAAACGATAGTGTTTGGAGTATGGTGTGCGGTAAAAAGGTATGGTTTTCTCTAAACCGCATTGCACATATTCTAGGATCTCCTAACATTGGTAGAAAGCTTGAGGAAATAGAATTTAATCCTCATATTCGGGACAACATCAATCATCAATTTTTGGATGATAACATTAATATCCGGGATATCAAATCAACTTCTTTACGACCAAGATCTAGGCTTCTACACAAAGCTCTTATGCGTACCATCACTCCTCGCACAGGCTTATATGAAATCGTATACCCAAATAACTATCGGGCACTTTATGCCATTTGGGGTAATATTAAAGTTAATTGGGTTCAATTAATTCTTAATGAATTTCTTACATTCAATAATGGAAAAATGAGAACAATATACTATGGCGAGTATATCATGCGACTACTCCTCAACGTTGATTCGCCACTACCAGAGTCCGAATCTACAATGGTTCACCCAATCAACCAACGGACTATAAGCCTCATGCAACTCCCGGCAAGACCTCCACGCATCATGTCTCTAGCCAAATGGGAAGCACGTAATCAACAACCTCACCAATCTCCTCAGGCCCAACAAGAAGAACCACATATTCAAGATGATGATATTCGTCTTGTTCAACCGGATTATACTACAAATCAGTCATTAGGAATTCTATCAAGAAATCAACAAATTCTTGATAATCGCCTCAAAAAGGTTGATCACAAACTTGATAGAATAAAAGATTTCTTCAACAAGCTATGGGATGCCATCTCATGCACAAGCTCCACTTCTGCTTCGACCTCACGCGACAAGCGTCCGACTCCAACATTCACATGGACATCTTCCGAAGAAAATAGAAGCAGCAGCACTAGCGGCAACAGTGGTGGTCAAGGAAGTAGAGCTTTTCAACAACCAACCGGTGGCCCGGTTATTCGAGAAAAGGAGGATGTGAAGGATCTTATGATCGGGACAAGGATCAGTGATCATTTTTATTGGTTTGATTTCCAGAAACTTTATTTATTCTCAAACATTTTTGATAAGGCTTGTATAAATAACCTTCTTTTATGAAACTCTGTGGTTTGTTTAATTCATACTATGGTTATGTCTGTATGAGATTATTTTTTCTTGATAATTATATATATTACTTCCTTTTTGTCGATGACAAAGGGGGAGAAAGGTCACTAACTTTGTTTTATAGGAAAAATAGTGCGTATATTCAAGGGGAGGAAACATAAATTACATCTCTACAAACATAGGTTTTGTCATCAATCAAAAAGGGGGAGAATGTTGATACGCTATATTTTGATCAATGACAATGTGCTTCAACAAAAAGGAAAAGAAATGTGTAAAGCTAAAGGAAGGACTATGAAGACCAAGGATATCATGAGCAATTATTATATATAGGTCTTAGTCTTAGTTTTATTGTTAAAATCTATCCTCAAGAAAGTTGCACAAACACAAAAAACACATAACACAACTTCATATTTCAGTTAAGTGTTCATTATGCATAATCTACCAGTTCAGTCGACTGAGCAGGATATTTCAGTTGACTGAACCTGTTACACATTTTACAACATGCACAGTTCCAGTCGACTGAAATTCCTGTTCAGTCGACTAAATTTGAACCTGCGAATTTTTCCTGAAGAGACACCTTATTCTTCCCAAGAGTTGCAGCCATTCTCCAATGGAAATGGATGCATCTCTTGCCTGCACCTTTTGCAAATGGTTACACCTCTTCTACACATATAAAAACATGTTTCTATCATTTGCAAAATCACCAATTTCTACTTGCTTTAATCTCTCTATTATATTTTCAGATTACTCAAGTTTTCAGAAGCATTCACAAACCACTTCAATTGCTTGAATCTTTGATTTATTTTTAATACTCTTTTGATTCATAGCTATTTATATTTCCTAAATCTCCATAATCACATTTCATATTCTTGAGGATTAGATTATAGGAAAGTTGTACTCAATTAGACTCATTAGTGTTATCAAGAACACAACAAGTCAAAAATACTCTTTGTACCTAGTCGAAGTCCTCTTCGGTAGTTGAGGCAAGAAATCCCGTTCGGTTGTTCGGGTAAGTTGTAAACCTATTCCTTCGGGTTAAGTGAGGGTTGTTTGTTAGAATTCCTAAGAGGAGCTTAGGGACTGGACGTAGGACAAGAGGTTCGAACTAGTATAAAGTCTTGGTGTCCACTTTACTTATTGCTTACTGCTATTTACCTATACCATTCCACTATTCCATATTATACGATCCTACCGCATAGTTTCTTTCAATTTTTATATGTTAATTAAATCAAATTATTTTCGAAATCAAATAAATCACTTTTAAATCTAGTCTAAAAGTTTTATTACCCTCATTCTTGTTATGTAGTGATTAAATAAGTTTTTAAACTATTTTTATCCAAATAAAAATCCAAGATTCAATTATTTAAACGATTTCAACTATTAAATTCAATAATTAAACCATCCAATAAATCGTTATATTTGAAATTCAAGTTATTAAGTCTATAAAATTAACTTTTCAACATTTAAAATTAATTAAATATTCCAATTTCAAATAACCAAAATTCTGGATCGTTACATTCTTCCCCCCTTAAACGAATTTCATTCTCGAAATTGCCAAGGTTGGAAAATTGCCCAAACCCATAACTTTTAAAAACCAATTAATTGAAAAAATTTACCAACTCCTTTTAAGCCCTTAACTTTCCAAAATCAATTTGTTGAAACTTTGTTATTACTTTTACTAAGTTCTCAAATTCATCCATAGGTTCCAACTAACATTATCCATTCAATTGTTTTATGTAATAACTCAAAAATCAATTTCTAGTTATTAAAAATTTTCTTCAAAATTCCTAACTCTATAAATTTTTGAAAAATTTCGCCAGCATCTCCTTTGTGTGACTAGATCATAGCAACTACAAATCCCATTACGGTTCCCAAGCCAACAAAAGAAAACAAAAGCCAAGTGGTCTAACCATAAAACCATCAAATCAAACAACAATATAAATATGTACCTTTTTGTTGGCAGCCAATTTTACTTATGAAATCAAGGGTATCAAATTAGTTCTTGCTTTTACATACCTGCATCTTATTTCTCAATGACGTCTAATCATATAGTTCACAATCATATTATTCTGCATTTCCAATATCCAACTTTTTCTTTACTAAATTCGTACGATGTATATATATCATCTGTATGCTATATCAAATCTGATCGCTCGCTCGATCACACAATTTCACCTCCGAACTAGTATCGGTCACACGACCACTCTAGTGCAGTCTCAGATTTGGTTCCTTAATTAAAAACCACCATCCTCCTTGCATAGCCATATATTATGATAGAGAATTCCAGAATCAATCAAAAATCCATATACAATGTACGCCGTCGAGAATTGAGTGAAAAACCCCATCTCGGATCGATGTAAATCTTCTCGAAATCATGTACTCAATCTGGATCAAACCGTCACGCGAATAAAATAATATACGTACAACTTACATATTTATTTTGATTGATTCTTAGCTGCACCAAATTCCTTTTATTTACCTACATCCCATTGTTATTTACTTTATCGACATTCAATTGACCTACATTCAATTTATTCACATTGCATTATTCACATTCCCTTATTTACTTAGTACATTCCTTTCAATACTATTTACCTCTTAAGAATTATTCCATCAAATTTTCTTAAGTCTATCATAAATAATTTATACCGCTTCATAACTTAAGTCCTTATCCATTTGTAACCAAATTCAATTTCATTATCCAATTTCAACATTCAATTCTACCAATCAACATTCCAAACCATATTCAATTTTCTAATAAATTTAATTAGCTCATTTCATTTATTTCTTTCAACCGCAATTAATCCCATTGCTAAAAATTATTTCATTTAGCCCAATTTAGGCTAAATTTTCAAATTTCACTTTATTTAACTTACGTTAAATTTCATTCACAATTCAATTTCATATTTTACTTTTCTTACATTCACATTCAACAATTTAGAATATTACTTTAACTTACTAATTTTCAAAATTTATAAGTTATCATACTTTTTTCTCATATTTTGAATAAAACATTTAAATGAAAACACCAGCGTTTAAACACATTGTTTTTAAGTATTTCAAGTCATTTTTGAAATCATACACACACATACACAACCCCTTGATCAAATCATTCTTTTTGATTTTAAAATCAAACTAGTTTTACCAAACCAAATTCTAATGGTAACAATTTCTCCCTTGGAAACTCGAAAATGAACATCGATGATGCTGTAGTCATCACCGAAATTATTTTCCAACGACCGAAGTGAGTCCAGTGCTTTCTATTCCTTTTGAACCCTTTTAAATATTTCTATTCAAAAATATTTTCCAAAACTTTGAAAAATCATTTTCAAAACCACGGGGATTTAAATTCTCTAATTCCCAACCCTTTAAAGCCTTTTAATTTATTAACTGCTTTTATAAACCATATTTATAATATACTTGCAAAATTTCATTTCCTTTCAATTTATAAATCATATTTATATAATTCCATTTTTTGATATAAAATCATTTCTCAATTGTTATCTTGCTTACAATTTAACATCAACTTTTATTTGATCACAAACAACATACAACAAATGATAAAAATCTACTATTATCATTCCCAACAACCAAGCATACCATAAATATCATAATAATTTTCTGAAAAATTATTGCTTTATGTATCAAAATAATCAAGGTAAAATTATTTTATTTTACCGATTTGAAAACAGTACCTTGTCGAACTGCTCTATTTAAGTGTTTATAGATCCCTATCAATGACGTTAATTACTCGTATTGACCAGAATCCATAAGCCACTCAATAGACCAACCGACACAATATAAAACTTCATATCACTAACAAATATGCGCTCATATATATATATATATATATATATATATATATATATATATACTCAAACTCATTCTAGGGTGCTATTGACCCTATCTCTAATGACTACCCCATCAAAGCAAAGGTTCTCGCTTAATCTTCAGCTCTGATACCACGTGTAACGAACCGGACTTTTCAACCCTCGAAAATCGACACTAATACATCTTCTGTGTCACTGTCGAGAAATCGAATGTTGAAAAACCCGATTGTTAGGGGAAAAAGAAAGAAGGAAGAAGATAAGAAGAAAATTAACAACACAAAACTGTAATATGTGTATATACAAACATCAATCAAAGTATACTAACCTATTTCAGCCTGGACAGTTATAACAATCCGTCCTCACAATTGCAAATAACACACCAATGGATACAACAGAAAATAACCATCTACGTAAATATGCCTCGAGCTTCCAACTAGTCTCTTGAAGCTCCAAGCATCCAATCTAATCTGTAATGTGCTCGGTCTGGCCCGAGCATTATAATAAAATAACACCCGAGTCAGTTTGGAAAACCAGCGTGAGAAAACACACCCAACTGGATTTAAACTTATAAGATAACCTTTGAAATAAAAGGTATCTCATAAGACCACGCTGCACATAAACACGATAGGTTTTTACCTTACGATAACCAAAACACTTTTATATAAAATCCAGTGATATTATAATAATGTCTGAGTGTTCAAAGTAAAATATTAAAATAGCCAGAATGCTTGCATCTCAACTTCCAACAGATTTAGTATATAACTAAAACCATAAAGCTCGTATTGGAGGATGGATTCCAACTAATGACCGGGCTACTGAGGTACCGCCCATCACAACACACCTGTAGAACAATGTATTGAGATCGTACCTAACGACCCCTGCCAATACAAGACCGGCCCCTTTGCTGGATAGTACCGAATATGTCATCATCTTGGTTGTTCCCAACCTTTATGGAGCTCCTTCATGCACAACTTAATTTGAAAAAATGAAAGGTCATCTAGAAAGGTGACAACATACCCTTTTTGTGGGAGCTACCCACACCTAGCCCTACTACATCTCCCATGTTTTAGTCATTCCCGGTTGATGAGGCTTGAGTCTACGATTACCTTTCAAGAAATTTACACATAGAAAGCCCATTGCCCTCCAATGACAATGTGCTGATAGCATCCATCCATACAAGTCCGTTCTAGATTTGAATGATACCGAAGGCACTACTCCTATTACGTCCATTATGGAGGATCCCTCCCAAGGATTAATAGAGAATAGCCCTTGCATTTCAAACTCCGTCTTCGATTCCATGCTATTCAGATGTCTTTATCATGTAACGTTGAGTTGGATCGACGTGGTACTTTTGGATAACATATCTGATCCCGGTCTCTTTGAAACAACGTTCAATAATTTTCGGTAAACTCAACCTTGGTTCTCTGGGAAATAAACAGACAAAGATAAGATTGGAGATCACGTAACGACTCGATATTTTCAACCATCCAAATCGACAATAAACCACACATGTCTGGCTTGAATAATTCAAAATACCAGATTGTTAATTTAAATTTGGCAAATCTCAGAATATGCAGTAAATAAATCACAGATCACAGATACAGAGTAATATAATAATGCAGCGAAAGCAAAGAAATAGTAGTTCATGAAGCTACTATATAAATATACATCAGAGTTAAATAAGATACAACAGAAATAACAAGATGATAATCAAGTACAAAGTTGAATACAACACAAGGATCAACTGATAACTGGAATCAATTGAACAAACGAAAGAGAAATAGATGGATGGATCTTCAAGCAAAGCTCCAACTCCGAAGGTGAGTCTTGAATGCTATATCACTTGGTCTGACCCAAGCGTAAAGCAAAACACAAAACACTTGAGTCAGGACACACATACTTATATAATGTAAACCAACTCAAGTGAACTGTAACAGAAAGGTACAAGTAACTTAAAGGATGCTTGGGACCGCCCATCCTCTAAGGATCCGTTAAACTATTTACTATGTAGTAATATTTCGCTATTATAATAATGTCTATAGTAAGATAAACTTACTTTTAAATAGCGTTAAGGGGTTACCTATATAGCCCTTAACACGTAATAGTGCCAGTAGTCTATATGGTACCGTAATACCTCTTGGTCGGGTGGCTACCAGAGGATACTCCATAGGTACGACACAAATCAAACTCATACAAGGCGCGCTAGGGTAGGTGACACAGCACAACTAGGCAATGCCAGGGTAAATATACCAATTACACTTCTGGGCCGGTGGTAACGCGTAGCAGCTACTGCCGCCCACTTCGAGCCACACCCCCAAATCAAAAGAATCAAAAGTGGCAACCGAATCAATCTCAAATTCTGAATATAATAACGAAGGAGTGTGTCCGATCAGAGGAGCGACCTCATTAGCCCGTCAATTGCTCCTGTTTTAGCACCTTATGCCAACTCACGAGAGTCAGGTCCACATTCATACCTCAAAGGACGTCACCACCATCCTACTTCATTGTGGAATCTCCACCGTGTACATGGTTGTTAAAGTGGTTTTCGAAGTTGGCAGAGAGTATGACAACTTCCGATCCCGGTTTCTTTAGCAACCAATCGTTATTATAACCCATAGATATTTATTTCAAAATCATTTATACTTTAAAACCAAAATATCATATCCATTTCAAACTAAATACTATATTATTTCATTTCAAAACCAAATCTACATATCATTTCCATTTCAAAAACCTAAAGAAATAATATATCATTTAAATCCCAAAACCAAATCAATATATCATTTAAATAAAACCAAATTTCCAAATCATTGAATATTCCTTTAATTTATTTACTTGAAATATTCCTTTAAGTCATCTTAAGCCAAACCACTTTATATAGTCATATTCTTAAATCTACAATTTCAATAAGTTCACATTAATATATTTAAAGACAATTCTTAAATAAATACAATTTCTAGTAATTTCATTTCCGAAGCCATATTACTTTCAAGTAATAACAACTCTGAAACCGAACACTTTGAAACATATTTATTTAAACCAATTATGCGACGACCCGGAATTTCTAACAAATTAAATTGGAATAAATTAATTGATTTTAAATATTTAAAAGTAATTTTAACTTGAATTCCAAATATTAATATTTATTTGGTAATTAAATTACTGAATTATATAGTTTATATATTGAATATAATAATTGAAAATTTGGTAAATTGTTGAATCTGAAATTTTTAAGCCTGTTAAAATAATTTAAAGACTTATAAAATTTATAATGATGATACTGACGATAATAGAATGGTTGAAATTTAATTTAAAAGTGGTTTGTTCAATTTTAATAATATATCGTTTAAATTAAATTTAAAAATGGCCTTCCAAGGCACAGTCTCGGAATTCGACGAAACCAGTTCCGTTGGATCCGTAATAGTTAGTTGTTATCGGATTTCAATTTTCGTAGTCATCGGAGTTGTCATTTGACCCTGGCAGCTCGAAACGCGTAGAACTATTTTAACCGATTTAATTTAAAATTGATCGTTTATTTCCGTAACTCGTGCATACGATCAAATTAGCCTCCGAAACATGTTCCATTGTGTTCGGAATGCGGGTAAAACCTTATAATTGCCTAGCGGCATTCCTTAAGAGGAGTTTAAATTTTTAATTGGCAATTAACGGGATGTTTTGGGAATTTTATAATATGATAATATTTAAAGCCAACAAGTCAAAGATTTATTTGTATTATCAAACGAGCGTATTCAAGAAGCTTCCCAAATTTCTATTATCTCCGTCCCCTCTCATGTCTTCTGACAGAAATCCAAACTCTTATAAAAAAAGAAGGGAAGAATGACCGAAGACCTTCATTCTTATCTCAATAGAATCAGCCTCGAAGTCAAATAAATAATAATAATAATAATGGCGACGCATTATCAATCGAGCTAGAAAATCGAGGGGGGAACGTGGCCGCGAGCGTGAGGAGGACAGAGGGTTTGCCGTGTGTGTTGGTGGTTGGCGGTCGAGCATTGCGACCACGCGAGTTAGGGCTTCGCCATTATTTCGGGGAGACACGATTTAGGGTTGGGGATTCGCGAACCCAACCCAGTCGCGACGTTGTCGCGAGCGCCGAGCCGAGGGTTGCTGTCGTGGCCTTCTGGGGGTTCGATCTCGTATGTGGCAACGAGGCGGGGTGGCTGAAATTTCGGCAGACGATTTGGAGGTTGTTCGAGATGGCATGAGCTGTGAGGTATAACCAGTTCTGTTTTAATTTGAATATATACATACGTATGATGTGAAAAAAATATATATACATATAAATTGGATTTTTACAGTGAATGGTGTATAGGAAGATTTTTTTTACAGACAAAAAAAGAAAAAGGGGGTAATTACAGTAAGATATAAATTAATCATTTTTTTTGTACACTTACCTATTTAGTTAAATTAAGTAGATAACAAAGATTATTGTTGGTGTGACAAATATGGGTATGCATATGAAACTATATATATATATATACATATATATATATAGATTTTTAATTAGTATAGGTTATTTTTAAACATATATGCAGTTCCGATAAAATAAATCGTTTGTCAAAAATCTAATAGTAAAGTTAAGTTTGGAGTTTTATTATTCCAGCAAATTTCATTTCGAGAATGAGAACCCTTATTTAAAACTAGTTAATTAAAATTTATTTAATGTTAAAAATAAATTGTCAAATTAGTTCAAATTATTAATGAATTATAAAATGTTTATACAAGGTCGAAACCGTGAAGCTAAGCTGAGATTGGATCGGATTTGCAAATCGAAAATCAAAGGTGGGTAAATCTCACTTTGTTGGATTTTATTTATTTAAATTTAAATGGTTAAATTTTAATAGTTGGTTGAATGGTTGAATTGATTTGATGCTTACTGATGATCTGGTGAATTTAGTTTTTGGTTGGTTTTCGAGTTAGTTGTTGCCTAACTCGAAGTATTCGGGTTTTAAGTTGTTTCAAAACTTAAATCATAAATAAGAGATGTTTCCATTTTAAATGTTAATAAGGATTTAATGATCGTGATTCATTAAATTAGAAGGGTAATTAAAATGGATAATTAATTAATTCAATTAACTGGATAGATTAATTGAGTAGTTAAGGGTTTGAATTGATTAATAAGGGTTTAAGGTAAATTAATGAATTTTTAATTGATTTAGAATAATCAATGGATGGTTTGATGGGTAATTACTTAATGTAGCTAATAATATAATTACTTTGTGTAATTAATTGAGAGATAATTAAGCTAATTAATTAAGGAGAATTAATTTATTCAGTGAAGTAAATAAAAAGGTGGATAATTTCAGGTGGAGATAAATCAAGTAGGATTAAATACTGTGGATTAATTAATATAACTAATTTAGATTTAGATAAATTGAAATACAATTGGAAATCAACGACTTATAAAATTAATGAAGAAATTAAAGATTTGATTAGTTAAGATTTATTAATCCATAATAAGTGACTTATGAGAAATTAATTAATATAAGTAATTAAGGATTAATCTAATTAATATAGTTAATTAATTTACGAAATAATTAAGATTACTTATTAATTATGGGTTAAGAATAATTAATGTCGTGAGATTAATTAAAGATAATTACTTGCATGAAATTGAAAGATAATTAATCCAGTGTGATTAATTAAGATGAATAATGAATAATTGGTTAATTAATTGATTTGGACTTAATTAATATTGAATGAAGGAATCTAAGTGTTGAGGTTTGAAAGTCAATCAAAATCAATTGACTTGATTTGTATGTGATTAAGTTTTTCTTATGGATGATTGAATGGTATTGGATGTTTGAATGAGTTGATATCTCTGATATGGAATGTTGTGTATTTCATTTGAATAACGTGGGATAGGATAACATGGGTTTCCGAGGAGACTAGGATCGGGTATTATGAAATACCCGAAACCACTTCGAATGTTTATAAATTGATTTGTGAAACCAATAAGTTGGAATGAAATGATTTAAGTAAATTGGATTATTTTACTTAAGTTTGGTACTTAGAAATTGATGTGTGAAATAAATGTTGCCTAAAAAAATTATGGCTTTGTGAATTGATATAAGTTACCCCGGGTTTATATGAGTTGTATACTTTGTATTCCATGTTACATGAGTTTACTCACGCTGGTTTCCAGCCTGACCCGGGTGTTACTTTGGTGTAATGCTCGGGTCAGACCGAGTATTACAGATTTTCAGGTAGGTACTTTCGGGAGCTCAGGAGGCGAGTTGGATGGAAAGAGCGTATAAAGTATTTCCGCTGCATTTGTATTATTGTTAATCTAAGTCATGATAATTGTATAGATTCCGTGACTGTATAATTGTGAAACTCCGATGTATATTAAATGTAATCGACAGATATAGTATTCTTTTGTAAATTGTTATTATTTATTATTATAATTTATCCGCTGCGAATGTGAGTTGTCTGATGTTCTGTTCTTCTTCTTCTATCTCTTTTTTTTCTTTCTTCCTAACGATCTGGAATTTTTGGGTTTGAAAATTTCGGGTTGTTACATTTGGTATTAATCAATATTGAATGAAGGAATCTAAGTGTTGAGGTTTGAAAGTCAACCAAATCAATTGACTTGGTTTGTATGTGATTAAGTTTTGCTTATGGATGATTGAATGGTATTGGATGTTTGAATGAGTTGATATCTCTGATATGAAATGTTGTGTATTTCATTTGAATAACCTGGGATAGGATAACATGGGTTTCCGAGGAGACTGGGATCGGGTATTATGAAATACCCGAAACCACTTCGAATGTTTATAAATTGATTTGTGAAACCAATAAGTTGGAATGAAATGATTTAAGTAAATTGGATTATTTTACTTAAGTTTGGTACTTAGAAATTGATGTGTGAAATAAGTGTTGCCTAAAATAAATTGTGGCTTTGTGAATTGATATAAGTTACCCCGGGTTTATATGAGTTGTATACTTTGTATTCCATGTTAGATGAGTTTACTCACGCTGGTTTCCAGCCTGACCCGGATGTTACTTTGGTGTAATGCTCGGGTCGGACCGAGTATTACAGATTTTCAGGTAGGTACGTTCGGGAGCTCAGGAGGCGAGTTGGATGGCAAGAGCGTATAGAGTATTTCCGCTGCATTTGTATTATTGTTAATCTGAGTCATGATAATTGTATAGATTCTGTGACTGTATAATTGTGAAACTCCGATGTATATTAAATGTAATCGACAGATATAGTATTCTTTTGTAAACTGTTATTATTTATTATTATATTTTATCCGCTGCGAATGTGAGTTGTCTGATGTTCTGTTCTCCTTCTTCTATCTCTTTTCTTTCTTTCTTCCTAACTATCTGGAATTTTCGGGTTCGAAAATTTCGGGTTGTTACAAATTAAATTCAATGTCAAATAATATTCATTTCAAAGTTGTAGCATTTCTAAGTTCATTCATTTAATTATAAAATTTCCAATACATTGTAAATTTCAGCTACAACAACATTTATAAAGTGTTACAGTAGATATAATAGTATTTCAAAAACATTGTCAAATCCAGAAACAACAGCACTTACAAAGTTCTACAGTAGGTATTTAGTTATTGTTTGAAAACAGTTTACTTTCAGCAACAATAGCACTTATAAAGCGCTGTAGTAGCTCTTTAGTTATTTCAAAATGTAGTTTAGTTTCAGCAATAACAACACTTACAAAGTGCTACAGTAGCTCTTTATTATTCCAGGACATAGTTTATTTCAGAAATGACAGCACTTGACAATGCTGTCTTAACCATAGCATTTCTGAAATGCTACCAATACTAATTTCAGATTTAATATAAAATTTCAAAAACATTAAAACTTCAATTTTAACCATTTTAACTTATAAAAATCATATTTTTCGCTTCATAAATATTCATTTGGATATCATTCAACTTATGATTTAATAAAATAAAATTTTATCAGTAATTATCCAATTTAAACTAAGATTCATTTGTTAAGCAAAAAAGTACATTCTTCCTTAACTCTACTTTAACAAATAACTTAATTCTTTATTTTAAAATACCCACTTCATAAATAAAACTAAATTTTCATTTATTTACTTCACTTAATAATTTTATTTAAAACCCAATTTCCAATTATCAAGTTAAGTCATAATTTAAGATGCATTTTTTCCATTTTAAAATCATAACTATTTATTTTACAAAACATAACATTTCACAAAAGAACATTTTATTATAGTTAATATAACAATCAAATTTTCCTTATAGATCTATTCATTTAGACACCGATTAACTATGATTTTCTAGTTAAATAAATTTTATTACAAAATTGTAACAACCCGCATATTTATCGATTTTATATTTAAATATTTTATTTAAATATTTTATCGTTAGTCGGATTTTAGTCCGAAAAGCTACTTTTTGCATACGGTCGAATTAGGACTCGGGACCACTCCTATTGAGTTTAAAATGCCGTTTGCGACCTTTTTGAGTATAAGCTTTGATATGTTTGGAGAAAGTTGATTTTTGCTACTTTTTACTTGGGTTTGGTTTTTGGGCTCAGCCCTATGTTAACTTATGCTCCAAAACTGAACCACTCTCCCCATTCTCCCTCACTTCTTTCTCTTTTCAGTTTTCTTAGCATTAATGGTGGGAGAGATTGGAAATTAAAAACTCCAAAACCCTAGTTTCTCTTGCAAATAAAATTCCAAGCTCCAAACTCAAGAAGAACCCATTGGTAAGCTTCTCTTCTTCTTCTCCAACTTATTCTCATACCAATTTCAGAAATTCCTAAACCTAATTTTGGGAATGTTCTTGTTTTTGAGCATAGATTCAAGCTCAATTGGGTTGTGTTGAAGAGAGGTTGATTCTCCATTTGCTTTCAAGCTTCTTCTTGTTCGATTTTGTGAAAAGGTGAGATTTTTATCTCACATCTATGACTATAATTATCTTTGGTTGTTAGGTATGAATTCCTAACACTTCTTCATGTGCATTTGCTCTTGATTTGGATTGGTTTTGTGAATATTCCAATTTTTGGGTTTTTAAGCCAAATTTGTGTGAAATCCTTTTATGGATCTTAGATCATGCTTTTGGTGATGCATCGAGGAGCATATAGGGCCGGGTTGCCGATTGGCATAAACCCCTAGAGCCAATGTTCGTCCGGTTGCATTTTGGAAGAGTTTGCTCTTCATTTGAATAAGGCGTAAAAACAGCCCAGGCATGGTTCAGTCGACTGAAAACTCTGTTCAGTCGACTGAACCTGTGTAACAACCCGGTTTTTTTGCATCGGTTTATAATCGACATTTTTGACGATTTCTTCTCCAAACCCATTGCCAATTGAAGATTTTAAATTTGAATTTTTTAAATTCTTTTACAAATTTTTAGTAAAATTAAAGGGCTTTAAAAATATAAAAGTAGCCCTTGTTTTTTTTAATTGGGCCGTGATAAATTGCAAAAGCAATAAACAATCCCCTTTCCCCCTTTTTATTCCATTTTTTCATTCCTTCGGCCCGTCCCCTTTTCTTTTGCTTGTGAAAAATGGCGGCCTCTCGTTGTCGAATTAGGGCTTCGGCTTCTTTCTGGGATTAGGGTTTCGTTTCCGATGGTTGCTCGTCTCTTTCTCGTGGCTGCTGCGGTGTGCTCGGCCTCAATTCGTCGACAAAGTGAGTGTTTCACTCACATCTAATTCCTATCTCGAGTTCATTAGTGCTCGAATTCGATGATTTTCGTTCGTATTTGATTGTTGAATTCGCCCCATGATTTGTCGGCCATTCGACTATGTATTTTCTTTGAGTATTGACGTCGGTCATTGCTTGAACTATTTTGATTTCGGCAGTGATTTTTGTGTTGTTTTTCTTTGGGTTCGACACTGTTTAATTTTGGTGTGAAGTAAAACTTGGGGAATTTTGATTTGTTGAGGTTTTTGGTGTAAGCAGAGCAATTTCTGATCCCTCAACAAAATTTGCCATCAACAATAAATGGTTGTCAGACAATCCTACTTGTTGAACCTGCTTTCGACACAATTATTTCTTTCCTTTTTTTAAGGAAAATATAAGGCCTTGTTTGTTTTGCGGTTTTCAGTTTTGGATTTCGTAACAACCGCAGTGCATTCAGTTAATTATTTCTGAAAGTATTGAAGCTTGTTTGGTTTTGACCTTTATGGGCTTGGTGCATTGGTTAATTGCTAAGTTCGAACTTGTTTTGGTTGACTTATCTGTATATATATGCATACATACATTCGTATGTGTGTATGCATATATTGTTGACCATGGTTCGGGTTTTGTGTTGTATTTGCACTTGTATATATATATGCAGATACTTGAGCATAATTTATTGTTTCACTGCCATGCTATACTTCTGGTTCATATCTTCCAGTGTTGCCACTGTGTTCCATTTGCATAGCTGAACTTGTGTTGTCTTTGATGTTCTTCTCATTGCATATGAACTTGGTCTACTTGATGCTGTAGCTTTCAAGTATTTTTGCATGTGCATTACTTGTCTTCATATGTGTTCATACATAACTTTGTATGTGTGTATGCATGTGTTGTTAAATTGCACTGCAGTTATTTTTGGGACTTGGTTTGCATACTTGATTCAGTAGTATGCTTCATTTTGCATCACTGTATGTAATTCTCTGAGGTGCCTGCATTGTCATGATGTATACTCTCTGTATACATACTTGAGACTTGTTCCATGCATTACTGTATATTCATACTGTTGGCATTCATATGTTTACAAGTACATTTCATATACTTGTAGCCATTCATGCAAAATTCTGTTGCCTTCTTCTGGTTCATTTCATTTTGGAACCATTGCTTTGGGACTCTTTTTCAACTAGTGTCCCCTGTTGCATTTCTGTGCATCCTCTCTGTTGCACCATTTTGCTCTGTGCCTCCTACTGCATATGTACACTTGTTGATGTTGCCACTTCATTTCAGTGTGCATTAGACCTGAACTTGTTAGTCGAGTTTGCAGTCTGCATATTATGTTGACTTTGTTTTCGAGTATGATACTTGCATTTGTATCATACTGTCTCTTGTGCCATTTACTTGGTGCCGTTCCATGTTGCACCCCAGTTTCATTTTATTCATGTGCAACTAGTAGTGTACGTACATTGTGTACATTTGGGTTCGCATTTATGTCGTCCAAACTTGACCTCTGCAGTTTTTGATTGCTGTCGGTATTCTATGGGTACATCATCACTGTAGTGGCACGGCAGTGCATGCAAGCGTGAACTGCAGCCACACGGTATTCAATGGGTACATCATCACTATAGTGGCAAGGCAGTGCACGCAAGCGTGAACTGCAGCCACACGGTATGGTCTTGTGATATTCTATTTTGTTTTGACTTATGAACATTTTTGCGTATTCCATATTCCGTAGTGGCGAGGCAGTGCACGCGTGCGTGTACTGCAGCCCTACTTGAATTAATATTTTAATTGATATTTCAATGGTTTGAACTGTTTGTCCATTTCAATTCAATATTCTGAATTGCATTCAGATTTGGTTTAATTACTGTCGTCTATTCAGTATTTAATTATTATTGCTTCTGTGCACTAATAACTGAGTTTGAATTAGACTGACCCGAGTATTATTTTCTTTTGAATCTAATACTCGGGTCAGACCGAGTATTTACAGGTTGTAGATATTTAGCTTTGGGTCGCTGCTAGAGCTATGAAGACTTTTCATATCTTTTGGAGTTGTCGAGTCATAGTATAGGTTGATATGTATTCATGTATATTAGTCGTTAATGTAGTTGTATCACATGTACCGTGTCAAATGTATTGTAACTGACATCAGTTATATATATATATATATGAGATTTTCTGTTTTATCTTTGTTCCGCATTTATATTTATCCGTGTTATTAGTTTATATTTGTCCTAGACTATTATAGCCACCGTGTGGTAGCTTTGAGTTTGCATCGGCATGTCGGATTTCCTCCTGAAATTAAAAGCATGTTTTTACTATCTGACATATCGGTGTTCGCACAAAGCAATTACACGGATGGTCGCTCCTCAACAGCCTTATTCTCCATGCTAGTTGACAGCACTGCACCGTAGTGTTCTTGGCTAGCGTGGGTATAGAGGTGGGGCGTCACAGCTTGGTATCAGAGCCTGGGGTTTAGAACAAATATAAAACATAACTTAGATAGTACATGTGTTACAACTATTTGTCGATGTTTTATTTCACATCTTTGTCTTAAGATCATCTTTGATTGTTAGGAATGAATTCCTAACGCTTATTCGTGAGCGTTGCTGCTATTCTCTGTCGCACTTGCTCACTTGAGTTTACACTTCTAAGTATCAGTGTATATATGCTCTACCAAGTTGCATATTGCTGCAACTAGTACCCACCTCGATTTGAACTCGCATTGTTTATTCGAACTACTTTATATATGCATTCTTATCTCTGATTCGTGTACTTAATGCAGTTTCCATACAATTGGGTTTTGGGTATCAATCTTTGAGACAAATTGCATTCCAATTGTCGACTCTGTCTGTTTATCCATGGTTTGTTGGTTTTCATGTGCCTCTCTCTGATAGTTTTAAAATTTCTTTGGTATAAAAGAAATTGTCTTGGACTTTGCCTTGTCGATATCGACGTTGACTTGACTTTTACTTTTGTTAAAGTCATTCAAGCATTTATGCTCGTTCTGCTTTGTTTTTCCAATTGTTGATCGATTCTTCCTTTCCGGTTAGTTGTTATCACCTTTGTTGACTTTGATAACTTCTATTTCAGGAATTTTGGGTATTCCTACTTTGATGGATTTGGAATCGAATTCTTTGTATTTTATTCACGTCTTCGAATGTGAATCTTAGTGAATTGATTTGGTTTTCGAATTTAATCGATTCTTGATTATTTCCCGATTTGTTGCTAACATTTATTAGCAACATGGATGACCTTTTCTTCGGGATTTTTGTGAACATACCTTCGATGAATTCGATATCGATTTCTTTGGATTCTATTCACGTCTTCGTATGTGAATTCTTGTGGTTGATTGTTTCTACAATCATTTTTGTGATTTGTCACTTTAAAAATATAAAGTTTTCAATACTAGTAGTAAATATCAAAACTCTTTTATCAAAATGTTTTCAACTCTATTTTCAATACCAAACTCGTTTTTGAAACCGTTTTCCAATCTATTAGTATATACAAATCTTTATTTCATTCGTATGAGAAATCTAATTAAACGGCTTAGTAAAACAAGTGGTATGAAACACTTGCGTTTACTTCGTCGGTTAATTGTTGGACTTGTTCGATTGAACCTCTAGTGACAATTTTATTAGTGAAGATTTACAGTTTGTTCGTAAATATTTAAGTTAAGCAAGTGGTTATGGGACATGATGCTAAACTTTTACATTTACTGACTTAGTGTAATTGACACTTCTCGTTGATCATGACGATCATTTTTACGGTTAGACTAGGCCTCATCGGTGTGATTTCGTCTCACACATATCTCTTGGGCTTTGAGGATTGTCTAGACACCACTTGTGTGATTTCATTCACACACACTTTTCTTTTGATTGTGAGGTTAGACTAGACACCACTTGTGTGATTCCACTCACACATACCTCTTTGATTTTTTTTGGTTAGTCTGGACCTCAATCTGTGTGATTTCGACTCACACACGTGGGGTAGCGCCCCACGGTCTTCGGGCCATTCGTGTGTCAAAATTAATGGCTTGCAACCATGAGATAGCATCTCGTTATGCGTTGCACGTGTTGATGATTTTTCATGCTCGCGGGTAGGTGAGATTCCGTGCTCCCGTTCTCGCTTTGCGTTGCACGTGTTGATGATTTTTCATGCTCGCGTGTAGGTGAGATTCCGTGCTCCCGTTCTCGCTTTGCGTTGCCCGTGTTGGTGATTTTCATGCTCACGTGTAGGTGAGATTCCGTGCTCCCGTTCTCGCTTTGCGTTGCACGTGTTGATGATTTTTCATGCTCGTGGGTAGGTGAGATTCCGTGCTCCCGTTCTCGCTTTGCGTTGCACGTGTTGATGATTTTTCATGCTCGCGTGTAGGTGAGATTCCGTGCTCCCGTTCTCGCTTTGCGTTGCCCGTGTTGGTGATTTTCATGCTCACGTGTAGGTGAGATTCTGTGCTCCCGTTCTCGCTTTGCATTGCACGTGTTGGTAAGTTTTCATGCTCGCATGTAGGTGAGTTTTCGTGCTCCCGTTCTCGTTATGCGTTACATGTGTTGATGAATTTTCATGCTCGCGTGTTGGTGAGTTTCCATACTCTCCGTTTGAGTTTTCATACTCTGTTCGAGTTTTCATACTCCGTTTGAGTTTTCATACTCCGTTTGAGTTTCCATACTCTCCTTTGAGTTTTCATACTCCGTTCGAGTTTTCATACTCCGGTTCGAGTTTTCATACTCCGGTCGAGTTTTCATACTCCGTTTGAGTTTCCATACTCTCCTTTGAGTTTTCATACTCCGTTCGAGTTTTCATACTCGCGTTCGAGTTTTCATACTCCGGTTCGAGTTTTCATACTCGCGTTCGAGTTTCATACTCCGTTTGAGTTTCCATACTCTCCTTTGAGTTTTCATACTCCGTTCGAGTTTTCATACTCGCGTTCGAGTTTTCATACTCCGGTTCGAGTTTTCATACTCGCGTTCGAGTTTTCATACTCCGTTTGAGTTTCCATACTCTCCTTTGAGTTTTCATACTCCGTTCGAGTTTTCATACTCGCGTTCGAGTTTTCATACTCCGGTTCGAGTTTTCATACTCGCGTTCGAGTTTTCATACTCCGGTTCGAGTTTTCATACTCGCGTTCGAGTTTTCATACTCCATTCGAGTTTTCATACTCGCGTTCGAGTTCTCATACTCTTAGCTTGTGTTTTCTGGATTTCTTGTGAGGATTTCTAGAATTTGTGCTTCACCAATTTTCGTGATTTATTGATAAGTTTTATCAATTCTTGTGCATTGGTGAATTCGTGTGTTATTGACTTGTTATGAATACAAGTTTAGGGTATGATACCCCTTTCTATCTTTGAGAAGATTCTTGTGACTCTTTGGATGAATGAAAATCCACTTATCGAAGTTGCTTCTGATGTCGTTGTTTTAATCACGTATTAAAAAAAAAAAAATTGTTTCAAAATATAAATCAAAATTATTTTCAAATTTTTTTACACTTTACGCTTTCAAAAGAATGAGGAAGCGATGTAAACGTTTCAGAAAAAATCGAGGACTATGACCCCTTTCTTTTACTGATTCGCTTAATTCCGGACTTGTCCGTTTGAGAAAGTAAAATGTTATTTATTTAAAATACACAATTTAGCACTTTCAAGGAAACGATGAAGTGAATTAAACGATTTAGTAAAACTCGTGGTTTTGGGTCATGTACGTTTGCTATTTCGGTTAATTTCGGACTCGTTAATTGAAAAATTTGTAATTTGAAATTTGATTACCGTTGTGGTAATTTCTGATTATCGTTTTGATAATTGGATGTTTATGATTTCTGATTTATCGTTTTTGAAAATCAGGTATTTATTGTTTCTAATTATCGCTTGTGATAATTAGATGTTTGAGATTTAATTATCGTTTGTGATAATTAAATATTTGTAATTTAAGATTGATTTTCGATTTTGATAATCGAATACTTGTTGATTTGATTATCGTTTTTGATAATCGAATATTTGTGATTTGAGATCTCTGAATTATCTATTGATAATTAGATTTTGTTGATAATTTGTGAATTTCCTTTATGAAATTAAAAGATTTCTTTGGCGTTTATATTGTACTACGCAGTGTACCGGCTCAATTTTCTACTATTCATGACGTTTTCTACGTCTTCCAATTACGGAAATGCCTTAGGAATTTCCGATTTCTATTTTTGAGCCCGGTATTATTGAAGAAATTGAAGTTTCACCAGATTTGACGTTGAGCAACATTCTATTCACATCAATGTTTCGGGGGTTCGGCACCTTCGAAATAAAGATGTTTTCTCGTGAAAGTTTATTGGTTCTCAAATCCTATGAATTTCACTTTGGAATCCAGAGAATTCATCGAGCAAACACGTCCAAGTTTATTCTTTCATGCTCTTGTGGTTGTTACCTTTTGTCCATTTATTCCTTATGATTGCGAGGACGCAATTTCTTTAAGGAGAGGAGTCTGTAACAACCCGGTTTTTTTGCATCGGTTTATAATCGACATTTTTGACGATTTCTTCTCCAAACCCATTGCCAATTGAAGATTTTAAATTTGAATTTTTTAAATTCTTTTACAAATTTTTAGTAAAATTAAAGGGCTTTAAAAATATAAAAGTAGCCCTTGTTTTTTTTAATTGGGCCATGATAAATTGCAAAAGCAATAAACAATCCCCTTTCCCCCTTTTTATTCCATTTTTTCATTCCTTCGGCCCGTCCCCTTTTCTTTTGCTTGTGAAAAATGGCGGCCTCTCGTTGTCGAATTAGGGCTTCGGCTTCTTTCTGGGATTAGGATTTCGATTCCGATGGTTGCTCGTCTCTTTCTCGTGGCTGCTGCGGTGTGCTCGGCCTCAATTCGTCGACAAGGTGAGTGTTTCACTCACATCTAATTCCTATCTCGAGTTCATTAGTGCTCGAATTCGATGATTTTCGTTCGTATTTGATTGTTGAATTCGCCCCATGATTTGTCGGCCATTCGACTATGTATTTTCTTTGAGTATTGACGTCGGTCATTGCTTGAACTATTTTGATTTCGGCAGTGATTTTTGTGTTGTTTTTCTTTGGGTTCGACACTGTTTAATTTTGGTGTAAAGTAAAACTTGGGGAATTTTGATTTGTTGAGGTTTTTGGTGTAAGCAGAGCAATTTCTGATCCCTCAACAAAATTTGCCATCAACAATAAATGGTTGTCAGACAATCCTACTTGTTGAACCTGCTTTCGACACAATTATTTCTTTCCTTTTTTTCAGGAAAATATAAGGCCTTGTTTGGTTTGCGGTTTTCAGTTTTGGATTTCGTAACAACCGCAGTGCATTCAGTTAATTATTTCTGAAAGTTTTGAAGCTTGTTTGGTTTTGACCTTTATGGGCTTGGTGCATTGGTTAATTGCTAAGTTCGAACTTGTTTTGGTTGACTTATCTGTATATATATGCATACATACATTCGTATGCGTGTATGCATATATTGTTGACCATGGTTCGGGTTTTGTGTTGTATTTGCACTTGTATATATATATGCAGATACTTGAGCATAATTTATTGTTTCACTGCCATGCTATACTTCTGGTTCATATCTTCCAGTGTTGCCACTGTGTTCCATTTGCATAGCTGAACTTATGTTGTCTTTGATGTTCTTCTCATTGCATATGAACTTGGTCTACTTGATGCTGTAGCTTTCAAGTATTTTTGCATGTGCATTACTTGTCTTCATATGTGTTCATACATAACTTTGTATGTGTGTATGCATGTGTTGTTAAATTGCACTGCAGTTATTTTTGGGACTTGGTTTGCATACTTGATTCAGTAGTATGCTTCATTTTGCATCACTGTATGTAATTCTCTGAGGTGCCTGCATTGTCATGATGTATACTCTCTGTATACATACTTGAGACTTGTTCCATGCATTACTGTATATTCATACTGTTGGCATTCATATGTTTACAAGTACATTTCATATACTTGTAGCCATTCATGCAAAATTCTGTTGCCTTCTTCTGGTTCATTTCATTTTGGAACCATTGCTTTGGGACTCTTTTTCAACTAGTGTCCCCTGTTGCATTTCTGTGCATCCTCTCTGTTGCACCATTTTGCTCTGTGCCTCCTACTGCATATGTACACTTGTTGATGTTGCCACTTCATTTCAGTGTGCATTAGACCTGAACTTGTTAGTCGAGTTTGCAGTCTGCATATTATGTTGACTTTGTTTTCGAGTATGATACTTGCATTTGTATCATACTGTCTCTTGTGCCATTTACTTGGTGCCGTTCCATGTTGCACCCCAGTTTCATTTTATTCATGTGCAACTAGTAGTGTACGTACATTGTGTACATTTGGGTTCGCATTTATGTCGTCCAAACTTGACCTCTGCAGTTTTTGATTGCTGTCGGTATTCTATGGGTACATCATCACTGTAGTGGCACGGCAGTGCATGCAAGCGTGAACTGCAGCCACACGGTATTCAATGGGTACATCATCACTATAGTGGCAAGGCAGTGCACGCAAGCGTGAACTGCAGCCACACGGTATGGTCTTGTGATATTCTATTTTGTTTTGACTTATGAACATTTTTGCGTATTCCATATTCCGTAGTGGCGAGGCAGTGCACGCGTGCGTGTACTGCAGCCCTACTTGAATTAATATTTTAATTGATATTTCAATGGTTTGAACTGTTTGTCCATTTCAATTCAATATTCTGAATTGCATTCAGATTTGGTTTAATTACTGTCGTCTATTCAGTATTTAATTATTATTGCTTCTGTGCACTAATAACTGAGTTTGAATTAGACTGACCCGAGTATTATTTTCTTTTGAATCTAATACTCGGGTCAGACCGAGTATTTACAGGTTGTAGATATTTAGCTTTGGGTCGCTGCTAGAGCTATGAAGACTTTTCATATCTTTTGGAGTTGTCGAGTCATAGTATAGGTTGATATGTATTCATGTATATTAGTCGTTAATGTAGTTGTATCACATGTACCGTGTCAAATGTATTGTAACTGACATCAGTTATATATATATATATATGAGATTTTCTGTTTTATCTGTGTTCCGCATTTATATTTATCTGTGTTATTAGTTTATATTTGTCCTAGACTATTATAGCCACCGTGTGGTAGCTTTGAGTTTGCATCGGCATGTCGGATTTCCTCCTGAAATTAAAAGCATGTTTTTACTATCTGACATATCGGTGTTCGCACAAAGCAATTACACGGATGGTCGCTCCTCAACAGCCTTATTCTCCGTGCTAGTTGACAGCACTACACCGTAGTGTTCTTGGCTAGCGTGGGTATAGAGGTGGGGCGTCACAGCCTGGAACCCGAGAGTTTCCCGGCATGATTCAGTCGACTGAAAACTCTGTTCAGTCGACTGAAACTGGAAACAGAAAGTTTCCTGAACCTGGAAAATTTCCAGGCACAGGGTCAGTCGACTGAAAACTCTGTTCAGTCGACTGAACCTGCTGTTTGAGTCCAATTTGCCTTTTTGGACTGAAATTCCAATTTAAATCGATTCGTGATAATCCTATTTGTTGTTATCATCTATTACGACTTTGATGACTCTTTTTAGGGATTTTTGAATATCCATTTCGATGGATCCTTTATCGATTTCATTGGATTTTTATTCACATCTTCGAATGTGATCTTTGTGATTGATTGTTTCTACAATCCCCCTTGTGCTTTGTCACTTTAAAAATATAAAGGTTTTCTATACTAGTAGTAAATATCAAAACTCTTTCCTCAAACGATTTCAATACTATTTTAATACCAAATTCGTTTATAAAACCGTTTTCCAATCTATTAGTATATATAAACCTTTACCTCACTCGTATGAGAAATCTAATTAAATGGCTTAGTAAAACAAGTGGTATGAAACGCTTGCGTTTACTTTGTCGGTTAATTCTTGGACTTGTTCGATTGAACCTCTTGTGACAATTTTCTAGTGGAGATCTACAATTTGTTCGTAAATATTTAAGTTAAGCTAGTGGTTATGGGACATGATGCTAAGCTCATATATTTACTAGCTTACTGTAATCGACACTTCTCGTTGATCATGACAATCATCTTTGTGATTTAGACTAGCAATGTGCGATGTCTCTTTGTCTGCGAGGGAGACTAAACCCCGTTTTGTGGAGTTTCGACACCAAATTATGGGGTAGCGCCCCATGGTCTTCGGGTCGTTCGTGTGTCAAAAATTAATGGCTAGCTACCATGAGATAGCGTCTCGTTCGTGTGATACATATGTTGGTGAGTTTTCATGCTCCCGTTCGTGTGATAGGCCTTCCCCCCTATTTTGTGAAATTTCTGGATTTCGTGTGTCGAATTCTGGAATTTATACTTCACCTATTTTTGTGATTTCTATTGATATGATTTATCAATTCTTGTGCATAGGTGAATTTGTGTGTCATTGACTGGATTTCTTGTGTTGATTTCTGGAATTTATGTTTCACCAACTTTGTGATTTCTATTGATATGATTTATCAATTCTTGTGCATAGGTGAATTTGTGTGTCATTAACTTATTCTGAATACAAGTTTTGGGTATGATACCCTTTTTGGATCTTTGAGAAGATTCTTTGATATTGACTAATCGTTTGTTGATTATCATTTACATACTTATAGTAGTATGCCATTATGGATATGATACGTCTATGCAATATCTTATATGTCATTTATTGTGGCTTGGTGAATGAAATTAGGTGTATGACATTCCTTTTTATCTTGAGTAGATTATCGTGATATTGATTAATCTCTTGTTGATTTTCAATTACTTATATATATATCACAGCTTGGCATTGTGATTATTATGTGTTTAGTCATATCTCCTATTCTATATCATGTTATCTGATATTTATAGTTAGACTGATCCGTTTATTATTTTCTTATTAAATAATACTCGGGTCAGACCGAGATGTTACAGGTGCTTCTGCTTGACTTCTCTCTTGGGATTGATTTCTCTGACTTTTGGTTAACTACTTAAATTAGTAGTTTTTTGTTGTATACATTTGAGATATAGACTCCATAATGTATACTTATTCTTTTGTGTAGTTCATGTAACTATTCTTTTGTGATATTGTGGATCTTTTTAGACCACTACTCTGATGTACACTTCCTAGTGTAATATTCATATCTATTTCCGCCTTTGTGATATGAATTGTCTGTGACTGATTTGTGTTATGCTTATTTCTATATTTGTTTTCCGAAGGATTTATATAGCCACTGTGTAGTAGCTTTGAGTTTGTGTCGATATGTCGGATTTCCTCTTGAGATGAAAAGTTATATTTTTATCCGGTATATCGGTACTCGTACAAAGCAATTATACAGATGGTCGCTCCTCAACAGCCTTATTCTCCGTGCTAGTCGACAGCATTCACCGTAATGTTCTTGGCTAGCGTGGGTATAGAGGTGGGGCGTCACAGCTTGGTATCAGAGCCAAACTTCGGAACAATATAGAATATTATAACAAGGATCATCGTCCTAAGTCCATCTTAGGAGTCGTGCTTTAGGATTTTATTCCGGTCTACGTACCGTTCTATCCTATTTTCTTTTATGATTCCTTGTTTTGTCTATCAAGATTGCTTGATATTCAATTTGATGAATAACCTTTTTCTTCTTCTTCTTTCTTTCTTAAGGGAGAGAAATGTCTAGACCAGGCCGCCCTAGAGCCATGTTAGACCGTCGCCTCTTTCGAGTCGCTTTCCAAATATGGGGTTGAATACATCAACACCCCTCTGAAGAAGAATCAGAGATTCGTTTATGGCTTAAACAAAAATCTCAAGAAGCCATTACTTCTAAAATTAGAAGTTTCTTTCGACCAACTCGTTGATATCGCTCTTCGTCTTGAAGAGGCGGATAGGGAGAATGATGTTGAAGTGGGGGGTTCCAAACCAAGTTTCAACAACAACAAGAAGAGGCCAAACAAATTCAGAGGTCCTTATCCCAATAAGAAAGGGAGGCAAGCAACTCCTGCTGCAAAGACTTTTTCCTCTACTGAAGGGAAATGCTATAACTGTGGTTCCATAGACCATTTTGCGAACAAGTGTTCAAAGCCTCGTACTTGTCGCTATTGTAAAAGCCCGGACCATTTTATGCATGTGTGTCCCAAACTTCAAAATAGGAGGGAGGGAAAACTTAATGTTGCTCAAGCCCCTGGCAACACATCTCGTGGCCAAGGTATTTCTCATTCTATCCTTGATGGAATTATTTTATTTCGTGATCATCCTATTCGAGTTCTTTTTGATACGGGTGCGTCCCATTCTTTTATATCAAAAGAACTTGTTGATACTTTTTTTTTGGATGTTTTGTGCTTAATGACTTCTTTGAGAATTGCGAATCCGGTTGGTGGATCCGCAACGATCAGTTTATTGTGTAAAGATGTCGAGATTATTTTGTGTGATTTTTCTTTCCGAGCCGATTTGCATGTCATGCGTTATTTAGGCTTTGGAATGATTTTGGGAATGGATTGGCTTAACCGTTATGAAGCTCATATCCTGTGTCCTGAGCGGACTATTCATCTTCGACATCCTCAATCTGTTAATCAGGTTTCTGTTATTCTTAAAGATTCAGATTCTGCTTTGGTTGCATCTTTATATTCTTTAAATCCTCGTGATGACGATGATGATGATGAGGGTAATATTATTTCTCTTATTCACTGTGTTTGTGAATTTTCCGACATATTCGAGCCCGTTTTAGGATTACCACCTAAGCGAGCAATTGAGTTCATAATTAATCTTATTCCTGGAGCTCAACCTATCACTCGTCCTCCTTATCGTATGTCCAATAAAGAAAACGAGGAGATGCGTAAACAATTATCTGAATTGGAGACGAAGCAATTTATTCGCTCTAGTTCCTCGCCTTGGGGAGCTTCGGCTATTTTTGTGAAGAAATCCGATGGTACACTTAGGCTTTGCATTGACTACCGCAAGCTTAATGATCTTACTATCAAAAATAAATATCCTTTACCTCGGATTGATGATTTATTTGACCAACTTAGTGGTGCTAGAGTCTTTTCACAATTGGACTTGGCTACCGGTTTTCATCAGCTTCGTATTGCAGAGGATAGCATTCCTTTGACATCGTTCCGTACTCGGTATGGATCTTATGAATGGCTTGTTATGCCATTTGGGTTAACGAATGCCCCGGCTTATTTCGTTGACTTAATGAATCGAGTTTTTAAAGACTTTCTCGACCGGTTTGTTCTCATCTTTATCGATGATATTCTTGTGTATTCTAAAACTGAGGAGGAGCATGAAAAACATCTTCGGATTGTGTTGAAAACTCTTAGGAGTAATCAATTAAAGGCAAAATTTTCTAAATGCCACTTTTGGCAATCTCGTGTGAAGTTTCTCGGTCATATTATTTCCGAATCCGGAATTTTCATGGATCCTTCAAAGATTGAAGCGATTCAAGATTGGAAGAGACCGGAGAGTGTGACAGAGATTCGTAGTTTTCTCGGCTTGGCGGGCTATTACCGTCGTTTTATCAAAGACTTTTCTAAGATTGCCGTTCCTCTCACTAGCTTGACTAAGAAAGGTGTTAAATACATTTGGTCGGACAAATGTGAAGCTTCTTTTCAGAAATTAAAAGAACTTCTTTCTGATGCTCCTATTCTTGTTATTCCCGAGGGGAATCAAGATTTCGTTGTTTATACCGATGCTAGTCGCGTTGGTTTGGGTGCCGTTCTTATGCAAAGAGAACGTGTTATTGCTTATGCTTCTAGGCAATTAAAGCCTGCTGAGACTAGATATGCCACTCATGATTTAGAACTCGCGACTATTGTTTTCGCTCTTCGGATTTGGCGTCATTATCTCTTAGGAGAGAAATTTGTTCTTTATACCAATCATAAGTCCTTGAAGTATTTATTCTCTCAGAAGGAACTTAATTTGCGTCAACAGCGTTGGCTCGAGTTTTTTGCACCCTATGATCTTGATATTCTTTATACCCCCAGTAAGGGTAATCGTGTCGCCGATGCTCTTAGCCGTAAACAACAAGCTGTTGTTTCTATGATGATATCCGAATGGAACGATCTCGAGATCTTATCCATTTGTGAGATTCGAGAGCGTGTTCCCGATTTATGTTCATCTCTTGCTTTATGTAGCCTTGAGGCTCATCCTTCTCTTTTAGACCGCATTCTTGAAGCTCAAAGGCTAGATCCTGAATTGGCTCTTCTTGGCCAAAATATTAGGGATAAAATTGATATTGAAGGATTGAAAGACTTTGATATCGATTCTCGTGGCGGCATTCGGAGATTTGGTAGGCTTATCGTACCAAATATTAGTGATCTTCGTAAAGACATTTTAGAAGATTCTCATCATTCTAAATTTACCATTCATCCCGGTAGTAGTAAAATGTACGCGGATATGAAGCGACTTTATTATTGGAAGGGAATGAAACTCGATATTGCTAACTTTGTTAAGTGTTGCATGACTTGCCAACTCGTTAAGGCCGAACATCAAAGGCCCGGTGGGTTATTGCAACCTTTAGAAATTCCAATTTGGAAGTGGGACCAAATTTACATGGATTTTATAGATGGCCTTCCCCGTTCTCGTTCGGGTCATGATAGCTTATGGGTGATCGTTGATAGACTTACTAAATCCGCCCATTTTATTCCCGTTCGGTCTAACCGAACCGTTCCTCTTTTGGCCAAACTCTTTATCAAAGAGATTGGTAAATTACATGGAGTTCCTACTTCTATTGTTAGTGATCGTGATTCATTGTTTACTAGTGGATTTTGGAAGAGTCTTCAAAAAGCTTTGGGAACGAAGCTTAATTTTAGCACTGCTTATCACCCCCAGTCCGATGGACAAACGGAGCGTGTGAATCAAACTCTTGAAGATATTCTTCGTTCGTGTGTTCTTGATTTTGGTGGGAGTTGGGAAGATCATATTTCACTTGTTGAATTTTCCTATAATAATAGCTTCCAATCTAGTATTGGTATGGCACCTTTCGAGGCACTCTACGGAAGGCCATGCCGATCTCCTTCTTGTTGGCTTGAGGCCGGTGAGAAGCTGGTTTTAGGTCCAGATTTTATTCGTGATACCACAGAAAAGATTGATCTTGTTCGTCATAGGATGAAAGAAGCCCAGAGCAGACAAAAATCCTATGACGATAACCGGAGAAGGAAGTTAGAATTTTCTGTGGGAGATCTTGTGTTCATTCGTGTTTCACCTATGAAAGGTGTTGTGCGTTTCAGTCGTTCGGGAAAGTTAGCGCCTCGATATATTGGGCCATTTCCTATCACCGAACGTATTGGTTCCATGGCTTATCGCCTTTTATTACCGGCTCAATTTTCTGCTATTCATGACGTGTTTCACGTTTCTCAATTACGGAAGTGCCTTCGAGATTCTGATTCTGTTCTTGAGCCCGGTGTTGTGGAAGAGATTGAAGTTTCGCCTAATTTAACTTATGAGCAACACCCTATTCGTATCATTGATTCGGAAGTCAAACGACTTCGAAATAAAGATGTTCCGCTTGTTAAAGTTCAATGGTCTTCAAATCCTAAGGATTGTTCTTGGGAATCTAGAGAGTACATCGAGCGAACACATCCGGACTTACTTTCTCGTGCTCTTTGAGGTGAACTTCTTATTTCAAACTTCTTTTGTGTTGAATACGCTTTTATGGTTGTTACTTTATGTTATCTTCTTTAATATTGCGTGGACGCAATTTCTTTAAGGAGGGGAGTCTGTAACAACCCGCATATTTATCGATTTTATATTTAAATATTTTATTTAAATATTTTATCGTTAGTCGGATTTTAGTCCGAAAAGCTACTTTTTGCATACGGTCGAATTAGGACTCGGGACCACTCCCATTGAGTTTAAAATGCCGTTTGCGACCTTTTTGAGTATAAGCTTCGATATGTTTGGAGAAAGTTGATTTTTGCTACTTTTTACTTTGGGTTTGGTTTTTGGGCTCAGCCCTATGTTAACTTATACTCCAAAACTGAACCACTCTCCCCATTCTCCCTCACTTCTTTCTCTTTTCAGTTTTCTTAGCATTAATGGTGGGAGAGATTGGAAATTAAAAACTCCAAAACCCTAGTTTCTCTTGCAAATCAAATTCCAAGCTCCAAACTCAAGAAGAACCCATTGCTAAGCTTCTCTTCTTCTTCTCTAACTTATTCTCATACCAATTTCAGAAATTCCTAAACCTAATTTTGGGAATGTTCTTGTTTTTGAGCATAGATTCAAGCTCAATTGGGTTGTGTTGAAGAGAGGTTGATTCTCCATTTGCTTTCAAGCTTCTTCTTGTTCGATTTTGTGAAAAGGTGAGATTTTTATCTCACATCTATGACTATAATTATCTTTGGTTGTTGGGTATGAATTCCTAACACTTCTTCATGTGCATTTGCTCTTGATTTGGATTGGTTTTGTGAATATTCCAATTTTTGGGTTTTTAAGCCAAATTTGTGTGAAATCCTTTTATGGATGTTAGATCATGCTTTTGGTGATGCATCGAGGAGCATATAGGGCCGGGTTGCCGATTGGCATAAACCCTTAGAGCCAATGTTCGTCCGGTTGCATTTTGGAAGAGTTTGCTCTTCATTTGAATAAGGCTTAAAAACAGCCCAGGCATGGTTCAGTCGACTGAAAACTCTGTTCAGTCGACTGAACCTGGAACCCGAGAGTTTCCCGGCATGATTCAGTCGACTGAAAACTCTGTTCAGTCGACTGAAACTGGAAACAGAAAGTTTCCTGAACCTGGAAAATTTCCAGGCACAGGGTCAGTCGACTGAAAACTCTGTTCAGTCGACTGAACCTGCTGTTTGAGTCCAATTTGCCTTTTTGGGCTGAAATTCCAATTTAAATCGATTCGTGATAATCCTATTTGTTGTTATCATCTATTACGACTTTGATGACTCTTTTTAGGGATTTTTGAATATCCATTTCGATGGATCCTTTATCGATTTCATTGGATTTTTATTCACATCTTCGAATGTGATCTTTGTGATTGATTGTTTCTACAATCCCCCTTGTGCTTTGTCACTTTAAAAATATAAAGGTTTTCTATACTAGTAGTAAATATCAAAACTCTTTCCTCAAACGATTTCAATACTATTTTAATACCAAATTCGTTTATAAAACCGTTTTCCAATCTATTAGTATATATAAACCTTTACCTCACTCGTATGAGAAATCTAATTAAACGGCTTAGTAAAACAAGTGGTATGAAACGCTTGCGTTTACTTTGTCGGTTAATTCTTGGACTTGTTCGATTGAACCTCTTGTGACAATTTTCTAGTGGAGTTCTACAATTTGTTCGTAAATATTTAAGTTAAGCTAGTGGTTATGGGACATGATGCTAAGCTCATATATTTACTAGCTTACTGTAATCGACACTTCTCGTTGATCATGACGATCATCTTTGTGATTTAGACTAGCAATGTGCGATGTCTCTTTGTCTGCGAGGGAGACTAAACCCCGTTTTGTGGAGTTTCGACTCAAAATTATGGGGTAGGGCCCCATGGTCTTCGGGCCGTTCGTGTGTCAAAAATTAATGGCTAGCTACCATGAGATAGCGTCTCGTTCGTGTGATACATATGTTGGTGAGTTTTCATGCTCCCGTTCGTGTGATAGGCCTTCCCCCTATTTTGTGAAATTTCTGGATTTCGTGTGTCGAATTCTGGAATTTATACTTCATCTATTTTTGTGATTTCTATTGATATGATTTATCAATTCTTGTGCATAGGTGAATTTGTGTGTCATTGACTGGATTTCTTGTGTCGAATTCTGGAATTTATACTTCACCTATTTTTGTGATTTCTATTGATATGATTTATCAATTCTTGTGCATAGGTGAATTTGTGTGTCATTAACTTGTTCTGAATACAAGTTTTGGGTATGATATCCTTTTTTGATCTTTGAGAAGATTCTTTGATATTGATTAATCGTTTGTTGATTATCATTTACATACTTATAGTAGTATGCCATTATGGATATGATACGTCTATGCAATATCTTATATGTCATTTATTGTGGCTTGGTGAATGAAATTAGGAGTATGACATTTCTTTTTATCTTGAGTAGATTATCGTGATATTGATTAATCTCTTGTTGATTTTCAATTACTTATATATATCACAGCTTGGCATTGTGATTATTATGTGTTTAGTCATATCTCCTATTCTATATCATGTTATCTGATATTTATAGTTAGACTGATCCGTTTATTATTTTCTTATTAAATAATACTCGGGTCAGACCGAGATGTTACAGGTGCTTCTGCTTGACTTCTCTCTTGGGATTGATTTCTCTGACTTTTGGTTAACTACTTAGATTAGTAGTTTTTTGTTGTATACATTTGAGATATAGACTCCATAATGTATACTTATTCTTTTGTGTAGTTCATGTAACTATTCTTTTGTGATATTGTGGATCTTTTTAGACCACTACTCTGATGTACACTTCCTAGTGTAATATTCATATCTATTTCCGCCTTTGTGATATGAATTGTCTGTGACTGATTTGTGTTATGCTTATTTCTATATTTGTTTTCCGAAGGATTTATATAGCCACTGTGTAGTAGCTTTGAGTTTGTGTCGATATGTCGGATTTCCTCTTGAGATGAAAAGTTATATTTTTATCCGGTATATCGGTACTCGCACAAAGCAATTATACAGATGGTCGCTCCTCAACAGCCTTATTCTCCGTGCTAGTCGACAGCATTCACCGTAATGTTCTTGGCTAGCGTGGGTATAGAGGTGGGGCGTCACAAAAATGCCCAATTAAAACTGTATTCTATTTTATCAGTTCAAATACATTATTTATTATACAAAATATGTCCATTTCATAAAGTAAAATTCATAACAATTACTAGGTTAGCTTTAAAACTTCCATATTAAGTCAAATTCAATTATTAAGTTATTTATCATCAATGATGATCTTTAATTCAACTTAAAACCAATTATTAACTTATAAAAGTTTATCTTATATAAAAACCAATACACCTTTATAATTAAAGCATTAAATCAAAATTTTAAGTTAAAATTTCATATATTCATAAAACTCAAAATACTTAATAATCTTTTAGGGAAATATTATTTGAAAATACTTAATAAATTTTTAGGAAAATATTATTAAAAAATATAACCATGGGCCTGTATAATATTTTCTAACCTAGGTGAAGTGATACAGATATGTATCATTTCAATCCGTAATTTAAAAAGAAAAATCCAGGTTCTATCATTTCAAACCCGCAATCCCAAGTAAATCAAATATAATAAAATCATTCGAGCTTATCATTTCAGCCCATAATGATTTTTTTATTCTAAAGTCCATTCGGGTATGTATCATTTCAACCCATAGTGATAGGGAACTTGCAATGTGATAACCAAGAAATAAAATAACAGTATAGCATATAATATCATATCAGATGTTGTAACAGTTATATAAACATCATTTAACATCATATAAATATATCATAGGCATGTATGAACATAGCATATTAATTTATACAATTCACTTATCATCATTTCACAATTATAAACGTACGTATGTCTAGAGTGATAAACTCACCTTTTTAGAGCTAGAATCAGATTCAAAGCACACAACTGAAACTCCGAAAAGCACGACAAGGCACGAACAAGATTTTTAGTGGATGAACAGTTAGATCCAAATCTTGTATGCAAACAAATATCACTAACAGAAGTATGTGATTCAATACAAAAGAATATAGATTAAAACAATGAAAAGATATGAAACAAAATGACATAACCTTGCTTCCACCAACAAGTGGTGATGTGCACATAAATGTGCATATTTTTACCGCCATATTTATTCTATTTAAATTAAATAAATGATCATATGGGGTATTTTAACTTGTTTTAATCAAAATCCATATTAATTCCAAATTGTCACATATCCATCTTCATATAGGGGCAAAACGATCATTTGTGTGCATATTTTTTTTTGAGAAAAATTAATTGTAAATTTATATATATTTGTGTAGGAATTTGATCTCAAATAGGAGTGGTTTCATGAAGACAGAAATAATTCAAAGTGAAGATCATGGAGGACCCCACCTACCCACTTACCTTGATTTTCAATTAGGAGCTAATACACATGCTAAAGGCCATTAAAGTTTCATGCACATTTAAGTGGGGGATTATGACATGCTAATGATTAATTGGTGGCCACATTTCCTCAAGGGCATTTTGGACATTCCCCAAAAAAAAGAATTAGGGTTTTATACATGTATAAATACCCATATGTTTCTGGTAATCTCCTCCTCTTCCTCTTCATTAGTTTTAGCAGAAAATAAATCAAAGCTCTCTTTCTTTCCATGGCTACTTAGCCATTTCTTCTCTTATGAAATTCTTTTTTTCCTTTTTATGCAATGTTATTTTTTGTTTCTTTTTAATTACATGTTCATTTCTTTTTATGAAAGTAATGTAGATTTTCCTTTATGCAATTAGAATAGTTTTTCATTTCACTTTGCTCTCTTTTCCTTTTCTTTTTCTTTCATGTTGCAAGCTATATTTGTTGTTTTGATAACAAATATGAGGGGCTAATCCCTTCAATTTAGGGGTAATGAAGCCTATAATAATGTAGCTTCAACATTTTGATAATTATAGCTCTCTTTTTGTTCTTAATGACAATGCTTGAAGTGGTTTAATTTATTGTTTTTGTTTTGAATTTGATAGCCTATATTGTTGACACCAAATAGGTTATGCTTAAACAATCACTAACACAAATGCCTTTTCATCAAAATATGATTATGGCATAAGAAAGTGATTTGAAATTCAAATTTGATGGTCTATATTTCTAATTAATAGTTAATAGGCCATACTTAAAATAGATTTCATTTTCAACTTTATTTTCATTTTCATGAGAGTTAGTAAGTGATTTAAAGGTTGTGTTATAGTTTGATGGCTTATGTTGAGCTAATTAATAGGACAAATGAGCCATGCTTATGATAAACACATCATTTAAATTCACTTATGACAAAAAAGATCATAATTTCATAACTTGTTCAACTATATGATCTAGAGAATGGAATTATCTCTAAATTGTCATTTGACTCTCATATTTTTACCACTTTCTTTTTGTCATTTTTCTCATTTTCTAGCAAATCACACTCTTCAACTTTGGTTTAATTTGATTGAATAGAATTTTAAAATGATCAATTCCCTATGGATCGACCTGTATTCTCCACGTGCTACATTCGTACACCGTGCGCTTGCGGTTATTTTAATTTCTAAATTCGTTCGATGGTTTTCTAAACCAATAGAATTTCCGTCGACGAACAAATGGGCTCGGCCACTTTGTATTTTGGCTTGACCACATCAGTACATGGTTCAGCCATGATGGTTTTGTGCAACATAGGCTCGGTTATGATCATGCAAGGCATGGCTAAGGCTTGGAATTTGAAGAGATGGTGAGTTACAAATCAATGGAAGGCAAAAAGGTCAAGGGGTTTGGGTACTACTGGTTCGGCCATAGGCCATAGTGGCTTAGCCATGGCTTGTATCTTGGTCAAGGCACACGGCAAGGAGTGGATCATGGTATGGAGGAGGTGGTGAAACAAGGAGTGGCCGAGGCAAACAACTAGAAGGAAGGTGGTGGAATTGAATACATATGCTCGGCTAGGCTTAATACAAGGAGATGGTGATGGGGTTTTGCATTTTTGGTCATGGAAAGGGTTTAGGGTGATGGAGTAGGTGGTGATGGTCGGCATGGTGGTGGTGGAGTGGTGGTTAGGTTGGCTAGGAGATTGTGGCTGAGCTTTCATGGAGACGAAACAAAGAAAACAAAAATGAAAAAGAGGAGAAAGAAGAAAGAGAAGCCATGAATTAGATCTTGTATCTTTTTTTCTCACGCAAATGAATAAAATGAGGAGATGAGAAACTTTGTATGTGATTTGTAAAATGATATGGTGGCTAGGGTTTACAAAAAGCACGGCTAGATTAAAGGAATGAATGGCTAAGATAAGTAATTAAGAGGCTAGACAATAAAAGGCAAGAGTTTGAATGGTTTGGAAAATAAAAAGGCAACACTATAAAAACAAATAACCTGATGTATTTAATTAATTTTTATTTGTTAGGAAATGAAAAAGGTGAGAATGTTTTGTGCGTGATTGATGAGAGGAATTCACAGCTAAGGAAAGATGAGAAGGCATGAAAAGAAAAGGCAACAATTAAAGGAGAAAGATCTTGTATATATTTTATTCTTAAATGCAAATGAAAAGGACGATATTGAGATGGGAATGAAATATTCTTGTACGTGATTAGTGAAATGATTCGTATGGCTAGAGGAGTGATTTGGATGGCAAGCAAAGGAGTAAAGAGCTAGGAAAATGAATGCTAGGGAAAAGGAAAAGACATTGAAATAAAAACAAGTAACTAAAGTCCCTTCAAATTTCTAAGCCATTTATTCAAAATGAAACAAGTCAACAACCAAAAATAATTCAAAGTGCAAACCATAAAATAAAAATTAATAAATAGAAAATAAAAATATAGAAATGAGCATAGGAAATAGAAAATAAAATACAACAAATTATTGCGTGTAAAACACTGTAATTTATCCAGTTTAAAAAGTATAAAACAAAATTTAACGAAACGAAAAATAGAACGAATATCAGACTTATTTTCTACTTCAAAGAAAAAATTAAAATTTAAAATTTTCAACTTTGGTCAAACTTTGACTTTTAGTTGACCAAAATATGAGATTTTCTGAAAATAGTTATTTTATTGTATTTGGAAAATAAATTACAAACAAATTCCAACTTTACATTGGAAAATTCTAAAATTTAAATTTTAAATGATTTAAAAATCAAAGTTTTCAAATAAAAATTTAATTAAAAATATTTCCAAAATTATGGATTGTTACACTCTCCCCCACTCAAAACTTTTCGTCCCCGAAAAGGAACGAAGCAAGAAAACAGAGAAAAATAAGATAGAAGGAGATAGGATTAAGATAAGAGGAAAAGAATAACCCCGGAAGAAAAGAGATTGGAAAGAAAATTGAGATAATAAATTTAAAACTATGAAAATTTTTCAACTTAAATTAACTATTAATTTCATCTATTTGATTTCACCTAAGTTAAATAAATTCTAACAATTTATAATTTCATTATTTTATCATCCAATTATCAATTTAAAAATCATGAATTTGGAAAAATCATTTATCATACTTATAATTTATTCAATCAATTTAATTCTTCTTTATTCAAAATCATTATTAACTTTATTCCACTTAATATATATCTAATCACATACATTAGGTGTATTTACATTTTATTATAACTACTCCAATTTATTTATAAATTCCCTTAACATCATTTTATATTGTAAATTATTCAATTAACCTTTTTATTCTATGTACCTCTATTAATCCTTTATAACTAAAATTTAAGTGTATATTATTTATTATAACCACTCAAATTTTATTTATAAAATTCATTTTCATATTGCATATTATCCGATTACATTTTCAACTTTTGAAAAATTTAGGTAAGTTATATTGGAATGTAATTGAATGTTATACAGACAAAGTTTCCTAATTCAATTATTCAAGCTTAAATATTTGTTCAAAATTTTGGTTTTACTACTCAAGAACTAAACATATAGATATTAGACATCATTTTCTATGTGATAATAAAGAAAAAGAAGTAATAAATCTGGACTACGTACCATCAGAAAATCAATTAGCCGATATTTTTACTAAACCACTGTTAGAAAATACATTTATAAAATTACGACGTGAGCTTGGTATAATGTCAATTAAAAATATATAAGTAAAACATAAATTTTTTAACTAATAACTCAAAAATAATTTTTTTTTCAAAAATTCAAAATTCTGACCATGCTAAGACTCGAACCCATGACCTGCTATGAATAGCCCAAGTGTTTTAACCACTTGAGCTATTGATTTTTTCCTATTGTAGTCTAGCATGGGAAATTTAATATATGGTAACATTAATATGTACTACAATACATGTCGCATTTAACTTTATAATATACATTACTATTTTTATAAATATAAAAATTACACAAAATATATCAGCCAATAGAAAAACTAACATATTTCCATACTTCTTGGCTATATTAAATCTAATTCACTCAACTCTATCCTATTTTTCCTAAACTTAGCCTATAAATAGATGCATATTCCATCTTCAATGCAATCAAACTTAAGTAAGGCCTTCATTCGTTTTCCTCTCAAACTGAAGTAAAGCTTTTATAAACAACTATTTTTTAGAATGTCAACCTCCTCTTCAACGGATTCTATCGAAATTATTGCTTCAAACAACTCTCCAAAAACTCCAGACCATAAAATTTCACCATCATCTGTCTGTCACACCAGATATACTCTGGATAAGAAGAAGAGAAAGAAGACGATCGATATTTCTCCGAACACGAAGCAAAACATAGATGATCTCCACCATTATCGGCAAGAATCTCTAATGCTACAACGAGAAATGTATTATGAACAAAAGATAAAATCCAGACGGATAGGAATCATTGAGCACATAGCTATAAAGTTCTACGAGGCATCATCACATCCGATAGACGAACATGCTATTTCGCCTATCAGACGACCATCAACTTCGTCCCCACTGCGATCACCATACTCACCGAATTCGTAGGATCGCAACGAAGAATCGAATGCTCTTCGCAAGCAACTGAAAGAATACAAGACGCCTAGCCCCTCGAAATAATCGTACTTGTCATTTTCTTTTGTTATATTTCTAAATAAATTCTCTACGTATGTATGTTTTTCGAATAAATTTATTCCTGGTTCATTAATCATCATGACAACTGTTTATATTAAATAATAGAAATTACAACAATCACATATAAAAAATATTAACATTTCACAGCAAACTAAATTTATTTCTGTATCATTTATCAAAATAAAAACCATTTATATTAATAGAACTAACTACATATATAATATATTAACAATTATCACCAAAATAAAATTCACTGCAAAAAAACTTCCAGGTCTGTCGACTGTCTTAGTTGATCAGTCGACTGACACAGCAAGTTAATTTTTTATTTATACATGGCCAGTCGACTGTCCCAGAGCCTCAGTCGACTGGACAAGAAGGTAGAAAAATTTCGACCTTCAACTTCAGTCGACTGACGCAGCAACAATTTTTTTTTACATATATGGACAGCCGACTGGACCAGAAGGTAGAAAATTTCGACCTTCAGCTTCAGTCGACTGAAGCCCTAAGCCAGTCGACTGAGCCGTAGATCTGAGTTACTTTTTAACTTTCACCTACCTACTTATTCCTTTTATCTTCTACTTTACTCTCTTTTCACCATTACCATTTTAGATTTCCAAATTTTTCAAAACCCTAGACTTTCCAAAACTCCTTTTTTTTTCTTCAAAATTAAAATTAAATGGCTCCTAAACGAAAGGGACAAGGTTCCTCATCATCTCAACCTCCGTCAAACGAACAAATTCAAAGGTGGCTTTTTGATGACACCGCGATTAGGAGGTTGAGATGAATGCAAGACTCAAGGATTTTCGAAGGTTCGTTTGTCAAATTCTCTAATTTTTCTCCATATCACATCCAAGAGTTAGCTCGAAGGAGCAATTTGGAGTCATTATTTAACATTGATGATAACAAACACAAAATCAACCAAATAACGGTGAAATTATTCTACACAAACCTAAATTTGGGTCACCAAACACAATGTAAGCCATTTGTTTCTAGAAGATGACATGCGTCAACTAAAACCGATGTCTTTGCAACCAAAGGCACGAATTATTCATCGCGCTCTAATGAAAACCGTAACTCCTAGAACCGAGAGTTATGAACTTTTCTATGAAAATAACTTTAAAGCTTTATATGCTATCTTTGGAAACATTAAAGCCAACTTGCTCCATTTAATTCTTGATGAATTTTTAAGCTTCAACAACGGTAGAATGAATATAATCTACTATGGCGAATATATTATGCGTCTTCTAAAAGCTTGTGAAATTCCGGAACTGGATTCACCGATTTCTACCATTGGATGTTTGAACGCTCGGACTTTAGCCCTTATGAAACTACTGGTTGCCCGACCCCCTCATATAATATCTTTTGAAGAATGGACTCAAAGGAAAATAGCTCAAGACCAACCACAAAAACATGGTAAGCCATCTCAAGGACTATCTCGTCAAAGATTAGCCCGTCATCAACAAGAATAAATTATGATTCCAAAACCGAGTCCTCAACCACGTGAATACATCAATATAATTTGCTGTAATCAGTAAATTCTACAATCCAACATCATCAAAGTTGATAAGAAGCTTGATAAGGTCAAAGGATTTTTTTACCAAATTATGTCAAGCTATCTCATGCTCTTCCGAGACATCTACGGCTACTATAGGCGATCCGGGTAAGCAACCCGTCTTTACATGGCCTTCTTCTTCTGACGACGATCAAGGAAGTAGTAGTGATGATGATGGAGATGAAGGTGATAGTGGTAGGGGTAAGCAACCAATGGTGTAAGATGTTTTTTTCTTTTTATCAAAACATTTGTTTTCAATTCGTATGGCTTGTACTAAATGGCCATTCTAGTTTATTTATTTTGAACACTCTTGACTATGGAAGTTAAATGTATGGATGATTGTTTTTTGTCTTTAACTCATAATATTTTTCACATTATAACTTCATACTACTTATTCCTTTTTGTCAATGACAAAGGGGGAGAAATATTTTTGCTAATAATAAGAATGTAGGGTATAGAGTGTCAAAGATTCAGGGGAAGTAAGTATTTATGTTATATATATGCAGTCGAAATCTATATCTATTTACAGGTTATCATCAATCAAAAGGGGGAGAATGTTGAGACTAGGTTTTGATTCATAACACGAAGCTATCACTACGACATACAGATTTGATGACTGCTACGACAAAAAAGAGACATGGAGACGAGACTTTAAAAGCCGGTGCATCAACTATGGTATTTTGTTTTTAAATCATAGGTTAATATTATTAAAATCTCTCCTCGATTATGTCTACATTAGCTTGTATATTTAATCATTATATTTACAAAATATTTTATACATATATTAGCATACATTTAAATTATAAAAGTGTTTTAAAGTTATAGAAATTAATATAAATATGTAAATTGTGCAAACTGCACAAAAATAACCAGGTCAGTTGATTGACCACCTAAGACAGTCGACTGACGCTGAGATTTTTATGCAGCATGCACAGATACATAAATATACGAATCTTAAAATATAAAAACTACTTTGAATATTCAGCCAACTGACCTAGAGGCTCAGTTGACTGAATTTCTATAATAGCCACTTTTCGAAAAGACACGACTTTTTGTGAAGAGATATGAACCTTTAACGAAAAGATTCAAACACAATACTTCGATCAAAACTCTTCACCAACAGTCGCTACTTTCCAACCTTTATGAATACAATCTCCAATTTGATTTCGTATCACTAAATCACAATCAAATTCTCTTATTCTCTGATCTAACTTTCTAAAATCTATTTGCTATCATACTTTCAATTATTCTGCATTAAAGCAATACTATACCTTTCTATTCTTCATATACTTCAAATATATATATTTATACTCGAGGAGAAGATTATAGAAGGGTGTACTATAAGTGACAAATCCGTGTTATTAGAACACACATTAGTCAAAACTATTCTTTGTATTAGTTGAAGTCCTGTTATGCTACCAGGCGAGTGAAGTCCTCTTCGGCTGTTGAGGCGAAATCCTGTTCTGCTGCTCAGGTCCCCGTTCGGCTGCTCATGTTCCCGTATAAACCTGTTCCTCCGGGTTAAGTGAGGATTGTTATTTTAGTGAAATTCCAGAAGGAGTTTGGGACAGGACGTAGGCCGGTGCTCCGAACCAGTATAAAATCTCTGGTGTCATTTTACTATGCTGCTTTTTATTCCGCACTATTTACAGTATTATTATCATCGTTGTACTCTGTATTATCATATATCCATATTACACGATCCATAGCACACTTTTAAATATGTATTTATTTTATATATACTTGTTATCATATATAGGTTATAATAATGTTACATATGTGTTGTCTGTTGAGATTTTGAGTAAGTTATATATGTTAATTTATAAAGTATATCTGTATAGGTGGGAATTTATAAGATACATTATTTCCTGTGAGTCATTTGTTTATATATTGTGACGCCCCACCTCTACGCTCACAATAACAAAGAGTATTAAAAGAAATACTGTCCGTTATTACGAAGATTAAGGCTGGATAGGAGCGACCATCCGTAGTTAGGCCTTACACTAGTATTGGTTATCTCGATAGGAGTGGTATACATTTTTAATTTTCATCTCTTATTTGTTTACTCCCATCAACATATCCAATTCCAGTGTAAAACGAACTACGATGGTTCATAATAGTTTAGGACAATAGATATAATAATAACCCAGATAATTCAAATGCGGAACACTGATAAAAAAAATCTCATATATATATATATATAATAACTGATGTCAGTTACAATACATGTGATACAGTACATATGATACAACTACAACTGTCGACTCTGGAAGTTACATCTACAAGTACATTATCGTGAATAATATACATGAATATACATCCTATACAAATACACTGACTACTTTAAATGACGACGACTACTCCAAAAATATGAAAAGACTTCATAGCTCTAACAGCAACCCTTAGTGAGATATCAACAACCTGTAAATACTCGGTCTGACCCGAGTATTAAATTCAAAGGAAAATAATACGCGGATCAGTCTAATTCAAACTCAGTTATTAGTGCACAGAAGCAATAATAATTAAGTAACAAATAGACGACGGTCACAATAAATCCCGTTTATCCGATCCTTAAATAAAGAAATCGGATAACGATAAATATAACAGGTAACAGTGTAAAATAACAAATCAGCAAATTAAACCAAATCAGAATACAATTCAGAATATTGAATTGAATAAACAAAATAGTTCAAACCATTGAAATATCAATTAAAATATTAATTCGAGTAGGGCTGCAGTACACGCACGCGTGCACTGCCTCGCCACTACAGCATACAGGATACCAAAAGATCAATAATCAACCCAAAATATAATATCATAAAAGCCATACCGTGTGGCTGCAGTTCACGCTTGCGTGCACTGCCTTGCCACTACAGTGATGATGCACACAAAAGATCAACGAACCAAAATCAATGAAGGTTCAAATATCAATTCAAAATGTCGATACTGTGTGCCTGCAGTGCACGCACGCGTACACTGCCTCGCCACAACAGCATATACAGAAATAGCAACAAGGTACAAAGGTCAATACATGCACATACATGAACCAGAACGAAACGGCTCGGCATGGCAAAAATGCAACAAAAATGAAACTGCAGAGGTCAAGTCACTAATGTCATGACTCAACATCAACTACAATATGAACTAGACAATAAACCAGATCAGAGAAAAATCGAAGCAGCAGGTTCAAAACGAGAAGCAACATCAAGTATGCTCAAGTACAATATCAAGTCAAGCATCTCCAAAGACTGGTGTAACACAATACATCATAGCAATGTGGAAGTGCAGACTTGATGAACAAAATGAAACAGAGGTGCAACATGGAACTGCAGACATATAGGCCAAACTTATATGAGCACACATATAGGCAGTGAACATGTGAAACTCAAGCTACAGGTATAAACCAGCTCAAAATATAAAGGGATAGCGACGAGGAACACTGGCGAGGCACCCGTATACTACATGAAACTGGATAACATAAAGCAGAAACTAATGTATGTGAACATAAAGGCAACAGTACAACAGTGAGATAAAGTGGATGGCTGTCTTAAGCAACAGCACCCATACATGTTCGAACAGAGCAAATGTTCGAATAGAGCAAAGAAATGCCAAAGCGACAGTGGATCAATGAGTAAGGCTACACAGTGAAACGGCATGCAAATCGAAACAGGCGGTGGCAACAACCACTATTAAATTTATAAGTGCAGACAACGACATGAGGATCAACTCGATGAAACCACCCAGACAGTGCACCAGTAATATACTAGCACCTCAAAAACACAGTGAATCAAGATCACCATTAATATACAGGTAATCAAGATGAACTAGGGCAATGCATCAAATACACGAATGACATGCAATGGCACTATCAAAATATGCAACAGTGATGATACAAGAACAACCGAGGAAAAACAACTACATGCACTTGCCACTAAAACGGGACCAATTGTCACATATCAGACATATGGACATGTACAAAGATGTGGTACAAAGTGCAACAGGAAATCAAAATAGCAGTTTTGAATAAGACAGTGCCGAAGCCAACACTATCATCTAATTCATCAAATCGTGGTAACCAATGTAAGGTTCTACCAAATCAATTATCTCAAAATAAAGAGATCGATTCCAACAGAGTAGGATAGCAGTTTAAAAAAATAACACATCGAACAATTCAACTATACAAGCCAGAGTGACTTCAACAAAATACAATCAAAGCAGTAATTAACAATTTACAACTGCAGTTCTAAGTGACCGAAGTCAATAACAGCAAATGTCGGAGTCAACTCAACAATCAGCAATGTCAGAAGAATTCAACATTGAAAGACAACAAGAACATAATCAACACAGCAAAACTCAAAACAAGCTAAGAATTTACGACCGAAGTCGAAATACCAAAATTCAAGGCCGATAACACAAAATCAAATACACATGAAATCGAATTAGATGTGAGTAATTATAAATTACTCACCTTTGTTCGACGCGTACTGAGTAGCCGCGATCACAGAGAGGACAACGATCGACACACCAGGGGTTCGATCGAGCAAATCGACGTCTACGTCTTCAAGTTACCGAAGCCTTAAGATCAGATCACAGAGGCACGAACGACGACGAGCAAGCCCTAATTTTTCCGATGCGTAACGAAGGAGAAACGAACGAAGATTAGAGTGGCCGCCATATTTTCTTCTTCTTTAGGGTTTGCGAATGGAATAAAAATGAGGAACGGTTTTGCTATTATCTCAACAAAAAAAGGGAACGACCCGAATTAGGAAAGATAAAAGAGAGTATTATTGGGCCAAGATAAGCCCGCATACACTTAATTAAATTTTCAAACGAATTCAACCGATTTAAAAACTCCAATTAACAACAGCTAGCAAAATCAGTCGTCTAATTACGATTTTAAATTGGGAAAAACTCCGGGTTGTTACAGACTCCCCTCCTTATAAGAATTGCATCCCCGCAATTTTCATAATTAAAGACGTCAATAACAATAATTTTTCTAACCTAAACTGGTTAAGCTAGAAAAATAAAAGTCAGGAATACAAATGCCAAAGAAATCTTTTAATTTCATAAAAGAAATTCACAAATTCTCAACAAAATCTAACTATCAATTAGATAATCAGAAAACAACCAAGCTGAACAAAGGCAATTATCAGCAATTATTCAATTATCAATTAGATAATTAGAATATAGAAATCACAAACAACAATACCTAATTATTGATATGACAATTAGAAAACAGCAATTCAATATAACCAACATAATCTAGAATCAATTAGAGACTAGAAAATCTTATAATCAGCAAAATTAGCAATTACCTAATTATCAAAACGATAATCAAATCTCAAATCAACAAATATTCGATTATCAAAAACGATAATCAAATCTCATATCAACAAATATTCGATTATCAAAAACGATAATCAAATCTCAAATCAACAAATATTCGGTTATCAAAAACGATAATCAAATCTCAAATCAACAAATATTCGGTTATCAAAAACGATAATCAAATCTCAAATCAACAAATATTCGATTATCAAAAACGATAATCAAATATCAAATCAACAAATATTCGATTATCAAAAACGATAATCAAATCTCAAACCAACAAATATTCGATTGTCAAAACGATAATCAAATCTCAAACAACAAATATTCGATTATCAAAAACGATAATCAAATCTCATATCAACAAATATTCTCGAATCAACAAATATTCGGTTATCAAAAACGATAATCAAATCTCGAATCAACAAATATTCGATTATCAAAAATGATAATCAAATCTCAAATCAACAAATATTCGATTATCAAAAACGATAATCAAATCTCCAATCAACAAATATTCGATTATCAAAAACGATAATCAAATCTCATATCAACAAATATTCGGTTATCAAAACGATAATCAAATCTCAAATCAACAAATATTCGGTTATCAAAACGATAACCAAATCTCAAATCAACAAATATTCGGTTATCAAAAACGATAATCAAATCTCAAATCAACAAATATTCGATTATAAAAAACGATAATCAAATCTCAAATCAACAAATATTCGATTATCAAAAACGATAATCAAATCTCAAATCAACAAATATTCGATTATCAAAAACGATAATCAAATCTCAAATCAACAAATATTCAATTATCAAAACGATAATCAAATCTCAAATCAACAAATATTCGATTATCAAAAACGATAATCAAATCTCATATCAACAAATATTCGATTATCAAAAACATTCGATTATGAAAAACGATAATCAAATCTCAAATCAACAAATATTCGATTATCAAAAACGATAATCAAATCTCAAATCAACAAATATTCGATTATCAAAAATGATAATCAAATCTCATATCAACAAATATTCGATTATCAAAAATGATAATCAAATCTCATATCAACAAATATTCGATTATCAAAAACGATAATCAAATCTCATATCAACAAATATTCGATTATCAAAAACGATAATCAAATCTCAAATCAACAAATATTGGATTATCAAAAACGATAATCAAATCTCAAATCAACAAATATTCGATTATCAGAAACGATCATCAAATCTCAAATCAACAAATATTCGATTATCGAAAACGATAATCAAATCTCAAATCAACAAATATTCGATTATCAAAAACGATAATCAAATCTCAAATCAACAAATATTCGATTATCAAAACGATAATCAAATCTCAAATCAACAAATATTCGATTATCAAAACGATAATCAAATCTCATATCAACAAATATTCGATTATCAAAAACGATAATCAAATCTCAAATCAACAAATATTCGATTATCAAAAACGATAATCAAATCTCAAATCAACAAATATTCGATTATCAAAAACGATAATCAAATCTCAAATCAACAAATATTCGATTATCAAAAACGATAATCAAATCTCAAATCAACAAATATTCGATTATAAAAAACGATAATCAAATCTCAAATCAACAAATATTCGATTATCAAAAACGATAATCAAATCTCATATCAACAAATATTCGATTATCAAAAACGATAATCAAATCTCATATCAACAAATATTCGATTATCAAAAACGATAATCAAATCTCAAATCAACAAATATTGGATTATCAAAAACGATAATCAAATCTCAAATCAACAAATATTCGATTATCAGAAACGATAATCAAATCTCAAATCAACAAATATTCGATTATCAAAAACGATAATCAAATCTCAAATCAACAAATATTCGATTATCAGAAACGATAATCAAATCTCAAATCAACAAATATTCGATTATCAAAAACGATAATCAAATTTCAATTCAACAAATATTCGATTATCAAAAACGATAATCAAATCTCAAATCAACAAATATTCGATTATCAAAACGATAATCAAATCAACAAATATTCGATTATCAAAAACGATAATCAAATCAACAAATATTCGATTATCAAAAACGATAATCAAATCTCAAATCAACAAATATTCGATTATCAAAAACGATAATCAAATCACAAATCAACAAATATTCGATTATCAAAAACGATAATCAAATCTCAAATCAACAAATATTCGATTATCAAAAACGATAATCAAATCAATAAATATTCGATTATCAAAAACGATAATCAAATCAACAATATCTAATTATCAAAAACAATAATTAGAACTCATATCAACAAATATTCGATTTTCAAAAACGATAATCAAATCAACAATATCTAATTATCAAAAACGATAATTAGAACTCATATCTACAAATATCTGATTATCAAAAACGATAATCAAATCAACAATATTTAATTATCAAAAACGATAATTAGAACTCATATCAACAAATATTCGATTATCAAAAACGATAATCAAATCAACAATATCTAATTATCAAAAACGATAATTAGAAATCATATCACAAATATCCGATTATCAAAAACGATAATCAAATCAACAATATCTAATTATCAAAAACGATAATTAGAACTCATATCAACAAATATCCAATTACCTGCAGATAATTGGAAACAACAAATATCTAGAAATCAATTAAGATACTCTAGAAAATCAACATAAAAGGTGGATCGATCCCAACAAATAGCGAGTTTTAGCTACGCCGCACGTGCATCTCATATGGCCGAAGCCTACCAAGTACCGTCATCATAATTTTGGCGCCCATCATATGACCCGAAGGTCCAACATATGACCCGAAGGTCTGGTACTGGTATTTGAACCGAAAGGTCCATCATATGACCCGAAGGTCCATCATAGTAGCTCGAAAGCACACGAAAATTATCAAATATTCAATTAACGAGTCCGGAATTAACCGAAATAGCAAACGCACATGTCCCATACCACGTGTTTTACTAAATCGTTTGATTCTCTTCATCGTTTTCTTGAACGTGTAAAATCATCAAAATCATCAAAACAGCAAATATTTCAATTAACGAGTCCGGAATTAACCAAAATAGCAAAAGCACATGTCCCATAACCACGTGTTTTACTAAATTGTTTAAATCTCTTCATCGTTTCCTTGAAAGTGCAAAATTGTGTATTCCAAAAATAACATTTCACATTCTCAAACGGACGAGTCCGGAATTAAGCGAATCAGTAAAAGAAAGGGGTCATAATCCTCGATTTTGCTGAAACGTTTAAGTCACTTCCTCATTCTTTTGAAGACGCAAACTGCAAAACTTCTGAAAACCATTTCATTTATTTTATAAAAGTAATAATTTACATTCTCAAACGAACAAGTCCGGAATTAAGCGAATTAGTAAAAGAAAGGGGTCATAGTCCTCGATTTTGCTGAAACGTTTAAATCGCTTTCTCATTCTTTTGAAAACGTAAACTATAAAAAATTTGAAAAACAATTTTTATTTTTAAAACGATTTGCAAATCCGTGATAAAACAGCAACATTAGTGACAATTTCGACAAGGAAATTGCACTTCTCAAAACATCATAGAAACGGATCTCAAAATCAGCATTGCGGGATAACCGCTTGAAAATCCACTTTGAAATATGACGGATACTGAAGTCAAAGCGACAGTAATTTTTAAGCGTCAAAATCTCATCAAAATAATTTGCATCAAAATATAATATCAGTGAATTTTCATTCATTAAAAATGTCAATAAATCGCCGGGCTTCAAAATTTTAGCATTGGTGTAAAAATCCCGTTATAAAAATAACGGCAACAAAATACGTTTCATAACCAAACATCGGTTCAACGTAAAATTAATGCAGTAACGTGCAATTCATATTTGCACGTACACTACAATATGAACAAAGAAATCATTCAAATATATCTTCAATGAAGATAATTCAAAACAACAAAAATCTAATCAGATATGTGATTAGCATCCAAGAAAACCAGCAAGAATTTCAACAAATCAAAACCACTGGTTAAGCAACATAATGAAATTAAATTCATTCTCATATTTGGATTTTTAAATCATAACAATTATCAACCGTACTCAGCGAAGCAGTCTTACTGTTTCCGCTACGCATTCTGATAAACAAAACACAATTCAATCAAATCATCAAAACACAAATTCACTTTTATTTTAAATAAAGATATTTAAAAATTTCAACATATTTTCAAAACTTTAGTTTTGACTCAAAGCACAAATAAACATCAACTGATAGTTGTAACACATGTTCCATCTAAGTTATGTATTATATTATGTCCATAAACCCCAAGCTCTGATACCAACTGTGACGCCCCACCTCTATGCTCACAATAACAAAGAGTATTAAAAGAAATACTGCCCGTTATTACGAAGAATAAGGATGGATAGGAGCGGCCATCCGTAGTTAGGCCTTACACTAGTATTGGTTATCTCGATAGGAGTGGTATATATTTTTAATTTTCATCTCTTATTTGTTTACTCCCATCAACATATCCAATTCCAGTGTAAAATGAACTACGATGGTTCATAATAGTTTAGGACAATAGATATAATAATAACCCAGATAATTCAAATGCGGAACACTGATAAACAAAAATCTCATATATATATATATATATATATATAATAACTGATGTCAGTTACAATACATGTGATACAGTACATATGATACAACTAAAACTGTCGACTCTGGAAGTTACATATACAAGTACATTATCGTGAATAATATACATGAATATACATCCTATACAAATACACTGACTACTTTAAATGATGACGACTACTCCAAAAATATGAAAAGACTTCATATCTCTAACAGCAACCCGTAGTGAGATATCAACAACCTGTAAATACTCGGTCTGACCCGAGTATTAAATTCAAAAGAAAATAATACACGGGTCAGTCTAATTCAAACTCAGTTATTAGTGCACAGAAGCAATAATAATTAAGTAACAAATAGACGACGGTCACAATAAATCCCGTTTATCCGATCCTTAAATAAAGAAATCGGATAATGATAAATATAACACGTAACAGTGTAAAATAACAAATCAGCAAATTAAACCAAATCAGAATACAATTCAGAATATTGAATTGAATAAACAAAATAGTTCAAACCATTGAAATATCAATTAAAATATTAATTCGAGTAGGGCTGCAGTACACGCACGCGTGCACTGCCTCGCCACTACAGCATACAGAATACCAAAAGATCAATAATCAACCCAAAATAGAATATCATAAAAGCCATACCGTGTGGCTGTAGTTCACGCTTGCGTGCACTGCCTTGCCACTACAGTGATGATGCGCACAAAAGATCAATGAACCAAAATCAATGAAGGTTCAAACATCAATTCAAAATGTCGATACTGTGTTGCTGCAGTGCACGCACGCGTACACTGCCTCGCCACAACAGCATATACAGAAATAGCAACAAGGTACAAAGGTCAATACATGCACATACATGAACCAGAACAAAACGGCTCGGCATGGCAAAAATGCAACAAAAATGAAACTGCAGAGGTCAAGTCACTAATATCATGACTCAACATCAACTACAATATGAACTAGACAATAAACCAGATCAGAGAAAAATCGAAGCAGCAGGTTCAAAACGAGAAGCAACATCAAGTATGCTCAAGTACAATATCAAGTCAAGCATCTCCAAAGACTGGTGTAACACAATACACCATAGCAATGTGGAAGTGCAGACTTGATGAACAAAATGAAACAGAGGTGCAACATGGAACTGCAGACATATAGGCCAAACTTATATGAGTACACATATAGGCAGTGAACATGTGAAACTCAAGCTACAGGTATAAACTAGCTCAAAATATAAAGGGATAGCGACGAGGCACACTGGCGAGGCACTCGTATACTACATGAAACTGGATAACATAAAGCAGAAACTAATGTACGTGAACATAAAGGCAACAGTACAACAGTGAGATAAAGTGGATGGCTGTCTCAAGCAACAGCACCCATACATGTTCGAATAGAGCAAAGAAATGACAAAGCGACAGTGGATCAATAAGTAAGGCTACACAGTGAAAGGACATGCAAATCGAAACAGGCGGTGGAACCAACCACTATTAAATTTATAAGTGCAGACAACGACATGAGGATCAACTCGATGAAACCACCCAGACAGTGCACCAGTAATATACTAGCACCTCAAAAACACAGTGAATCAAGATCACTATTAATATACAGGTAATCAAGATGAACTAGGGCAATGCATCAAAGACACGAATGACATGCAGTGGCACTATCAAAATATACAACAGTGATGATACAAGAACAACCGAGGAAAAACAACTACATGCACTTGCCACTAAAACGGGACCAATTGTCACATATCAGACATATGGACATGTACAAAGATGTGGTACAAAGTGCAACAGGAAATCAAAATAGCAGTTTTGAACAAGACAGTGCTGAAGCCAACACTATCAGCTAATTCATCAAATCGTGGTAACCAATGTAAGGTTCTACCAAATCAATGATCTCAAAATAAAGAGATCGATTCCAACAGTGAAGGATAGCAGTTTAAAAAAATAACACATCGAACAATTCAACTATACAAGTCAGAGTGACTTCAACAAAATACAATCAAAGCAGTAATTAACAATTTACAACTGCAGTTCTAAGCGACCGAAGTCAATAACAGCAAATGTCGGTGTCAACTCAACAATCAGCAATGTCAGAAGAATTCAACATCGAAAGACAACAAGAACATAATCAACACAGCAAAACTCAAAACAAGCTAAGAATTTACGACCGAAGTCGAAATACCAAAATTCAAGGCCGATAACACAAAATCAAATACACATGAAATCGAATTAGATGTGAGTAATTATAAATTACTCACCTTTGTTCGACGCGTACTGAGTGGCCGCGATCACAGAGAGGACAACGATCGACACACCAGGGGTTCGATCGAGCAAATCGACGTCTTCATCTTCAAGTTCCTGAAGCCATAAGATCAGTTCATAGAGGCACGAACGACGACGAGCAAGCCCTAATTTTTCCGATGCGTAACGAAGGAGAAACGAACGAAGATTAGAGTGGTCGCCATATTTTTTTTCTTTGGGGTTTGCGAGTGGAATAAAAATGAGGAACGGTTTTGCTATTATCTCAACAAAAAAAGGGAACGACCCGAATTAGGAATGATAAAAGAGAGTGTTATTGGGCCAAGATAAGCCCGCATACACTTAATTAAATTTTCAAACGAATTCAGTCGATTTAAAAACTCCAATTAACAACAGCTTGCAAAATCAGTCGTCTAATGACGATTTTAAATTGGGAAAAACTCCGGGTTGTTACATATATATTGTGCTAAAAGAAGAAATTATGTATACTTTATTTTAACACACACACACACATTAGGGTCCGCATATGACTTTGGTTAGCCGCATATATTTATGGCATATATGTATATACAGTTTGCATTGATGTTGTTGTGTAGTCGAAAATGTATATACGTATGTTTGGTTGAATATATATATATATATATATATATATATATATATATAATAGATTATTTTATATATATATATATATATATATAAGCTGCTCTCCATGATGTAGTGTATATATCTTATTATTCATATATGCAAGATTTATGAAAGTTATATAAAATTTTGTTTGTTCTTATATATATAGGTTCACGGTAGTTAGATATATAGCATATATTATAAAGATATTTCGTTTGTCATTTTATTTATTTATTATATTTTTTATATATATAAGGATTTCGATATAGTTGTTTATATGTGTTTGTAGTTATAATATGATAGTCTACATAATCTGTCAGTTTATATGTATAATTTATATATGTTAGTGTATATGTCAATTGTATATGTTGTTTATGAAAGTTATACACGTATGCCTATATATATATATATAATTTAGTAAGTTATATGTGGATGTAAGTTTATATATATATATATATTCATATATTAGTTCATATATACAAGTTTACTGGAGTTTGGTTTCCAAGTATATATATCTATATATAGATTTTATTTTATAGGTGTTAAAGTTAAAATATTGATTTTATAAAATAATAATAATATATATATTCTATTTCTATCAAACTGATTGGTTGTTCTTATCGGTTCCAGCCTTGCTTTGATCGTCAAATTTGTGCCCATCTTGTTTCGCTTTGGAATTCATGTTTGGATTCATAATTCGCTTCCATTCTCGTTCATATCTCTAGCCACGAAAGGTGAGCAATCACTCACGATTAATGTTCTTATATCTATTAAATTTAATTTCAATTGAAACGAAAATTGAAATATGCTGCTGTTAGTTATATATGTGTTATATACGACATGTAATTATTTGTTTCTGTTCACCTGTGACATCTGACACCATGATATGTTATTTATATTTTATCCGTTATTGTTGATATGCCTGTTGCTAATTATTATAATTTATCATCACTGTTCTCACACTGCAAGTTCCCTATTAATATAGAATTCCCTATGGGTTGAAATGATACATACCCGAACGATCTTGTAGAATAGCAGAAAATCGTTATGGGTTGAAATGACAAACCCAAGCGATTTTCAGTGACATTGAATTTGGGATTGCAGGTTGAAACGATATATACCCGTAGATATTTAAATTGCTGATTGAAATAATAAATGTTCGTGTCACTTGACCAAAGGATAGAAAATTATATACAGACACCGTTGGTCTAAAAATATAAATTTTGAAATGATTTTCAAGATTTAAAAAGAAATGTATATAAATATATGGTTTTATATAAATATTGATTTTTAAATATTATAATATATATATATATTATTTATATTTGTCTAGATTCTTGATTTCTAGAATTATATATTTTGAAAATTTTAAAATTTTAAGTTCGTTTTGAAATTTTAAATTTTAAGAATTTACTTATAATTTTATTTTTTAAATATGTATAAATTAGTGTTAGTTTAAAATACGTTTGATAATAAGGTTTAACTTAATAAAGTTGATTTAAATTAATATATAATACGTTTAAGTATTTAGAAAATTATACTTTAAAAATAGATTTATAATAATTTTTAATAAATTAAGGTTGGAAGATAAAAAATTTAAATTGATTTGAAATCGTATTCTTTTAAGAATTATGTTTAAATAAAATCGATTTAAAACTTATTAAATTTTAGATTTTAAAGACATGAATTATAACTTGATTTTGATTTAAAGTGATTAAACGAATATTTTAAGTAAATAAATTGATGGGAATATTATTTAAATTGCAATTTAAGGTTTTATTTAAATGATATTGAATCGACTAAGTGAATATTTCAATATTAAATAATGGTAAAGGTAAATTTGAAATATAAATGAATTTATCAAAATTGAGTTATTTTAATTGTTTGAATATTTACAGCTTTGAAACCTATTAAAATCGGAATGATTTAGATTGTAGTTTATAATCTATATTTGAAATCGATACAAAATGGCTTATTGAGATTTGAGTTGAATTGAAATGGAAGAACCGAGATTTGATTTAAATGGGATTTTGGAATTTGAGTTAATTCGAATTGATTTGTGAATTTTGAGGAAACTATTTTATTATATAAAGTATTTTAAATATGTATATAAATATTTTACATATTAAATTATTTTAATATGAAGCTATTATTAGTATACTAATTATTTTTAATATATATAAAATATATTAATATAAAACTATTTTATTATATATACTATTTTATTTTATTAACTATTTTATCTTTATATAAACTATTTTATTTTATTAACTATTTTATTATATATATACTATTTTCTATATCAAACTATTTAAGTGGGAAGTGTTATGATTTCAAAGTGTTATGAATTTCATAGTGTTATGATTTCCAAAGTGTTATAATTTCAAAGTGTTATAATTTCGAAGAGTTAAAATTTTGGAAAGTGTTATGATTTTGGAAACGAATATTATTTTGAGTGAGAAATGATATCGTATTTATGTAGTTTTGAAATGAATATGATATTTGGTTTTGAAGTATGAAATTTTGAAATGACCACGGTGTTATAATAATGATTGGTTGTTAAAGAGACCGGGATCGGTTATTGTCATACTCTCTGCCAATACCAAAAACCACTTTAACAACTGTGCACATGGTGGAGATTCCAAAATGAAGTAGCATGGTAGCGACGATTTTATTTGAGGTAATACGTGGACCTGACTCCCGTGAGTTAACTTAAGGTGGCTAAAATAGGAGCAATTGATGGGCCAAGTGAGGTAGCTCCTCCGATCGGACACATTTCGTCGATACCATTCTATTACATTGTGATTGACTTAGTGCACTCTCGGATTTTTAGAAGTGTGGATCAAGGTGGGCGGTAGCTGCGGCTATGCGTTACCACCGGCACGGAAGTGTAATTGGTATATTTACCTTGGCATTGCCTAGTTGTGCCGTGTCACCTATCATATCAAGCCCACTACGAGTTTGTTTTGTACCACACCTATGGAGTGCCCTCTGATTAGCCCCAGTTTACGGAAAAGTTACGATACTGTATAGACTATGGGAATATATAAAAATGTGTTAAGGGGAATATGGGTGACGCCTTAATGCTATTTTAATAGTTTACTTTACTATAGACATATTATAATAGTGTATTGTACTGCATAGTAGATAGTTCCACGGATCCTTAGAGGATGGGTATCCCAAACATCCTTTGAGTTACTTGTATTTTAGTTGATATTTCACTTGAGTTGGATTTATTGATATAAGAATGTTAATCTTGATTCGAGTATTTTGTGTTTTGCTTTATGCTCGGGTCGGACCGAGTGTCGTAGCATTTGAGACTCACCTTTGGAGTTGGAGTTTCGTTTGGAGATCCATCTATATATATTCAGCTTTTAGTATTTCAGTTGATTCTAGTGGTATATTCAGATTTTGTTATTTGATTATTGTATTGAGACTTCTATGTATTCGAGACTTATGTTGTATCTTGTTTTAACTCATATATAATAGCTTCATGAACTACTATTCATTTGTTTCCACTGCTTATTGTTATATTACTCCGTGTCTATGATTCTGTGATTGATTTATTTAGTGTACATGCTGAGTTTTGCCACATATAAATTAACAATCTGATATTTTGAGCAATTCAAGTCTGGCATGTGTGCAATTCAATTCAAACCTTTTAATTCAAATTCTTAATAAAATATTAAATTCTATATCGCTTCCAAATCCATGTTGAAATATCAAATAAAATTTCTCTAACTTCAATACGTTTCAAAGTTATCTTTCAGATGATTTTAATAACTCTATTCTGGAAAATTCCAATTGTACCTCAAAATCAACTTTAAAAATTCAATTTAGTTCCTTTAAACAATACCTTTAAACCAATTCCAATTTTAACATAAACTTGCATTTTGATAATATTTCGATTTATCTAATCAAATTTTATTTCAAAATATCATTTCACTAAATTTAAGGAATTAAGGATTTAAAATCATTAAATTTAACAAATCCAGTGTCCGTAAATAATTCTCTACCCTAGGGTCAAGTGATACAAATATTTTGTCATTTAAATTTGAAATTTAAATTTTTACGGTTATATATCATTTCAAACCGCGATCCCAAATTTAATAATAAAATCCATAAAGTCGCTCGAGTCTATCATTTCAACCTACAACGATTTTCCCTAATCAACAGTTCGTTCGGCTTTATATCATTTCAACCCAAAGTGATTTTCAAATAATAATAATTAAGGGAACTTGCAGTAGGACAACAATATATAAATTTACATAACATCCAATCATCCAACATCAAAAATCAAACATCCATCAAAATCATCATTCAATTCAACCAGTGAATATCAACAATTAACTAATTATCAATGACAGGTATTTAATTGACAAATTTAAATTCAATAATAAATTAAATAACAATTTAATTCAAAATAAAACAAATTAAGAGGAGTAGCAATTCAAATATACCAAAGAGCCATAAATAAATTGTTAATCACACTGTAAAATTAATTTAACTAACATAATAAATTTTAAAAGTTGTGAGTGAGTCGAAATATTCACCTTTGAATTTAAATCGAATTTAAATCCAATTTAAGCCCAAAATTCAAATGGTCTCAAAATTCATCTAAACTAGTGTCAAAATGTCTGGAATTTCAATACGATCCCAATGAAACAACTGTGCGTGAAACGGACCTCGTATGTAAAAGTTATTCACGTTAGAACATTTTAAACTTTAAGTTAAATAAAAAAAGGACGAACCAATATAGCAGAGCTACATCATCATTTCTAACACGCAGATAACCCTACAGGCCGAAACTGTAACATCTCGCCTTTTTATACGTTTTAAGCAGACACACATGCCGACTCAAACCATACAGAAAGGCGGACTGTTATTGGGGTGAATAAGAAAAGCAGAGAAAAAAATAAAACCAAACAGAATCTCACAACGGAATGACAAAATATAATAATCAAATAACAGTTCATAAAGCTGTTTTACAAAACATTTGATTTCTTATACAACACAGAATCAGAGTTACACATACCAGAGAATAATAAATAATGCAGCGGAACAATATGAATGTAGTGAAATAATATAATAAATAATAGTAATACAATCTTCGTCTTCGTCCTCCAACAATAAGGTCTTCAAATCCTGAAATGCTCAGGCTGACCCGAGCAAATTGAAAAGACAAAACACTCGAGTCAGAACTAAAAGATTTTATGTAAGTTAAATCGACGGTAAAATATGAGTGGAACGGCGTCAGAGATGTTTATGGGGTTTGACATTTCCTATCCAGTGTCTAACGTGAGTGCAGTAACTTAAGAGATGCTCGGGATTCACATCTCCTAAGGATCCGTAAACTATCTACTATGTAGTAATATACGCTATTATAATAATGTCTATCAGTAAAATAAACTTACTTTTAAATAGCATTAAGGGGTTACCCATGTAGCCCTTGACACGTAATAGTCCCAATAGTCCATCCAGTATCAGCGCATCTCCAGATCAAGAGACTACCCTAAATACTCCACGGGCTATGGGAGAAAACCAAACTCGTACAAGGCTCGCTAGAGTAGGTGACACGGCACAACTAGGCAATGCCAGGGTAGATATACCAATTACGCTCCCAGACTGGTGGTAACGCGTAGCAGCTACTACCGCCCACCTCGAGCCAACCCCAAAATCAAAAGGGCCCCAATTAATCACAAAGTAATATAATGGTATCGAAGGAGTGTGTCCGATAAAAGGAGCTACCTTCTTAGCCTGTCGATCGCTCCTGTTTTAGCCACCCTATGCCAACTCACGGGGGTCGGGTTCACGTATATACCTCAAAGGAAACACCGCCACCTCCTACTTCATTCTGGAATCTCCACCGCATACACAGTTGTTAAAGCGGTTCTCAGAGTTGGCAGAGAGTATGACAACTTTCGATCCTGGTCTGTTTAACAACGTACGTTATTATAACACTGCGGTCATTTCAAAATAATTATACCTTAAAACCAGAATATAATATCCATTTCGATACCATATAAATATGATATCATTTCCGTTTCAAAAACCAAATCAATATGATATCATTTTTATTTCAAATATATCCTTTTTCCAAAATCATAGCACTTTCAAAGTTATAACGCTTCAAAATCAAAACACTTGAAATATAACACTTTCAATCATAATACTTTGAAACTCATAATTTTGAAACGTAACTTCCACCACTTAAATGGTTAAAAATTTAAAATACTTTATATAATACAATAGCTTCTTCAATTTCACAAATCAATTCCAAACAACTCGAATTTCTACATTTTATATTTAACCAAATCTCAAATCATAAATTTCAATTCGATTCAGTTTCCAAATAAACCATTTCAAATTCAGTATACTTCAAGCTTTAAGTATTCAACAATTTCAAAACTAAGTTTGATAATTTCATATATATATATATCAAATTCAATTTTCAATTTTCAATTATTTAGTTTCGAAACTTTTACTTAATAAATCCATTATCATTTAAATAAAACCCAAATTACAAATAACTAATGTTTCCTTCAATTTATTTATACTTGAAATATTTATTTAATTCACCTTAAACCAAAATCAAGCCATAAAAATCATATCTTCTAAAATTTCAAATCTAATAAATTTCACATCAAGCTTATTTGAGTTTAATTCTTAAATAAATTCAATTTCAAATAAATCTGCAATTTATCTTCCAACCTTAATTTATTTAAACCATTATAAACTCTATATTAAAATATAATTTAAATACTTAACCATATTGTCTTCAATAAAATATCAAACTTATTATTAAGCTTATTCTATATTAAAATAAATTATACATAGCTTAAAATCAAGGAACAAATTACAATGGCTGAAAATCAAGGATAAAATAAAATTTATATAATATCTAAAATTATTATTTATCTAAAACTATATATTTCTTTACAAAACCATAGGAATCATTTCAAAAATATTTTTATGTATAGACCGCGGTGTCTGTATATAATTTTCTATCCTATGCTCAAATGATACAGATATTTATCATTTCAATCCGTAATTTAAATTATAAATACGGTTATATATCATTTCAAACCGCAATCCCGAATGAAATAAAATTCATAACAACTTGCAGTTTATAAAAATATAAAATACAACATCCAGTCATCCAATATCAATCATCAAACATTTATCACAATCATCATCCAATTCAATCAATAACATCAATATAAAACAGATAATAAATAACAAGTATTTACTGGCAGTTTATATTCAATAATAAATTAACTAACTGTTTTATCCAAATAAATTCAAATAAACCGAGAATGATTCAAAATATGCCAAACCGTCATAAATAAATTTTTAATTACATCATAAATCAATTTAATAAACATAATTTTTTTAGAAGTTATGAGTAGGTTAAAACACCCACCTTTTGAATTTAAATTGAATTTAAATCCAATTTAAACCCAAAATTCAAACAGTCTCCAAATTCATCCAAATCAGCGTCAAAATGTCCGGAATTTTGATACGATCCCAACGCAAGAAACCATGCGTAAATAGGGCCTCGTACGTAAAATTATGGGTATTAGAACAATTGAATTTGAATCTAATTAAAATAAAAAAGAATAAAACACAGACCAATGAATGAGTGCCGCGTCAGCACGCTCACATCTCCCTCACGCGACCCGGCCTTCGAACCAAACACGGCCGGTGACCGCACTTTGACCACGAAATTCGAGCATCTATGACCACCTTATTCGACGCCACCACCTCCATCCCGACCGTGCTCCACGGCTGCACCTCCTGGCCCAGTCCCCTGACCTCCGGTCGCCTTACGCCACCGCCCCGCCGCCCTAAATATCTAGGTTTCGAACCCTATTTCGCAAATTTCGGCCACCCCGAGCATCTCCAGGTCAAGCGGCCTCTAGCGTCGAACTCCATACCACGAGCCCTTCGAAACCCATATTTCAATTTCGTCGATTGATGTTGAAATCAAAAACGCCCAATTCAATTTTGACTGTGATTTTCGATTGATTCGAGCATTATCATGACAAACGGTCACCATGCGCTGACTCGATTCGTCGAGATCTTCAGATTCTTATAAAATTTGACATAGTTCGGAGAGTTTGAATTTTGGGATTTGTTCGGTTTGTCTGCCGTTGAGAAGGAGGAGCAACATAAATTTTGTACGTACAGAAATGAGAAATAGGAAGGATGCTAGGGTTTACAATGATATATATATATATATATATATATATATATATATATATATATAGGCAGAACAAAATAGAAAGGAATGGCTCGATTGGTTTGAGTTTTTAACGAAAATTGACCCGAAAAGCCCGTTTTGATTCCGGAACGGAATTGGGTCAACCCATATATATCAAAATATATGTTTTTAAATATTTTAAAATCAATGGAACAGGTTTCAAGTTCAAATTCCATCGTATGAAGAAGTTATGCTAAAATCAAGTTATTTCAAATTGATTTCAATTGATTTCAATTTCATTGATTTCTAGGCGTTTCGAGCCCGTACGATCAAACGACAAGTTTGATCGCTACGAAACTTAAAATCCTATAACAATTCACCGTTATGGATCTGATGAAACTAGTTTCGTCGAAATTCGAGTCAGTGACCAAAATGGCTATTTTCTAGTTAATTAAATAATCACTTCTCCAATCCAAATTTAATTATTTACCATTTCTATCATTTCTGATTACAAATAAACTTCTAATTCATTCACCAAAATTTCCCTATCCATCAAATAAGGATTCACTGCAAAATTTATAGTGTTTACCTTCAATTTAAGTAAATTCAAATAAATTATTATTTTAATTTCAATTAAATTAATACAGTTTGCATTCGATCTCTTTATTCAATCAATCATCAATTTATGGATAAATTTAACATTACTATATATCCAATTGCCCTAATGGTTTATCGTCGTCAACCAAATTCATATTAACTTAGTATTTAATTACGTTTAATTGCAATGTATTTGGATCTAATTCAATAAATCAAATAAATAGGTAAACAATTAATAATTATCACTATTTGCCTAATTTAATCCCATTTATACTTTATTATCAACCAACAATTATTATAATTACTTACCTAACATTGATTCTATCAAATTACAATTTATTACGTATTATTTCATCACTTAATATAACTTTGAATTTATTTCCCAATTTACCAATTACAATCAATTATAACCTTAAAATTGGTTTCAATTAATTGGGATTGCACTAAATTAATTACTTATTAACTTGCATTAACATTATTACCTTAATTTACATTCAATTACTGTTAACAATGCATTATTTCATTAATTAATTCAATACTTACTTTATTTACTTATGTTCAATTTATAACCAGGTATAACACTTTCACTACTTCATTTATTAGAATTTTATTCAAATTGTTAATAATTAGTTTTAATTACCATTTCTATATTTCATTTTAGCGGTCATTTCAATATTAAATTATAAAGTTTTTATTTCTTTTCAAATTAAATTACAAAATCTTGTTAAAATAACAAATTTTATTATCGAAAATTTACGGGTCGTCACACTCTCCCCCACTCAAAACTTTTCGTCCCCGAAAAGGAAAAAGGAGGGAAAAGAAAGAATTGAGTAATCAATACATCTTATTCAAAAATATTAACTTTATAAACAAATAAATTTAAAAAATTAATTAATTTAAATAAAATATACCAATTTATAACTATTAAATCTTTTTATACACAAATTAATAAAGTTTGGAGAAACATTTTTCAAGATTTTTTCTAAGTTCAAAATTTACGGAAAATTTCGGCAGTCTCCTTCGCACGGAGAGGCCCGGGAGAAAATATAATATCAAATATAAAAATATACAACATATATTTTCCAAAATAATATATATCCCAACACGGGAAAAGTAATATAATAGCGCTATAAACCGTAATCCGAAAACGTACCTATTTGTCGGGCAATTTACGCTTATTTTATGAAACCAAAAGCAGTAGCAATTGCTTCCATAACCTGTATTTCACTTATATAATCCAAAAGAAGTTAATAATTATATAAAATGAAATATTTAAAGTTGTTTCAACTACTAACAAACAATCAATAATAACAACAACCATTCGCAACCAACAACATACACATTAAATACAAATCACCCATCCAAGCAAGGCAAACAATTGGTTTGTTCGGGTTAAGACACTTTAAATCACATAGAATGACAAATAACTATGAAGTATTCCACTTACTCAACAGCCTTAGGTACAACTAAATAGATTATTCATACATCTTATCAATTAGAAGTATCGTATCCCAAACAACCAATAACCAAACAAACAACAATTTCAAACAATAGATCAAGTTCATTCTTATTAATTTCATTTCATAAAATTTGTTGTTTGATTTCCTTTTCATTCATATAATGGTTTATCTTTTTAATTTACATTTATTTCTTACGAATTTTCATTTCCATCTATTGATTCAGTGTTTATTTCACTTGTTTGCACTTATACTTACATAAATTCATTTTTATTTATTCATATCATGTAAGTTTTCTTTTCATTGCATTACATTCATTTCTCAATTTCATTTATTTTCATTCATTTATCCATAGTATTCATGTTCAATTCAGTTACTTGGCGTATCAATTTTATTATATTAACATTTCAATTGTAACTTAAGTTTATAACTCTATAACATCAATACTTTTTTCATTAAAGAGTTTCATCGAATACTTTCATTATTTCAAGTTTTACTTGTATAATATCCATTACATTTTCTTATTAACATTTCAACTATTTACATCCTTTGGTAAGTTATATATATGTTAAATAATGCAAATTGGAAATTATACAAGTTTTCTCATTTCTTTAATTAATTAAATGTTCAATAATCATACCTTTTGCTTTTTATAGATTATAAATTTCAACTTTCTTGTTAGTTCATTCATAACCCGGCATTTAATCTCTTGTTTTAAATTAGAGGTTCCAATTATTAATTAGTTACATTCCACTTCACTACCATAATTGAAATTATTAATTAACAGAACTTAAGAACTAAATACCTAGTTTAATTTCAAATCAAGTTAAAATAGTAGATAAATATATACTTACACTTATACATCCAATTATATTTAAAATGATTTAAAAAATATTTTTTTTTATCAAAATAAATCTACAGTAAACTAGTACAGTGACCTTTCCACTTAGAAACTCGAAAATGAATGTCGATGATGCGTGCACTCATCACCGAAATTATTTTCCAATGGCAGAGAGGGGAGTACAGAACTTATTTCTTTCCAAAATTTCTTTAAAATATTACTTTCAACTTATATTGAAATATTTATATTAGAATACTTCTAATAATATTATTATTATATTCCAAAATCATTTGTAAGAAATTTTCAAAAACCGTGTGAATTAGGTTCTAAATTTCCAATTTTCATTTATTTTATTTTAAATATCATTTCCAACCAATATTTATAAATTTCACTACCTAACAACCATATTACAACCAATTATAACCTTTATAAAATTTATTACTTTATATACATAAAATATAATAGGCAAAATTATTTCATTTACCTATATTTTGAAACAAATATTGTGTCGGTCCGTCCTATTAAGTGTCTAGAAACCTCTATTGATGTCATAGCGTCCTATGCACCAACTAGAATTTATAAATACAAAACGAAACAAACTAACACAATATCAAAACCCTTATATAACACTAACAAATATGCTCTCTCATATATATATATATATATATATATATACTCAGCGACTCATCATAGGGTATTACTACCCTATTAGTAAAGAGTCAGACCCAACAAAGCTAAGGTTTATCGCTAAACCAAAGCTCTGATACCAAATGTAACATCCCACCTTTTTGTGTCTTTTAAATCGATGATAAACCTCATACGTCAGATTCAAACCATGCAAAAGGGCGGATTGTTATTGGGGTAAATAAGAAAAAGCAGAGAAAGAAAAAGAAGGAAAAAACAGAATCTTGCAGCGGAACGATAAAATCTAATAATTAAATAACAGTTCATGAAGCTGTTTACAAAACATTTGATTATACTAATACAACATAGAATCAGAGTTACACATACCAAAGAATAATAAATAACAATGCAGCGGAACAGTATGAATGTAGTGGAATACTAAAATAAATAATAGTAATACAATCTTCATCTATGTCCTCCAGAAATAAAGTCTTCGAATCCTGAAAGGCTCAGACTGACCCGCGCGAATTGAAAATACAAAACACTCGAGTCAGAACTAAAAGATCTTATGTGAGTTAAATCAATAGAGTAAATATGAGTGGAATGGCGTCAGAGATGTTTACGGGATTTGACATCTCATATCCAGTGTATAACGTGAGTGCAGTAACTTAAGAGATGTTCGAGATTCACATCTCCTAAGGATCCATTAAACTATTTACTATGTAGTAATATATGCTATTATAATAATGTATAATAGTGAAATAAAATTACTTTTAAATAGCATTAAGGAGTGACCCAATATTCTCCTTAACACATAATAGTCCCAGTAGTCTATCCAGTATCATGGTTCCTCCTGATCGGGAAGCCACCAGAGGATACCACACGGGCTACGAGAGAAAACCAAAATCATACAAGGCTCGCTAGGGCAGGCGACACGGCATAACTAGGCAATGCCAGGGTAGATATATCAATTACGCTTCCGGGCCGGTGGTAAAGTGTAGCGCGTAGCTACTGCCCACCTCGAGCCACGCCCTCAAATAAAAAAAAAATCAAAAGTGGCAACCGAATCAATCCAAAACTCAGAGTATAATATCGAAGGGATGTGTCCGATCAAAGGAGCTACCTCATTAGCCCATCAATCGCTCCTGTTTTAGCCACCTTATGCCAACTCACGGGAGTCCGATACACGTATATACCTCAAAGGACGTCGCCACCATCCTACTTCATTTTGGAATCTCCACCGCGTACACAATTGTTAAAGTAGTTTTCGGAGTTGGTAGAGAGTATGACAACTTCCGATCCCGGTCTCTTTAACAACCAAACGTTATTATAACACCGCAGTCATTTTCAAAATAGTTTATACTTTAAAACAAAATATGATTGCCCTTTCAAAACCAAATCAACACGATATTATTTCCATTTCAAATATATCATTTTCTAAAACATAACACTTTCAAAGTTATAACATTGCAAAATCAAAACACTTGAATATAACACTTTTAAATTATGATACCTTGAAACTCATAACTTTGAAACATAACTTCAACCACTTAAATGGTTTAAATATTTAAAATACTTTATATTATAAAATAGCTTCTTCAATTTCACAAATCAAATCCAACACAACTCAAATTTCTACATTTTATATTTAACCAAATCGCAAATCATAAATTTCAATTTAATTCAGTTTCCAAATAAACTATTCCAACTTTATCGATTTCAAAACAGATTTGATCCACAGAATAAACCATTTCAAATTCAGTATATTTCAAACTTTAAGTATTTAACAATTTCAAAAATAAGTTTGGTAATTCCGATTCAACAATTCAATTTTCTATTATTTAGTTTTGAAATACTTTATATAATAAATCCATTATCATTTAAATAAAGCTCAAATTACAAATAACTAAATATTTCCTTTAATTTATTTATACTTGAAATATTCATTTAATTCGCCTTAAACCAAAATCAAGTTATAAAAATCACACCCTCCAAAACTTCAAATTTAATAAATTTCACGTCAAGCCTATTTGAGTTTAATTCTTAAATAAATTCAATTTCAAATCTCAAATTTATCTTCCAACCTTAATTTGATTAAATCATTTTAAACTCTATATTAAAATATAAGTTAAATACTTAGCCATATTATCTTCAAAAAAATCAAACTTATTATTAAGCTTATTCTATATTGAAATAAATTATACATAGCTTAAAATCAAGGATAGAATAACATTTATATAATATCTAAAATCAATATTTATCTAAAACCATATATTTTATTACAAAACCATAGAAATATTTTCAAAATATTTTATATATAGACCACGGTGTCTGTATATAATTTTCTATCCTATGGTCAAGTGATACAGATATTTATCATTTCATTCTGTAATTTAAAATATAAATACGGCTATATATCATTTCAAACCGCAATCCCGAATGAAATAAAATCCATAACAACTTGCAGTTTATAACAATATAAAATACAAGATCCACTCATCCAATATCAGTCATCAACCATTTATCACAATCATCATCCAATTCAATCAATAACTTCAATATAGAATAGATAATAAATAACAAGTATTTACTTGCAGTTTATATTCAATAATAAATTAAATAAAAATTTAACTGGCAGTTTATATGAAATAATAGATTAAATAACAATTTAATTCAAATAAATTCATTTTAACTGAGATGATGATTAAAAATATGCCAAACGGTCATAAATAAATTTCTAATCACATCATAAATCAATTTAACAAACATAAGAAATTTTAGAAGTTGTGAGTGGGTGAAAACACTCACCTTTGAATTTAAATTGAATTTAAATCCAATTTAAACCCCAAAATTGAACAGTCTCAAAATCTATCCAAACCAATGCCAAAATGTCTGGAATTGCAATACGATTTTAGTGGAGAAAACTGCTCGTGAATTGGACCTCGTATGTAGAAGTTATATGAATTAGAAGACGAATGATTTTAAAATACGAAAATAAATAAAATAGAGGAATGAACCAATGGGAGAGCACCACGTCCTCACTGCCTGAAATCCTAGTAACTCACGCTATCCCGTTCGATCATAAGCCACCATTGCTACCAGACTTCGACCAATTTCGCACGTCGCCACAGCTAGCCACAGGTTGATCTGGCAACACCACACGATAGCCTAGGTCGAGCTGCCCCATCACCCACCGACCGAACCCCTCCGGTACCATCGCACTCCTCCAGGTCGAGATGAAAAATCGACCACTAATCTCTGATTTCTGGCAAAATTTGACCATATCTCGACAAATGAATGGCATGATCGGGCTTGCTCGTCATCCTCTCCCCAACGCCGTTCCCTAATCGACAAATGGTCGACGATCGACCGTTGAATCGTCAAAATCCAATATGAACGGCCACGGTTCATTCTTAATTTTTGGAAAAACGGTGCATCAAATTGAAAAACAAATCACATAATTGAGATGCGCTCGTCGAGAGCTTCAAATCGATATATAATTCGATATATTAAGGAGTTTGAAATTTGAAGTTGTATTTTGAATTGAAGTTGGATTGGGAAGATTAGGGTTTTCAGCCATTGAGGAAGAGAAGCGGCAGAAATTTCTATACATACAGAATGAGAAATAGAAAGGATGCTAGGGTTTATAACGATATATATGTAGGCAGAACAAAATAGAACAAATAGGCTTAATTGGTTTGGAAAATTGAACGATAAGGACCCAAGAAGCCCATTTCGCCTCCGTAACGAAAATGGGTCAACCCATATATCAAAATAGATGTTTTTAAATATTTTAAATGCAATGGAATAGGTTTCAATACCAAATTCCATCGTATGAATAAGTTATGTTAAAGTCAAGTTATTTCAAGTTGATTTCAATTAAATTGATTTCTAAGCGTTTCGAGTCCATACGATCAAACGACAAGTCCGATCATTACGAAACTTAAAATTCTACCATAATTCACCATTACGGATCCTATGAAATTGGTTCCGTCGAAATCCGAGTTAGTGGACAAATTGACTATTTTTCTATTAATTTAATGAATTAAAATTAAATTAAATTAAATCACTTTTCATTCAAATTCTAAAAAAATTATCATCTTGGATTATTCTAGAAATTTATAATCCCTTATAACAAGTTTCTATATCAATTCAATATAAATTATTTTACCCATTACAGTGTTAAATTTCAATTTCAATACATTCATAAATTAGCAATTGGACTTCCAATAAATCCATTTATTATAAATTAAATTTCAATAAATTGATTTGTTTCCATTCCAAGCTTTTTATTAAGTTCATTACTACTCTATAAACCTAGTTACCTTTGTTTTACCTTTCATTACCTTAATATACTCCAATTTAACACTCCTAAACATTGTATTACATTTCACATTATTGTAACATTTATTTACATTTATTAAATATTTATTTCCAATTTCAATTCAATTGACTAATTAACAGGTAAGTTATAATAATTGTTTACAAACCAATGTTACACTTAAGTTTATTATTTTTAACCAATTATTATAATTACACACATAATACTGAATTCATTCAATTACCATTAATTATATACAAATTCCTTTATTTATACAACACTTACACCTATTTACTTATTTTCAATTTTATAACCAAGTGCAACAATTTACACTATTTCATTATTGGGGCTTCACTCCAATTGTCAATAATTAGTTTTAGTTACCATTGGTACATCTCATTTTTAACATTTGCTACATTATAGATTATAAAGTTTTTATTTCTTTCTAAATTTAATTACAAAAATCTTATTAAATTAACCAATTTAATTATCAAAATTTAGGGATCGTTATAATTCAAGTGTGAATCTCTTCCTTTTGACTCGGTTTCCTTTGAATTTTGGAACGTTTCCTGCGGTTCCAAATTTTATTCTTGTTCCCCACTATTCGTCTTCTTTTGATTTTGGAGTATCCCATAACTCCACTTCGGATGATCTCCATAATGAGTCGGTGGTCTCGCCAATCTCAAATTTACTTGTGAAGGGGTGAAACTCCTATTTAATAGGCATTGATTCAGTGGAGATTTCTATATATCCTCAGTTAAATGATAGTATCTCTTGTTATCCCGTATTCTATCTCTTAAGATCGAATGTAGATTTACCCCAAGATTCTGCATCAATCTAATTCTTGAAGTCACGGTTGACCCAATTAAGTTTTCCCATGATTTATATAAGCTTATCCATTTCCTTATTCGGTTAATTGATCATCTTATCTTTTGTTCAAACTTATCCTCAAATCAAAATTTTCTTTGATTTGAGTTAATCAAATTTGAATCTGTATCCTTGCTTTGAAAATCTATTCATGTATTGTGTATTTGTAAATCTATATTTAAAATGTTTTACATAGGGTGTTGTTTGAGTTGTTGAGGTTGATTTGGGTTTTCGATCGATTCGTCTGATCAACGCGATCAATAGGATCTCCAAAACACTTGAACAGAGCAAACCAACACAATATAGTTTCAAATTTAGTAAATGAAGTAAATTTTGTATAATTATATTGTATATGTATATAAGTATAATTTTCTGAATTTTGATAGGTAATTGAATTGGATGTTAAGTAATAATATTTGACTTTGTATGTAGCTTGTAAGCATTAGCTTTTGTTTCATATATAAATAATTGAACTATAAAACATGGTTGTAAATTAATTTGGAAATTTAAATGATTTAAAACAAGAAAATAAGAATTTAATTTCCGATGGTTTTAAACTTTGTGTTTAAAATTTTAAAAGGGTGTATTATTTAAAGTATTTCAAGTAGAAATTGGTTCAAAGAAAGTTTTTATTTGTAAACCAGTGCTCTTTTCTTTGTCGTTGGAAAATAATTTCGGTGATGACTGCAGCATCATCGATATTCATTTTCGAGTTTCGAAGTGAAGAGACCATTCTGTAGTTTTGCTACAGTCTTGCTTTGGAGAATTAAATTGATTTGGATTTCTAAAATATTACTTGGTTTATAATATATATTTATTTATCTCTAAAATAGTTTGAAGTTAATCGGAAATTTAATTCCTAAAGTTTTATCTTAAAGGATGATTTCACTTGTAAAACGAAACCAAAATTTTGAATAAATATGTAAACATGAATAATTGAATTGGGAAACTTTTTATTTGTATAATATTCAATTGCATTCCAATATAACTTACCTTAATTATTAAAAGTTAACAATGTAGTTGGATAATATACAATATAAAAGGATTTCATAAATAAAATTTGAGTGGTTATAATAAATGTTATACACTTAAATTTTAGTTATAAAATATCAATAGAGGTAAATAGAATAATAAAAAGTTAATAGAATAATATACAGGACGAAATGATTTTAGCGGAATTGGAGTTGTCATAATAAATGTAAATATACTTAATATATGTGATTGTATATATTAAGTGGAATAATAATTTGGAATAAAGAAGAACTTAAATTTATTGAATAAATTATGAGTATAATTAATGATGTTCAAATTCCTGATTTTAGACATTGTTAATTTAAGATAATTGAATGATATGACAACGAAGTTAGAAATAATTAAAATTTATTTAATTAGGTGAAATTAAATGGATGAAATCGATTATTAACTTAAGTTCAAATTTTCATGGTTTTTAATTTATTATCTTATTTGTTCTCCAATCTCTTTTCTTTCAGGATGTTCCTATTCTCCTGCATCCTAAAGCGGGAAATTGAATTCCGAATTGATCTTATACCTGAAGTTCACCCTGTAGTTCTTCCTCTCAGAAGAACTTAGCTTTGCCTGTCTTTTTTGGAAACTTTTCAAAGAATCTTTGGTACTCATTTGAATCTGAGCACTGCTCACCATCCACAGACCGACGATTAAACGGGAAGAGTGGATCAGATTATGAAGGATCTTCTTCGTGTTTGTGTTCTTGATTATGGAGGATCTTGGGAAGATCATCTCCATCTTGTTGAATTTACCTATAACGACAGTTATCGGGTATAATTTCAATCTTCTTTTCATCGTGTCTTAATCCTATCTCATTCTATCTTGTTTTCCTTGTTTCCATGTCTCGTTCCTTTTCGGAGACGAAAAGTTTTGAGTGGGGGAGAGTGTAACAGCCCATAATTCTGTAAATATTTTAAATAAAATTTTATTTCAAAACTTTTATTTTTAAATCATTAAAATTTGAATTTCTGGATTTTTCTATTGTAACTTTGGATTTTGTTTGTTATCTATTTTCTAATTACAATAAAATAAGCATTTTCTGAAATTTTTATATTTTGGTCAACTGAAAGTCAAAGTTTGACCTCAGTTGAAAATTTTAAATTTGAATTTTTAAATTCTAATCTTTTTCTTTGAAAATGTATTTTATTTTAATATTAATTCTGCTTTTCGTTTCGTAAAATTCCGTTTAATACTTTTGAAATTAGATAAAATACAATGTTTTACACGCAATGATTTCTATATTTTATTTTCTCTTTTTCGTATGTTTATTTCTCTAACTTTTATTTTCTATTTTATTTGTATAAACTTTGATTATATTTATTTGAATTTTGATTGGTTTTATTTTCAATAATAGCTTTGGAAATTCAAATAGACATAGGTTACTTGTTTTATTCTTTACCTTTTCCTTTTCCCTTGCCTTTTCATTCTCTCTTTTGTCCTAGCCGATTATTTTATGGCCCATAGCCGTTCATTTTTTTAACCCTAGCCACCTCTTTTATTATTTCACATAAATAGTTTCTCATCTCTCATTTCCTTTTGCATGAAAAATATATACTAGATCTAGTTCCATGGCTTCTCCTTCCTCTTCTTCTTTTTCTATTTTTCGTTTACTTTTTGCTTTACTTCAAGGCTTTCTCGGCCATGACCTCTTGCCGATCACATACACTCCACCACCATTACCATGATCACCTCCACAACCTCATCACCACCCTAAGCATGGCCACGACCACCATGAAGAGTGCATCACCAAAACCATCACCAAATTGATTTAACCCTATCCTAAATCACCATTTTCACCACTTCCTCCTAAATAACCTCGGCCACAACCCTCAAGCACCTCCTCCATCACTTGCCATAACCAGACCTGACCCTTGCCGCACCACCAGACTTGACCATGTTATGAACCCAGACCGAGCACAAGAAGATCATGGCCGAACAAAAATACTTCATCCCCTAGACCTTTAGCCTTCCATCACTTTGTAACTTCCACCTCTTCATATTATTTTGCCATAGACGTGCGTCAAGGCTACTTTGGCCGAACCTACATGCCATAAAAATATCATGGCCAAGCCTATGTGTGGTGTGATCAAGCCCACTTGTCCATGGTCGAGCCACTTGCATTTGTTAAAGCAAGGTTATGACATTTAATTCTTATTCTTTTCATTGTTTTGATGTATAATCTTTGTGTTAAATTATATTCCTATGTTTGTATATTGGTGTTGTTTACAAGATATAGATCTTGACTCTCCATCACTCAAAATATAGTCGTGCTTTGTCATGCCTTTTCATGCTTTGTGGAGTTTGGATGTGTGTTTTGAATTTGATTCTAGCTTTTAAAAGGTGAGTTATTCACTTTAGACATACGTGCTTTTATAACTGTGAAATGATGACAAGTGAATTGTATAAATCAATATGCTATGTTCATACTTGCCTGTGATATATTTATATGATGTTAAATGGTGTTTATATACCTGTTACATCATCTGGTGTGATATTATATGCTATACTGTTATTTTGTTTTCTGTTTATCACACTACAAGTTCCCTATCACTATGGGTTGAAATGATACATACCGGAATGGACATTAGAATAAGAAAAATCATTATGAGCTGAAATGATAGGCTCAAGTGATTTTTATTGTATTTGATTTACTTAGGATTGCGGGTTTGAAATGATAGAATCCAGATTTTTTTTAAATTAAGGATTGAAATGATACATATCCGTATCACTTGACCTACGTTAGAAAATATTATATAGGCCCATGATTATATTTTTAAATAGTATTTTCCTAAAAATTTATTAAGTATTTTTAAATAATATTTCCCTAAAATATTATTAAGTATTTTGAGTTTTATAAATATTTGAAATTTTAACTTAAAATTTGATTCAATGCTTTAATTATAAAGGTGTATTGGTTTTTCTATAAGTTAAACTTTTATAAAGTTAATAATTGATTTTAAGTCGAATTAAAGATCTTTATTGATGATAAATTACTTAATAATTGAATTTGACTTAATATGGAATTTTTAAATCTAACATAGGAATTGTTATGAATTTTACTTTATGAAATGGACAAATTTTGTATAATAAATAATGTATTTTGAACTGATAAAATGGAAAACAGTTTAATTGGACATTTTTTAATAAAATTTATTTAGCTAGAAAATCATGATTAATCGATGTCTAAATGAATTGATCTATAAGGAAAATTTGGTTGTTATATTAACAATGATAAAATGTTCTTTTGTGAAATGTTATGTTTTGTAAAATAAACAGTTATGATTTTTAAATGGAAAAATGTATCTTAAATAATGACTGTACTTGATAGTTGGAAATTGGGTTTTTAAATAAAATTATTAAGTTAAGTAAATAAATGAAAATTTAGTTTTATTTATGAAGTGGGTAATTTTAAAACAAAGTGTTAAGTTATCTATTAAAGTCGAGTTAAGAAAGAATATACTTTTGATCTAACAATAAACCTTAGTTTAAATTGGATATTTATTGATAAAATTTTATTTTATTAAATCATAAGTTGAAGGATATCCAAATGAATATTTTTGAAGCGAAAAATATGATTTTAATAAGTTAAAATGGCTAAAAATTGAAATTTTAATGTGGCTGAAATGTTAGTATAAAATCTGAAATTTTATTGGTAGCAGTTCAGAAATACTGTGGTTTTAGGATAACATTTGCTAAGTGCTATCAATTCTGAAATTTAACTAGGTTCTGAAATAACTAAACACCTTTTACAACACTTTATAAGTGCTGCTGTTTTTGAAATTTAAACTATTTCTGAAAATGAGTAAATAACTACTACAACAATTTATAAATGCAGTTGTTTCTGATCTGTTGTGAATAACTAAACACCTATTACAACACTTTATAAGTGCTACTGTTTCTGAAATTGAGCTGTTTTGAAATAATAACTAAATACCTACCGTAGCACTTTGTAAGTGCTACTTTTTCTGAATTTGACAATGTTTTTGAAATACTAATATATCTACAGTAACACTTTATAAATGATGTTGTAGCTGAAATTTTCAATGTTTTGGAAAATTTAAAATTAAATGAATGAACTTAGAAATGCTACAACTTTGAAATGAATATTATTTGACATTGAATTTAAATGGTTTAAATGAATATTATTTTAAAAGTGTTATGATTTTCTAAGTACTAGGATTTCCAAATGATAATATTTTAAAGGGATATGATAACTTTGAAAGTACTATGGTTTTGGAAATGAATTTACTTGAAATTGAATTTATTTGAGAATCTTTAAATATAGTGATTTAAAACTCATTGAAATTGATGATTAAATAATATGACTTTATAACCTGGTTTTGGCTTAAGGTGGTTGTAAAGGGAATATTTCAAGTTTAAATAAATTGAAAGAAATATTTAGTTATTTGAAATTTGGTTGTATTTAAATGATATATTATTCGATTGGTTTTGAAATGGAAATAACACTATTGTGATATGGTTTTGAAATGGGTAGGATATTTTGGTTTTGGAAGGTATATACTATTTTGAAATAAATGATTTTGAAATAAATATCCATGGGTTATAATAACGTTGGGTTGTTAAAGAGACCAGGATCGGAAGTTGTCATACTCTCTGCCAACTTCAAAAACCACTTTAACAATCGTGTACGCGGTGGAGATTCAAGAATGAAGTAGGATTGTGGCGACGTCCTTTGGGGTATATATGTGGACCCGAATCCCGTGAATTGGCATAAAGTGGCTAAAACATGGGCGATTGACGGGCTAAGAAGTTAGCATCTTTTATCGGACACACTCCTTCGATACCATTCTATTACTTTGTGATTGTTTGGGGCCCTTTGATTTTGGGGGTGTGCTCGAGATGGACAGTAGTTGCCGCTATGCGTTACCACCGGTCCGAAAGTGTAATTGGAATATTTACCCTGGAATTGCCTAGTTGTTTCGCGTCACCTATCCTAGCGCGCCCTGTACAATTTTGGTTTTCTCCCATTGCCCATGGAGTATTTAGGTATCTCCCGATCTGGAGATGCGCTGATACTGGATGGACTACTGGGACTATTACGTGTTAAGGGCTAATGGGTAACCCCTTAATGCTGTTTAAAAGTAAGTTTATTTTACTATAGACATTATTATAATGGCAAAAATCCTAAATGGAAAGTGTTCAATTGGAACATGAAAACGTGAATGAATTGGTCTTAGTTACTCTTCGGGGCAGAGTGGAAGAAGGGAAGAGATTCTCGAACGAAGAAAAGGATCCAATTACTTTACTACATAGTAAATAGTTTAACGGATCCTTAGAGGATGGGTGGTCACAAGAATCCTTTAAGTTACTTGCATTTTATTACAGTTCACTTGAGTTAGTTTACATTGTATAAGCATGTATGTCCTGACTCGAGTGTTTTGTGTTTTGCTTTACGCTCGGGTCAGACTGAGTGATACAACATTAGGGACTCACCTTTTGAGTTGGAGCTTTGCTTGAAGATCCAGCTATCTGTTTCGCTTCCAGCTATCTAGTTGATTCCAGCTATCTGGTTGATTCAGTGGTGTATTCTGACTTACACTTGATTATCATATCGAGACTTCTGTTGTATCTTTTTTAACTTTGATGTACATTTATATAGTAGCTTCATGAACTACTATCTCTTTGCTTCCGCTGCATTACATTATTCTATGTCTATGATTCTGTGATTTATTTATTTGCTGTATATTTTGATATTTGCGAAATTTAAATTAAAAGTTCGGTATTTTAAATTATTCAAGTCCGACATGCGCGGATGCGAATGGTTGAAAGTAGCAGGTCATTACACCATCTCTCCTCCACAACTCTTCACCGGTGAACATTGGTGACTCTAGACTGAAAGGGAAGAGATGTAACTACTAGAAGCAACCTTCTTCAACTATATAAACGAGAATCAAGAAGGATCAAAGTACTTTAACTAATTCACTCGACTCTCTATCTTGATAATCTCTTGTTCTAATCATCCACTTGCTATCTAATCTGCAAATCTAAGATCATACACTTCCATACTCTCCCGAAAAATATTGTATTCAATAATTCAAGAGATATAGGAAGTTCAATTGTACTATATAGTCAAAATCCGTGTAATAGAGAACACATTCTTGACAAAGAAACTCTGCTATTGTTAACCTGTTCCTCCAGGTGTATTGAGGGTTATTTTGTGAAAGGAAATTTCGAAGAGAACCTTCGGGACTGGACGTAGGACGGGAGGTCCGAACCAGTACAAAATCCCTGGTGTGATTATTCTTATTTACATACTTTACTATTGTTACACTATAGTTTAAATTAGCCATATACTTGTCATTTGTATGATCGATCCACCATAATATAGACTTTCAATTGGTATCGGAGCTTGGTTTGATCAAAAGTATTGTAACAAGTTTTTGAATCACTAATATGGCAAGTATTTTCAAGAAGGTCAATCTACCGCACGTCCCCCATTATTTAATGGCTCCAACTATGCATATTGGTCAACCCGTATGCGTATTTTTATGGAAGCCAATGGTCTAGAAATATGGTGTAACAACCCGCATATTTTACGATTGTATATATAAATATTTTATTTAAATATAGCATCGTTAGTCGGATTATAGTCCGAAATGCTACTTTTTGCAAACTATCAAATTAGGACTCGAGAGCACTTCCATTGAGTTCAAAATGGCGTTTGCGACCTTTTTGAGTATAAACATCGATATGTTTGGAGCTAGCTAAAATTTCGACCTTTTCACTTAGGGTTTTGGGTTTGAGTTTCAGCCTATTAACCTAACATATCAACCCAACTCCACTCCACTCCTCTTCATTCCTTCATAATATTTCCTACAACTCAAGCTTTAGCAAAAATGGTGAAGAAGATTGAAAATTAAAATCCTAAGCCCTAGTTTCTTTAGCAAATCCAAGTTTTAGCTCCAAATTCAAAGAGAAGCTTAGGTAAGCATCTCCTTCTTCTTCTCCATATCAATCTCTCTCCAACTTCAGAAGTTTCCTATAACCTAATTTGGGAAATATTGCTTATTATCTTAGATTGGGGCTTTTAGAGTTGAGATTGAAGAGTGGTTGATCCTCCTTTGTTTTTAAAACTTCTTCTTCCTTGTTTTTGTGTAAAAGGTGAGATTTTTATCTCACATCTATGTCTTTATCTATCTTTGTGGTTAGGTATGAATTCCTAATGATCATTTGCTTTTGATTTGAATTGATTTGGTGATTTACTAATTTTTGGATTTGAAGTCCAATTTTGTGAAAATCCTACTAAGGATGTTTGGATATGTTGTTTGTGGTGTATCGAAGAGCCTATAAGGCCGGGTTGTCGCTTGGCGTAAATCCTTAGTCGCCGTTGCTCGCTCGATCGCCTCCGAAATCATTTGGCCATCATGGCCTAGGCAAACTGTTGCCCTTAATAGGAGTTCAGATGTCTGGATACCAATGCCAGACGTCTAATTTTGCCTCCTGGAGGAATTATACACGGAAGAAAAATAAAAAATGGCAGTGATTAATTTCAAACGTCTGAATTATCATTTCAAACATCTGAAAGGAGGTCAGACATCTGATTTGAGATTTCAGACGTCTGGTTGGTTTTCTGGAATATTTCTAGAAACCAAAACCAGACGTCTGGATCAACCCCTCAGACGTCTGGATCTGTGCATATTTGCCTATTTGCCTAATTTTTAATAAAACTCCAATGTTAATCGATTTTTGGTCGATCCGACTAGTTCTTATCACTATTATCGACTTTGATGACTTCTTTCTTTAGATTTTTGGGAATATCCATTTTGATGGATTTGGTATTGATTTCATTGGGTTTAATTCACGTCTTCGTATGTGAATCTTTGGTGATAGATTTTTTATACAATCCTTTCTGTGGCTTGTCACTTTAAAATGCAAAGGTTTCAATACTAGTAGTAAATATTCAAATCCTTTCACAAAGATGATTTCAACTATTTTTTTGATACAAAATTAGCTTTTAAAACCATTTTCCAATCTATTAGTATGCACAAACCTTTACTTCATTCGTTTGAGAAATCAAATTAAATGGCTTAGTAAAACAAGTGGTATGAAACGCTTGCGTTTACTTCGTCGGTTAATTTTTGGACTTGTTCGATTGAAACTCTTGTGACAATTTGTGAGTGGGAATCTACAATTGTTCGTAAATATTTAAGTTAAACCAGTGGTTATGGAACATGAAGCTAAACTCATTTATTTACTACCTTAGTGTAATTGACACTTCTTGATGATCGATGATAATCACTTTGTGGTTTAGTCTAGCAATGTGCGATGTCTCTTTGTCTACAAGGAAGACTAAAACCCGTTTCTGTGGAGCTTCGGCTCAAAATTGGTGGGGTAGTGACCCATGATCTTCGGGCCTTTTTGTGGGGCCTCGGCTCAAAATTAATGGTTAGCAACCATGAAATAGCGTTCCGTTTTGTGATACACGTGTGGGCGAGTTTTCATGCTTCCGTTTTGTGATAGGCCTCCCCCTTTTGTGATTTTTGGATTTCTAATTGATGATTTCTAGAATTTGTGTCCCACCAATTTTAGTGATTTACATTGATGAGTTTATCAATATTTGTGCATTAGTGAATTTGTGTTTCAACAACTTTTACGATTGGCATTGAGATGTTTGCCAATATTTGTGACTTGGTGAATAAAAATAAAGAATATGGTTTTCTTTTTGATCTATGAGAAGATTCTTGTGATACTGAATAATCTCCGGTTGATTTTCAAATGCATACTTATCACAGTATGACATTATTGTTATCATACGTTTTTGTCATATCTCTTATTCTATCTCATTTTTATCTGATATGTATAGCTAGACTGATCCGTTTATTATTTTCTTATTAAATAATACTTGGGTCAGACCGAGATGTTACAGGTGCTTCTGCTTGACTCCTTATCTGGGATCATCATTATCTGACTTTTGTCTAACTGCATTAAATTGGTAGTTTTTGTTGTCATACATTCGAGATAAAGACTCCTTGATGTATACATACTCTTTGGTGTAGCACTTGTATCTATTCTTTTGTGATATTGTGGATCTTATTCGACCACTACTCTGATGTACACTTATATGTGTTATATTCATATCTGTTTCCACCTTTGTGATACTGTGACTGATTTGTGTTATGCTTACTTCTATATTTGTTTCCGAAGACCATATAGCCACTGTGTAATAGCTTTGAGTTTGTTTCGGTATGTCGGATTTCCTCTTTAAATGAAATGCATGTTATACTATCTGACATTTCGGTGCTCGCACAAAGCAATTACACGGATGGTCGCTCCTCAACTGCCTTATTCTTCGTGCTAATTGACGACATTATTCGTAGTGTCCTTGGCTAGCGTGAGTATAGAGGTGGGGCGTCACAGAATGGTATCAGAGCCAAACTTCGAAACAATGTTGAATATTCTAGCAAGGATCATCGTCCTAAGTTCTTCTTAGGAGTCGTGCCCTAGGATTTTCTTCGAGTCATTGGACCCGTTCTATCCTATTTTCTTTGTGATGTCTTGTTTTATCAATCATGATTGTTTGATATTCATTCTGAGATTAACCTTTTTCTTCTTCTTTCTTTCTTTCTTTCTTAAAGAAGAGAAATGGTTAGACCAGGCCGTCCTAGCGCCGGTCAATCTAGTGCTACTCCTCAGGATGGAGTATTTATGTCCGCCCAACAACTTTTTGATCTGGTAAAGAATGCTTAAGCCGTCAGAGCCATTCCAGAGCCTACTCACCCAAAATTCGAATTTGCACGCCTGTGTACTGATTACAAAAATTTCGGTGGAAAGCCGTTCAGGGGTTCCGAGGGAGTTATCGAAGTCCAAGCTTGGCTTAGAACATGCGATCGCATCTTTTCTCGCATAAATCTTATTGACCTTCATCGAGTCCAAGTGGCTTCTAGCATGCTCCAAGAAAGAGCATTGGATTGGTATGAACTTCTTATTTCTGAAATTATTGAAACGGATCTTACTTGGGAGCAATTTCAGGAAAGATTTGTATAGAAATTTATGCCGGAAGCTGAAAAGGTAACTTTGGCCCGGTGTTTCATAGACCTTGTTCAAGGTGAATCTTCTGTGAAGGACTACGTTGCATCTTTCAAATCTCTTTCTAAATTCGGGGCTGAATATATAAATACCTCATTGAAGAGAAATCAGACGTTTTTCTGTGGCTTGAATAAGAATCTTAAAAAGCCTTTACTTCTGTAGTTGGAAGTTTCTTTTGATCGGCTTGTTGATATCGCTCTTCGACTTGAAGAGGCGGATAAAGAGAGTGATGTTGAAGTTGGGAGTGCCAAACCGAACTTCAACAATAACAAGAAGAGGCCTAATAAGTTCAAAGTCCTTATCCCAATAAGAAAGGGAAGCAAGCAACTCTGATAGCAAAGACTCCTACCTCTAGTGGAGGGCAATGCTACAATTGCGGTTCTAAGGACCATTATGCAAATAAGTGTTCAAAGCCCCTTGCTTTTCGCTATTGCAAAAGTTCGGGTCATTATATATATGTATGTCTCAAACTTTAAAGCAAGAAGGAGGGAAAGCTAAATGTTGTGCAAGCCCCTAGTAACACTTCTCATGGTCAAGGTATTTCTCATTCTATACTTGATGGCATTATTATGTTTCATGACCAACCTATTTGAGTTCTTTTTGATACGGGTGCATCCCATTCTTTTATACCAAAAGAATGTGTTGATACTTTTTCTTTGAGTGTTATGGCTTTAATGACTTCTTTGAAAATTACGAATCCGGTTGGTGGATCTGCAACACTATGTTTTCTTTGTAAAGATGTCGAGATTATTTTGTGTGGATTTTTCTTTCCGAGCCGATTTACATGTCATGCGTTACTTAGGATTCGGAATGATTTTGGGAATGGATTGGCTTAACTGATATGAAGCCTATATCTTATGTCCTGAGCAGACTATTCATCTTCGACACCCTCAATCTGTTAAGTAGATTTCTATTGTTCTTAAAGATTCGGATTCCAACTTGACAACATCTTTATATTCTTTAAATCCCTATGATGACGATAATGACTATGAGGAAGATGTTATTTCTTGTATTCACGTTGTTCGTGAATTTTTCGACATATTTGAGCCCGTTTTAGGATTACCACCTAGGGGAGCAATGGAGTTCAGAATTAATCTAATTCCTAGAGCTTTACCTATTACTCGCCCTCCTTATCGTATGTCCAGTAAAGAAAATGAGGAGATGCGCAAATAATTATCCAAATTGGAAGAGAAGCAATTTATTAATTCTAGTTCTCTCCTTGGGGAGCTTCGACTATTTTTGTGAAGAAATCCAATGGTACACTTAGGCTTTGTGTTGACTACCGCAAGTTTAATGATCTTACCATTAAGAATAAATATCCTTTACCTCAGATTGATGATCTGTTCGATCAACCTAGTGGTGCTAGAGTCTTTTCATGGTTGGACTTAGCAACCGGTTTTCATCAGCTTCGTATTGCAAAGGATATCATTCCTTTGACATCATTCCGTACACGTTATGGATCTTATGAATGGCTTGTTATGCCATTTGGTTTAACGAATGCTCCAGCTTATTTCATTAACCTTATGAATCGAGTTTTCAAAGACTTCCTCGATCGATTTGTTCTCATCTTCATAGATGATATTCTTGTTTATTCTAAAACCGAGGAAGAGCATGAAAAACATCTTCGGATTATGTTGGAAACTCTTAGGAGCAATCAATTAAAACCAAAATTTTCTAAGTGCCATTTTTGACAATCTCGTATGAAATTTCTCGGTTATATTATTTCTGAATCCGGAATCTCCATGGACACTTCAAAGATTGAAGCGATTCAAAATTGAAAGAGACCGGAGAGTGTTACGGAAATCCGTAGTTTTCTTGGATTGGCGGGTTATTACCGTCGATTCATAAAATACTTTTCTAAAATTGCCTTTCCTTTTACTAGATTGACAAAGAAAGGAGTTAAATACGTTTGGTCGGACAAATATGAAGCTTCTTTTCAGAAATTAAAAGAACTCCTTTCCGGTGCTCCTATTCTTGTGATTCCCGAAGGGAACCAAGATTTTATTGTTTATACCGATGCTAGTCGGGTTGGATTGAGTGCCATTCTTATGCAAAGAGAATGTGTTATTGCTTATACTTCTAGGTAATTAAAGCCTGCCGAGACTAGATATGCCACTCATGATTTAGAGCTCGCGACTATTGTCTTCGCACTTAGAATTTGGCGTCATTATCTTTTGGGAGAAAAATTTGTTCTCTATACCGATCATAAATCTTTGAAGTATTTATTTTCTCAAAAGGAACTTAATCTGCATCAACAATGTTGGTTCGAGTTCCTTGCATCTTATGATCTTGATATTCTTTATACTCTCGGAAAGGGAAATCGTGTTGCCGATGCCCTTAGTCGTAAGCAACAAGTGGTTGTTTCTATGATGATATCCAAATGGAATGATCTAGAGACTTTATCCACTTGTGAGATTCGAGATCGTGAATCCAATTTATGTGCATCTCTCGTTTTATGTAGCCTTGAGGCTCATCCCTCTCTTTTAGACCGCATTCTTGAAGCTCAAAAGCTAGATCCCAAATTGGCTCTTTTTAGCCAAAGTTGTAAGGATAAAATTGATATTGAAGGTTTGAAAGACCTTGATATTGATGCTCGTGGCGGTATTCGAAAATTTGGTGGACTTATCATGCAAAATATTAGTGATCTTCGTAAAGACATTTTAGAAGATTCTCATCGTTCTAAATTTACCATTTACCCTGGTAGTAGCAAAATGTACGCGGATATGAAGCGACTTTATTATTGGGATGGAATGAAATCTGATATTGCTAACTTCATTAAGCATTGCATGGCTTACCAACTCGTTAAGACCGAGCATCAAAGGCCTGGTGGGTTATTGCAACCTTTGGACATTCCAATTTGAAAGTGGGATCAGATTACCATGGATATTATTGACGGTCTTCCCCGTTCTCGTTCGGGCCATGATAGCCTATGGGTGATAGTTGATAGACTTACAAAATCCGCCCATTTTATTCCCGTTCGGTCCAAGCGGACCGTACCTCTTTTGGCCAAGCTCTTTATTAAAGAAGTTGTTAAATTGCATGGAGTCCCTACTTTCATTGTTAGCGATCGTGATCCATTGTTTACTAGTGGATTTTGGAAGAGTCTTTTAAAAGCTTTGGGAACGAAGCTTAATTTCAGCACCGCTTATCATTCTCAATCTGATGGACAAACCGAGCATGTGAATCAAACTCTTGAAGATCTTCTTTGTGCATGTGTTCTTGATTTTGGTGGAAGTTGGGAAGATCATATCTCTTGTTGAGTTTTCCTATAAAATAGCTTCTAATCTAGTACTGGTATGGCATTTTTCGAGGCACTCTATGGAAGGCCATGCCGATCTCCTTCTTGTTGGCTTGAGGCCGGTGAGAAGCTGGTTTTAGGTCCAGATTTTATTCGTGATTCCACAGAAAAGATTGACCTTATTCGTCATAGGGTGAAAGAAGCTCAAAGTAGGCAAAAATCCTATGCCGGTAACTGAAGGAGGAAATTAGAATTTTCTGTGGGAGATTTTGTGTTTATTCGTGGTTCCCCTATGAAGGGTGTTGTGCGTTTCAGTCGATCTGGAAAATTAGCACCTCGATATATTGGTCCATTTCCCATCACCGAGCGTATTGGTTCCGTGGCTTATCACCTTTTATTACCGGCTCATATTTCTGCTATTCATGACGTATTCCACGTCTCTCAATTACGGAAATGCCTTCAAGATTCCGATTCTATTCTTGAGCCCAGTGTTGTGGAAGAAATTGAAGTTTCGCCTAATTTGACTTATGAGCAACATCCTATTCGTATTATTGCTTCGGAAGTAAATACCTTCGAAATAAAGATGTTCCTCTTGTGTAAGTTCAATGGTCCTCAAATCCTAAGGATTTCTCTTGGGAATCTACATAATTCAACGAGCGAACACGTCCGGACTTACTCTCTCGTGCTCTTTAAGGTGAACTTCTTATTTCAAATTTCTTTTGTGTTGATATGCTTTTATGGTTGTTACTTTTTATCTTCTTCTTAAATATTGCGAGGACGCAATTTCTTTAAGGAAGGGAGTCTGTAACAACCTGCATATTTTACGATTATATATTTAAATACTTTATTTAAAAATAGCATCGTTAGTCGGATTATAGTCTGAAATGCTACTTTTTGCAAACTGTCAAATTAGGACTCGAGACCACTTCCATTGATTTCAAAATGGGGTTTGCGACCTTTTTGAGTATAAACATCGATATGTTTGGAGCTAGAAAAAATTTCGACCTTTTCACTTAGGGTTTTGGGTTTCAGCCCATTAACCTAACATATCAACCCAACTCCACTCCACTCCTCTTCATTCCTTCATAATATTTCCTACAACTCAAGCTTTAGCAAAAATGGTGGAGGAGATTGGAAATTAAAATCCTAAGCTCTAGTTTCTTTAGCAAATCCAAGTTTTAGCTCCAAATTCAAAGAGAAGCTAAGGTAAGCATCTCCTTCTTCTTCTCCACCTCAATCTCTCTCCAATTTCAGAAATTTTCATAACCTAATTTGAGAAATATTGCTTATTATCTTAGATTGGGGCTTTTAGAGTTGAGATTGAAGAGTGGTTGATCCTCCTTTGTTTTCACGCTTCTTCTTCTTCGTTTTTGCGTAAAAGGTGAGATTCATATCTCACATCAATGTCAATATCTATCTTTGTGGTTAGGTATGAATTCCTAACATCTATTCATGATCATTTGCTTTAGATTTGAATTGATTTGGTGATTTACTAGTTTTTGGATTTGAAGTCCAATTTTGTGAAAATCCTACTAAGGATGTTTGGATATGTTGTTTGGGGTGTATCGAAGAGCCTATAAGGCCGGGTTGTCGCTTGGCGTAAATCCTTAGTTGCCGTTGCTCGCTCGATCGCTCCCAAAATCATTTGGCCGTCATGGATGAAACGACCCGACTTTCTTACCACATAATATCACATCATTTTTAAGAAAGAAAGGGATAGAAAAGAGAATAGAAAGAAGAGAAGAAAGGAACAACACATCAGAATCTAACAGCGGAACGAATAAATTATATTGCTCACATAAATATATCATAGTTTACAACAAATATCAGAGTTACACAGACATACATCACATACTAGACAGTTATAAACACCTGTCTAGTTATTACAACTCAATACAACATAAGAAACGACTCAGAGAAAACTACACAGCGGAATACTCTATATATCTACACGCAGAAGCCTCCTGCTCCATTTGCTCCTCCACAATTCGTCAAAGCAAACCTGAATCCTAACCTGAATACCTTGACTACTCATAAAAATTTGAGTACCCAAGAGTTTATGAAAAACAAAAATAAACTCCGGGTCAGACATGGGTCTGGTGTGAGTAACATGTTAAAGTTGCTTAACTTCCAAAAACCTTTTTGAAAGAAAGGTATCACATAAGACTTCCCACACATAAACATGGAAAAGCTTTTACCTTACGCTAACCAAAACATTTGATAGAAAATCCGATGATATTATAATAGTGTCTAGGGTTTTCAAATAAATAAGAAATAGCTCAAATTGTTACATTCATTAAATTCCAGCTACTAGCCACAAAAGTGGGTAATACAATCAAAACTGTTGGCACTTATTGGATTTTGGATTCCATACAATGGCAGGGCTACTGGGGTACCGCCCGTCACAGTACGTGGCCTAGATCACCGTACCGAGGAGTACTCCCACTCCCCTGCAACACAAGGCCCGACCCATTCCTTACTGAATAGTTCCGAACAAGATAACCCCGACGGTTGGAGCTCAAAAACCATCCACACAGCCGAAATAAAAAGGGACCTCTAGACAGGGGTAAATCTCACTCTAAGTGGGGGCTACCCACGAAGCCTTGCTGCACCTCCCCTGTTTTATCCATTCCCGGTTGATGAGGCTTGAGGCTACGATTACCTTTATAGGACATATCATCTTAGAATGCTCATCGTCCACCTGACGATGTTCTGAAAGCATTCAATTCATACAAGTTCGTTCCGGGTTCGAATGAAACCGAAGGCATTATCTCGTTGCACTCATATTGGAATCACCCTCAGAGTCAACGATAATAACCCTTGCACTCTAAACCACCATCTCGAATCTATAAGTACTATTCCATCAAACTCATTACGGAACCACCCACAGAGTTATATTGACTTATAGTCCTTACACCTCGAGTCTTCACAAAGCTCCACTTTGATTCACGACCTAACGTTATTTGGAATCGATGTGGTTTTTGGATATCCAAATATGGAAACCCGATCCCGGTCTCATCGAAATCCAAAGCGTGTCTTTTAGGTCCAAGTTGTTTTAAAGGTTTTAAAAAAATTCAATACAGTATCTATATACACACAGATAGATAATTCATAAATCATAACTGATAATCAACATTATCACATAACAGGTAACCCACATTATCAATATCAAATAGATATTCCATATATCATCATCACAATAGATAACCTATGTTATCATCACAATACAATCAAGTCATTTATACCACACAATATCATTTATCTCATCACTGAGATCACAAAGCATCCAAGACAATCAATGACATCCATTCATACATAAGCAATTATTTATTCATCATCAATACAATTAATTTAAAATTGAATTAAATTAACTATCTCTATCACTAATTAATTTAAAGTGAATTAAATTAATTACTTTATCTATAATTAATTTAATTTAAATAAAATTAATTACTTCACCAATATAAATCTTGCTTTCTCAATCATTTAATTGATTGCAATCAATTAATCACTTTAATTAATCACTCTTGATTAATTATCCTTAATTACAGTGATGTAATTATCCTTAATTAACTTCATAAATTAATTATTCTCAACCAAATAGTAATTAACCTTAATTACTCAATTAATTAATTTATCATAATTAATTAAATTAATTCTTAATTAATTACATTAATTAATTACCTTTAATTACTTATTATTGATTAATTAATCATTATTAATCAACTTTAATTACATCATTAATTAAAATAATTAATGATCTTTAATTATTAATTACCTTAAGTAATTAACTTATAATTATTAATCATCACAAATTAATTACATATAGTAATTATCTAGCTTAATTACTATATTAAATAAATTAATTATCCTTTTATTTATTATTTAATTAATCTCTTGATTAATTATTAAGTAATTAACCCAAATTACCTCATTCTTAAACATCTCCACTTAATCACAACCTGAAATTATTAATTAATTACTTAACTAAGTAATTTCCCAAATCATTTATTACATAAAGTAATTATTTATAAAACCCAAGTGCTTAAAATTAATTAAACTTAATTAATTAAAATAAACAATCTCATTAAACTAAATTAATTACATTAAGTAATTAATTTCTTAATTACTTTACTAAGTAATTATACCCAAACCATTCATAAATGATTATTATTAAATTAATTAATCTAATTAATTATAAAAATTAATCACATTAATTAATTATTTAAATAATCCTAGTTAATGACCTTCATTAACCCTTCTCTAATTATTTTTATTAAGTAATTAGCTGAGATTAATTACAAATTTAATTATCTTTAATTATCTATAATTTAAAGTCTAATTTAAATAAATTAACCTTGATTAAAACTTAATTACTTAATTAATAATATTCATTCATCATTAATTAATAATTTAATTAATGATCTTAATTATAAATTGATTAATCATTAATCAATTATTAATTCCAAATTCAATTAACTAATTAAATTAATTAATTAATCTTAATTACCTTGTTAATTAAATTAATCCTGAAATATAAATCTTAATTTAAATTTCATAAACATAACTTAATTATGTTTAAAACAATTTAATTCAAAACAAAGTACTTTTGAAATTACCTTTAAATTCCAATTTAAATTCAAGTTTAAATAGAATAATTTTAAAACTAATCAAAGTTTTAAATAATTTAAAACTTTCTAAATTGCAAATCAAACAAATGCTATATAAAATTTTAAAGTTAAATTCATTTCAAAACTTTTAATAATTTAAATTTTCACTTTAATTTAAAACTTCAAATTTAAACCTTCTTTAAAAATTTAAAACTGAAATTCAAATTTAACTTTTGAATTTCCAGATTTTAAACAAACTTCAAATCTATTCATATTTTTAAAATCCCATTACTAAAAGTTTAAACTATTTTACAACATGAAATAGTTAATTAAGTTAAATTTTGAAACTTTTATTTTATTTTAAAAACTGGAATTTAAATTTAAACCAGAAATTCAAACTTGAATTTGAATTTGAACTTAAACTTTACTTTAACAAAACTACAGATTTTTAAAATCCTTAAAAAGAAATCCCAGATTTTAAAAACAGGTTTCAAAACCTGGATATTGCAGTGACCCGAGAAACCTAAATTTCTACTTCGAGTCAAATGCATCACTACTCCGAGTTTCCTATCTACCTGCTTTGAGTGAAATCTCAGACCTACCCTGCAACCCCCCAAACCCAAATATACTTCACCAGAATTCATCGCCGTGCATATGCACGGCGACCACCGCCTCTGCCGATCATCATTGATGATCCAATACTTCCAAAAAACCTATGAATGCCCACATAAACCCTCAGCTCGAACAAAAGAACAAGAATTCAAAAATTTAGCTTTACAAACCTAAACCTGAAACATGTTTTCAGGTTTTAGTCCCAACCTGTCAGCGGAAAATTCTTGTCGCTCCGACCATTTGAGGTCCACCCATTTCACCCTCGAGCTCCTTCATTCACCTACTACATATTTCCCAAATACCAGAATACTCGATCCATCCAACACTTCTCACTGACCCAATCTTTAACCCCAGTCCAAAACTAGGGTTTAAAAGTTTAAATTCAAACTGCAACTATCCTACCCAATATAATCCTCATTTCTGATTTTTCTATGGATCTATGATCCTTACTCTATAGCCCAGAAAAATTTCCAAGTTTCTCAAGTCACAGATTACATGAATTTTTCTCAAATTCATTTTTGGTTCAAGAATAAACTACCACTTAATCAAACCTCTAAAAATCCTACTACTTGATTTAAAAATCAAGTTCCAGTTTAAATATTTGATTTGTACTACTGAATTATCATATTAATTGGATTGGGTTTGAAAAATATTTAAACATACATGATGATTCGGGTTTTACAAAGGCAATACTCTGCACATTAACCTACTTAAATTTTTTAAATATTAACTTAAGAAAATAAACAGCTTTACTTTATAACTGTCATTATATCAGGAACAAATTTAGTAATAAGTATTTAATAACATTATGGGTGCTTGTAAAATCAGAGAAATAGAACAGGAAATTGAAAAGAAAGAAACAGTTTGCACACCAAAAATATTCATATCAACAGTTATTTATAACATAAGAATTTAGCTATATTTTTTCTTAATAAACTAGTATGCAACCTGTTTAAAATTTTAAAGTTAAAATTTATTCACCTTTTTATTGAATGCAGACCTCTGTTGTTCATTAGAAATTTTGCAGAAAAATGAATATGCAGGCTTGACCCTGTTTAATATCTGAGTTGCAATCCTGATGAAATGCTCATGCTCCATACTCTAATCACTTGCATGCAGATGTGGATGCAACTATTAATTCCTCAAATGCATGCAGATGAATTTTCATGTTTTCAAATCCATTCCAGGACTTAAAAGCAGAATGCAGGCTCTCTTTGATTTTGAGTAATATGCAGATTGAATATGGTTTTGGGGTCTTCTGATTAAGGTTTGAACAATCATGTGACGCCCCACCTCTATACCCACGCTAGCCAAGAACATTACGGTGAATGCTGTCAACTAGCACGGAGAATAAGGCTGTTGAGGAGCGACCATCCGTGTAATTGCTTTGTGCGAGCATCGATATGTCAGATAGTATAACATGCAATTCAAGTGAAAATCCGACATGCCGACACAAACTCAAAGCTACTACACAGTGGCTATAATATCTTCGAAAATAAATATAGAAGTAAGCATAACACAAATCAGTCACAGATAATTCATATCATAAAGGCGGAAGAAGATATGAATATAACACATGAAAGTGTTCATCAGAGTAGTGGTCAAAAAAGATCCATAATAATACAAAGGAATGGATACAAGTGCAAGACAAAAGAATAAGTATACATCATAGAGTCTGTATCTCAAATGTATACAACAAAAACTACTAATCTAGAGTAGTTAGCCAAAAGTCAGAAGATGGTTCCAGATAGGAAGCCATGAGGAAGCACCTGTAAAATCTCAGTCTGACCCGAGTATTATTTAAGAAGAAAATAATAAACGGATCAGTCTAGCTATAAATATCAGATGAAGTGATATATAATAAGAGATATGACATATACATATAATAATCACAACGCCAAGCTGTGATAAATAGGTAATTGAAAATCAACAAGAGATTAATCAATATCACAATAATCTACACAAGATAAAAAGGAATGTCATACTCCTAATTTCATTCACCAAGCCACAATAAATGACATATATATCAATGCCCATCGTAAAAGTTGGTGAAACATAAATTCCAGAAATCCACACACGAAATCCAGAAATCACAATAAAAAGGATGGCCAATCCAAAAAAATAAGCCAGAGCTCCTCCAGACAGGGTATAGTCCCCCATTGCGGACATTGAGCCGAAGCTCCTCCTGGTGAACCGAAGTTCCTCCTGACAGGGTATAGTCCCCCATTGCGGACATTGAGCCGAAGCTCCTCCTGGTGAACCGAAGTTCCTCGTGACAGGGTATAGTCCCCCATTGCGGACTTTGAGCCGAAGCTCCTCCTGGTGAACCGAAGTTCCTCATGACAGGGTATAGTCCCCCATTGCGGACTTTGAGCCGAAGCTCCTCCTGGTGAACCGAAATTCCTCGTGACAGGGTATAGTCCCCCATTGCGGACTTTGAGCCGAAGCTCCTCCTGGTGAACCGAAGTTCAATAAAAACGACGTACAGTCCTCTACGTGGACAAAGAGACATTGCACAATGCTAGTCTAAACCATAAAATGATCGTCTTGATCAAAGAGAAGTGTCAATTACAATAAGCTAGTAAATATATGAGCTTAGCTTCATGTCCCATAACCACTAGCTTAACTTAAATATTTACGAACAAATTGTAGATCTCCACTAGAAAATTGTCACAAGAGATTCAATCGAACAAGTCCAAGAATTAACCGATGAAGTAAACGCAAGTGTTTCATACCACTTGTTTTACTAAGTCGTTTAATTAGATTTCTCATACGAGTGAGGTAAAGGTTTGTATATACTAATAGATTGGAAAACGGTTTAAGAAAAGATCTTTGTTATTGAAAATAGAGTTGAAATCGTTTGATGAAAGAGTTTTGATATTTACTACTAGTATAGAAAACCTTTATATTTTTAAAGTGACAAATCACAAAGAAGATTGTAATAACAATCAATTCAGTAAAATTCACATTCGAAGACGTGAATAAAATCCAAAGAAACCGATAAAGAATCCATCGAACTGGATATTCAAAAATCCCTAAAAAGGAGTCATCAAAGTCATAATAAATGATAACAACAAATAGGATCATCACGAGTCGATTTAAATTGGAATTCTCAAACAAAAAGGCTAGAAGGCAAAATCACAACAGTTTCAGACGTCTGAAACAAGTGGTTCAAACGTCTGAATCTGGAAATATAAAAATTTCCAGAACACAATTCAGACGTCTGAATCAAGTGTTTCAGACGTCTGAATCAAGTGTTTCAGACGTCTGAAATAGGCATATTTTAGCCTATTTCCTTTCTGGTTCCAAATTAACTAATTCAGACGTCTAAAACCATATATTCAGACGTCTGAATCTGGAAATAGAAAACTTTCCAGATAATATTCAGACGTTTTAATATCACGTTTCAGACGTCTGAATCTGGGGTTCAGGGCATTCCCTGAACCTAGGCCAAAAATGGCCAAGCGAATATCGGAAACGATCGAACGAGCAAATGGCGATGACTAAGGAATTACGTCGAACGACAACCCAGCCTAAACGGCTCTTCGATACGCCTCAAATATCAATGTCCAAATATCCATAATAGGATTTTCATAAATTAGACCAAAACACAAAAAATTGGAATTTACACAAAATCAATCCAAACCAAAATCAATTGCACATGAATAAGTGTTAGGAATTCATACCTAACAATCGAAGATAATTCATAGACTTAGATGTGAGATTAAAAATCTCACCTTTGAACCCAAATCAATGAAGAAGAAGCTTTAAAAACAAGCTAGGATCAATTCCTCTTCAATAACAACTCAAGAAGCTTCAATCTAAGCTTAAAAGAAAAACATTTCCTAAATTAGGTTTAGGGAATTTCTGAAATCAAAGAGAGAACGAGTTGGAGAAGATGAAGAGAAAGCTTACCAATGGGTTCTCCTATTAGTTTGGAGCTAGAGTTTGATTTGCAAAAGGAAACTAGGGTTTGGAGTTTTAATTTCCTCTTCCACTCTCCATTAATATAAAAGCTTGAGTATTAGGAAATGAGGAATGAAGTAATGAAGAGGAGAAGGGGTTGGGACTGAATACATAAGTGGCTCAGCCCAAACCAAAGTCATAAGCGGGAAAAAGTAGCAAAAATCAACTATCTCCAAACATATCGAAGCTTATACTCAAAAAGGTCGCAAACGACATTTTAAACTCAATGGGGGTGGTCTCGAGTCCTAATTCGACCATATGCAAAAAGTAGCTTTTCGGACTAACATCCGACCAACGATAAAATATTTAAATAAAATATTTAAATATAAAATCGATAAATATGCGGGTTGTTACAGACTCCCCCTTAAAGAAATTGCGTCCTCGCAATAATTAAGAAGGAAATATAAGAAGTAACAACCATAGAAGCATATTAACACAAAAGAAAATTTGAATCAAGAAGTTCACCATAAAGAGCACGAAGGAATAAATCCAAAAGTTTTCGTTCGATGGATTCTCAAGATTTCACAAGAGAAATCCTTAGGATTTGAGAACCATTGAACTTCTATCAAAAAGAATATCTTTATATCGAAGGCGCTCAACCTCCGAAGCAATGATGCGAATAGAATGTTGCTCAAAAGTCAAATTTGGTGAAACTTCAATCCCCTCAATAACAATGGGCTCAAGAATGAAAACCGGAATCCCTAAGGCATTTCCGTAGATAAAAGACGTGGGGAACGTCAAGAATAGAAGAAAATTGAGCCAGTGCATCAAATAATTTGGGACATCAGTGTAGTACAAAAACGGTACGCCTAATGAACCAAAGCCCGAATAATTTCGGAACGCCGACGTAGTACAAAAACAGTACGTCCAATGAACCGACAAACCGGAACAATGATGTAGTATAATAACAGTATATCCGATGAACCGAACACCATAAAAGAACATCAGATGCGAGTCCATAAAAAGAAATGAGATGAAACTCAATAAAACGAAGTACATCAAAACATTCGATGAACTTGGCAAAGAGATAATTCCATTCAGACATCATCAAAGAATCAACACTTGTTGCCTACGACAAAACGTATTGGCAACATGATTTCCCTTCCAGGAATAAAAAGAATATCAAGATCATAAGATGCCAGGAACTCGAGTCAACATGGAGTTCCATATGAGAAAATAATTATTCCAAAGATTTATGATCGAGATAGAGAACAAATTTATCATCCAAATGTGATGATGCCAAAATCCAAAAGTAAAAACAATAGCCGAGAGAACCAGATCATGAGTGGCATATCTAGTCTCGATAAGCTATAATGAGTTAGAAGCACAAGAGATAGCATGTTCTCCTTTTCAAGATAACGGCATCCAAACCAATACGACTAATATCGGTACAAATAGCAAAGTCTTGGTTCCCCTTCAGGAATCATAAGAATAAAAGTATCGAAAAGAAAGAATTTCTTTTAAATAATCTTCTTTCCTGAAAAGTTAAAACTTTCAAAATTACATTTATCATTATGTAATAATCATTCTAGAAATTTTTTCTATTTTCAAGTTAATATACTGTGTCTGATTGTCTCATCAAAGCGTTTAGGAAATTCCTATCGATAACGTTGATCAAGCGCATCGACCAAAATTCTTAAAGCACTCAACGGGCAATACAATCACAAAATCATCTTTTATAGGATAAATAAATCTCTTAAAAAGTTTTAAGAATATTCTTTGTTCGTTTCAAGAACAAAATCCAGTTTTACTTATAAATAAATCTTATGAAAAAGATTTGCAAAATTTTAAATTACTATTTTCATCCAAAATCAATAAATACAAGAATGGAGTCATCGAGATATTCATAGAATATTCGATCTATAAAATGGATGAAATAAGCTGGGCAAACTGAATGACTAAATAATTCATTCATAGAATCATAATGAGTGAGGAGTGCGTAAGTGGAATGCTAACTTCCGCAACTCGTAGCAAATGAAAACCGGTGGCAAGGTCAAGCTGAAAAGACCTTAACACTACTCAAAAGATTGCTTAGGTGGCAGTCCTAAGACAAGCTCAAAAATACTGGAAAATTTCTCAAACTATTTAGATAAGAGAAACAACACTTTCCTTATAAGTGCGCTTAGAGAATAAAATGATGCCTTCAAAAATTTGAAATCGGAATCACAAGAAAAAATAGAAATCTGCTTAACAGATAGAAAATGTCGAAGATGAATAGTCCACTCGAAAAATAGGATATGGGCTTCACAATGATTAAGCCGATCCTTTCAAAAAAATCAATTCCGAAGCCTAAGTAAAAATATCGGCTCGGAAAGAAAAGTCTCATAAAATAATTTCGACATCAATAGCAAGCAAATTGAGTGTTGCGGATCAACCATCCGGATTCGCAACTCTGAAAGAAGTCATCAAGCCCAAAATATTTTCAAAGAAAAAGAATCAATAAGTTCTTTTGACATAAAATAGTGAGATGGAACCCATATCAAAAAGAACTCAAATAAGAAGATCACGAAATAAAACAATGCCATCAAGGATTGAGTGAGAAATACCTTGACCACGAGAAGTGTTGCTAGGGACTTGCAGCTTTCCTTCTCTCTTGCTTTGACGCTTGGGACACGAAGATATATAATGATCCGCACTTTTGCAATAGCGGCAAGAAATAGGCCTTGAACACCTATTTATATAGGGGTCCCTAGAGCCACAATTGTAGCATTCTCCACGATTAGGAATAGGAGTATTTGCTATAGAAGTCTCTTGCTTCGCCCTCTTGTTAGGATTAGGACTTTCGAACCTAATAAAGGGATGCCTCTTCTTGTTGTTGTTGGAGTTCGGTTTGGCACTCCCAACCTCGACATCACTTTCTCTATCGGCCTCTTCAAGACGAAGAGCGATATCAATAAGCTGATCAAATGAAACTTCAAGTTTCAGGAGTAATGGCTTCTTAAGATTCTTATTCAATCCATAGACAAATCTCTGATTTTTCTTCATTGGGGTGTTAATGTATTCAACCCCGTATTTGGAAAGAGATTCGAAAGATGCAACATAGTCTGTCACAGAAGAACCACCTTGAACAAGGTCAATAAAACGCCGGGCCAAAGTTACTGTTTCAGCCTCCGGCACAAATTTCGATTCGAATCTTTCCCGAAATTGCTCCCAAGTGAGATCCGCTTCAACGATTTCAGAAATTAGGAGCTCATACCAATCTAACGCTCTTTCTTGGAGCATGCTAGAAGCCACTTGGACTCGATGTAGATCAATAAGGTTCATGCGAGAAAAGATACGATCGCATGATTTGAGCCAAGCTTGAATTTCTATAATACTCTCGGATCCTTCGAATGGCCTTCCACCGAAATCGGTATAGTCTCTGCACATACGTGCAAAACCAGATCTAGGATGAGTAGGCTCCGAATTAGAACCAGCTGCTTGAGCATTCGTGACAAGGTCAAGAAGTTGCTGGGCAGACATAAAAACTCCATCCTGGGGAGTAGCACTAGATTGACCGGCGCAGGGACGACCAGGTCTAACCATTTCTCTTCTTTAAGAAAGAAAGAAAGAAAGAAGAGGAAAAAGTTATTCTCAAAATAAATATCAAGCAATCTTGATAGATAAAACAAGGAATCATAAAGAAAATAGGATGAATCGGTACGAAGACTCGAATAAAATCCTAAAGCACGACTCCTAAGATGGACTTAGGACGATGATCCTTGTTACATTATTCTATATTGTTCCGAAGTTTGGCTTTGATACCAAGCTGTGACGCCCCACCTCTATACCCACGCTAGCCAAGAACATTACGGTGAATGCTGTCAACTAGCACGGAGAATAAGGCTGTTGAGGAGCGACCATCCGTGTAATTGCTTTGTGCGAGCATCGATATGTTAGATAGTATAACATGCAATTCTTTTCAAGTGGAAATCTGACATGCCGACACAAACTCAAAGCTACTACACAGTGGCTATAATATCTTCGGAAACAAATATAGAAGTAAGCATAACACAAATCAGTCACAGATAATTCATATCACAAAGGCGGAAGAAGATATGAATATAACACATGAAAGTGTTCATCAGAGTAGTGGTCAAAAAAGATCCATAATAATATAAAGGAATGGATACAAGTGCTAGACAAAAGAATAAGTATACATCATAGAGTCTGTATCTCAAATGTATACAACAAAAACTACTAATCTAGAGTAGTTAGCCAAAGTCAGAAGATGGTTCCAGATAGGAAGCCATGAGGAAGCACCTATAAAATCTCAGTCTTACCCGAGTATTATTTAAGAAGAAAATAATAAACGGATCAGTCTAGCTATAAATATCAGATGAAGTGATATATAATAAGAGATATGACATAAACATATAATAATCACAACGCCAAGCTGTGATAAATAGGTAATTGAAAATCAACAAGAGATTAATCAATATCACAATAATCTACACAAGATAAAAAGGAATGTCATACTCCTAATTTCATTCACCAAGCCACAATAAATGACATATATATCAATGCCCATCGTAAAAGTTGGTGAAACATAAATTCCAGAAATCAACACACGAAATCCAGGATTCACAATAAAAAGGATGGCCAATCCATAAAAATGAGCCAGAGCTCCTCCAGACAGGGTATAGTCCCCCACTGCGGACATTGAGCTGAAGCTCCTCCTGGTGAACCGAAGTTCCTCGTGACAGGGTATAGTCCCGCATTGCGGACTTTGAGCCGAAGCTCCTCCTGGTGAACCGAAGTTCCTCGTGACAGGGTATAGTCCCCCATTGCGGACTTTGAGCCGAAGCTCCTCCTGGTGAACCGAAGTTCCTCGTGACAGGGTATAGTCCCTCATTGCGGACTTTGAGCCGAAGCTCCTCCTGGTGAACCGAAGTTCCTCATGACAGGGTATAGTCCCCCATTGCGGACTTTGAGCCGAAGCTCCTCCTGGTGAACCGAAGTTCAATAAAAACGACGTACAGTCCTCTACGTGGACAAAGAGACATTGCACAATGCTAGTCTAAACCATAAAATGATCGTCTTGATCAAAGAGAAGTGTCAATTACAATAAGCTAGTAAATATATGAGCTTAGCTTCATGTCCCATAACCACTAGCTTAACTTAAATATTTACGAACAAATTGTAGATCTCCACTAGAAAATTGTCACAAGAGATTCAATCGAACAAGTCCAAGAATTAACCGACGAAGTAAACGCAAGTGTTTCATACCACTTGTTTTACTAAGTCGTTTAATTAGATTTCTCATACGAGTGAGGTAAAGGTTTGTATATACTAATAGATTGGAAAACGGTTTAAGAAAAGATCTTTGTTATTGAAAATAGAGTTGAAATCGTTTGATGAAAGAATTTTGATATTTACTACTAGTATAGAAAACCTTTATATTTTTAAAGTGACAAATCACAAAGAAGATTGTAATAACAATCAATTCAGTAAAATTCACATTCGAAGACGTGAATAAAATCCAAAGAAACCGATAAAGAATCCATCGAACTGGATATTCAAAAATCCCTAAAAAGGAGTCATCAAAGTCATAATAAATGATAACAACAAATAGGATCATCACGAGTCGATTTAAATTGGAATTCTCAAACAAAAAGGCTAGAAGGAAAAATCACAGCATTTTCAGACGTCTGAAACAAGTGGTTCAGACGTCTGAATCTGGAAATATAAAAATTTCCAGAACACAATTCAGACGTCTGAATCAAGTGTTTCAGACGTCTGAAATAGGCATATTTTAGCCTATTTCCTTTCTGGTTCCAAATTAACCAATTCAGACGTCTGAAACCATATATTCAGACGTCTGAATCTGGGAATAGAAAACTTCCCAGATAATATTCAGATGTCTGAAAATCACGTTTCAGACGTCTGAATCTGGGGTTCATGGCATTCCCTAAACCTAGGCCAAAAATGGCCAAGCGAATATCGAAAACGATCGAACGAGAAAATGGCGATGACTAAGGAATTACGTCGAACGACAACCCAGCCTAAACGGCTCTTCGATACGCCTCAAATATCAATGTCCAAATATCCATAATAGGATTTTCATAAATTAGACCAAAACACCAAAAATTGGAATTTACACAAAATCAATCCAAGCCAAAATCAATTGCACATGAATAATTGTTAGGAATTCATACCTAACAATCGAAGATAATTCATAGACTTAGATGTGAGATTAAAAATCTCACCTTTGAACCCAAATCAATGAAGAAGAAGCTTTAAAAACAAGCTAGGATCAATTCCTCTTCAATAACAACTCAAGAAGATTCAATCTAAGCTTAAAAGAGAAACATTTCCTAAATTAGGTCTAGGAAATTTCTGAAATCAAAGAGAGAATGAGTTGGAGAAGATGAAGAGAAAGCTTACCAATGGGTTCTCCTATTAGTTTGGAGCTAGAGTTTGATTTGCAAAAGGAAACTAGGGTTTGGAGTTTTAATTTCCTCTTCCACTCTCCATTAATATAAAAGCTTGAGTATTAGGAAATGAGGAATGAAGTAATGAAGAGGAGAAGGGGTTGGGACTGAATACGTAAGTGGCTCAGCCCAAACCAAAGTCATAAGCGGGAAAAAGTAGCAAAAATCAACTATCTCCAAACATATCGAAGCTTATACTCAAAAAGGTCGCAAACGACATTTTAAACTCAATGGGGGTGGTCTCGAGTCCTAATTCGACCATATGCAAAAAGTAGCTTTTCGGACTAAAATCCAACTAACGATAAAATATTTAAATAAAATATTTAAATATAAAATCGATAAATATGCGGGTTGTTACAAATCAGAAATGTGGATTTGTACAAGTATTTGAAGGGCTTAGATATGAGGAGTTTATGATTTTGAATATGGTTGAATATGCAGGGTTTCTGAAATTTTAGGAAATGCAGATTTTTTTTTTGGATTTTAATAAATTCGTGAATGCATATTTGTGGAGGGTGTTACTGATTTATAAAATCTGAAGATGAGTTTGATCTTTCTTTCTTTTTTTGATTAAGGAGATTGAAAATGCAATATGAATGAAGATGCAAACTAATGTAGATGTATTTTTAGATTTAATAAAAGAAATGAAAATTAAAACTAAAATTAACACTTGTCAAATTATTAATGTTAAATTTGAACACTTGTTAGAAGAATGCTTATGAATGCAACACATGTTTTCCTTTAAAGGTAATTAGTATTTAATTTACAAACTAAAGTGTGTATTAGCTTAATTTAACTTGTTAGTTTATTTTAGATATGTGTATGAATTTACAAAAGAAAAATGAACAAATCAAGTTTTACAAATTGAAACTTATACATATTAAAGATTAAAACAATTAAGATTTTATACCTTTGAACTTAAATTCAAATTAAATTCAAAATCAAACATTTTCAAATCAAGTTATGAATATAAATTCAATTTTTAAATAAAAATTACAAATCCTATTCAAAACTTATTTAGAAAAATAATACAATATTAATATGGTTTTTTATAAATCTTTTATTATTAAATTAAAAATCATTTTACAAGAGATTATATTTTTATCAATAAATTATCCATTTTATTAAGCCATGAAATCATTTTGTTTGTTTATTCTAAATTTAAAACTCAATCCAATTTAATTTAAACATTTAAATATTTTTCTTATCAAATTTAAAATCATATATTTATTTATGAAATAGTCTTTGAAAACTCAATACTAATTAAAATCAAAATTTCCAATTTATAATGTATATATTAGAATTTTAAAACATGATTCATTTATTAAATTTTAAACCAAAATCATTTATTTAACTTTGAAAAGCTTAAATATTAAATAAAACAAAATTTTCAAATTACTACAAATATTAGAACTAGAAAATATGCTTTACTTATTAAAATTAAAACAATACCAATCTATTTAAAATATAAACCATATATTTATATTGTAAATAGGAACCAATTTATATAATTATTAAAGAAGATTTTTAAACCAATTTGAATTATCATCAACAAAATATCAATATCAATTTAATTTTTAATATAGATTATTAAATTGATATTGTTAAAAATTACGGGATATTACAATCCTTCCCCCTTAAAAGAATTTCGTCCTCGAAATTTAAAACAAAGGTAATTTAATAATCTTATTAAATTTTTAATTTAAAAACACAAGCATATATCAAACATATGCTAACAACCAAAACAACCAATCAAACAAATCTAATTATCCAGACAAATTCTGAATAGAATTCCATCGAGTTTCCCCAAGTGTATATATATATACCGGGATACTCGCTCTACAGAAATCAAACAATCAATACTATGAAGCTACAAAGCTCCTATTCAACTATATCTAAACACTAGACCAGATATCAGACTACAAACGAGTCTGACTCAAAAACCAAAACTCCAAAACTTCTGGTTCCACAACCAGAGATAGATCATACACGTACTCTCTCCGAGATACGTGAAACTCATCGAATCCCAGTTATCCAAACTGGCAACTCAATCCTATAGATCAATCACTTAATCTCCTAGATACAGAAAAGATCCAAAACACTTCAGAGCAAGCTTCTCAAATTTACCCAAACTTATAGCTCACTTTGATCGGAGAAAACTTATCCAAAATTAAATCTCCGACTTCAGAATCCAAGTTCCATCGTCTCAAATCCATAAAACTCTACAGACGGTCCTGGGCTGCCCACAACCTTACTGATCAGCTCATCCCTTGCTGATGCCTCTAGAACAACTAGACCAATCAACACAACAAAATGATCTCCTCAAGATCAACCAAAATCAAGAACTCAAACTCAACTCCTCAACATCAGAAGACAACAACTCACTTCTCCTATCCGGGAAAAGAAAAGCAGATACACTTCCAAACTGCTTCCGCTGCTCAACTCTGATCCAAAGTAGAAGAAAATGCTGAAGAAGAACACAAACACAAACAGGACAACACACCCCAGAGATATGGTTCAACAAATCCATAAGAAAAATCCAGAAGTTCCTCCAAAACTCCGAGCTGCTACACCAACTCAATCTCCTTGAAACCATTCTTCTAAAAAGCTGAACCACCGGTACCACTCCTGGAATTCCAGTCGATAAGAAAACTCAATCTCCGGATGCGGACAAAGCTTTGACTTCTCTGAAGACATCCAGAAAAAACTCTGATAACCCAAGAGAACACTCAAACAATCGCAAGTCACTTTTGCGAACCACCCAAACCAAATCCAAGGAAAAACTGCTCTTCCTTAACCAAATTAAACAGCTTACACTTAACTGGCCAACTCATCGAAGAAACGGGTCCACTCAACTGCTTCTGAACTCCACTCCAGAAAACTGCTAAGCCAGAAGATCTCGTGTCAACACCGAGAATACTCCAAGCTGCACTGCTACCATAGATGCCAAAGAATTCCAAACAAAGCTCTCCGAGAAACTCGGACTTCAAAGCAAACAGAAACTCAAGCTGACCACAGCCACAACACTGAAGCAGACTCACTTCCTTAATTTGTTCCAAAGAAAACATCTTCGGGAACATTCATAGTCACTGCATCTCATCACGCAGCTACTACTCCCTGTGGTATCAAAATACCATCACTTGCTTCTGCCAACCAACAGATCCAAACACTCCTCATCCAACTTCAGAAATAGACTCCGAACCTTAACAGGTTTCCTTCAGAGCTCAATGAATTTCTTCCTCACTACAGAACTCTCTCGAGACGGTATTAGGTCTACAGTCTCGACAAATACACTTCCAACCTCAAACATTCAAACTCCAACCAATGATAGTAATCGTGTTACACACACTACTACCCCATCTACCTTTATAACTTATATTGGAAAACCCGAACAGGTAACCCAACAGATAGGTAGAAATATATATATATATATATATTAAAAATTACAAATACGCTCTCTCAAGAAAGACACCACTACAGAGCCTAGGTATTTACTCAACCTAATGCTCTGATACCAAGTGAAACGACCCGACTTTCTTACCACAGAAAATCGCATCATTTTTAAGAAAGAAAGGGATAGAAAAGAGAATAGAAGGAAGAGAAGAAAGAAACAACACATCAGAATCTAACAGCGGAACGAATAAATTATATTACTCACATAGATATATCATAGTTTACAACAAATATCAGAGTTACACAGACATACATCACATACTAGACAGTTATAAACACCTGTCTAGTTATTACAACTCAATACAACACAAGAAACGACTCAGAGAAAACTACACAGCGGAATACTCTATATATCTACACGCAGAAGCCTCCTGCTCCATTTGCTCCTCCACAATTCGTCAAAGCAAACCTGAATCCCTTGACTACTCATAAAAATTTGAGTACCCAAGAGTTTATGAAAAACAAAAATAAAATCCGGGTCCGACATGGGTCTGGTGTGAGTAACAGGTTAAAGTTGCTCAACTTCCTAAAACCTTTTTGAAAGAAAGGTATCACGTAAGACTTCCCACACATAAACATGGAAAAGTTTTTACCTTATGCTAACCAAAACATTTGATAGGAAATCCGATGATATTATAATAGTGTCTAGGGTTTTCAAATAAATAAGAAATAGCCGAAATTGTTACATTCATTAAATTCCAGCACTAGCCACAAAAGTGGGCAATACAATCAAAACCGTTAGCACTTATTGAATTTTGGATTCCATACAATGGCAGGGCTACTGGGGTACCGCCCGTCACAGTACGTGGCCTAGATCACCGTACCGAGGAGTACTCCCACTCCCCTGCAACACAAGGCCGGACCCATTCCTTACTGAATAGTTCCGAACAAGATAACCCCGACGATTGGAGCTCAAAAACCGTCCACACAGCCGAAATAAAAAGGGACCTCTAGACAGGGGTAAATCTCACTCTCAAGTGGGGGCTACCCACGAAGCCTTGCTGCACCTCCCCTGTTTTCGCCATTCCCGGTTGATGAGGCTTGAGGCTACGATTACCTTTATAGGACATATCATCTTAGAATGCTCATCGTCCACCTGACGATGTTTTGAAAGCATTCAATCCATACAAGTTCGTTCCGGGTTCGAACGAAACCGAAGGCATTATCTCGTTGCACTCATATTGGAATCACCCTCAGAGTCAACGACAATAACCCTTGCACTCTAAACCACCATCTCGAATCTATAAGTACTATTCCGTCAAACTCATTACGGAATCACCCACAGAGTTATATTGACTTATAGTCCTTACACCTCGAGTCTTCACAAAGCTCCACTTTGATTCACGACCTAACGTTATTTGGAATCGATGTGGTTTTTGGATATCCAAATATGGAAACCAGATCCTGGTCTCATCGAAATCCAAAGCGTGTCTTTTAGGTCCAAGTTGTTTTAAAGGTTTTAAAACAATTCAATACAGTATCTATATACACACAGATAGATAATTCATAAATCATAACTGATAATCAACATTATCACATAACAGGTAACCCACATTATCAATATCAAATAGATATTCCATATATCATCATCACAATAGATAACCTATGTTATCATCACAATACAATCAAGTCATTCATACCACACAATATCATTTATCTCATCACTGAGATCACAAAGCATCCAAGACAATCAATGACATCCATTCATACATAAGCAATGATTTATTCATCATCAATATAATTAATTTAAAATTGAATTAAATTAACTATCTCTATCACTAATTAATTTAAAGTGAATTAAATTAATTACTTTATCTATAATTAAATTAAATTAAATTAAATTAATTACTTCACCAATATAAATCTTGCTTTCTCAATCATTTCATTGATTACAATCAATTAATCATTCATAATTAATCACTTTAATTAATCACTCTTGATTAATTATCCTTAATTACACTTAATTATCCTTAATTAACTTCACAAATTAATTATTCTCAACCAAACAGTAATTAACCTTAATTACTCAATTAATTAATTTATCATAATTAATTACATTAATTCTTAATTAATTAATTACCTTTAATTACTTATTATTGATTAATTAATCATTATTAATCAACTTTAATTACATCATTAATTAAAATAATTAATGATCTTTAATTATTAATTACCTTAAGTAATTAACTTATAATTATTAATCATCTCAAATTAATTACATTTAGTAATTATCTAGCTTAATTACTATATTAAATAAATTAATTATCCTTTAATTTATTATTTAATTAATCTTTTGATTAATTATTAAGTAATTAACCCAAATTACCTCATTCTTAAACATCTCCACTTAATCGCAACCTGAAATTATTAATTAATTACTTAACTAAGTAATTTCCCAAATCATTTATTACATAAAGTAATTATATATAAAACCCAAGTGCTTAAAATTAATTAAACTTAATTAATTAAAATAAACAATCTCATTAAACTAAATTAATTACATTAAGTAATTAATTTCTTAATTACTTTACTAAGTATTTATACCCAAACCATTCATAAATGATTATTATTAAATTAATTAATCTAATTAATTATAAAAATTAATCACATTAATTAATTATTTAAATAATCCTGGTTAATGACCTTCATTAACCCTTCTCTAATTATTTTTATTAAGTAATTAGCTGAGATTAATTACAAATTTAATTATCTTTAATTATCTATAATTTAAAGTCTAATTTAAATAAATTAACCTTGATTAAAACTTAATTACTTAATTAATAATATTCATTCATCATTAATTAATAATTTAATTAATGATCTTAATTATAAATTGATTAATCATTAATCAATTATTAATTCCAAATTCAATTAACTAATTAAATTAATTAATTAATCTTAATTACCTTGTTAATTAAATTAATCCAGAAATATAAATCTTAATTTAAATTTCATAAACATAACTTAATTATGTTTAAAACAATTTAATTCAAAACAAAGTACTTCTGAAATTACCTTTAAATTCCAATTTAAATTCAAGTTTAAATAGAATAATTTTAAAACTAATCAAAGTTTTGAATAATTTAGAACTTTCTAAATTGCAAATCAAACAAATGCTATATAAAATTTTAAAGTTAAATTCATTTCAAAACTTTTAATAATTTAAATTTTCACTTTAATTTAAAACTTCAAATTTAAACCTTCTTTAAAAATTTAAAACTGAAATTCAAATTTAACTTTTGAATTTCCAGAAACAAACTTCAAATCTATTCATATTTTTAAAATCTCATTACTTAAAGTTTAAACTATTTTACCAACATGAAATAGTTAATTAAGTTAAATTTTGAAACTTTTATTTTATTTTAAGAACTGGAATTTAAATTTAAACCAGAAATTCAAACTTGAATTTGAATTTGAACTTAAACTTTACCTTAACAAAACTACAGATTTTGAAAATCCTTAAAAAGAAAACCCAGATTTTAAAAACAGGTTTCAAAACCTGGATATTGCAGTGACCCGAGAAACCTAAATTTCTACTTCGAGTCAAATGCATCACTACTCCGAGTTTCCTATCTACCTGCTTCGAGTAAAATCTCAGGCCTACCCTACAACCCCCCAAACCCAAATATACTTCACCAGAATTCATCGCCATGCATATGCACGGCAACCACCGCCTCTGTCGATCATCATTGATGATCCAATACTTCCAGAAAACCTATGAATGCCCACATAAACCCTCAGCTCGAACAAAAGAACAAGAATTCAAAAATTTAGCTTTACAAACCTAAACCTGAAACATGTTTTCAGGTTTTAATCCCAACCTGTCAGCGGCAAATTCTTGTCGCTCCGACCATCTGAGGTCCAGCCATTTCACCCTCGAGCTCCTTCATTCACCTACTACATATTTCCCAAATACCAGAATACTCGATCCATCCAACACTTCTCACTGACCCAATCTTTAACCCCAGTCCAAAACTAGGGTTTAAAAGTTTAAATTCAAACTGCAACTATCCTACCCAATATAATCCTCATTTCTGATTTTTCTATGGATCTATGATCCTTACTCTATAGCCCAGAAAAATTTCCAAGTTTCTCATGTCACAGATTACATGAATTTTGCTCAAATTAATTTTTGGTTCAAGAATAAACTGCCACTTAATCAAACCTCTAAAAATCCTACTACTTGATTTAAAAATCAAGTTCCAGTTTAAATATTTGATTTGTACTACTGAATTATCATATTAATTGGATTGGGTTTGAAAAAAATTTAAACATACATGATGATTCTGGTTTTACAGAGGCAATACTCTGCACATTAACCTACTTAAAATTTTTAAATATTAACTTAAGAAAATAAACAGCTTTATTTTATAACTGTCATTATATCAGGAACAAATTTAGTAATAAGTATTTAATAACATTATGGGTGCTTGTAAAATCAGAGAAATAGAACAGGAAATTAAAAAGAAAGAAACAGTTTGCACACCAAAAATATTCATATCAACAGTTATTTGTAACATAAGAATTTAGCTATATTTTTTTTAATAAACTAGTATGCAACCTGTTTAAAATTTTAAAGTAAAAAATTATTCACCTTTTTATTGAATGCAGACCTCTGTTGTTCATTAGAAATTTTGCAGAAAAATGAATATGCAGGCTTGACCCTGTTTAATATCTGAGTTGCAATCCTGATGAAATGCTCATGCTCCATACTCTAATCACTTGCATGCAGATGTAGATGCAACTGTTAATTCCTCAAATGCATGCAGATGAATTTTCATGTTTTCAAATCCATTCCAGGACTTAAAAACAAAATGCAGGCTCTCTTTGATTTTGAGTAATATGCAGATCGAATATGGTTTTGGGGTCTTCTGATTAAGGTTTGAACAATCAGAAATGTGGATTTGTACAGGTATTTGAAGTGCTTAGATATGAGGAGTTTATGATTTTGAATATGGTTGAATATGCAGGGTTTCTGAAATTTTAGGAAATGCAGATTTTTTTTGGATTTTAATGAATTTGTGAATGCAGATTTGTGGAGGGTGTTACTGATTTATAAAATCTGAAGATGATTTTGATCTTTATTTCTTTTTTTGATTAAGGAGATTGAAAATGCAATATGAATGAAGATGCAAACTAATGTAGATGTATTTTCAGATTTAATAAAAGAAAAGAAAATTAAAACTAAAATTAACACTTGTCAAATTATTAATGTTAAATTTGATCACTTGTTAGAAGCATGCTTATGAATGCAACACACGTTTTCCTTTAAAGGTAATTAGTATTTAATTTACAAACTAAAGTGTGTATTAGCTTAATTTAACTTGTTAGTTTATTTTAGATATGTGTATGAATTTACCAAAGAAGAAAGAATAAATCATGTTTTACAAATTGAAACTTATACATATTAAAGATTAAAACAATTAAGATTTTATACCTTTGAACTTAAATTTAAATTAAATTCAAAATCAAACAATTTCAAATCAAGTTATGAATATAAATTCAATTTTGAAATAAAAATTACAAATCCTATTCAAAACTTATTTAGAAAAATAATACAATATTAATATGGATTTTATAAATCTTTTATTATTAAATTAAAAATCATTTTACAAGAGATTATATTTTTATCAATAAATTATCCATTTTATTAAGCCATGAAATCATTTTGTTTGTTTATTCTAAATTTAAAACTCAATCCAATTTAATTTAAACATTTAAATATTTTTCTTATCAAATTTAAAATCATATATTTATTTATGAAATAGTCTTTGAAAACTCAATACTAATTAAAATCAAAATTTCCAATTTATAATGTATATATTAGAATTTTAAAACATGATTCATTTGTTAAATTTTAAACCAAAGTCATTTATTTAACTTTGAAAAGCTTAAATATTAAATAAAAACAAATTTTCCAAATTACTACAAATATTAAAACTAGAAAATATGCTTTACTTATTAAAATTAAAACAATACCAATCTATTTAAAATATAAACCATATATTTATATTGTAAATAGGAACCGATTTATACAATTATTAAAGAAGATTTTTAAACCAATTTGAATTATCATCAACAAAATATCAATATCAATTTAATTTTTAATATAGATTATTAAATTGATATTGTTAAAAATTCCGGGATATTACAATGGCCTAGGAAAATTGTTGCCTTTACCATGAGTTCAGACGTCTGGATACCAATGCCAGACGTCTGGTTTTGCCTCCTAGAGAAAATTATACACGGCAGAAAAAGAAAAAGGACAGTGACTAATTTCATACGTCTGAATTATCATTTCAGACGTCTGAAAGGAGGTTAGACATTTGATTTGAGATTTCAGACGTCTGGTTGGTTTTCTAGAATATTTCCAGAAATCAAAACCAAACATCTGGATCAACCCCTCAGATGTCTGGATTATGCATATCTGCCTATTTGCCTAATTTTTAGTAAAATTCCAATGTTAATCGATTTTTTGTCGATCCGACTAGTTGTTATCACTATTATCGATTTTGATGACTTCTTTCTTTGGATTTTTGGGAATATCCATTTTGATGGGTTTGGTATCGATTTCATTGGTTTAATTCACGTCTTCGTATGTGAATTTTTGGTGATCGATTTTTTATACAATCATTTCTATGGCTTGTCACTTTAAAATGCAAAGGTTTCAATACTAGTAGCAAATATTCAAATCCTTTCACAAAAATGATTTCAATTATATTTTTGATATAAAGTTCGCTTTTAAAACCGTTTTCCAATCTATTAGTATGTACAAACCTTTACTTCATTCATTTGAGAAATCAAATTAAACGGCTTAATAAAACAAGTGGTATGAAATGCTTGCTTTTACTTCGTCGGTTAATTTTTGGACTTGTTCGATTGAAACTCTTGTGACAATTTGTGAGTGGGAATCTTCAATTTGTTCGTAAATATTTAAGTTAAGCCAGTGGTTATGGGACGTGAAGCTAAACTCAATTATTTACTAGCTTAGTGTAATTGACACTTCTTGATGATCGATGATGATCATTTTGTGGTTTAGACTAGCACTGTGCGATGTCTCTTTGTCTGCGAGGGAGACCAAACCCCGTTTCTATGGAGCTTCGGCTCAAAATTGGTGGGGTAGCGACCCATGGTCTTCGGGCCATTCTATGTAGCCTCGACTCAAAATTAATGGTTAGCAACCATGGAATAGCGTTCCGTTTTGTGATACACGTGTTGACGAGTTTTCATGCTCCCGTTTTGTGATAGGCCTCCCCCTCTTGTGATTTCTGGATTTCTAATTGATGATTTCTAGAATTTGTGTCCCACCAATTTTAGTGGTTTACATTGATGAGTTTATCAATATTTGTGCATTGGTGAATTTGTGTTTCAATAACTTTTACGATTGGCATTGAGATGTTTGCCAATATTTGTGACTTAGTGAATAAAAATAAAGAATATGGTTTTCTTTTTGATCTATGAGAAGATTCTTGTGAAATTGAATTATCTCTGGTTGATTTTCAAATGCATACTTATCACAGATGGCATTATTGTTATCATACGTTTTTGTCATATCTCTTATTCTATCTCATTTTTATCTGATATGTATAGCTAGACTGATTCGTTTATTATTTTCTTATTAAATAATACCCGGGTTAGACCGAAATGTTACAGGTGCTTCTGCTTGACTCCTTATCTGGGATCATCATTATCTGACTTTTGTCTAACTACATTAAATTGGTAGTTTTGTTGTCATACATTCGAGATAGAGACTCCTTGATGTATATATACTCTTTGGTGTAGCACTTGTATCTATTCTTTTATGATATTGTGGATCTTATTCGACCACTGCTCTGATGTACACTTATATGTGTTATATTCATATCAATTTCTGCCTTTGTGATATGAACGTCTGTGATTGATTTGTGTTATGCTTACTTCTATACTTGTTTTCGAAGACCATATAGCCACTGTGTAGTAGCTTTGAGTTTGTTTCGGTATGTCAAATTTCTTCTTTAAATGAAATGCATGTTATACTATATGACATATCGTGCTCGCACAAAGTAACTACACAGATGGTCGCTCCTCAACAGCCTTATTCTTCATGCTAGTTGATGGCATTATTCATAGTGTCCTTGGCTAGCGTGAGTATAAAGGTGGGGCGTCACATATGGTCTGCTACATAAAATAAATATGAAGCACCTGATGCTGCTATGAGCACATGGACCGATGCACAAAAAACCTTAGCCTCAAACAATGCTAAAGCTATGAATGTTTAATTTTTCTCTCTAGATAAAAATGAATTTTCACGTGTCATGTTATGTACCACTGCGTTTGACATTTGGCGTACCTTACAAGTTACACATGAAGGTACAAAAAAGGTCAAACAAACTAAGATTTCAATTTTGCACAACCAATTCTCCTCATTCAAAATGAAGCAAAATGAAACTATTGTGGACATGTATTCAATATTTCAAACTATTCAACATGGCATTAGGAGTTAAGTTTACTGATTTTGATTTAGTTTCTAGAATACTCAATTCTTTAACATCGGATTGGGAAAGGAAGGTATTAGATATTGAAGAAGCTAATGATATTTCTACTCTCAAGGTTGAAGAGTTGATAGAAAATTTAATGTCTATGAAGCTAACTTCCAGGCCAGAAAAGAACAAAATGTTGAAAAGAAGAACATAGCATTTCAAGCAAAGAATGATGACTCAGATTTGGATGGAGAAGAGATAGTTTCCATTGCTAAGAATTACAACAAATTCAGGAAATTTAGAAAGATGACCAAATTCCAAAAGAAGGGAAGTCCAATACAATAAATCTATCTCAAATCAAGTGCTATGAGTGTGATCAATACAGACACATGAAGAAGGATCGTCCTAAACGCAACAATGAGAAAAAAAACAAATTTGAGAAATTTAAGAAGAAAATAGCTTTTAAAGTCACTTGGGACGATTCCAATTCATCATCTTCTAATAGTGATTGTGATAGCGATGGAGAAAAAGATAACGTATGTTCTATAGCTAACACTGATGAGGTACATCCTAAACTTAGCTATAATGAACTATTAGAATTAAGTATGGAACTTGATGATAAGTTTAGACAAATCAATAAATTGGATAAAGAACACCAAGCCAAAATAAATTGATTAGAACTAGAAATTGGATTATTGGAGGATGAAAAGGTTATTTTAGAAGAAGAATTAGTGATTTCACAAGAAAATTGTAAAAAGTCTATCGAATATGACACACAACTTAGTGAAATAGATAGGTTAAAACTTGAGAATAATAATTTGATTAAGTAAAACATTGAACTAAAAAGTAGTATCAAAATTTCAAAAAATGAAATTTGTGAATTAAAGGATAAACTAGAAAAAATTACTAACAATGTTTCAAAGTTTAACAAAGGAAAACTAAATATTGATAATTTAATTAAAATCTCGAAACCTTCTGGTAATCGAAATGGATTAGGATTTGAAAAGAATTCACAAAAGAAAAAGGTAATACTATAAAGCAAAGTATCTTGTATCAAAGTTTCAAAAAGATACCAAAGTTAAGTAAAGATGTAAAATCTAAAAATATAAAAATTTGAATACGAAAGTCTAATAATAAGTTAATTAGACAAAAACAAATTGATAGTTTTTTATCAAGTGCAGTATTTAATAATAATTATGTTTTTAAAGAACCCGAACCCACTTGGTTTTGGCTACCCTCCCCTCCTTACATTTAGGACCCTAATAAAAGAAGTGGGTACCAACTGAATAATTTTTTTTTGTAGGTACCCAAAAATAAAAGCAAGGAGAAATGGATACTCGATAGTGGCGGCTCAAAACACATGACCAGGAATGCCAAGATGCTCTCAAATATAAATTATATCGATAGAGGCACCGTAACCTTTGGAGACAACTCAAAAGGAAATGTCATCGGAATTAGAGAAGTAATAAACATTGGTATTTCTAACTCTCCTATTATTTCTAATGTTTTATTAGTAGAAAATTTAAAATATAATTTACTTAGCGATAATTAATTATGTGATTAAAGTTTTCAAATAAATTTCGAGAAAAATCAATGCAATATATTTGATAATAATAAAAATTTATTATTTGAAGGATTTCGAAATAAAAATATTTATATTTTGAGTATGAATATAAAACAAAATTCCGATTTATGCTTGACCGCTAAACTTGATGATCCGTGGCTATGGCATAAATGATTTTGTCACATGAATTTCAAACTTATAAATAAATTATCAAAACATAAATTAGTTAGAGGTTTACCAAAAATAAATTATAAAATAGACAATTTGTGTGATGCATGTCAAATTGGAAAATTAAAAAGGAGTTCTTTTAAATCTGAAAATAATATTTCAACAAAACAACTATTAGAATTGTTGCATTTAGATTTATTTAGTCCTACTCAAGTAAGATCAATAAATCATAACAAGTATGTTTTTGTAATTATTGATGATTTTTCAAGATATACATGGATTTTGTTTTTAAAACACAAAAGTGACACTTTTGGTATGTTTAAACTTTTTGCAAAAAGAATTAAAAATCAAATGAATTTGAAAATTAAAAATATTCGCAATGAGCATGGAGGAGAATTCGAAAATGAACTTTTTACAAATTTTTGCAATAAAAAGGGAATTAATCATAACTTTTCAATTCCACGTAAACCAAAACAAAACCTTGTAGCTGAATGGAAAAATCGAACATTACAAGAATGTGCAAGAACAATATTAAACAGTAGTAATCTACCAAAACATTTTTGGGCTGAAACTATTGCCGTGGCTTGTTATGTTTTGAATAGAGTGACACTACGACCAATGACAAAAAACACTCCTTATGAAATATTTTTTGGTAAGAAACCTAAAGTATCATATTTTAGAACATTTGGGTCAAAATGTTTCATATTAAATACTAAAGACAATCTAGGAAAGTTTGATCCTAAGGACGATGAAGGAATATTTGTTGGCTATTCGGATCGTGGAAAAGCTTATAGAATTTATAACAAAAGGACAAATATTATAGAAGAAAGTATACATGTTTCTTTTGATGAAAATTTTGTAACTACACAAATTAATGACGAAGAATAAATATATCGAAATGATTCTTCTAACACACCTCAAAATAATAATGAAGCTATTGATCAAAATAATACTCTAGTTTCACCTCCTAGGATTTTAAAGGATCATCCTATATATAACATTATTGGAGATATAAATTCTATAGTAACTTCAAATCAACTTAATCAAATAAGTCATGTTGCATTCATTTCAAATTTTGAGCCAAAGAACTACAAAGAAGTTTCTAAAGATGATTTTTGGATTTTAGCTATGCAAGAAGAATTATTCAGTTCGAACGAAATAATGTTTGGGAACTCATTCTAAGACCGAAAGATCAATCTGTCATTGGAACTAAATGGGTATTTAAAAATAAAGCCAATGAAACTGGAAATATAGTTTGAAATAAAGTACGTTTAGTAGCACATGGGTATAATCAAGAAGAAGGAATCGATTACAATGAAACTTTTGCACCTGTAGCTAGATTAGAAGCTATACGAACTCTACTCGCTTTTGCTTGTCATAACAATTTTAAATTATATCAATTGGATGTCAAAAGTGCATTTTTGAGTGGTTTTATAAAAGAAAATGTTTACGTTGAACAACCACCATTATTTGAACATGTAAAATTTCCAAATCATGTTTCTAAATTAAATAAAGCATTATATGGGTTAAAACAAGCCCCTAGAGCATGGTACGATAGGCTTAAAACTTATTTAATCTTATTAGGATTTCAAATTGGTAAAATTGACACGACTTTATTTATTAAAAGAGAAAATAATGATATTTTAGTTGTTCAAATTTATGTCGATGACATCATATTTGGATCAACTAATAAAAATTTATGTGTAACTAATATAATGAAACATGAATTTGAAATGTCACACATGGGAGAATTAAATTTCTTTTTAGGATTACAAATAAAGCAACTAGAAAATGGTATTTTATACATCAAGAAAAATATTGCAATGAACTATTAAACGTTTCGGTATGGATAAAACATCTAGCAAACCTACTCCTATGAGTACTACGTTTGATCTTGATAAAGATGAAAATGGAAAAGATTTTGAAGAAAAATTATATAGGAGTATGATTGGTTCGTTATTATATTTAACCGCAAGTCGACCTGATATAATGATGAGTGTTTTTCTTTGCGCACGTTTTCAAGCAAAACCAAAAGAATCTCATCAAAGAGCCGTTAAACGTATTTTGACATATTTATCTAACACGAAAAACTATGGACTATTCAATCTAAAAGGATCTTCCTTCGAACTTGTATCATATTGCGATGCAGATTTTGGAGGATGCAAAACGGATAGAAAAAGTACTAGTGGAACATGTCATTTCATCGGACAATCTCTCGTCTCATGGTTTAGTAAAAAACAAAATTGTGTTTCTCTATCCACTTGTGAAGCCGAATATATTTCAGCGGCATTAGCATGTGCATAAGTAATTTACATGCAACAAACCTTAAAAGATTTTGGAAAAATAATTGAAAAATTCTCGATTTATTGTGACAAAACTAGCGCAATCAATCTATCTAAAAATCCGGTAAATCACTCTAGAACTAAACATATAGATATAAGACATCATTTCTTAAGAGATAATACCGAAAAAGGAACTATAACTCTAGAATATGTTAACAATGAAAATCAAAAAGCCGATATCTTTAAAAAAACCATTAAACGAACAAACTTTTGTAAAATTACGACGAGACTTAGGCATTTGTTCACTTGATGAACTTTTAAACTAAGAAAAATTTCTTGTATCCACAAGTTTCTTAGTTTGTTAAAAACCTTTAAAAATTTAGACAAGAATTTTGCACCATGAAAAAACTAACTATTTTTATATTTGGATTGCTATAAAATCTAACTTTTTGATGTATTTTGTAAACATAACAAATATCATAATCAAAATGTCATCTCAAGAAATAACTTCGTATAACTCTGGATCGTCATCCTCAAACGTATCCACTCCTTCTCTTCGTACTCCTTCACCTCCTCGTTTCTAACTTATAAAAGAAGTCGATGGTGATTATCACCTCTACTGAAGAAAGCCAAATGAGAAAAATCGCCTACAATCCATGAGAAACTCCTAGAAAAGGCTCTATATGCTATATGTGGTCATTCTCCAACAAATAAGTGTTTACATAAAAAATCTCCATGCTTTGTTGAAACTCCTAAAGACGAACCGTCAACTTCATCACCCAAACCTCCTTCCTGGTCCCCAATCAACTATGGTGATCCCACCTACAAACTTAATTCATGGGATCGTCAGGAATGGAACCAAGAAAAATAAACTATGACATTTGGAGACGATTATATACATATATATTTGTTTGTATTATATTATATTCTATTCAATAAATAAAGGTTTTTCTTTACAAAACTCTTAAGAAGCAAATCTGGAGTTTTCAGACGTCTGAAATAGATTCTAGACGTCTGAACTAAGAATCTGGAACAAATTATATGTTCCCAGACATCTGAACTCAAGTCCAGACATCTACAGTCACTCTCTATCTCACATTAAAACTTTCCATACATCTGAGTTTTGATTCCATATGTCCGACTTTACTTTCTATTTCTAATTTAGACATCTCCAGACGTCAGATCTATTTTTCCAAACGTCTGGAACGGGAAACGACAGTTTTTCAAACCCTATACCTGATCAATCAACCACTATTTCACCACTTCAGTTCATTTCCAAATTAAAAATTATCTCTTTCCAAATCTCTAAAATCGAATTTCTCTTCAAATTAATGCCACCATGAAACTAAAAGATGGAATTAAGAAAAGGAAGCATGGAGAAGGATCTTCCTCTCAACCATTAATGGTGACTGATACTCAAATCAACAATCGGTTATTTCAGAATCCAACAAATATACGACGGTTTAACGACTTGAAGATTAAGAAGATGCATCTAGGACCTTTCTATAGCCTAATCAAGTTTCCTTCATATGATATAGACAACATATGTGAGCAAGGTGAATTGAAAACACTTATCTCTTTTAATGCCAACGATGTTTCTATCGATCAACTAGCTATATATCTTTTTTACGCTAATCTGGATAGTTCATCAGTATGGACTACCGAGAATGATGAAGATTGGTTATGGACGAGTGTCTATGGGACAACAATCAAGTTAACCCCTTCTATAATTGGACGATTCTTAGAGTGCTCTTATACGGGTCATAATTTATCTGAAATGGAGGACATGCGATTCAAACCTCGTGATACTATCACTCATCAATTATGGGAAAATCGAATGCCTCAGTTTTCATCCAAATTCCTTAAGCCATGTGCTAGGCTCCTTACCCGTATGCTTATAAGTACCATTATCCCTTGATTAGGTAGCCATGAACAAATTACTGATCTTGAACACAAAGCACTATATGCATTGATTAGTCGAACTAAGATCGATTCGGCTCAGCTCATTTTCGATGAACTAAAAGGTTTTTGGAATAGATCTCACCATAAAATCATTTACCCAGCTTATACTATGCGAATTCGCAAAGCACTAAACATCCCATCGTACATTTCTGCTTTTGAGGATTTACCTATCAAATATAGTGGAACAAATTTTTTCAATCTTATGCATTTGAGGGAGGAACCACCGTCTTTTATAACTTTTCTAGAATGGAAAAATGCACAAGATCAACCTCCTCCTCCTCAACAACAACAATAACAAGAAGGTGATGTTGAAGTAACAAGGCAACCATCTCCACCTCCTCCTTCCTCGTTTGAATATCACTCCGATATGGAGATTTTGGAAGCACGAACTCAGCCTCATGCTAATGAGAATATTGCTCACTTAACCTTACAAAACCAAGTGCTCCTATCAAGAAATCAATTTATCCTTGGTAAAGAAATAGCGAAGCTTGATCTCACATTATCCACAAGGCTTTCCAAGGTTGAAGACTCTCTTGTTTCAGTGGTTTCCAAACTTGATCATGCACTTCAACAAGTCTATCAACCTTCTTCTGACTAGTCTACACCTTCTCAATCTCCTCACACATCGTCAAAAACCAACGATAAAGAGAAATGGAAATTAGATTCCTCTCGTAATGAACTACCTTGACTTCATAAGGTAAACATTTTGTTGTAATTAACTCCCTTATCAAAGTTCTGGTAAGACACTATCAAAATTCCTCTTTTTTGTGCTTAATGATGTAATCATAACCTTTTGTTAGTAATATAATTACGTGTGTACATCATACTTAGTTCTGCATTATTTTTATAATTCTTCAATTATTTTTGATAATGACAAAAGGGGAGAAAATTAAACATGCACATCTATTGGGGGAGATCATATTTAGAGGGAGAACCTTTCTGTAATTGTTATCTAAGTACATTATGTAGTTGTCATCATCAAAAAGGGGGAGAATGTTAGAACCCTTAGTTTACGATTTCCACGATGACAACTATACAATGGAAATCATATATATATATATATATCATACAACTATACAGATATGAATTCAAAGCAAGACAAACCACTACTATGACAAGACGGTGACTAAAGCACTGAAGAGATTCATCTACGAAGTTGCACGAAGATCGAAGAGAGATACACTCAAGAATAAACCCAGGAGAACATCACTTAATAGGTTCAGACGTCTGAATGCAGAACTTCAAATGTCTAAACATAGAAGATGAAGAAAATTGATTCTCAAACGTCTGAAAACACCATTCAGACGTCTGAAACTGGGCTCGGGGCAGATAATTCAAATTATAATTGTTATCTCCAAAGAGACACAACTCCATCTCTCCTCCACAACTCTTCACCAGTGAACAGTGGCGATTCTAGACTGAAAGGGAAGAGATGTAACTACTAGAAGCAACCTTCTATAACTATATAAACGAGAATCAAGAAGGATTAAAGTACTTTAACTAATTCATTCGACTCTCTATCTTGATCATCTCTTGTTCTAATCATCCACTTGTCACCTAATCTGCAAATCTGAGATCATACACTTCCATACTCTCTCAAACAATATTGTATTCAATCATTCAAGAGATATAGGAAGTTCAATTGTACTATATAGTCAAAATCCATGTAATAGAGAACACATTCTTGACAAAGAAACTCTGCTATTGTAAATCTATTCCTCTGGGTGAAGTGAGGGTTATTTGGTGAAAGGTAATTCCGAAGAGGAGCTTCGGGACTGGACGTAGGACGAGAGGTCCGAACCAGTATAAAATCCTTGGTGTGAATATTCTTATTTACATACTTTACTGTTGTTACACTATAGTTTAAATTAGTCATATACTTGTCATTCGTATAATCGATCCACCATACTATAGACTTTCAATATCATCCACATTCAACTTTATAGTCCAAACACAAAGTCCTTGGTTCAGTAATAACAATTATTATTAAACAAAATGCTCTAGCCAGAGACTTTGACTTTGAGTTGACCATGATGCTAACCCCATATAGCCGAGGAGACGAATCCTCTCTTGAATAGTGCTTCACTTCCAATACTTCCATACGACCCAACTATAGTCACTCGATGGAACCCATGCCACAATTTGACTATAAACAAAGCAAAGCTTGTAACGACCCATAATTTTCGATGAAAAGAAAAATAATATTTAATTTAATAATACGTTGGTGTTAATATTGGAAGAAATAAAAATTTGTGATTTATTAATAAGAAAAATAACTAGAATGTAATGTTAATATTGTTGATTTAATGCAATTGATAACAATTTTAATGCAATCTCAATTAATTGAAATGATTGGAAAATTATAATTGGTCATAAAGTGTAAATGGTAAATAAACCAAAAGTTGTATTAAATGGTGAAATTGTATGTAATTAATTTAAATTGATTAAAATAGAATAATTAATCCGTATGTGAATTTATTAGTTTTGTTTGTTAACAATAAACATAGAAATGTGTTTGAAATCGTAAGATGCAACAATAGTTTAATTATCGTTTCACTATTTAATCCGTTGATATTTAATTAAAAATCAATTGCAATTAATCTATTTAAACACTACAGTTAATGTGAATTAAGATGGTAACTTAGAATATTGATGTAATAAATGGTAAACTAATGTTAACTATGTCCATAAAGTAATGACTGATTGAATAAAAAGACTAAAATCAAAATGAATCAATTTATTGAGTTTTAAATTATAATTAATGAATTTATTGCAATTGAATTTGGAACGCTGTAATTAGCGCAATATTAATAGTTGAATTTGACATGGAAAATTTGTTTTAAAAGATTATAATTACTAGTTAATCAAAACTGATAAAAATTTGTCAGTTATAAAATTTGAATTTGAAAAGTGATAAATTTAGTTTAATAATAATATATTTAATCAACGTGAAAATAGCCAGTTTGGCCACCGTCTCGGATTTCGACAAAACCAATTTCATTGGATCCTTAACAGTGAATTATTGTAAAATTTTAAGTTTCGTAGCGATCGAACTTGTCGTTTGATCGTGCGGGCTCGAAACGTATAGAAATTAATTTAAGTGAAATCAATTTGAAATAAGGTGATTTTGAAAGCTAACTTCTATGTACAATAGAACTAGGATTTGAAACTTGTTCCATTGAGTTTTAAAATAATGAAAACCTATATTTTGACGTACTGGATGACCCATTTTTGTTACGGGAACGAAACAGGCTTTTTGGATCGTTGTTGCCATTTCGATCCAACCATGCCTATATATAGGCTGTTATAAACCCTAGTTGTTCTCTGTTTTATTATTTCTAAACGTACATCTTCTTCCTCCTTCTCAAACGTTAGAACATCAAACCTAATCCTTAAAATTCCAAAACCTAATTTCAAAAAAGAATTGGTTGCTCCAGGTTTACTTTGAGTTAGGAAAAGGTACGCTTCGGGTTACAGAGGCGAAAACCCTGCAGTGTCTTCAGGTCAGGAGCCAAATGACTTGGGTCTCTGGTGATTTTGGTAAAAACTTAGAGCAAGCACTGGGTAATTGAGGCGGCGACCCGAAGTCGAAATTTTTCAATCTTCTAACGTTAATAAATTTTGCATACGAGCTCAGATTCATGCGCGGTTTTCTCCTTTGCGATCGTATCGAAATTCTAAACATTTTGGAACTATTTTGGCTGCATTATGAGACTGTTAAATTTTTGGGCTAATTTTGGATTTTAAACTGACGACAAATCGAAGGTGAGCGGTTTAACCCACTCACAAATACTAGATTATCTTATGTTAGTTAAATTGAATTTATGATGCGATTAGAAATTGATTGGTTGATGTTTGGTATATTTAAATTGTCATTTCAGTTAAATCTGACTATTATTGAATATTATCGCCATTAATTTTGTATTACATTTTGAATTGCCAGTTAATATCCGTTATTGATAATCAGTCACTTATTATTGTTTATTTATTGGTTTGAATGGTGATTGTGATGGATGTTGATTGTCGATATTGGATGACTGGATGTTATATTTCATATTGTCATAACATAGCAAGTTCTCAATGGATTGAAATGATACAAAATTGAACGATCTATTAGATTGGGAAAAAATTGTAATGACCTGGATTTTTAGCCATCGGATATTGGGCAATTAACTGATTTTTATTATTGGAATAATAATTTTTATAAGTCGGATAGATAAATTTTTTGATATTTAAAATATCTGAATGTATAAAATTAATATAAAAACTATATTTAATTTTAAAATATAAAATTTCGAATATGATAAATTATATGAATATAAACTCCAACATATAAAATTTAAGATAGAATATTCATATATATATATATATACACACAAAAATATACAAGCTTTGTGATGTTTAGAAATAGATATATAAGTTTATATATGTTTATAAAATACTGTATATGTAAATAAATATACATACATGAATGTATAAGTTCCACAGTGGCAAAATTTTAGACTTATGACCATATATATATATATATATATATATATATATATATATATATATATATATATGGGTAAATGTTTACCAGAAAAATAGTGCATAGGGAAATATAGAAAAAATATATAGGTAAACATGTGTATATCTAAATGTATAGACGAATATGTAAATATATGTTCATATGTAACAGCCCGAAATTTCCAGGTAGTTAGAAAAAGAAAAAAAAAAGAAAGAAGAAGAAGAGACAGAAAACCAAACTCAGAATCTCACATTCGCAGTGGATAAAATATAGTATCAAATAATAACATTTATGCAAAAAACTGTATCAATTAACTTACATACAAAATACCAGAGTTACAACATCTACACCAACACTAGACAGTTAAAATCACATGTCTCAGATATACAACAATATATCACAGCGGAAAACACTCCACAAGTTCCATCCAGCTCGCCTCCTGAGCTCCAGAACGTCCTTACCTGGAACTCTGTAATACTCGGTCTGACCCAAGCATTACACCAAAGTAACACCCGAGTCAGGCTGGAAACCGACGTGAGTAAACCCATACAATTTGAAATACTAAGTTCAAACCATAAAGAAAAAACCGGGTAACTCATATATCACTACAAGTTCACATCTTATTTTAGTCAACACTTATATTCACAAATAAATTCCTAAGCACCTTTACTTAGTTTTATATGGTCTAGACATTTAAATTATTCCATTTTAGCCTATTGACTTCACATATCAATCTATAAAGGATCATTGTAGGATACAAATTGTAGTGGGTTCGGGTATTTACTGATACTCGACCCCGGTCTCTTCGAAATCCAATATCATCTTAAAACAAAGCAGTTTAAGTTTTAACAATTCCATATATATACCCAGAATTACATATTCACACAGCCAACCATCACAGATAGACAAACCATATTATCTCAGTTCAGTCCAATCATACCACATCACATAGCCTCACTTATCAAAGATATTCAGTAATCGAAGGCATACATTGTCTTTCAATTAATCAATAGCAAGGTTAAATAAATCATGCCATTCCAATTAATTTAAATAAATTAAATTAATTTCTTCAATCACTTTTAATCCTGCTTAGCTAAATTTAATTAATCAACCCTTAATTTACCTCTTTAATTACATTAAGTAATTTGCCTTTAATTAATAACACAAATTAATTAACCTTCACCCATTTACATTAATTACATGGTTAAACAGTTAATCAATCCTTAATTACTTTTAATTAATCTTTAGTTACCCTTGATTAATCTTTAATTACCCTTTTTAATTTATCACTCTTCATTAATTACTCTTTTTAATTAATTACTCTTGATGAATTACTCTTTTTAAATTAATCACTCTTGATTAATTACTCTTTTTAAACTAATCAATCTTGACCCCTTTTAATTAATCACTCTTGATTAATTACCCTTTTTAATTAATCACTCTTGATTAATTATCCTTTTTAATCAATCACTCTTGATTAATTACTCTTTTTAAATTAATCACTCTTGATTAATTACTCTTTTTAATTAATCACTCTTGATTAATAACTCTTTTTAAATTAACCACTCTTGATTAATTACTCTTTTTAATTAACCACTCTTGATTTATTACTCTTTTTAATTAACCACTCTTGATTAATTACTCTTTTTAATTAATCACTCTTGATTAATTACTCTTTTTAATTAATCACTTTTGATTAATTACTCTTTTTAATTAATCAATCTTTAATTACATTTAGTAATTAAACCTTAATTATAGATAAATTATCCTTTAATTATTAATTAATTTTTTAATTATTTTCAATAATTAATGATTACTTAATTACTTTCATTAACTAATTAATTACCTTAACAAGTAATTAATCTCATTACTAAATAACCCTTAATCCTTTAATTAATTATTCTTTAATTAATTAATTAGGCCTTAAATTAGTTATATTAATTTATTCTTTAATCAATAACACTAAGTGATTAACCCTTAATCACTTCCACTTAATTATCATAAAGTAATTAACCTCTAATTCTTTATTAAATAATTACTCCTTCTTAATTACATCCAGTAATTATTCATTAATTACTTCACCAAGTAATTACACTTAATTCATTCATAAGTGATTATCTTTAATTAATCACTAATTAATTACTTAGTTAATTATTTAAGTAATCACTTAAAATTAATTTAAACAATTTCTTAATTAATTATATTTAAAAGATCTCAATTAAGAAATTCCTTTATCTTAATTAAATTATTAACTACTCTTAAATAGTTAAATTATCCTTATTAATTTCACATATTAAAAATCTTTAATTAATCAAAATCTCTTAATTATTTAAAGATAAACTCCTTATTATAATTGACTTAATAAATTCTTAACATTAAACTTTATATAAAAATAAAACATTTCATAAATCAATTACAATTAAAACAATATAAACATCTACTTTAACTTTCAAAATCTTTAAGACCTTCTAAAGTTATTAAATAAATTTTAATACAAAAATCATTTTGAAAATCTACTTTTCTATCTTTTAAAACTTATCTATTAAATATATAAAACTTCTTAAAATATTTATTCTTTGAAAACAATTTATTTTCATAACATAAAACTTGTTTATCTTTGTTTAAAACTTGAATTATTTACAAAATCAATCTTCTTTGTTTTAAAACTTAAACATTTACTTTTCAATTCTAAAACCTGCTCACCACAAAAACCCGAGCAAAACTCTCGAATGAAACCCGAGGTTTCCCCACCCTCTTCCTGCTTCGAGTAAAAAACAGGCATCTTCTACGAAAAACCTGGGTAACTCACCTTCATCTCCAACAACCTACCAAACACACGAAAACATGCACACCACCTCTGATCATCGATGAACTCCACTCTGGCCTCCCACACATCGCCTTCAACCACGGAAACAACACACAATCACCTATTACCCTTGATTCGATCGAGAATCGAATTCGACCCAACGAACCCAAACGGCCTGGAAACCCATCACCGGAAAACTCTCGCCTCTATCGATACCTGGCTCCAGTCGCCTCGCCATCATCACCATATCTTCGTCACGATCTCCTGCATCTCCTGCCCACCTCGTGATCGGTCCCGATCACTCCACGTCGCCCCAATTTCCATTTGATCAGTGACGACAAACACAGGGTATAAAACCCTACTCCGATCATTCCTGGTCATCACAACCATTGTTACACCATCGCGACAATTTTCCTACCCTCGTCGACAACTCAACCACCTCCAGCCCAAATTTCGTGCTTCCACTCGCTACCAATCGACGGCAATTGATCGATTTACCCAAAATGATCATTTCAAGAATATACAGTAATTCCCAAACTAAAAAGCATGATATATACATTAAAATTCATGATTTCCTATAATGAATTCAACCATGCAATCAATATTTAAAATTCAATCTATCAATTTTTGACCCTATTTACATTTTCACTGTAAATTATAAAATTTCAAGACAAATTCTCAATATAAATTTCTGGAATGATTTTTAGTATTGATATTGCATGATTTCAAACACCTTTTATTTATAAATCAAAATCTAACAGTCATTTAATGATGAGATATTGAATTTATTAAGTAATCAAAACCTGTTATCATCACACAGGGACTATATTATAACTACACAGGCATTCAAACACTCATATACAAACATGTATTCAATTCAAGTATTTCAGGTAACAACATGATTTTCATTCACAACATCAAATGAAATCCAGGATTAAAGCTGTTTTTAAGATATGTTTACTCACCTAGAATTTAGAAACAAAGAAATCTTTATGGAAAAGAAAACCGAAAATGCTCTAGAACTAGAATTTTTTTCTTTTGCCTGCTTCCATGTTTTGAATCTGATGTTGAATTTGTTTGATTGCTTTATCTCAGGTTTGATATTTTTTAGACCTGTTTTGAAGGATGAAGAAAATAACCTGGCTATATTTTTTTTTACAATTTCAAATGGGAAAAGAAATTTTACACTTGTTATCATAAGCTTACAAGTGTTTATTTTCTATATTCATGGTTTTACAAATGTCATTTGTTAAATTAATTGTGTTTAAGTCCCTGTTTAAATTAATTTTATAATTTTGTTTTGAGCCCTTACTTTACTTTAATTAAATTTTTATACTTGACTCTTTTCATTTAATTAATTTATGAATCATGTTTTTCTTAAATGTTTATATATATACGTACTAAGAAAATATATTATGTATATCAAATCCTTTATCAAATTCTATTCAAATTTGGACCATTATGTTTTATGTTTTAAACTTAGATACATTTATAACTTAGTTCATATGTATTTTTAAAAGAAAGAACATTAAACCTTCTACAAATCTTATTTAATTTCAAAAGTTATGTGTGTATATATATAAACTAAAACTTTGTATTTATTTTTATTATATATACAGTATGTTTGGCACGTCCGTTGGACGTGTGCAAAGAAAACAGTGATTTAAATGTGGTTTAATGTAACGTACAAAACATGACTATATTGTTGCACTCCGACGACGTGAATGAAGAAAAATGTCACCTTTTGTTTGTAAAAAAATTTCTCTCCTCCTTTACCCGGGCTTGAGACCGGCATCAGTAAGTAATAGGTGATGGCGGAGTTAAAAACTTTTGTGGTGGGGATCATTCTATGTAATAAATGTTCGTATACTGATTTGTAAAATTTAGAGTTGTTGTTGGTATATACTGTGATGTAAATGAAAGTTTCAAAGTTGAGCGTAAGTTAATACATGGTTAAGAAAAGTAACTGAAATATAAGTGAAATGATGAAGTCCATTTGGTAATTGTAGAATGACGGTAGTCAGTGATATTATGAAGATGAATATGTATGTTTAAAAAGTTTGGTAGAAAAGATATTGTTTATTATAATTAGTTTAAGTTTTGATTACACGACAATAAAACATCTTTGTAGACAACATTTCTAGTGTGAGTTCCCCTGTTACGTGGTAATTTGCCTTTGTGTACTAAAACTTTTGTTGAGTTTCGTGCTACTCCTCTGGACAAAACCACATAAAGTTGACCGTGACTAAAACCGTGGTCTGGAAGATAAATTCCAACATGAGGAATGGTTTGTCCTTGTGATTTATTAATTGTTAAAGCAAATGATAATTTAATTGGGAATTGTTTGCGAATTAAATTAAAAGGCATGTTAATATTTTCAGAAGGCTTTAGGGGGATACGTGGAATAAATACTCTTGTACCACGATAATGACCAACTGTAATTTCTGCATCAATGAGATTTCTATGGAATATACGACATATTAATCTGGTTCCATTACATAATCCAATTTTTGGGTCTATGTTTCTAAGTAACATTATTGGTGATCCTACTTTAAGTGTTAGTTTGTGCGGTGGCAAACCACTTAAAGCAAGCGAATTTAGAAATTCCGACTGGTATAAATTAGTATTATCATCTTCAACTCTATCAAAAGAATAATAAACATGTTCATCTCCTGGAAACATATGTATGATTGTATTATTTATTTCATCTGTCGTTTCATTTCTTGGTGTTAATATTGCTCTATTCATTATATAATCAGTGTTGCAAAAAATTTCATGGAGTGTAGGAAAGACTTCTTCAACTAAACGACATAGAGAACTTGCATTGGTGTTGGGTATAACAATGTCATCTGGGAGTTTAATAAGATCATCTTGTACATAAGGTTCTGTTCCATTTCCAATTCGTAAATGTAGTTCGGCATATGTTTGATCATTTATCGCTCGCATATTTTGTGTTAAATGAATTACATGTACACTTGTCCACAAATATGATCAGACTATACATGAGTCAACTATTTGAGCTCTAGTACCTTTAATAACAATGGGTAGTACTTGTCGAAAATCACCACCTAATATAATAATCTTCCCACCAAATGGTGTATTTATACCTGTTAGATCCCTTAACATTCTGTCTAAAGCTTCAAATGCATAACGATGAGCCATTGTTGCTTCATCCCATAGTAAAACAGTGGACAAACACAATAGTTTTGCATTATCAGATTGTTTAGGAATGTGACATGTTGATGAAGAATCCAATTTGATAGGAATTTTAAATCTAGAGTGCGCAGTTCGACCTCCAGGCAACGCTAAAGAAGCAATTCCAGAGGTAGCAACCGCAATAGCAATAAGGCCTTGCGATCGTATATGGGCTAAAATCGCTTTATAAAGATAAGTTTTTCCTGTACCTCCTGGACCATCTATGAAAAATATTGAGTGTTTTTGTTGTTTTACTGAATGTATGATCAGTTGAAATGCTTCATTTTGTTCTGTGTTTAAGTTACTTATAGAGTGTATATCAGTTTGTGGTATCTCTATAGATTGTTCGTCTAAAATAATGGTTGAACTATTGTAGTGGCTGGAAAAATCGAAATTGTTATGAGGGATGTCATAGTCGAAAATAGTTTTGTTATATTGTTTTAGGAGATTATTGAGGTCAAAAAGACATCGGTTTATTAAGTGTATATTATTGTGGTTAATGGTTTGCGTAGAAGGATAATCTTCAATTAAATATGGTAAAAACTCATCCCATAGTTCTCGCACCGTGGAAGGGGCACAATACACTAAAATTGTGACGAACAATCTTCTTAAAGCGGTGGGCATGTGTGTGTTTGAAGCGTCTTGTAAACATTCCTTTATACTGTTATCATTTTCTAGCAAACCTCTATGTTCTGCGGCTTCTTTAAAGGTGTTATACTGAGTTTGATTAACAGTTAGTAGGTGTGTAAAAGATGTAGGACCTCTAACATGGTTTAAAAGTAATCGTAAATAAAATCGATCTCCTTCTGTAGGAGATACGGTATAAATTCGACCAATTACCTTACGATTATTTCGTCTACGTATCCATTCTTTTTGTTTATATTCCCACCAATATTTTTCAGGAAATTCGTAGTATAAGTATTGACGTGCATTTACATCGTTAATATTCTTAGTGAAAAATTCAGTAAGCATTGTTTTAGATCTATGTTCATCACTCAAAATAGTTTGTAGGTCTTTGTTTGCATTAAATTGTACTTGTTGTGAATTTGGAAGATGTATTTGTAGTCCTATAACAGAAGGAGAAATAGAAGTTAGTGGAAATTTAAATATTCGCCATATTGACTCTGGTGCACAAATCCATCTAGCGTTAACAAACTGAGAAATTTCATCCTCATCATTAGTGTTAGAAGATACGTTTACAAAAACACGATCCGAACCTTTATAAACATATTTATATAAATATTTCACAGATGTAATACTTGAGCATATTTCAACATTTATATGACAATCATATTTTAATAGTAAATAAGGATTATAAGGAACGACCCAGCGATTGTCAATTATTTGTCCACCTCTTTGTACTTTTATTCCATTATCACGTCTTCTATAAATTGGATACGAATCACTACCTTGTAAAGTTATGGGTGCAAAAGACTTTGGAAATCCTTTCTTACACTGATTATTTTTCATGCACGTGGCATTAGCGTTAAAATGACCGCATGGAGTATGAACCATTTGTTTTACAACGACAGCATGTAATTCGGGTTCTAAATCTTTATCTGGGATTTCAGCCCTCACTAAAGCGTCATAATCGTCAGGGTTGTTAATCTTATCATTTTCATGTAGAATAATTAATATATGTGAATGAGGTAGACCTCTCTTTTGAAACTCAATGACGTGCACATGCGCAATGACTTTACCTAATACTCCTTTTTCATATAAGTCGTGTTTTAGTTGTTCTAATTTTGCACGAAATATCCTTGTTGTTAAATCGGGTCTATCTTGTGCTTGTTGACCGGGTAGTAGTTCTTGTGTAATCTCTAACCACTTAGCATTACATGTGATAGTAATAAATAAATCAGGTTTTCCATACCTTCGCACTATTGCCATTGCATCTTGATATCGATTATGCATATCTCGAGGGCTGCCGGTGTGAGATGATGGAAGAATTTTTCGAACACCAACATTTCCTAAAGTGTATAGTAAAATGGAAAAAAGCAAAATAAATAATTTTTGCATACGAAGTTTAAAAACAACATAATAAATAAATTGCTTATGAAGTATTACTAACCGGCGGTTGTCTGTCCAGAAGTTAGAGCATCCTGTAAACCTTGATACAATTCAGATCTAATAGTATCTTGATTGTTACGGAGGTACCTTAGTCTCATAGTTTCTATTTTGACATAATTGTCAACCACGTACTGCTGCAATAGGCGACCGCCATGCAAAATTAGTGACATCTCCGTTGGTCGTATCTAAACACATAAACAAATCAGCAATGATTATAAAAATAAAAGTAAGTTAAGCTAAATGGTATGTTATTCACCTGCAAAAGTTGAGAATAATAAGCTCTACAACTTATTGCTGTGGCTCCATTGTCATGTATGTGTATATCCCATCCATGTTCACCATATGGTAATAAAAGTGGATATTGTAATGGATCATAAAACCCTGCAGTATCCTGAACCCTTTATAAATTTCCACTTCTTGTTTCAACTATAATGTCCCTATTATTCAAATTGGAATCTTCTTCATCTCCTGCAATTATACCTGCTACTTGTGACGCGGTTGGTAACTCATGAATGTGTCTATTTACGGCAAGCTCTTTTATTCTTATTCTACAATTTTGTATATCATTCCTTTGGCTCAAATGTCGAAATACTTGTACAAAAGGATTGTGGATATCTAAAATATCTTTTAATGTCAAAAGTAGGTTTGGCCTCATTGATTCATTATCGTGTTGTCTATTTTCAATCTCATGGTCAGTGTTGTAAATATATAACTGCAAATATCTTGGTCTCATTCCATCCATAGGTAAAGAACTACCGATGCTATGATATATGGAGCCTTGTGCACGATATGAATAAACTCCATTTGTTGCATTTGCTAAGCTATGATCAATGTTAGCACCCATTGATGTAAAAGCAAAAGCATTATTATAAGACCTTATGTTACTTCTAAAATGCGTACCAACTTCGGTTTGATCAGTATACAAATCAAGTAGCTGTTGAGGTGCTGTTGGTCTTTGAATAGTAATTTTACCATTCTTACAGCAAATCTCCAATGTCTCATGAAAGAATTTCTTTGATCCGCAGAATGGACAGTAGGTAGGAGCAGGTAGCATGTGGTCGTGAAAATACTGTGTACCAATAAAATTTCGACCACAATTATAGCTTGTCATGAAAGCGGATCGAGTAATCATGTGTTCTTCATGTTCAGATGAGCCTAAATGATTACCATTGTTGTGATGAGTAGAATGACAAAAATACAATGTAAATAAAAACGTAAGTAGCTAAGTTAAAAGAAATTACCGTGAAAATCAGAAGGTAGAATCGTTGGCCTTCTACGTGTTTGAGTTGACTGTCCTCTTTGTTCTATGGATGATTGTCCTAAAAGAAACAATAGATGTTGTATGAGTATTAAATAAGAAAATATGAGCTAAATTTTATAATGTATAGATTTTCATAGAATTGTCCGTAAGCTTGAAATACATATAAGCTTGATATATGTCGCATAATATTTCATGTCACAATCAATCTTATATAATCTGTGTGATGATTTTTTATCGTTGAATATGATGTGTTGATTATGATAGCATTTATTGGCACAATTATAAGATAAAATTTCAGTAAAATCGTTGTTGATCTTTGTACATGCAGGTGGTATGACATGGGAATGGAGACCTAGTGTCAAAGTCTTAACTTCATTGAATTACTGTTTTTTTTTTTTTTGAACTGGTACTTTATATACAACAAATCATTAGGACAACATATCCCATGTCAAATAAATGTTCGAAAGCAAGTTTCGAACTTGTGACATCCTGCACCAACGCCGAATCAATTAACCACTTGGACAAAGGTGCTATGTTCGAATTACTGTTTTTCATTGAATTACTGTTGTGTACTCACGTGTCTCACGATAGGAGAAAAGTAAATAATAATGTATAGTATCCAATAAACTTGCCTGGTTATTTGTTTAACAAAACTGTACGCACTATCCCTTCACCTTAAACATTGGACTTCGAACAACTTTTACCATTTTATTATTTTAAGCCTTTAACAATATGTAGTAGGGTTATTATACTTGCAATGAGCTGTAAAGTACATAATGTACTGAACATCAACATACATAAAATATAGAATTCATGTATATTCTGGAAAGCTGATTCCAACTTTGTTGGGTGGTGTGCACGAAAAAGTTGTTTGCAAATTTAATACCTCTATGGTTAACTAAAAAATTTGCATGATCACTTGTAAAAAAGTACACGTCGTTAGACAGCATTGATTGTTTTATTTTGCAGTATGATGAGTTTGTGTTGTTTGGTTTGATTAACGTTAAGTTTGGTTGTGAAGTGTTTGTTGAAAATGGATGATACTGAAGGTTTTTATTATGATATTTGTGCAGTATGTCTTGTGTTTAGGTTCAAATTTATATATGAATTCATAATTTAATGATGATATTACTATCCAAAAAAAAAAGTACACGTCGTTAGCAGTAGCACTATAATTCGTCTATGCCCAATATAATAGTTACTATAACATAAATAGTCATGATGGGAAGAATAAAAAATGGTATTGTTTAAAAATTTATGTATGTGTTCTCTGCTTATGTAAAAGAAATTTATGCATGTTTTGTACGTAAGTTCTTTTTTGTTGTGTGACTGGTCATCCACTCGTGTCTTGTCTGAATTGTAGAAATTTTTATACGAAATGATGATATGTATGCGCTGGCTACTGTTACATAATCTCGTGCTCCCATATTTTGCGCATGCATTATTGCTCATCTCCATGACTATGTTCGTATACTTGCCTTACGATGAGAAATGGATTTTACGTAACATTCAAAATTGCACGGCAATGCAGATATGGATCTAAATTTGGATATGAAAATAAAATTTGGATTCCATCTATACGTTTTCAGTATAGAAACAGTATGAAGAAAAAGCCTATAAATCATAAACTCCCAGTTATATGATCACCGCCAGCCACATTAGTAATAAGCAATTTCATCTTGTTTTTTATGAGAAGTTTTTATATGCCATATTATGAAATACGTCTTTTATATGTCACATATAGACCGTAAGTTAAAATAAATATTTTGAAGATGTGAAGTTTTCTTCGTCTGACATTTAATATTTTATAGTTTACATCCATCTGAAGCTGTAGTTGTCTTATACAGATAACGTACAGCAGTAATGAAACAAAGGGTTGAATGTTTAAGTCCAGCAGAAAGAGTAGTTTGCGAAAATGGTAGTGATTGATCGTGGAATGGCCATAAAATTCAAGTGTGTAACACGTTAGGATTTAGCAGTAGGTAAAATTGTAATAATAAAATAAATACCTGGTTGACTCAAATGAGAGCTTTCAGTTGATTGGGACCTTCTATTTGAAATAGTTAGCTCTCTTGCATGTTCACGTCTAGACCGTTGGCTCTCACGTCGTCTTTCTCTTTGTATGTCAGCCATAGTAATAAATAGAACAGTATGAAAGCAAGTCAGTAAAGTTAAATATGAGGTTGTTTGGTTAGCTTAGAAAACAATTGTACTGTGAACATATGAAACTGCACAGTTTACTTATATATAGAACGACAACGTATGAGTAACAGTAACATAATGAGTAACAGTAACATATGGTTTGAATGGGTAAGAGATGGAAAGTATAGCCGGTATTATTGGAGTGCGTTAGAAATATGTTGTGTACCGTTAGTACTGGATCACATCAACCATTTCAATTCAACGGTAAGTTTGTACACAGCAGCCTAGTTGTATTAATGTAGGTATGGTTGACATTTTCATCTTTATGTACAACGTGTACAATACATATTAGTCATGTCAATATCCATTAAACATGATGTGTTCACAGTAATAAAATGCAAGTATTTGAGTATGAGGTAATATGTGTACCCAGTTATTGTGTGGGCACATTTGTGCAATATGTACCGTTACAGCTTGATGCCAACTGCTGAATCAAACAAACGTGTTTTTATGTGTTAAAAAAGGTTACAATTTTACGGATTGAAGTGTATTGGTGAATAAATGTAAGATGGTCTAATGTGTTAAAAAAGGCTACAATTTTTTGTTATAAAAATAGACTACATTTTAGCCTCACTTTCAGTCAACGTAAAGTACTGGCAATGAGGATAGTTTGTGGCAATAGTGAAATGAAGTGAATGTGAAGGGGTGATGATGTTTGATTGAGGAAGTTTGTATGTTGAAGTTTGTACACTGTCCGACATGGTTGATGATATGTTTAAGTAGGACGGAGGCATATGGTTGGACATATTGTAGTTGTTGTTGCTTTGCTCTATTTTGCTTGTGCAGTAATTTTTTGCTTCATTTCTTCGATTACTTACACGTTTCATCTACGTGTGTGTTATTGCTACACTCCATTTCATTTTCTATAGATCCTTCTCTGTCGTTGGAAATTTGTTGGAAGTTTTTGTCGTTGAGAATGAAGGTAAAAAAGGGGGAATGGGTTTAGATTTGGGTATTTATAAACTAAATATTTTGGGAGAGCAGACGTGGTACTGATAAAGACGGTGACAGTTCGAGCTGGCTGGATTTCATTTCACTTATTTTTGTCCTTTTAGAACCGTACGAGCAGGTTTTGAACAGATAAGTTGTGATATGTATTTAATTATTTTAAATGGTTAGTATATGTCTATTTAATAGAAGTAAACACAGAGATAAAATATTAAGTTATTAATGTTTCAAGAGTAACATGGACTGAAGCGCTGTTTAGCATGCAAAATGTGTTATAATGTCGTTGATCAGTACAGTTCAATACATAACTTGTGGACAAAGCTTTTGTTTTATTACAAAGGTTAACAATGAAAAAGTGATATGAAATGAAAAGGAAAAAACGTACAAAGCTAACTTTATTGTGCAATAATGCCTAAGGGATTGCAATACATACATAAGTAAATAAAAATGCATGAAAACAAAACATCGAGCATAAATCGTTGAAAGCTACGTTATAACATCGATCTTCACTTGTCAAACTTCTTGCAAAATTCAATCTGTAAAAGATAGAATCGTGAAAAAAATGTATGTTATATGGATAATTAAGTTGAAATGTGAGTTTGTTATTTACCACAGCATTTGCAAATGGTTCATCCCAGTCATCGACAATGGATGGTTGGTCCATAATTAATTTGGATTCTTGAACATTCATGGTTCCTTCTGATTTGTGTACAACAGTAGTTTCTTCAAGATTCATGGTTCCTTCTGATTTGTGTACAACAGTAGTTTCACTAAAAGCTCTGTCTTCGTTTTCCACTTTAACTGCAGCAGGCAAGGAAATTTCTGATGACTAATTGAATGGTTCTATTTTAACCAAGAAGGCATTTGAATGTTGTACCAACTCTTCACAGTGTTGCTTTCCTGGTTGCTTTAGCTGCTGCTTTCGAGTGCATATTGAATTATCAGTTTTGTTACTTTTATATTTACCCTATAGTACAACATATAAGAATTAAATTTGAAAAGAGAGAAAAGCGTTATGAGGAACAAAAATAAAATAATTATCAATTACCTTCGGCATGATAACAAATGAAAAATATATAGCTTAATAATTTGTGTACAATGGAGAAGAGATAGTGGTTGCTTTATACATACGTAGGTAGCTAAAGTATAGAAAGTGGAAGTTTGTAAGTAAAAGTGGACAGTGAAATCTGCAAAAATAACGGGTCATATGATATATGTTATGGATGGTTTCCTACTTACATGCCTAGATAGTATAACACGTTGAATAAGTAGATATTGCTGTGTTTAAATGTGATAGGCTGCTGCATGGCTTGTATGTACACGTCATCTGTTATCTTAATTTTCTGATCGTCAGATCTATACCGAAACACTTACATTTAGTGCTGAGAAATACATGGTCGAACATGTTTATGTCCATTGAATAAGTGTAACACGTAAAAATAGAAACTATTTTATATTTTCATGCGTCCAAGAAATGAAGAAGATATAAATTATTTAGTTGGCGTATAAATATAATTATCATGCGCACTACAAACTGGAAGGCTCAAAAGCTTCAAGTACAAACAAACACTAATCCTTCCCTTCGATAACAGTACAATTTGAAAACTACATATATCATCTGAAACATCTTATATAAGTCAATAAGTACAATTGAATAAGCATTCTACAAATAATAAGAATAAATATGTGCATATATATTGAGAATGTTATAACACAAAACAACCAATAAAGTACTCAACCTATAGCCTTATTGGCATTAGCTATAAGTACCATCAACAATTCTGAAGCAAATTTAGGTTCTTCTCATGTTCTTAACAGCTTCTAAAGTGAAAGCATTGTCTAGCCTTTTGTTTTGGAGACAGAAGCCATTTTCAATGGTTCCAAAAACTGAAAAAAAATGAAAGCAAATCACATTAGTATGTTAAGAATTGATAGGAACATATGAATGTATTCCAGTTTTTTCATAATAACTTGCCAAAGACAAAAACGCATGTATAAAGTTTGAATTATACGTAAATTCAAAATGTTGTTGTTGGGTGTAGAATATTCATGGTATTTTTGTTATTTAATTAGGTGCTTTTAATATTATAAAGATTTTGAAGTAATTTCTACTGAGTATAACCTTTTTTTCTCTTAAATTTACAGCGAGTATACTCCTCTCTTTTCTTCTCTGGTTTAAATCAATTCAAAATCGTTGGCTCGGTTCATGTTCCTCCTAGTATGTTTTTAGTAACTCTTCCTATTATATCTATGATTTTTTTGACTGACAACACATTAGCTTTGAAACACTGAGTTAGATGAATTGATTATAGTGACATAATTCTATGACAGAAAGTAATGGCTTAAGTAAAGATCGCAAAATATATTATTTACCATATTTAAGAATATGAAATTTAGTACCATAGACAGAACTTAGAAAAACTTGCTAAGTTTGGCTTGCAGTCTCTTAGTAGAAATTCACATTATGTAGAATTTCCAATATGTTTAAGAACTTACTCTTCCTATTTTCAGGTTACAATTGTGAAAATGATTGTTGTTCATAACAATCCGAAATTTTAAAAGCTTCATTTGAGGATTGACATTGATGGTGGCTGTACAGTGACTATTACTTTGTACAATATCAAACCCAAAACATAAAGTCCACGCTTTTTTGGTCTTGTTGAGGTAAAGGTAACAACAATGATGGATGAAATAGTGTCAGTGTTGATACCTGAAATTATAAGATATTTTCATTGTTCGATGGTTAATTGGTTGCGGTTATTGGAACACATCAAAAGACATGTACAAAGTAGTACTGGTGGAGGTCGTGCTAATAATTACACAGGATATCTTGAAATTTATAAGAACTGATTAAATAATAATTTGGCAAATGAGAAGGATACGATAGTCAATCAATCATAACTTCACTTGATGTATATTTAGTCATGTGAAACAACTTCTAAAATTAGATTGAAATTCAAATAATAATAGTTGCTCTAATCAAATTGTTTCAGTATTTTCAACCCATGACCATTTGAAAGTAAAACAGTCCTGAAGACAAAAATCCATGATTATCTATATTATAAAAGGTTACTTCTTTACAGTTATTAAAGGAAAGTGACATATTTAAGTTCAATTGAGAGACAATAAAAACTGCATTTCACATTGTTTAATTATTTCTAAAATTACATGAATCAAAGGACTAAACGAAATAGTAATTAATATTTATTTTACATGAAGAAGAACTAATCAATAAAGTTGAATTGTGAAAGAGTGATATGTAGAAGTTAAACAACTATATTTTTGGATACTCACTACAAAATATAAATGGGAAATTTTCCTTTAAAGTCGTTTGTAAGAAGCATAATGAAGATATATTTGGTTGAACGAAAATATGGTACCAAAACTCACTATGTTTTCGCAACCGCCTATGCAAACAGATTTTATCAAGTGTTTGTAGATGAATAAAAATAAGCGTGAAATTATATTGCATTCATATTAACAACAATTTTCATCTTTATTGCAAGAAAATAGACATTTACTTGACTTAGTATTGATGTTCCAGAAAGTTACCTGATGGCATAATCCAAATATTTTCTTCATCCAGCCTCTCATCATTGCTTGAATTGCTTGTCGAGCATTGTGCCTACCGTTATTTGTTTGTTTTTGTCTGGACTACCGCACCGAAATCCAATATTACAATCTGTATAAATTACACGTACATCACTACATCAATTGTTAAAGAAACCATTCTGTAAAAATCCATTAAGTTAACTTTGAACAACAAATTATCCCATGTACTGTTCAGTGACACGATATTTAAGTGACACGATATTTAAGTGGCCTCATAGGTCTAGCACTCTTGTAAAGCTTCAACACATGATAATATGTCTTGGGTGCATTATGCATGACTAAGTAAAGGAAATGCCATATTTGCTAGCAATTGAGAGAAAGCAATGTTCCAATAAGACTATAGTTGAATTATCCATTCATTGCATCAGGCTTATGCATTTTCTACAAATACCAAATAATTTGAAAGACATAAAAGCTATATTACCAATTTTATATTATTCATAATTTCCGAAATGTGCATAAATTAGAAATAAAATTAAAGTGATAACTTTTGAATACACTTCTTCCAAACATAGAAGTGAAAACATTAAATATACAATGTTGTTGAAATTTATGTATGGCACAATATATTTCATATCATGATATATATGTATACATTAGCATTGTACCCTTCGAAATATATAATGCACACATGGCGTTAAATATTTCTATTAGCGGAAGTTAGTGTATTTCATTAACTGTATTGCCTGGTATTACCACAACTATTTCCATAATTGAATAACTTTTGAATACACTTCTTCCAAACATAGAAGTGAAAACATGAAATATACAATGATGTTGAAATTTATGTATGGCACAATATATTTCATATCATGATATATATGTATACATTAGCGTTGTACCCTTCGAATTATATAATGCATACATGGCGTTAAATATTTCATTTATTGCATTATATATAACATCCAGTAATGTTACAAACACCGTAAATTTACAGTTCAATAGCAAATGTATGAAAACTAAGACATGAAGACCGTAAACTTACATGAGATTGCACAAAAGAGGTTTGTTTCCTTCAATTCAAATGTTGTAAAATGGAACCGAATTTCTCACTGTCATACAAAGTGAACAATGGAACTGAGCATATCGCCATCATACAAAATGAACAAAAAATAGAACATTATTTAATATCTTAATGAAGAATTTAGCACTATTCTTTGTTTAAAAACAAAAATAATTTTTTCCCCAATCACCTAATAGCAATGAATGTACAGGTGGTAGTGAAAACATGGGGGAAAATGGTAGTAGGTAGATTGCACGGTGATTTGTTGCAGCTTTTCATATCAAAGCATGCATTTGAACTCAGATGGAAAAGGCAGGTGAGAATTTTTTTTCGCTAATGAGTGCATAATAAAAAAAGCTCAATTAAAAGGAAAATTTAGCATTTTACAACTTACCTGAATGCTTGCCTTTGCCTTCCTCCACCTTCGACCTGCATCCAACCCGCCAGAACCACCAACCTCCTCCCTTGCCGAGCTGCAATCAATTGAAAACGAAGAGAAATTAAATAAATAATAAAGCGATGATTTGTAGTTGAAGATTTAAACGTGACAAATTAGGTAACTGAAAATTGAAGAAGTTGTTTACCCAAATCTTAGAATAAGGATCCATTCATTCACCACGTCCACCCTCAGCCAAAAAGTCACCACCCTAACCTCCTTCGCCTTAAACTCCTTCCTGCTGTGCAAAACCCTGCAAGTGCCAGTTGCGGACCTTTATTGCATTATATATAACATCCAGTAATGTTACAAACACCGTAAATTTACAGTTCAATAGCAAATTTATGAAAAATAAGACATCAAGACCGTAAACTTACATGAGATTGCACAAAAAAGGTTTGTTTCCTTCAATTCAAATCTTGTAAAATGGAACCGAACTTCTCACTGTCATACAAAGTGAACAATGGAACTGAATTTTTTTTCGATAATGAGTGCATAATAAAAAAAAGCTCAATTAAAAGGAAAATTTAGCATTTTACAACTTACCTGAATGCTTGCCTTTGCCTTCCTCCACCGTCGACCTGCATCCAACCCGCCGGAACCACCTACCTCCTCCCTTGCCGAGCTGCAATCAATTGAAAACGAAAAGAAATTAAATAAATAATAAAGCGATGATTTGTAGTTGAAGATTTAAACATGACAAATTAGGTAACTGAAAATTGAAGAAGTTGTTTACCCAAATCTTAGAATAAGGATCCATTCATTCACCACGTCCACCCTCAGCCAAAAAGTCACCACCCTAACCTCCTCCGCCTTAAACTCCTTCCTGATGTGCAAAACCCTGCAAGTGCCAGTTGCAGACCTTCACCCGAACTGCCAAGCCCCGCCTCCAACCTGCCACGCAAAGCCCCACCAAATCCGAAGCTTCAGCCTTCGTCTCGCTCACCATTACCACCACGACCCAGATTGTCAACCCTTCCAGCGCTGCAATCAATTGAAACCGAAGAGAAATTAAATCTGACAAATTAGGTAACTGAAAATTGAAGAAGTTGTTTACCCAAATCTTACAATAAGGATCCATTCATTCCTGTGGCGTTCGAGATTATGCTCGTAAACATGATGTCGAAATGAGCACTGATAATCGGGTTTAGATTTTCCCAAGAGAAGATAATGGGGGAAATGATGCGGTTATTACAACTATGTGCTGGGGTCGTGGCAAGCAAATGACGTAAATGACCTGTGTTTGGTGCTAGCTTTTAAAGGATAATTTCGTAATTGCAAAAGCTTCATTTGAGGGTATTCCCATTATATATAGATATATATCCAAATCAAATGCTTTCAAATTATTTTACATGTATATACATGCCTATATACTTATGCATGGATATATTTAAAATTTTAATATCATAAAGTTTACCCATATCTATTAAAATATTAATTAATTTATTATAAGATATATTATTTCCAGATATTTATATTTCAACATTTATCATAGTTTCAAATATATCCTGATATCTTTTATTACCAGAATTTTGTCTGTTTACTGAATAAAACCAGTTTATTGTCCAATTATCAAATGCTAAAAATCCAGGTTATTACATTCCTTCCCTTTTGAATCTTTTTGTCCTCGAAAAGGAACGAAGCAGAATTTTATTAAAATGCTTAAAATCAGATAAATTTTCTTTGATCATTTTTAAAACACTTTAAATCTATGTAATATTACTAAAATAGTTTTTATAAAAATACTTTTTATAACTTGATGTCTCAGCCAGTCTATCCTTGTTCTTACAGAAATTCGGTCATACATTGATAAGGCGTACGACCGAAAATCTATAAGTACTTAGCAGACCCATTTTCAGTGAAAATACTTAGAAAATAATTTTATTGAAAATATAGAAAAATTATTGAAAATAGAGGAAATATCTTTGGTGAGAATGCTTTGGAAATCATTACCCCCATCCATGGTCGTAGTTATATCCTGGGTAACGTTGTCATCGCAGCAAAAGTCCATGTAACTGTAGGAACTCCGCGCCCCTCGATTACGCCATGGAACCCACGATAGATCGTAGTTACATTCCAGGGTTACGTTGCCATTATAGCAAAAGTCCATGTAACTATAGGCATCAGTGCCCTCGATTTTCGCTGTCAAAAATGAAACTTCTCCACTCCCACATAGGTCGCAGTCTACCGATGTAAAATCAAACGCAGACTGTTAGCTCTCAGCAGCACATACGACTTTCGCTATGTTACCATAGGTCGCAGTCTACCAATATAAAATCAAACATAGACTGTTGGCTCTCAGTGGCGCATACGACTTTTGCTATGGTCTGCAGTAGATCGCAGTGACATCGAGTTACACTGTCGTCACAGCATAACCCAAATGCATTTGTAGGCATCAGCATCCTCGACTTTCGCTACACACTATATAAAATCCTTAGGAACTAGTTTTGTCCGGACTCCTCACAGGATCAACTTTAGAACCTCACCCTTAGAGGGTCAAGGCAGTACCAACCTATGGTACTCCTGAGAAGTACATTTCAAGGGAGCACCTTTTTCCCAGAGCCAATTTCAAAACACTTTATACTATACACATATAGTATCTTCCAAATCATACACCTAGTATGAATTTCATCAAAGTCTCCTTAACACATAATCGATTATCCCAAAATCGATAATTCTCAAATTAGGCTTTCCAAATTCCAATATTGATTTTTCCCAAAAATCAAAAGCCTTTCCAAAGTCCATAGGTTCCAAAAACCTTTTTCCAAAATCCTCGTAAGATCCTTTATATATATATATATATATATATATATATATATATATAACTTTAAAAATCTTTGGATCTCTTCAAACTTATATAAATTCCCTTTTTATACTTCAAATACTTACAAAACCCTTTTCTTCTGGCAAAAGATTCAAAAAGGGAAGTTTTACCATATATATAACAAAGATACATAACTTCGTTTATTCTAAATCAAATATTCAAATTTGATTATTAACCATATTACTTACTTCCACAAAGAAAATTTCTGCCATATAAATATCAATTTTCCACTTTATTTCATCATATATTTCACAAATATACTTTTCATTTCAAAAACCATTTCACATTTCTTATCCACAAATTTCGATATTAATTTCATTCAAACCCGTACGATGTCCTCATATCATCCGTACGCAATATCAATCTGATCGCTTACTCGATCACACAATTTAACTTCCGAACTAGTATCGTCCACCCGACTTTCTTGTGGTTTCTTGATCAGAAACCGTCATTCTCCTTGCATAGCCACAACTATGATAGAGAATATCCAGGACCAATCAACAATCCATATCCAGGCGCGCCATCGAAAATCGAGTGGAAAATCCCAACTCGGATCGGTATACTATCTCGAAATTCTATGCTCGAATCTGGATCAAATCACTATGTGAATAGAATAATATACGTACATCCTACGTATTTATATTCATTGATTATTAACTAAATCAATCTTCTTGTCTGTTCACATTCCCTTAGGTTCCTATTCATTTATTCACCATTGCTTCAATCCCGTTTGGATTATCACCTTAATTCTTATCTCAAATGGATATTTAATCATAAACAGTTTAAACTTTGTCCAGCTTAAATTTAGAAAATAGCTTGAAAAGCTTAAAATAGATAAGTAGTTGAAAAATAATTATTAGTTTGTTAAATATCTGTAAAATAGTTAAATAATGATAAAATAGTTATAAAATAGTTAAATGGTTATAAAATAACTAGAAAATTGCAAAATAGTTTAAAGTAGTAATTAGTTTATAAAACAGTTGTAAAATGGTTAAATAGTTCCAAAAGTAGTTGTAAAATAAGTATAAGATAGTTTTGGGTTTTTAAAAAGGAAGGTTATATAGTAAATAGTTAGGAAAATAGATTTAAAACAGTTTAAATCAAAATAACTTATTTCAAAATAGTCCAGAGCCTAACTGTTCAATTCCTAATCTCCATTCCCATTAATTTAATTTAAATTTCCATTTCTATTTAAATTGATTTAATTCCAATTTGAATTGATCCCAATTCCAATCAATTTTCAATTTCCAATTAACTTTCAATTTCAATTCAAATTAAGTTAACTTCCATCCTCATCTCAAATTCAAATCAACTTCCTATTTGAATTTGAACTTATTCAACTTCAATTTCATTTCAAATTATCCAATTCAAATTTCCATTTGAATTTTTAAACTTATTCATCTTCAATCATAATTCCAATTAATTTTCAAATTGAACCAAATTTCAATTTTCAATTTCAATCCATTTCAACTCCAGTTTGAATTTAATCCCAATTCAAGTTGAATTATCCTTGATTCTTTCCAAATTCAAATCAAATTCCATTTGAATTTAAAACTATTCAACTTTAGTCATAAATCCAAATTATTTAAATCAAATTTCTATTTGAACTAATTTCAAATTCAATCTCACTTCACATTATCTCGAATTATATAAATTCAAGTTAGATTTCAAATGTTGGTTTAACCTTTTAAACCAGATTATCCTTTATTTTCAAAGTCTTTGAAAATTTAATTCTTAGTCCAAAATTCAAAATTCTATTTTAAATTGCCTTTACTTCTCCATAAACCTATTTCTAGGTTCAAATAATAATTCAAATCCTTTTTAAACAATTTAATCTTTGAAATCCAAATTATTACCTAATTTGAATTCCCATTTCAAATTCTAGACTTCACATCTCATTCCAAATTTAAAACTCATTTAGAGTTTATCTTAAATCATCTTTGATATTATATATATCCACATATATACGTATTAATTTCCTTTACACGCCAAATTTTACTTTAAATTTTAAACCACCCCGGTTTCAATTCAAAACAAATTCCTTTAAATTTTCAAACAACTCTTGTTTGAAATAGGACCCTTTCATTCAAATACATTAAATAATATTATTTATTATTTCTTTTTTACTTTGAAATTTTTTCAAATTCTGGACCCAGTTTTAAAACTTCACAATTTAGATCAACTTCAGTTCCAATTTATAAGTCATCTTACCTAAATGTTTTGCTTCCTTAAAACATCTCATTATTAAATACAACAACCATTTATGATAATAACCAGATTTATCATATCGGGAAACCATACATTACATCTTGTTCTAAAACTCTTCCCCAAATTCAAGATTTTAATTTCAATTTGAATCCATTTCAAACTTATCTTCATTTAATTTTAATTTGGTTGTATTTCTATTACCACTTAATTTAATTCCAATAATTTAACAACCAATTACCTTAATATTTATTAGAAAGAAATACTGCTTTATATATCAAAATATATTCTTATATAAAATCATTTAAAATCTTTATATAAGAAAATAACAAGTACGCGCTCATATATATATACACTCAACTCATTCTAGGGTACCATTGACCCTATCCTTAATGAGTAATCCCAATAGAGCCAAGGTTTTCGATTAACTTTCAGCTCTGATACCAAATGTAATGGCCCGGAATTTCTAGATAGTTAGAAAAAGAAGAAAAAAGATAGAAGAAGAGATAGAAAATCGAACTCAGAATCTCACATTCGCAGCGGATAAAATGTAATATCAAATAATAACATTTATACAAAGAAACTGTATCAGTTAAATTACATACAAAATATCAGAGTCATAACATCTACACCAACACTGGATAGTTAAAATCACATGTCCCAGATATACAACAATATATCACAGCGGAAAACACTCCATACATTCTTTCCATCCAACTCGCCTACTGAGCTCCAGAACATCCTTGCCTGGAAATCTGTAATACTCGGTCTGACCCGAGCATTACATCAAAGTAACACCTGGGTCAGGTTGAAAACCAGCATGAGTAAACCCATACAATTTGAAATACTAAGTTTAAACCATAAAGATAAACCCGGCTAACTCGTTTATCACTACAAGTTCACATCTTATTTTAGTCAACACTCATATTCACAAATAAATTCCTAAGTACCTATACTTAGTTTTATATGGTCCAGACAATTAAATTATTCCATTTCAGCCTATTGACTTCACATATCAATCTATAAAGAATCATTGTAGGATACAAATCGAAGTGGGTTCGGGTATTTACTGATACCCGACCCCAGTCTCTTCGAAATCTTATATCATCTTAAAACAAAGCAGTTTAAGTTTTAAAAATTCCATATATATAAATATCCAGAATTACATATTCACATAGCCAATCAACACAGATAGATAAACCATATTATCGTAGTTCAGTCCAGTCATACCACATCACATAGCCTCACTTATCAAAGATATTCAGTAATCGAAGGCATACATTATCTTTCAATTAATCATTAGCAAGGTTAAATAAATCATGCCATTCCAATTAATTTAAATAAATTAAATTAATTTCTTCAATCACTTTTAATCCTGCTTACTTAAATTTAATTAATCATCCCTTAATCTACCTCTTTAATTACATTAAGTAATTTGCCTTTAATTAATAACACAAATTAATTAACCTTCGCCCATTTACATTAATTACATGGTTAAACAGTTAATCAATCCTTAGTTACTTTTAATTAATCTTTAATTACCTAAATTAATCTTTAATTACCTAAATTAATCTTTAATTACCCTTTTTAATTTATCACTCTTGATTAATCACTCTTTTTAATTAATCACTTTTGATTAATTACTCTTTTTAAATTAACCACTCTTGATTAATTACTCTTTTTAAATTAATCACTCTTGATTAATTACCCTTTTAAATTAATAACTCTTGATTAATTACCCTTTTTAATTAATCACTCTTGATTAATTACTCTTTTTAAACAATCACTATTGATTAATTACTCTTTTTAAATTAATCACTCTTGATTAATTACTCTTTTTAAATTAACCACACTTGATTAATTACTCTTTTTAATTAATCACTCTTGATTAATAACTCTTTTTAATTAATCACTCTTGATTAATTACTCTTTTTAATTGATCACACTTGATTAATTACTCTTTTTAATTAATCGCTCTTTAATTACATTTAGTAATTAAACCTTAATTATAGATTAATTTATCCTTTAATTATTAATTAATCTTTTAATTATTTTCATTAATTAATGATTACTTAATTACTTTCATTAATTAATTAATTACCTTTAATTAATTACCTTAACTAGTAATTAATCACATTATTAATTACCCTTAATCCTTTAATTAATTAATTAAACCTTTAATTAGTTATATTAATTTATTCTTTAATCAATAACACTAAGTGATTAACCCTTAATCACTTCCACTTATTACTTTCACAAAGTAATTAACCTCTAATTCTTTATTAAATAATTACTCCTTCTTAATTACATCCAGTAATTATTCATTAATTACTTCACCAAGTAATTGCATTTAATTCATTCATAAGTGATTATCTTTAATTAATCACTAATTAATTACTTAGTTGATTATTTAGCTAATCACTTAAAATTAATTTAAATAATTTCTTAATTACTTATACTTAAAAGATCTCAATTAAGAAATTCATTTATCTTAATTAAATTATTAACTACTCTTAAATAGTTAAATTATCCTTGTTAATTTCACATATTAAAAATCTTCAATTAATCAAAATCTTTTAATTATTTAAAGATAAACTCCTTATTATAATTGATTTATTAAATTCTTAACATTATACTTTATTTAAAAATAAAACATTTCGGAAATCAATTATAATTATAACAATATAAACATCTACTTCAACTTTCAAAATCTTTAAAACTTTCTAAAGTTATTAAATAAATTTTAATACAAAAATCATTTTGAAAATCTACTTTTCTATCTTTTAAAACTTATCTATTAAATATATAAAACTTGTTAAAATATTTATTCTTTGAAAATAATTTATTTTCATAACATAAAACTTGTTTATCTTTTTTAAAACTTGAATTATTTACAAAATCAAACTTCTTTGTTTTAAAAATTAAACATTTACTGTTCAATTCTAAAACCTGCTCACCACTAAAACCCGAGCAAAACTTCCATTTACTCGAATGAAACCCGAGGTTTCCCCACCATCTTCCTACTTCGAGTAAAACACGAGCATCTTCTAGGAAAAACCCGGGCAACTCACCTTCGTCTCCAACAACCTACCAGACACACGAAAACACGCACATCCATGTGCACACCACCTCTGATCATCGACGAACTCCACTCTGGCCTCCCATGCATCGCCTTCAACCATGACAACAACACACAATCACCCATTACCCTTGATTCGATCGAGAATCGAATTCGACCCAACGAACCCAAACGGCCTGGAAACCCATCACCGGAAAACTCTCGCCTATGTCAATCCCTGGCTCCAGTCTCCTCGCCATCATCACCATAGCTCCGTCACGATCTCCTGCGTCTCCAGCCCACCTCGTGATCGGTCCTGATCGCTCCTCGTCGCCCCAATTTCCATTTGAACAATGACGACAAACACAGGGTATAAAACCCTACTTCGATCATTCCTGGTCATCACGGCCATTGTTACACCATTACGACAAATTTTCCTACCCTCGTCGACAACTCAACCACTTCCGGCCCAAATTTCGTGCTCCCACTCGCGGCCGATCGACGACAATTGATCGATTTACCCAAAACGATCATCTCAAGAATATATACTAATTCCCAAACTAAAAATCATGATATATACATTAAAATTCATGATTTCCTATAATAAATTCAGCCATGCAATCAATACTTAAAATTTAATCTATCAATTTTTGACCCAATTTACATTTTCACTGTAAATTATAAAATTTCAAGACAAATTCTCAATATAAATTTCTGGAATGATTTTTAGTATTTATATTGCATGATTTCAAACACCTTTTATTTATAAATCAAAATCTAATAGTCACTTAATGATTAGATATTGAATTTATTAAGTAATCAAAACCTATTATCATCACATAAGGACTATATTATAACTACACAGGCATTAAAACACTCATATACAAACATGCATTCAATTAAATTCAAGTATTTCAGGTAACAACATGATTTTCATTCACAACATCAAAATGAAATCCAGGATTAAAACTGTTTGTAAGATATGTTTACTCACCTAAAATTTAGAAACAGAGAAATCTTTGTGGAAAAGAAAACTGGAAATGCTCTAGAACTACAATTTTATTCTTTTGCCCTGCTTCCATGTTTTGAATCCGAGCTTGAATCTGATGTTGAATTTGTTTGATTGCTTTATCTCAGGTTTGACATTTTTTTTGATCAGTTTTGAAGGATGAAGAAAATAGCCTGGCTATATATTTTGTTTTTTACAATTTCAAATGGGAAAAGAAATTTGGCACTTGTTATCATAAGCTTACAAGTGTTTATTTCTATATTCAAGGTTTTATAAATGTCATTTGTTAAATTAATTTTGTTTATGTCCTTGTTTAAATTAATTTTATAATTTTGTTTTAAGCCCTTACTTAACTTTAATTAAATTTTTATACTTGACTCTTTTCATTTAATTAATTTATGAATCATGTTTTTCTCAAATGTTTATATATATATATACATACTAAGAAAATATATTATGTATATTAAATCTTTTATCAAATTCTATTCAAATTTGGACCATTATGTTTTATGTTTTAAACTTAGATACATTTATAATTTAGTTCGTATGTATTTTTAAAAGAAAGAACATTAAATCTTCTACAAATCTTATTTAATTTCAAAATTTATGTGTATATATATATAAACTAAAACTTTGTATTTATTTTTATTATATTTTTTATATCCAAATCAAATGCTTTCAAATTATTTTACATGTATATACATGCCTATATACTTATGCACGGATATGTTTAAAATTTCAATATCATAAAGTTTACCCATATCTATTAATACATTAATTAATTTATTATAAGATATATTATTTCCAGATATTTATATTTCAACATTTATCATAGTTTCAAATATATCCTGATATCTTTTATTACCAGAATTTTGTCTGTTTACTGAATAAAACCAGTTTATTATCCAATTATCAAATGCCAAAAATCCAGGTTATTACAGAATATATATTTAGAAAAAAATATATAGTATATGAAAATAAATGTTTATACATAAGGGAACATGAAATATATCTACTCAAGCATATAATAAATCACACTTTTCACTCAAAAGTTTTCAAGCCATCTTTCTATTAAATCAAGTCATTCAAAAATCAAACCTTTCATACTAAATCAAATCAGGATAAAAAGAAGGAAAATGTAAAAAGTCTGTGTATGTTAAAGTAACCCTATTTTTTTACTGTATACCATTCATCCATATACAAATAGCCAAGCGTCCCCTTGTTTACATTTAAAACTAGAAGAAAAAAGATGATGGGAAGCCTATACAGTGAAAGACTTTAGCCACCATATTGCCTCACTATCTCTTTTCAACTATATATATAGCCTCTTACACGCTTGTTCATACGTACAAAAAAAATTACCAAGGTATGCCATTAAAACAAAGATCAAGTTAGGGATCATAAAGCAGGAGAGGGAAGAAAAACAGCAGAGTTTTTCTTTTCCAAAAGCAGTGTTCTTTTTCAAGAACAAGTGAGTAAAGTTAAACTTTTATTTACTGAAAATGATGTAGGAATCTATATGTTTGCATATTTGGATAAATCATTCTACGTTGCCCAGTATTTATATGCTAATAAGTTTATATACGATATATATTTATGATAATCATGTAAACTCACAGAAACCTATATGCTACCTTTTTTTTCTTTTAGAAAGTTAAGGCCTTCCCACTTAAAAAATCATTATCTCACAATCGAGATGATGGTAGACCACGATTCTAAAAGAAAAGATAATTGTTTTTTAGTCTAGTTTATTTTAAAATTTATTTCGTTTGATATCGTGTTGCATAAGGGGATAAAAATATTAATTACAGTAGACAACTTTAAAGTGGAGGAAATTCAAATATCATAATTTAAGTTTTTGATTATATGAATGCGTTTGTCTTTGAAAATCATGAATTTTGGAAGCCGTTTGGGGATTTTCAGTCGACTGTGGTATGAGGTAGAGGAAGATGACCAGATTTTGGTTCTTAATCGATTTCAGGCAACCGAGGTGATTTGGGGGTTCGTCGTTGGTTGTGGAGGTTGGTGGGATGATGGAGGACAGAGGAAAAATCAGTGGCATTTCATGGAGAGGCGAGGCGTTCGATCGAAGGAGTTTTAGGCTTAGTTTTTGTGTTTCGATCTTGATTTAACTATAGTGGCTAAGAGCAGAGATGGCAGTGCGCACATGGGGGATCGATAGAGGAGGATGTGGCGGAGCTTTGGAAGGGATCTGGTGGTGGATGGTTGAGTAGGCGAGGCGGGTTTTTAGCTGTGGTTTCGTACCAGGATTCGAGTTGGGGGGTCACTTCTCGAAACGAAGGTCGAGGCCGTGGTTTTAGGTGGAGGGCGTGACTTTGGGGGTCGGTGGCGACTTGTGCGGATCGTCGGTGGGCAGTATTGATGGTTGGTGCGAGGGTGTACGTGCACACATACGTGCACAGGTTTGGTATCGAATGAAGAAAGGAAGAATAAGAGAGAAGAGAAGAACAGAGAGAAGAAGAAAGGAAATAAGATTGGTCGAAGTTTCTATTTTGTGATTGGGACGGGTTTTTGAATATGGGCCGAGTTTTATTTAGTAAATAAACATTATTTTTAACCTTAATATTTAAAACATTGTTATCAACTCATTTAAAGCCAAATCAAAACATGAAGGTTTGTGCATTTTCATCATATCACCTAGATTTATAATCTATAATTATTTTGGTTAGTTTGCGGTAATATAAAATTAAGTTATTTATAATAATTTAAGAGAATATATAAATTTAAAGTCTTATTCAATTAAATCTTATATTAATTTATAAATTAGTTGTTAAATGGTTTATTTAATTTTAATTTACGAATAATAAATCATTTTTCTATAAATTCTTAAATTATAAGTAATTTGGGTTTATAATATAAATAGATTCAATTAATTTAAACCAATTAAATCATGTTTGGTGAATTGGTTAATATTAAGTATGAATCGTTAATTCGTCTATAATATATGCTTTGGTTTACCGCTTTTGAATATTTATTTCAATTTTTCTTGTCTGTGCCATTAGTTGCCAAACCAGTTAAAAAGTTAGAAAAACGTTGACATGTTTTATTGAAAATAACATATGAATTGAATTTCCATATGTAAATATTGACACCCTGAATATGAATTGTATATTTAAAACGATTTGGACATTTAAAATTTATCATTTAAATTTGAAAAAACCATAATCGGATATCAGTGTTATCCACTTCGATTTAATAATCATTATGAACCTTTACTGTAACGATCCCATTTTTAAATCAAATTTAATTTGGTAATTAATATAAATTTCTGGATTTAATTTGAATTTTCAAAAACAAATAAGATAAGTGTTGATTTAATTCAAAATATAAATATCTTAAAAATATTTGGATTTAAAAATAATATTTATGTGATTTTTATTAACGTATAAATTAGTTTTAAATAAATTTCTTTTAAATATAATACAAATATAACAAAGGAAATGTATTTATAAAAGAAAAAAATAGAAAAAGATATAATTTAAAATTACATAAAAACATATTCTCATACAAAAAGACAAGTGTTAAATTTTTAACACATAAATTAACAAGTGTAATCAATTTAACATGGATAGTAACAAGTGTCAAAATTTTCTAATTTTCTTTTATTTAGAAATAATAAAAATCAGGCTATATATATATTATTATTCTATTACATTTTTCTTTTATCTTCACTTTCAAAAAAGAAAAAAAGAAAAAAAATCAAAAATCAAAAACCTAAGAAAATTAAAAAAGTTCAAGCCTATAAGTTTAAACAAGAAAAGAAAAATCAAAGATAAAAAGATCAAGTGAAGCTAGATCACATCAATATCAAAGAAAAATTCAAAGATTCAATTCAGCAAATCAAGGACATTTTCAACTCAAGAACAAGTTCAATTCAAATCAAATAATAAGGCAGATCAGAACCCAAAAACTTTTTCTAGTTTTCAAGTTCCAGCTTCTTTGTTTCAAAAAACTAGGCGAGTGAACACTATTTTAAAAGCTTGAATCTGGGTTGAAATCTTGATGCATGTGATAAATGATAAATATAAGGTTGTAAGAAATACTTGCATGTATATAATATGCAAATATTTGTGTATGCATGTCAGTTACAGGCAGAAGTTCCTTTGTTCCAGGTTTACAGGTTTCAAACCTGTTTCAAAATCAAAAATTCTCTCTCTTGTCTTCTTTAGGCTTTAAGGTTCAAACAAAGCATTTTGTATAATCATGTTTTAAGTTTTAAAAATACTTTTAAGCATAATTAAAAGCTTTTTTTGGAAATTGGAAAATAGAAGAAAACTTAATATATATTGAAAATTCAAGCATCATGATTTCTGGTTTTAATTATATCATGTAAAACATTTTCGAAAACGTTGATTTTTGAAAGTGGAATCATGATTTTTAAGTTTTTAAACATGGAGATATCTTGAGTTGATCTTGTTTGGGTTTTCTAGAGATTCCCGGCTATCAGAGTAAAATGGAGGATCGAGATTACTACTGGAGGTAGCTGGGTGATGGTCGAACTCGGAAAAATGATCAGAAAAATTCCTAATCATCGTAGAGGATAATGGGCGTTGATTTAGGGTTTAAAATCGAGTTGCTGCATCATCGTCAGTGGACCGAAGGTGATCGCACATGTGGGAATCGAAGCGTAGGAGTCAGGCGGAGATCAGGACGAAGTTGCGCTGCCTCTGGTGGCTTGAGGCGACGGGTCGAGGCGATCTTAGATATCCAGTTTCGTTCAAGGTTGTGTAGAGTTTCTCGATTGCGAGTTCGTCGTCGTTCAGAGGCTCTTGGTAGTCATATAGTTAGAGTAGGTCGTCGTGCTGATGGTCTCGGCAAGGATTGGTGTTGGCCGATATGGTGTGCAACGTGCACGCGTGCATGTTTGGAATCTGGTGGTTGTGGAGTTTGGGAAAAAAAGGTTTTGTCTCGGGGTCGAACTCGATGACGAATAGGGTTGGACTCAAAGGCTATGGTGTGGGATTTTGCTCGGGGTTTTGCTCGGGTGTGACTCGGGCAAGTCTCGAGTCTGAAAATTTTGTAGATCACAAAATTTTAAAATTTTAAAACAAATCAAGTTTTAATTAAAACAATTTTCTTAATTCATTTATTTTAAATAATTAATATTTTGTTTAAATTTGGATTAGTGAAAAGTTTTGAAAATAAAGTATTTTAAATTAATTAAGTTTTAAAATGTTTTAAAATATATAACCTTTATTTTTAAAAGTTTATTTTAAATAAACTTAATCATATAATTAAAGAGTTAATTAAGAAGAAATGTTTTCAATTATTAATTAACCTAAATTTCTTAAGTTAATTCATGTGTTAATGATTATTAATTACAAGGTTTATTAATTAAAAGAATTTAATGATAATTAAATGAATAAATAAGATAAATGATTTATCTTTAAATTAATAATAGACAATTAATTAATAATTAAGGAATAATTAATCAAAGGATAATTAATTATTAATTAAAAGTTAATTAATTTGTTAATTAAAGGTTAATTAAATTATAGTTAAGGATTAATTAATTAATGTAATAAATTAAGAAATAATTGATAAATGAAAGTGATTAAGATTAATTAATTAGTAATTAAGGATAATTAATGAAAGTGATTATGTGATTAATTAAATTAATTAAAATAATTGTAATTACTTAATGATAATTAAGCAAGATTTAAAAGTAATTAAAGTAATTAATTTAATTTATTTGGAAATTAAATTGGATTAATTGGACTTGAACGACTAATTCATCTTGCTTATAGATGATTGGATTATTATTGAGTACCTTGGATTAGTTGATATCTTTGATATATGACTGTGATACTTTATGATATGAATTGTTTGGTGTTGAGCTGTGACATCTGTGATATATTGCTGTATGATTGTGAACTTCTGAATTGAAGTAAAATTGTTGGCCTTTAAACAGTATTTGAATTTCGATGCGACCGGGGGTCGGATTCCAGATGGTTATCCGAAAACCACATCGAATCTTAATCTTTTATGACTCATATATCCACATGTTTTTAAAATAAGTGCTTCTTATTCGGTTAAGCCTGGAGAAGACATTAAGTCATAAAACCTATTCCGAATAATGATACGACGAAATGGGAGTGCATTTGAAGACGGTGATTGAAGACTGGATATTTTCGAGAACGAAAGGATTACCTGTCGATTGTCTCTGCACTGAGTTGCTCCGGTATAGAGATCTCCATTTGTGATGGGGAGTCCGGTCGGGATTGTGGATATTCAGATTTGCAAGGGCTTCTTCCTTTATTGGACGAAGTGCCTTCGGTTCCATTCAGACCCAAGATGGACTTGTATGGTTGTATGTCTAACATTACACTTTGAGATATAAAGCTGACTTCTATCAAATACATTTTTACTTGGTGGCGGAGAATTTATTCTTTTAGCTGAACACCCTTCTCTGAGACGTACAAGCTCAGAGGTTATGTAGTTGATGGATATTAGTAATATACTCCCAGTGGTAGTGTGGCATGATAAGTGTTGATCATTGGTTGATCAAAGCATGACTTTTGTGAAAAGCGTAGCTTTGTGGGATGAGACTTCATCGAACCTCACACTCCGGAAATGGTCAAAACAGGAAAAGATGTGGCAAGGTTATGGGGGTCATGCCCCTCAGGGTATGTGCATTTCCTTCTAGATAAAAAGTGGTATTCTGGTATGGAGCCCATATATTTGCTTATGTGGTTGTTGGTGTTGAGGGCCCTCGATAAAGGTCGGTTACGACTGGGGGATGGTATACTTGTGATAGTTAGTTACCTAGTTACAGAGGTAACCCGACCTTATGTTGGTAGAGAGCCGGTTAGGTTCTCGAGGCGTCCCTCCAGAAGCGTACCCTTTCGGTTAAAGGAAGTTCCTTAGCCTTGGCCATTTATTGGAAATCCAAACAAAACAATACGAGGCCTTTACGTTTTCAGTTGTATAACCTGCCACCTCAGGTGGTAGCTATAGTAGGCATAATATAATGGTACCTATGCTGGCTAAGATTAATATTATACTTTCGAAAGGTTTTTCACACTATGCACTAATAATAATGTCGAAAGGATTTTCACGTATCAAGCATTTTTGACTACCATAAGGAGAAATATCTCCCAAGTGTACGATTGCATTATGTGTATGGCGGGAGGCCTTATGGTAGTTTCATTTTCGAAAAAGCATAACGGATTCTTTTTTACAAATTTTTTTGTACAAACAACTGTTTTTGTTTACTTATACCAGTCCCATAACTGACCCGGAGTTTATTGTTCCCTTCATAAACTCTGGGTGCCCATAATCTTTCTACACGGACAGCCTAGAGTCAGGTTATCCGTGTTTTGGAGCTAGTTCAGATTTGGATCTAGAAGTCTTTTGGAAGCATTTGGGTTGGAAGTCTTTTGGAGCTTTGACGTTTGGATTGAAGGTGCTTATGTTGGATTCTCGCTCTCTCTCTTTTCGGAAGCTGTGTTGGTGTTATTAAGTTGTTATGTTGTCTTTTCTCCTATGACATTATATTTTATTATTGTATTATATACATTCTACTTTGATGATGGTGCTCAACTGTTGTAATGATGTTGTATCCACGTTGTATAAATGTTATGATCAATGAAATCATCTTTTGTTTCCGCTGTTTTGTATTCATCTAATGTTGTTATAAGCTCCAGCGAACTGAAATCCGAGATTTGAATCTCCAGCATTCGAATACAAGTGAGGTATTGGATGTCGATTTTTGAACGCTGGATTTCGGGTCATGACTGGTGGTATCAGAGCTAAAGGTTGAGTAAGAACTTTAGCTTTGGAGTCTAACACATTAGGTGACTCATTAGAGATAGGGATAGAAATACCCTAAAATGAGTATATTCCCTAAGATATCCCGTCCGTTGGCCTAAATCAATTTTCTTACTATTTACAGATAGTGAGAATGTGCGCAAGAAGAGGACGGGGTAGGGGACATGGAAGTACCACTACAACTGGTCGAGACCCTACAACAACAACCACGGAAAGAGAAGCTCTTCCCACTCAACCCCAACCGAATCTGGCTAATTTATATAGAAGTTTCTCCAGACTTGGAGGAACCCCATTCACAGGCAAGGAAACTATTATCGAAGCACAAGCCTGGATTCCATCATTTGAAAGGATTTTCAAAGTATTGAAGTTGAAAGATAATCAGATGGGGTTGATAGTTTCCTGGCAGCTCTTGGAAGAGGTTTTAGCATGGTGGGAGACTATTACATTGGCTAAGCCGAAGAATGAATTTACTTGGGATCGACTCAAGGAAGTGTTTGAGCAGCGTTATATGCTGTCTGCTGGTATTTCTTGTATGTGCCAGGAGTTTACTGACTTGAAGCATGGGAGTCTATGGTTTGGAGAATACTTGAACAAGTTTAACGATTTATCTCGGTTTGGTCTGGAGCTGGTGAATACCCATCTCAAGAAGAATGAAAGATTTACTCGAGGGATGAACAAAAAGTTCCATGTAAGAATGACAACCCATGTGAAGGAATCTTTTTCTGATTTGATAGATATGGGCTATAGATATGCTACCTTGGATAAGCAGGAAGTTCCAAAGGAGAAAGGAAGTGGAAGCAATCCAAATTGGAAGAACATGAAGTTCAGAGGGAAGAAACCGTGGCAAGGCAAACAAAAGAAGAATAATCAGGAAAATAAGGCGAGGGATATTACTTGTTTCAATTGTTTGGAGAAAGGCCACTATTCGAATAGTTGCAAGAAGCTAAAGAAGCAAGGAAAGAAGGATCAAACTATGAAGACAAGTCAAGGAGCCAGGGAATGCTATTATTGTCATAAGCCACGACACATAGTTAAAGGTTGCCCGGCAATGAAGTAGGCCCAAGTAGCAAAGATGTATGCGATCAAGGAAAAACCTTCAACCTCAGGAGCAGACAAAGGAAAAGGACTTTTAGAAGGTAACCTTCTTATTTATGATAAAGTTGTTAGGGTTCTGTTCGACACTGGAGCCACCCATAGCTTTATTTCCCAATAAACCGTAAACGAATTAAAACTTGAACCCGAATTTGTAGACGAACCCATTTGTGTGAAGAATTCGGTTGGTGGCGTTGCGAATCTTTGTCTGCGTTGTAGAAAAGTTCCTGTCTCGTATTATCATCATCAGTTTCTCATCAGTCTTTCCATTATCGACTTTAACAAATTTGAAATCTTACTTGGAATGAATTGGTTAACGAAATATGAAGCTAAATTAGATGGTAACAATCGAACGATTTCGGTCAAAACCAAACTTGGAAATTTTGTTGTGATTTCTTGTGAGATCCGAGTCTAAAAAGGGATATGCTAATGTATACTTTAGTGTATCCCAACCCACGTTTGGAATCTATACCTATTGTTCGGGAATTTCCGGACATATTCGAAGAAGTCAAGTCTTTACCTCCGCATAGGGAAATTGAATTCAGAATCGACTTGGTTCCCAATGCTTGTCCTGTTGTGTATGCAAGTCACAGGATGGCACCAAGGGAAAGAATAGAGCTAGTCAAGCAAACCTGATATTTACCGAAGAAAGGATTAATACGTCCCAGTTGTTACAGTTGGGGTTCAGCTGTGGTATTCGTAGCCAAGTCTGATAGATCCTTGAGATTGTGCATAGACTACCACGATCTTAATAAATTAACTCTTAAAATAAATTTCCGTTGTCGAGAACCGATGACCCATTCGATCAGTTGCATGGCACTCGATTCTCTTCTAAGATGGATATAGCCCAAGGATTCCATCAACTGGGAATTGCTGAAGATTGTATTCATTTAACTGCTTTTAAGGGTCTTGATACATTCTACTAATGGTTAGTTATGCATTTCGAACTAACTAATGCTCCTGCATATTTCATAGACTTGATGACCCGAGTATTCCAAGAAGTGTTGAATAAATTCGTTCTTGTATTTATTGATGATATTCTGATCTACTCCAAAACTAAAGAGGAGCATGCCGAGCACTTAAGAATTGTTTTGGAAATATTGAGGATGAATATTCTATTTGCCAAATTTTCTAAATGTCATTTTTGGGTCAAGGAACTTGGATTTCTCGGACATATTATAACTGAAGAAGGAATTTCTGTAGACCCTGGTAAGGTTTCTGCTATCCTAGACTGGAAGCAACCCATAACTCCGAAGGAAGTTAGAATTTTCTAGGATTAGACGGATACTACCGAAAATTTGTCCAGGATTTCTCCAAGTTAGCCAGTCCGTTAACTAAGCTGACCATGAAGAATGCTAAATTTGATTGGACTTCGAAGTGCGAGGAAGCATTCGAGGAATTAAAGAGAAGGTTGACCACTGCTCCCGTTCTTTCTATTATTAGTGGGAATCGGTTCTATCTATTTACACAGATGCATGTGCTGAAGGTGTGGGTGCTATTTTAATGCAAGAGGGTAGAGTGATTGCCTACGCGAGTAGACAATTGTGACCACATGAGAAAAACTACCCGACCCACGATCTTGAGCTCTTGGCTGTTATTTTTGCTTTAAAATCTGGCATCATTATCTTTTTGGTGAAAAATTCAAATTGTTCATCGATCATAAATCTCTGAAGTGTCTCTTTACCCAAATCTAAGGCAGCAACGTTAGTTGGAATTTCTAGCGTCATACGACCTAGATATTCAGTATACACCCGGAAAAGCCAACATGGTAGCTGATGCTTTAAGTAGAAGACATGTTGTTCTCGCTTATCTTGTTGTCACCCCTACTCTTCAGAAGGTTGCTAGTAAGCAAAAAGAAGACGAATTTCTTCATCAAATTTACGAGAGAATACGTCAAGGCGAAAATTCTAGCTTTGAAGTCGATAGTAAAAAAATTATAAGACCGAAAGCAGGATTGTGTCCCAGACATCCCAGATCTTAAACAAGAAGTATTGGACGTGTCACAAGTCCAAGCTTAGTATTCATCCAGGGGTTAACAAGATGTATCGAGATATTAAGAGGAATTTCTGGTGGAACACGATGAAGAGAGATATATCCATTTATGTTAGTCGATGTGCAACTTGTCAACAAATAAAGAGTGATCAAATGAAGATGGCACGTTTACTCCAACCACTGGAAATGCCTAAATGGAAGTGGGATCAAGTGTCTATGGATTTCATAGATGGTTTGCCATGAACTCAGAAGGGTAATGAGGCGATTTGGGTTATTGTGGATCGTCTGACCAAGACTGCCCACTTTATCCCAGTAAAATCCACCCGAACGGCTGCAAGTTTGGCAAAGTTATATGTGAAAGAGATTGTTCGTCTCCATGGAATACCAAGCAGTATAGTGAGTGATCGTGACCCGATCTTCACTAGAAGATTTCGGGATGCATTTCAAGCCGCACTAGGAACCAAGTTGAACTTCAATACTGCTTACCACCCGCAGTCTGATGGGCAAATGGAGAGAATAAATCGAATCTTGGAAGATATTTTGCGTGCTTGTATTCTTGACTTTGGCGGTTAATGGAAGGACCATCTTCATCTGGTTGAATTTTCATATAATAATAGTTATCAGGCCAGTATTAGAATGGCTCCTTTTGAAGCATTGTATAGTCGTCCTTGTAGATCACCTGCGTGTTGGATTGAGTCGGGTGATAGGCTTGTCCTTGGTCCGGATATAATTAAGGAAGCTACTGAGAAGGTTGATTTTATTCGAAAGAAATTGAAAGCTTCCCAAAGTCGATAGAAAAGTTATGCCGAACGCCGGAGAAGAGCCTTAGAAATCCAGGTTGGAGATTCTATTTTCTTAAAGGTGTATCCAATGCATGGAGTTTTGAGATTTGGAAAGACTGGCAAGCTGGCACCGGGATATATAGGTCCTTTTCCTATACTTGAGAGCATTGGTCCTTTGGCTTATCGAGTGCAGTTACCTAATTGGCTATCTGGCGTACATAATGTGTTTCATGTTTCACACCTTCGGAAATATGTGCACGATTCAGATTTATTGAGGAGGTCGCTCAGTAGGATTTAGAGATCACACCAAATTTAGCAGTGAAAAGAGAACCGTTAATGATTATTGGACCAAGATGAAAAGCAGCTGAGGAATAAAGTGGTGAAATTCATAAAAGTACAATGGAGTGGAGATCCAAATGATTGTACTTGGCAAACAAAGGATAGCATGCAGAAGTCCTATCCCAAGTGTAGAGTGGATATTTTGACTTAATCTGATAAGCCATTTCTCTATCTTTTTATGTATTCATATGTTCTTTGTTTTTCTCCCTGTCTTTCAAATTTCAAGGATGAAATTTTCTTAAGGGGGAATTTGTAACGATCCCATTTTTGAATCAAATTTAATTTTATAATTAATATAAATTTTTGATTTAATTTGAAATTTTCAAAAACAAATAAGATAAGTGTTGATTTATATATATATATATATGAATAGATTGTATTTGAATTTGAATTTGAAATTAAAAATATAAATATCTTAAAAATATTTGGATTTAAAAATAATATTTATGTAATTTTTATTAATGTATAAATTAGTTTTAAATCATTTTCTTTTAAATTTTATATAAATATAACAAAGGAAATGTATTTATAAAAGAAAAAATAGAAAAAAATATAATTTAAAATTATATAAAAACATATTCTCATGCAAAAAGCAAGTGTTAAATTCTTAACACATAAATTAACAAGTGTAATCAATTTAGCATGGATATTAACAAGTGTTAACATATGTGTTAACAAGTGTCAAAATTTTCTATTTTTCTTTTATTTTTAGAAATAATAAAAATCAAGTTATATATATCTATTCTTCTTCTATCTCATTTTTCTTTTATCTTCACTTTCAAAAAAATCATAAAAGCAAAAAACAAATAAAAAACCTAAGAAAATTAAAAAAGTTCAAGCCTGTAAGTTTAAACCAGAAATCAAAACAGAAAAGAAAAATCAAAGATAAAAAGATCAAGTGAAGCTAGATCATCTCAATATCAAAGCAAAATTCAAAGATTCAACTCAGCAAATCAAGAACAGTTTCAACTCAAGAACAAGTTCAATTCAAATCAAATAACAAGGCAGTTCAAAACCCGAAAACATTTTCCAGTTTTCAAGTTCCAGCTTCTTTGTTTCAAAACTCCAAGTGAGTAAACACTATTTTAAAAGCTTGAATCTGGGTTGATAACTTGATGCATGTGATAAATGATAAATATAAGGTTGTAAGAAATGCTTGCATGTATATAATATGCAAATATTTGTGTGTGCATGTCAGTTACAGGCATAAGTGGCTTTGTTCCAGGTTTACAGGTTTCAAACCTGTTTCAAAATCAAAATTCTATCTCTCTAATCTTCTTTAGGCTTTAAGGTTCAAACAAAACATGTTTGTATAATCATGTTTTAAGTTTTAAAAATAATTTTAAGAATAATTAATTAAAGCTTTTTCTGGAAATTAGAAAATACAGGAAAACTCAATATATGTTGAAAATTCAAGCATCATGATTTCTGGTTTTAATTATATCATACAAAACGTTTTCTAAAATAATGATTTTTGAAAGTGGAATCATGATTTTTAAGTTTGTAAACATTGAGATATCTCGAGTTGATCATTTTTGGGTTTTTTGGAGATTCCTGGGGATCGGAGAAAAATGGAGGATCGGGATTGCTACTGGAGGTGGCTGGGTGATGGCCGAACTCGGGAAAAATGATCAGAAAAATTCCAGATCATCATGGAGGACAAACGACGCTGATTTAGGGTTTAAAATCGAGTTTTGGTGGTAGTCGGAATTCGAGTTGCTGCATCATCTTCAGTGGACCGGAGGTGATTGCACATGTGGGAATCGAAGCGTAGAAGTCAGGCTTAGCTTTGGACGGAGTTTCGTGGCCTCTGACGGCCTGAGGCGGCGGGTCGAGGCGATCTTAGGTGGTCTAGTTTCGTTCAAGGTTGTGTCGAGTTGCTCGATTGTGAGTTCGTTGTCGTTTAGGGGCTTTGGGTGGTTGTACGGTTAGTGTAGGCCGTCGAGTCGTGTTGGTGGTCTTGGCAATGATCGGAGCTGGCCGGAATGGTGTGCAATGTGCACGCATGCATGTTTGAAATCTGGTGGTTGTGGAGTTTGGGAAGAAAGGTTTTCTCTCGGGGTCGAGCTCGAAGACGAACGGGGTTGGACTCGAAGATGAGGGTGTGGGATTTTGCTTGGGGATTTGCTCGGGTGTGACTCGGGTAAGTCTCAAGTCTGAAAATTTTGTAAATAACATATTTTAAAATTTTAAAACAAATCAAGTTTTAATTAAAACAATTGTTTTAAGTCATTCATTGTAAATAATTAATATTTTTTTAAATTTGGATTAGCGAAAAGTTTTGAAAATAAAGTATTTTAAATTAATTAAGTTTTAAAATGTTTTAAATTATATATAACCTTTATTTTTAAAAGTTTATTTTAAATAAACTTAATCATATAATTAAAGATTTAATTAAGAAGAAATGTTTTCAATTATTAATCAACCTAAATATCTTAAGTTAATTTATGTGTTAATGATGATTAATTACAAGGTTTATTAATTAAAGATTTTAATGATAATTAAATGATTAATTAAGTTAAATGATTTATCATTAAATTAATAAAAGATAATTAATTAAGAATTAATGGTTAATTAATTATTAATTAAAGGTTAATTAATTTATTAATTAAAGGTTAATTAAATTATAGTTAAGGATTAATTAATGTAATTAATTAAGAAATATTTGATAAATGAAAGTGATTAAGATTAATTAATTACTAATTAAGGACTGATTAATCATTAATTAAGGATAATTAATGAAAGTGATTATGTGATTAATTTATTAAAATTAACTAAAATAATTGTAATTACTTAACGATAATTAAGCAAGATTTAAAAGTAATTAAAGTAATTAATTTAATTCATTTGGAAATCAATTGAATTAATTGGAATTGAACAACCAATTCATCTTGCTTATAGATGATTGGATTATTATTGAATACCTTGGATTGGTTGATATCCCTGATATGTGATTGTGATACTTTGTGATATGAATTGTTTGGTGTTGAGCTGTGACATCTGTGATATATTGCTGTGTGATTGTGAACTCCTGAATTGAAGTAAAATTGTTGGCCTTTAAACAGCATTTGAATTTCGATGCGACCGGGGGTCTGATTCCAGATGGTTATCCGAAAACCACATCGAATCTTAATCTTTTGTGACTTATATATCCACGTGTTATTAAAATATGCGCTTCTTATTCGGTTAAGTCGGAAGAGGACATTAAGTCATAAAACCCATTCTGAATAATGATACGACGAAATAGGAGTGCATTTGAAGACGGTGGTTGAAGACCGGGTATTTTCGAGAACGAAAGGATCACCTATCGATTGTCTCTCCACTAAGTTTCTCCGATATAGAGATCTCCATATGTGATGGGGAGTTCGGTCGAGATTGAGGATATCTAGATTTGCAAGGGCATCTTCCTTTATTGATGAAGTGCCTTCGGTTCCATTCAGACCTAGGATGGACTTGTATGGTTGTATGTCTAACATTACTGTAACATCCAGCCTTTTCGCACGATTTAAACAGACACACATGCCGATTTAAACCATACGGAAGGGCGGATTGTTATGGGGTAAATAAGAAAAACAGAGAAGAAATAAACAAAATAGAATCTCATAGCGGAAGGATAAAATATAATAATAAAATATACAGTTTATAAAATTGTTTACAACATTTATATAATACATTTCAGAGTTACACATACCAATAACAATGCAGCGGAACAGTGTGTAGTGCACCAGTATAAATAATAATAGTAATACTACAAATCTTCGTCTTCGTCCTCCAGAGCTAAAACTTCAAATCCTGAAACGCTCGGACTGACCCGAGCGAATTGAACAGACAAAACACTCGAGTCAGAACTAAAAGATCTTATGTGAGTTAAATTAACAGAAATAAATATGAGTGCAGTAACTCAAGAGATGCTCGGGATTTACATCTCCTAAGGATCCGTTAAACTATTTACTATGTAGTATATTGCGCTATTATAATAGTGTCTATTTGTAAAATAAACTTACTTTTTAATAGCGTTAAGGGGTTACCCATATAGCCCTTAACACAGAATATATTCCCATAGTCTATACAGTACCGTAATCTCCCCCATACTGGGCGTCGTCATAGGGCACTCCATAGGTATGGTACAAAGCCAAAATCGTATAAGGTGCGCTAGGGTAGGTGATACGGCACAACTAGGCAATGCCAGGGTAGATATACCAATTGCGACTCGGGCTGATGGTAACGCATAGCTGCAGCTACCGCCCACCTCGAACTAACACCCCCAAATCAAAGAAATCAATAGTGGCCACCGAAACAATCCAAAGTCAGAGTATAGTATCGAAGGAGTGCGTTCGATCAGAGGAATGACCTCATTGGCCCGAGAATCGCTCCTGTTTTAGCCACCTTATGCCAACTCACGGGAGTTGGGTCCACGTATTTACCTTACAGGAAACGTCGCCACCACCTACTTCATTCTGGAATCTCCACCGCGTACACGGTTAGTCAAAGTGGTTTTCGGTATCGACAGAGAGTATGTCCATATCCGATCCCGGTCTCTTTGCCAACCCATCGTTATTATAACACCGCGATCATTTGAAAATAGTTTATACTTTAAAACCAGAATAAAATTTTCCATTTCAAAACTATGAATACGATATCAATTTAAACCCAAAACAATATGATATCATTTTATCTCAAATATAATTCTTTTCCAAAAGCATGCTGGTTTAAAATTTAAAATATCTGGAAACCAAATATTTGAAATATACTTTCAAAGCATAATATTTTGAAATTCAAAATTTTAAAACCATAACTTCTAAAACTTGAATGGTTTGGATATTCAACGAATGTAAAATAAATGGTTTAACTTTAAAGTTACTTTGTAAAGAAAAATAATTTCCATGGCTTTTCAAATATATTTCTTTATTTAAAGTTTAAACCATAATTTAAATATCACTTCAAGTTCCAAAAACCCCTTTAATTTCTATATATATATATATATCCATTTGGAGTATTAATATTTCAAAACTAAAGTTGGATTTTCTTCTTTCAACAATTAATATTCTATTATTTAGTCTTGAATATTCATATAAATTCCATAAATAAAACTCCAATTTCTAGCAATTAAATATTTTCTCAAATTTACTTTATACTAGAATTTTCATTTTTAATTCATCTTGGAAAATCCAGTTATAAATATCATACCTTAAAATTTCCAAACTTAAACATATATGATAAATTTCCAAATTCCATTTTCTCAATTTTTCATTTTTATTCAACAGGTTTATACACAACTTAATTTTTAAAATTTTAACTTCATATGTATATATATCGAAGAATAATATTTTATAAAATATCAAAATCAAATTTTTTATAAACCGTATCCCATCCAAACCATAGAAATCACTTTAAAATAATTTATATATAGACCACGCTGCCTATATATAATTTTCTATCCTATGGTCAAGTGATACGGATATTTATCATTTCAATCCGCAATTTAAAAATAAAATTTTGCGGTTGTATATCATTTCAAACCACAATCCCGAACGAAACGAAAAATGCATGATAACTTGCAGTTTATACAATATAATTATAGCATTCATTCATCCAAATATCAATCATCAATCATCAATTGCAATCATCATCCAATTTTAAACAATCATTGATACATAGCATATGAATTATACAGGAATTAATAACAGATTATTAACTAACAGTTTCTATTCCAAAATAAATTTAATGACTGTTAACTAGCAGTTTATGTGCAAAAATAAATTCTACCTGTCAAATTTTATGCAATAAATAAACTAAATTAACAGTTAAGTTAAATAAATGCGATTTAACAGATATGCTGAATAAAACACGCCAACAGTCATAAATAAATTTCTACTCATATTTAAAATAAATTTAACAAACATAAAAACTTTTAGAAGTTGTGAGTGGGTTAAAACACTCACCTTTTGAATTTAAATCGAATTCAAATCCGATTTAAACCCAAAAATTCGACTATCTCCAAATCTGTCCAAACCAGCGTCAACAGATCCGTAATTTAATTACGATCCTAACAAAAGAAATTTCGTGCGAAACGGAGTTCATATGAGAAAGTTATTCGATAAAACGATTTGAAATTCAAAAATTAAATAAAACAAACTCACTCCTATCAAACAAATCCACGTCAGCTAAAATCACACAACAGTAACTGCATCTTCACGAAACCCTACAGAAGTCGCGCCTGCATAACCCATCCACGTCTGCCTTTTGACTGCCAAACTCTCCCAACTTGGACCACCGTGTGCCACGCCGTGACCACCAATGGCATCGCCTGAAACTCCCCTTCCTCCAGATGTGGTGCGGCATCCCCTAGTGCTCGCCGCTGCCACCAGACATCTAGGGTTTCGAACCCACAAAAGACAGCCGCCACCTAACCTTAAACCCTAATTAATTATACAGCCTAATCTAGCCGTTGATTTGACCCAAAAACTATACTGATGCAAACCCCTCGGTTATCTCCACAATACCCAGAAACAGTTTTCAGATCGGGCGAGTTTTGTTGCGACGATGATGAGTGGCCGAAAATGGTTTGAATTTTACTGGACGAACGATAGCTCCAATCGAAAAAAAAATCACACCAGCAGATTACGAACACTGAGAACTATGACATATATTGTTCTGGAATTTTTCTGGAGAGTTTGAATTTTCATTGAAATTTTGAATTGAAATAGATCTAGGTTTTGAAACCATTGAGGAAGAGAAAGAGATGAAGAAAATGAACGTTCAGACAAATGACAGAAGATGGAGGCTAGGGTTTATCACAACATATATATAGACACATAGTAGTAGGCTAGGTGGGCACGAATTACGAACGTGCTAAGCGGTAGTTGGCCCAAAAAGCCCGTTCTGACCCCGGAACGAAATTTATTAAACCCATATATCCAAATAGGTATTTTAAAATATTCTGAACGCGATGGAAAAAGTTTCACGTCCAAATTCGATTGTATGAAGAAGTTATGCTGAAAACAAAATTTCCAAATCGATTTCAAATTGATTTTTAATTAAATCGATTTCAAGGCGTTTCGCGTTCGTACGATCAAACGACAGGTCCGATCGATACGAAATTTGAAACCCTATATTAATTCACCGATACGGATCCGATGAAACTGGTTTCGTCGAAATCCGAGTCCGTGACAAAAATAGCTATTTTTATATTAATTAAATAAATTAAAAATTAGTCAATTAAATCAAATTTCCCATTTCTTTTTGATAATTGACGATTCTTATTATTATAAATTTTTCAATCGCCTATACTAATTTTAAAAAAAAAATTTAACTTGTCGAAATTAAAATTTTAGAAATCCCCAAATTTCATTAATTTCACCAAATTATAAATTAAATTTCCAAAATTTTAACTAAATTTACTTTCCATTATTATTGTCAAATAGAAGAATTTATCATTGGATTCATATTTCAATATGTAAATATTTCCAATTTCATCTGAACTTATATTTACATAATTCCTAAATATTAAATTTCAAATATCACTTCAATTAACGTTAACGTAATAATTATTTATTATTTATTGTAGTTGATTATCAGTTACAATTAATATACTAAATAGATGGTAAATCATGAATACTGGTTATCCTTAACGTTTTATTTCCCATTTAATTGCAACAACGCAATTCCAAAAATTTAACTCAATTAAATAGACAACTCTTTGTATTCTAAATAAATTTCAATGGTTTAAAAGTTGCTAAATTTTTGATTTCAGTAATCCCTTTAATTCGATTCAAAATCAGCAATTACTTATTAAATGCCCCAAAATTCCTATTAAATAAATCTAACAAATCTTTATCATCAATTAGATGAATTAAATATTGCAATCAAACTATTGCGTAAATAATTCCCGTTTCACTTTAAAGTATCTAAATTAGCCAATTACAATACTTATTACCCAAATAACTTCAATTTCTTCCAAATAATATTTACATAATTATTTTAAATACTAAATCCATTTAATTGCAATAAATTCAATTGATTGCAAATCAATCCTAAATAAATTTGATTTCTATCCAGTCACAACTTAATATCAAATCAGTCTTCACTTAACTAACAAAGTCATTATTACTTAGAATTTCATTACATTTTATATTTTCACATTTTCATTTTGGTTTCATTTCTTTTCCCCACATAGTTTATTGAAAATGGGATTTTCCTTGGTTACAACTTATTTGGATTCAACATTCTTCAGTTTCCAATTTATTCCACTTTAACTTCAAAAATTTCATATTAAATTATAAATTAAAACTTTAACAAATTCGTTACTTGAGTTAAAACCCTACTATTCAATAAATGGACATTTATAGGTGAAATTAACATTGACCTATATTTCATCATCAATGCATACTTATTTCATATTATTTAGTTATATTTACTAACCATGTCCACAAATTTACTATTTATATACCTAATTAATTTATTACTAATTTAAGTAAGTTTATTATCGACAGCATTCATTAAAATTACTCATCTACACTTATTGCATTGGTTTATTCAACGATCACTCTTATTTAGTCACTATCCATTTTACAACCAAATGTACAATCTCCACTATTGATTTTTATATTAATGAGTCCCATTCTAGTTAATATAATTATTAATATCCACAAATTCAACATTTATTGGTTTCTTATATTTAACTTATACTAAGTATGACAATTTACATTATTCAAATCTATTGCCATATAAATATTAAATTGTTACATTAAATTACAATTACTATATCTAATTCCCACATTTACTCAAATAAAATCTTAATACTTTTATTTCATTCTAAATTAGATTAGAAATCATATTAAATTAATTCATTTAATACCTTCGAATTTACCGGGTCGTTACACTCTCCCCCACTCAAAACTTTTCATCCCCGAAAAGGAAAAGAAGGGAGAAGAAGAATTAAATACACTATATCTTATTCAAAATATTTAACCTATAACCAATAATTTACTAAATTCATTACCTTACATAGAATATACCCGTCTTATCATCATTATATCTTTATGTACTTAAATAAATAAAGTTTGGATAACATTTTCAAATAATCTCTAAGTGGTTTCAATCACTAACAATCAAATCAATCCAACAACCATCCATTTCAACAAACAGCATACACAACAATTACAAAGCAACCATACAATCAAACAACCGACTGTAACATCCTGCCTTTTCGCACGATTTAAACAGACACACATGCCGATTTAAACCATATGGAAGGGCGGATTGTTATGGGGTAAATAAGAAAAACAGAGAAGAAATAAACAAAATAGAATCTCATAGCGGAAGGATAAAATATAATAATAAAATATACAGTTTATAAAACTGTTTACAACATTTATATAATACATATCAGAGTTACACATACCAATAACAATGCAGCGGAACAGTGTGTAGTGCACTAGTATAAATAATAATAGTAATACTACAAATCTTCGTCTTCGTCCTCCAGAGCTAAAACTTCAAATCCTGAAACGCTCGGACTGACCCGAGCGAATTGAAAAGACAAAACACTCGAGTCAGAACTAAAAGATCTTATGTGAGTTAAATTAACAGAAATAAATATGAGTGCAGTAACTCAAGAGATGCTCGGGATTTACATCTCCTAAGGATCCGTTAAACTATTTACTATGTAGTATATTGCGCTATTATAATAGTGTCTATTTGTAAAATAAACTTACTTTTTAATAGCGTTAAGGGGTTACCCATATAGCCCTTAACACAGAATATATTCCCATAGTCTATACAGTACCGTAATCTCCCCCGTACTGGGCGTCGTCAGAGGACACTCCATAGGTATGGTACAAAGCTAAAATCGTATAAGGCGCGCTAGGGTAGGTGACACGGCACAACTAAGCAATGCCAGGGTAGATATACCAATTGCTACTCGGGCTGATGGTAACGCATAGCCGCAGCTAGCGCCCACCTCGAACTAACACCCCCAAATCAAAGAAATCAATAGTGGCCACCGAAACAATCCAAAGTCAGAGTATAGTATCGAAGGAGTGCGTTCGATCAGAGGAATGACCTCATTGGCCCGAGAATCGCTCCTGTTTTAGCCACCTTATGCCAACTCACGGGAGTTGGGTCCACGTATTTACCTTACAGGAAACATCGCCACCACCTACTTCATTCTGGAATCTCCACCGCGTACACGGTTAGTCAAAGTGGTTTTCGGTATCGACAGAGAGTATGTCCATATCCGATCCCGGTCTCTTTGCCAACCCATCGTTATTATAACACCGCGGTCATTTAAAAATAGTTTATACTTTAAAACCAAAATAAAATTTTCCGTTTCAAAACTATGAATACGATATCAATTTAAACCCAAAACAATATGATATCATTTTATCTCAAATATAATTCTTTTCCAAAATCATGCTGGTTTAAAATTTAAAATATCTGGAAACCAAATATTTGAAATATACTTTCAAAGCATAATATTTCGAAATTCAAAATTTTAAAACCATAACTTCTAATACTTGAATGGTTTGGATATTCAACGATTGTAAAATAAATGGTTTAACTTTAAAGTTACTTTGTAAAGAAAAATAATTTCCATGGCTTTTCAAATATATTTCTTTATTTAAAGTTTATACCATAATTTAAATATCACTTCAAGTTCCAAAAACCCCTTCAATTTCTATATATATATATCCATTTGGAGTATTAATATTTCAAAACTAAAGTTGGATTTTCTTCTTTCAACAATTAATATTCTATTATTTAGTCTTGAATATTCATATAAATTCCATAAATAAAACTCCAATTTCTAGCAATTAAATATTTTCTCAAATTTACTTTATACTAGAATTTTCATTTTTAATTCATCTTGGAAAATCCAGTTATAAATATCATACCTTAAAATTTCCAAACTTAAACATATAAGATAAATTTCCAAATTCCATTTTCTCAATTTTTCATTTTTATTCAACAGGTTTATACACAACTTAATTTTCAAATTTTTAACTTCATATGTATATATATCGAAGAATAATATTTTATAAAATATCAAAATCAAATTTTTTATAAACCGTATCCCATCCAAACCATAGAAATCACTTTAAAATAATTTATATATAGACTACGGTGCCTGTATATAATTTTCTATCCTATGGTCAAGTGATACAGATATTTATCATTTCAATCTGCAATTTAAAAATAAAATTTTGCGGTTGTATATCATTTCAAACCACAATCCCGAATGAAACGAAAAATGCATGATAACTTGCAGTTTATACAATATAATTATAGCATTCATTCATCCAAATATCAATCATCAATCATCAATTGCAATCATCATCCAATTTTAAACAATCATTGATACATAGCATATGAATTATACAGGAATTAATAACAGATTGTTAACTAACAGTTTCTATTCCAAAATAAATTTAATGACTGTTAACTAGCAGTTTATGTGCAAAAATAAATTCTAACTGTCAAATTTTATGCAATAAATAAACTAAATTAATAGTTAAGTTAAATAAATGCGATTTAACAGATATGCTGAATAAAACACGCCAACTGTCATAAATAAATTTCTACTCATATTTAAAATAAATTTAACAAACATAAAAACTTTTAGAAGTTGTGAGTGGGTTAAAACACTCACCTTTTGAATTTAAATCGAATTCAAATCCGATTTAAACCCAAAAATTCGACTATCTCCAAATCTGTCCAAACCAGCGTCAACAGATCCGTAATTTAATTACGATCCTAACAAAAGAAATTTCGTACGAAACGGAGTTCATATGAGAAAGTTATTCGATAAAACAATTTGAAATTCAAAAATTAAATAAAACAAACTCACTCCTATGAAACAAATCGACGTCAGCTAAAATCACGCAACAGTAACTGCATCTTCACGAAACCCTACAGAAATCGTGCCTGCATAACCCATCCACGTCTGCCTTTTGACCGCCAAACTCTCCCAACCTGGACTACCGTGTGCCACGCCGTGACCACCAATGGCATCGCCTGAAACTCCCCTTCCTCCAGATGTGGTGCGGCATCCCTTAGTGCTCGCCGCTGCCACCCGACATCTAGGGTTTCGAACCCACAAAAGACAGCCTCCACCTGACCTTAAACCCTAATTAATTATACATCCCAATCTAGCCGTTGATTTGACCCAAAAACTATACTGATGCAAACCCCTCGGTTATCTCCACAATACCCAGAAACAGTTTTCAGATCGGGCGAGTTTTGTTGCGACAATGATGAGTGGCCAAAAATGGTTTGAATTTTACTGGACGAACGATAGCTCCAATCGAAAAACAAATCACACCAGCAGATTACGAACACTGAGAACTATGACATATATTTTTCTGGAATTTTTCTGGAGAGTTTGAATTTTCATTGAAATTTTGAATTGAAATAGATCTAGGTTTTGAAACCATTGAGGAAGAGAAAGAGATGAAGAAAATGAACGTTCAGACAAATGACAGAAGATGGAGGCTAGGGTTTATCACAACATATATATAGACACATAGTAGTAGGCTAGGTGGGCACGAATTATGAACGTGCTAAGCGGTAGTTGGCCCAAAAAGCCCGTTCTGACCCCGGAACGAAATTTATTAAACCCATATATCCAAATAGGTATTTTAAAATATTTTGAACGCGATGGAAAAAGTTTCACGTCCAAATTCGATTGTATGAAGAAGTTATGCTGAAAACAAAATTTCCAAATCGATTTCAAATTGATTTTTAATTAAATCGATTTCAAGGCGTTTCGCGTTCGTACGATCAAACGACAGGTCCGATCGATACGAAATTTGAAACCCTATATTAATTCACCGATACGGATCCGATGAAACTGGTTTCGTCGAAATCCGAGTCCGTGACAAAAATGGCTATTTTTATATTAATTAAATAAATTAAAAATTAGTCAATTAAATCAAATTTCCCATTCCTTTTTGATAATTGACGATTCTTATTATTATAAATTTTTCAATCACTTATACTAATTTAAAAAAAAAAAATAACTTGTCGAAATTAAAATTTTAGAAATCCCCAAATTTCATTAATTTCACCAAATTATAAATTAAATTTCCAAAATTTTAACTAAATTTACTTTCCATTATTATTGTCAAATAGAAGAATTTATCATTGGATTCATATTTCAATATGTAAATATTTCCAATTTCATATGAACTTATATTTACATAATTCCTAAATATTAAATTTCAAATATCACTTCAATTAACATTAACGTAATAATTATTTATTATTTATTGCAGTTGATTACCAGTTACATCTGTAATTATTTATTATTATTTATTGCAGATGGTAAATCTTGAATACTGGTTATCCTTAATGTTTTATTTCCCATTTAATTGCAACAACGCAATTCCAAAAATTTAACTCAATTAAATAGACAACTCTTTGTATTCTAAATAAATTTCAATGGTTTAAAAGTTGCTAATTTTTGATTTCAGTAATCCCTTTAATTCGATTCAAAATCAGCAATTACCTATTAAATGCCCCAAAATTCCTATTAAATAAATCTAACAAATCTTTATCATCAATTAGATGAATTAAATATTGCAATCAAACTATTGCGTAAATAATTTCCGTTTCACTTTAAAGTATCTAAATTAGCCAATTACAATACTTATTACCCAAATAACTTCAATTTCTTCCAAATAATATTTACATAATTATTTTAAATATTAAATCCATTTAATTGCAATAAATTCAATTGATTGCAAATCAATCCCAAATAAATTTGATTTCTATCCAGTCACAACTTAATATCAAATCAGTCTTCACTTAACTAACAAAGTAATTATTACTTAGAATTTCATTACATTTTATATTTTCACATTTTCATTTTGGTTTCATTTCTTTTCCCCACATAGTTTATTGAAAATGGGATTTTCCTTGGTTACAACTTATTTGGATTCAACATTCTTCAGTTTCCAATTTATTCCACTTTAACTGCAAAAATTTCACATTAAATTATAAATTAAAACTTTAACAAATCCGTTACTTGATTTAAAACCCTGCTATTCAATAAATGGACATTTATAGGTGAAATTAACATTGACCTATATTTCATCATCAATGCATACTTATTTCATATTATTTAGTTATATTTACCAACCATGTCCACAAATTTACTATTTATATACCTAATTAATTTATTACTAATTTAAGTAAGTTTATTATCGACAGCATTCATTAAAATTACTCATCTACACTTATTGCATTGGTTTATTCAACGATCACTCTTATTTAGTCACTATCCATTTTACAACCAAATGTACAATCTCCACTATTGATTTTTATATTAATGAGTCCCATTCTAGTTAATATAATTATTAATATCCACAAATTCAACATTTATTGGTTTCTTATATTTAACTTATACTAAGTATGACAATTTACATTATTCAAATCTATTGCCATATAAATATTAAATTGTTACATTAAATTACAATTACTATATCTAATTCCCACATTTACTCAAATAAAATCTTAAGACTTTTATTTCATTCTAAATTAGATTAGAAATCATATTAAATTAATTCATTTAATACCTTCGAATTTACCGGGTCGTTACAATTACACTTTGAGATATAAAGCTACTTTCTATCAAATACATTTCTACTTGGTGGCGGAGAATTTATTCTCTTAGCTTAACACCCTTCTCAGAGACGTACGAGCTCAGAGGTTATGTAGTTGATGGTTATTAGTGATATACACCCAGTTTGGTAGTGTGGCATGCTAAGTGCTGATCATTGGTTGATCGAAGCATGGCTTTTGTAAAAAAGCGTAGCTTTATGGGACGAGACTTCGTCGAACCTCACACCCTGGAAATGGTCGAAACAAGAAAAGATGTAGTAAGGTTATGGGGGTCGCGCCCCTCAGGGTATGTGCATTTCCTTCTGGATAAAAAGTGGTATTCTGGTATGGAGCCCAGATAATTTGCTTATGTGGTTGTTGGTGTTGAGGGCCCTCGATAAAGGTCGGTTACGACCGGAGGCTGGCTTACTCGTGACAGTTAGTTACCTAGTTACAGAGGTAGCCTGACCTTCTGTTGGCAGAGAGCTGGTTAGGTTCTCGGGGCGTCCCTCCAGAGGCGTACCCTTACGGTTAAAGGAAGTTCTTAGCCTTAGCCATTTGTTGGAAAGCCAAACAAAACAATACAGGCCCTTTACGTTTTCAGTTGTATAACCTGCCACCTCAGGTGGTAGCTATAGTAGGCATAATATAATGGTACTTATACTGGCTAATATTAATATTATACTTTCGAAAGGTTTTTCACACTATGCACTAATAATAATATCAAAAGGATTTTCACGTATCAAGCATTTCTGACTACCATAAGGAGAAATATCCCCCAAGTGTACGATTGCATTGTGTGTATGGCGGGAGGCCTTATGGTAGTTTCATTTTCGAAAAAGCATAACGGATTCTTTTTTATAAATTTTTTGTACAAACAACTGTTTTTGTTTACTCATACCAGTTCCATGACTGACCCGGAGTTTATTGTTCCCTTCATAAACTTTGGGTGCCCATAATATTTCTACACGGGAAGCCTAGAGTCAGGTTTCCGTGTTCTGGAGCTAGTTCAGATTTGGATCTAGAAGTCTTTTGGAAGCTTTTGGGTTGGAAGTCTTTTGGAGCTTTGACGTTTGGATTGAAGGTGCTTATGTTGGATTCTCGCTCTCTCTCTCTTTTTGGAAGCTATGTTGGTGTTATTCAGTTGTTATGTTGTCTTTTCTGCTGTGGCGTTATATTTTGTTGTTGTATTATATACATTCTACTCTGATGATGGTGTTCAACTGTTGTAATGATGTTGTATCCATGTTGTATAAATGTTGTGATCAATGAAATCATCTTTTGTTTCCGATGTTTTGTATTCATCTAATGTTGTTATAAGCTCTAGCGAACTGAAGTCCGACGTTTGAATCTCCGGCATTCGAATACAAGTGAGGTATTGGATGTCGATTTTCGAACGCTGGATTTCAGGTTGTGACATTTACGGTTTTGATTATAGAGTCTAATATGTTGGAATTGGATTAATTTAACAAATTCGACAATTTTAAATAAGTATCGTACTTAGACACTACTATAATATCACTGGGTTTTCTGAAAAAGTGTTTTGGTTATCATAAGATAAAAACTCATCGTATTTGTACGAATTACCTTGGCTTTTCAAAAGATTTTTATAACTCAAGTATTTCAGGTTAAGTGTGTTTTTCTAGCCTGACTCGGATGTTACTTTATTGTAATGCCCGGTTCAGACCGAGTATTACAGAATTCAGGTTAGGATGCTTTGGAGTTAGGAGACGAGCTGGATGGCAGAGACGTATTGCATGTAATTTTCGCTGGGTATTGTAGGCTGTATATTTAGCATTTTGAGGACAAGTTATTATAACTATCTAGATTATATATGTGATGATTGTACTCTGATAACTTGTATGTATATTAACAATTTCAGTTTTCCTTTGTATAAAATGTTGTTATTGTATATTATAATTTATTCCGGTGCGATTGTGAGATTTTGTATTATTATTCTGTTTCCTTTTCTATCTCTTTCTTATTAAACCCTAACAACCTGGTATTTCTGACACTCGATTGCTCGGCACCCTATACAGTGAACGTATTAGTGTCGATTCTCGAGGGTCGAAAACTGCTGGTCGTTACAGGTGGTATCAGAGCTGAAGGTTAAGCGAGAACCCTGGCTCTGGTGAGGATTACTCATTAGAGATGAGGTCAGTAGTACCCTAGATTGAGTTGAGTGTATTATATATGAGGGCGTACTTGTTATTTTCTTATAGAATGATTGTAAAAACGATTTTAAAATAATTTTTATGTAAGATTGTATTTTGATATAAAAAGAAATAATATTTCTAAATTATTATAGTATATTAAGGTGATTGGTGGTAATTATTATAATCAAGTAAAGATTATAAGATTTAAGTGGTTAAATAAATATAAACAAATAGAAATCTGAGAAGAATGAATTATGCAAAGAAGTTAAGCTAAAAATATACTCAAACCAGAATTTAAAATTTTGAAAAAAAGTTTTGTTAGATTTTTTGAAAGTGTTTTGAAATGAAATAGGTTTACGTTGGTTGTATTTTTTATATACATAAATAATTTTTCGAAAATTATTATGGAATATATGGTGTGTTTGGTTTCTAGATATAGTAATATTGATTATCATCATAAATTGGTTGTTGTGTCTTAATAAAGGATGTTCATTATAGAATAATCAATGACAAAACATTTGAAATGTTTTAAGGAAGTGGAATTATATAAGCATAAGTTATAAATGTGGCTTATAAATTAAAAATGGATCTTAATTGAGGAGTTTTGAATCTAAGTCCCGAGAATTTTGAAATGTGTTTCAAAGTGTTTAAGGAAATAATAAGTAATATTATTAGAAGATTTTTGATATGGAAATTTTTGTTTTAAACAAGAGTTGTTTTGAAAAATTCCGAAGGAATTTGTTTTGGATAGAAACCAAAGTTGGTTTAAAATTCAAAAATTGCAATTTGGTATGTAAATAGGATATATCTCTCTGCGTGTGTACGACTTTAAAGTTGATTTGAAATAAATACTGGTGTTTGAATTCTGGAATCCCCCCTTGAAATGAGAAGTATAACCCAAAGGAAAGGTAAGTTTTTGAACTTATAAGTGGGATGTGATATTAATAAGAAATTCAATTTTGAAAGGTAAAAATTTAAATTGTGTAAGTTAAAGTGGTTAAACAAATTGGACATTAACTCAGGCTAAGCTAAATAAGTTTTGAACTTATAACTTGAAATTGGAAATTTCAAGGTGAAATTAAAATTGAACTTATGGAATTTAAATAGGTTAAATTGTAAAAGAAAAGGTATAGATTTGATAAGAGGTGCAAAAGAAGTTAAGTATGTATAAATGATTTCAAAACGATTTTTGAAATGAAACGGGTTTTGAATTTTGGAAATTTGTGATGGATGCTATTGATTGGTGTTTTAGATAATTTGGATGTTTATTTACCTTGATGCATCCTACTATCATCCTGTATATTATTTACAGTATATAAAACCGTAAATCGGATTATCTCGAATAAATTAAGAAGTGGGTTGGAATGACATTTATTTTGGATTGAAATGATATATATCCATCTATGAAATTAAATAGAAATAAAACTTTGATTTGAAACTATTTAAATGATTTTGATTTTAAGAAATAAAAATCGAATTTATGGAAATGGAATCATTTTGAACTTAAATTTGAAATGTTAAAACTAATTTTGTTAACTGAATTGTTTAAAGAATCGTGTTTAGAATTTCAAAGTTATAATTAGGAAATCAATTGAATTTCGAAAAATGATTTGTTTTAAAAAGATTGGAACTCTTACTCGAACCTTGAAATAAATCCAAGTAAAAGTAATTTAAATGGATATTTTGAAATTAGTCTTGGAATCGAATTATTTTTAAAGATTTGGACTATTAAGTTGAATTGAAATTAATTCAAATGGGAATTGGATTGAACTAATTGGAATTGTAATCGAAATTGAATTAATTTGAAATCGAAATGGAAATTGTTTTGAATTAAAAATTAGAATTGAAGTTAATTCAAATTGAAATCGGGATTGAATCAATTTAAAAGGAAATGGGCATTGAAGTTGATTTGAATTGGAAGATTGGGAATTGAATTTGTTTGACTTGAAACTATTTTCAAATAAATTATTTTAACATAAACTATTTAAATTCTATCTTCTTAAATACTGAAATTATTTTGATTTTCCAAGCTATTTACTATACAAACCATTCTCTTTATAACTCAAACTATCTTATATTAACTGTTTAACTATTTTACAACTATTAAAGCTATTTTCTAAATTCAAATTGGTCAGAGTGAAAATTGTTTATATTTAAATCATGGATTAAAATATGAATTAGGGTAAATTGAAGTTATAACCCAAATGGAAATTCAAAGAAATTCTGAATTAGAACCGAAATCATGATATTAAGGTAAAAATGATTTTGAAGTGAAATAGTATACTTTGGGTAAGTATGATGATTTTAAAAGTTAAGACTTAATAGTTACTATAACTGAAATTTACTTTATAAAAGTAAGAAATGTTACAAATAACTTTGTAAAGAGAACTTAGGAATTTTTGATTGGCACTAATGAGATCATATATGTTAGTTATACATCCAAACATCTCTTATTGAATTTATAACCAGAAAGAAATGATCTTTGAAAGATATTTGAAATACTAAATGGAGTATAAATGGAGAATATAACTATGAATCAGAAACAGAAAATTATTGATCCAAAAGTTATTCGAGTTGAAAAGGATGATCTCATATGATAATGAAACTGAAATAGTTTTGGAACCCATTGATTTTTTTTTAAAAGACTTTTGATTTTGGCAAATAGTCAATTTTGGAAATTGGGTAAACCAAAATTTGAAAACTATCGATTTTGAAGATATTGATTTTGTATAGATAAAGTTTATATGTGATACATATAAAGATTATGATTTGAAAGATACCATGTATATAGTATGATATGTTTTGAGACAAAAGTATGGAAAAGCACTCCTATGAAAGTCGAAACTTAGAGAAGTAGATCCACTAGGTGGTTCTGCTTAGGAATCCATAAGGTGGGTTCAATGAGAATTGGGATCCTAGAAGACGTCCGAAATAAACTCATGAGTTCCTGGTGATAATTTGTTGGGTAGCGTAAGTCGAAAGGTGCTTATACCTATAGTTACATTGGGTTTTGCTGTGATAGCAACATAACCTTTGTGTGACTGCAATCTATCGCAGTTCCACAGCATAATTCGGGTGGTAGTGATTGCCTACAATCTACGTTTGATTTTGCGGGGATAGCGACGTAACATCTATAGGTTGCGATCTATGTGGTTTGGTTCCATAGCGGGGGTGGCAGCGATTGCCTATAGTCTACGTTGGTTTTCACTAGGATAGTGACGCAAACTTTGTGTAGCCTGCGATCTATGTGGTATAATTTCGTTTGATAGTGTAATTCGAGGGGCAGTGATTGCTTACAGACTACTAACGGTTTTGCTGTGATAACAACGCAACCTTTTTGTAGCTACGGACTATGGTGTTCCACGGCGTAAGTCGAGAGGTATTGATGCCTATAGTTTTCTTATGATTTTGCCGGTATGGCATTGCAATCATCGGCTTAATTGCGATCCGCGGTGGGAAAGGGGGTGATACTTTCCATATCATTTTGAAAAAGGCTTTTCGAGTATTTTCACTGGGTGTTGAAATGGGTCTACAAAGTACTTATAGATTTTCAGTCCTACTCCTGATCAACGTATGACTAAATTTCTATAAGAACAACGATGGACTTGTTAAGATATCAAGTTATGAAAAATATTTTAAATATAAAATTAGCTTGGTAAGACTATGTATTTTAAAGTATATGTATTCTTAAATTGTATAGTAAAGGAATAAGGAGTTTAAAATGTTTAAATAATGATTAATCAAGTAATATACATCAAAATTAAAATTTCTCGTTCCGTTCTTTTTCAAGGACGAAAAGTTCTAAAGGGGGAGGAATGTAACGACCCGAATTTTTAGCCATCGAATATTGGCCAATTATTTGATTTTTATTATTGGAATAGTAATGTTTATAAGTCGGATAGATAAATTTTCTGATATATAAAATATCTGAATGTATAAAATTAATATAAAAACTATATTTAATTTTAAAATATAAATTTCTGGATATGATAAATATATGTATATAAACTCCACCATTTAAAATTTAAGATAGAATATTCATATATCTATATACAAAAATATAAAAGCTTTTTGTTGTTTAGAAATAGATATATAAGTTTATATATATGTATATATGTTTATAAACATATTGTATATGTAAATAAATATACATACATGAATGTATAAGTTCCATAGTGGCAAAATTTCAAACTTATGACCATATATATGTATATTGATAAATGTGTAGAAGAAAAATAGTGCATAGGGAAATATATATACATATACACTTATATATATATATATACATATATATATATAGGTAAACATGTGCATATCTAAATGTATAGATGAATATGTAAATATATGTGCATATATATTTAGAAAAAAGTATATAGTATATGAAAATAAATGTTTATACATAAGGGAACATCATCATGAAATATATCTACTCAAGCATATAATAAATCACATCTTTCACTCAAAAGTTTTCAAGTCATCTTTTTGTTAAATCAAGTCGTATAAAAATAAAACCTTTCATAATAAATCAAATCAGGATAAAAAGATGGAAAACGTAAAAAGCATGTATATGAGAAAGTAACCCTACTCTTTTATTGTATACCATTCATACATATACATATAGCTAAGCGTCCCCTTGTTTACATTTGAAACTAGAAGAAAAAAAGATGATGGGAAGCCTGTACAGTGAAAGACCTCAGCCACCATATTGCCTCACTATCTCTTTTCAGCTCTATATATATGCATAGTCTCTTACGCACTTGTTCATACACAAAAAATAATAATACAAAGGTCTGCCATTAAAATAAAGATCAAGTTAGGGATCATAAAGCAGGAGAGGGAAGATAAACAACAGAGTTTTTCTTTTCCAAAAGCAGTGTTCTTTTTCAAGAACAAGTGAGTAAAGATAAACTTTTACTTACTGAAAATGATGTAGAATCTATATTTTCGTAAATTTGAATAAATCATTTTATGTTGCCCAGTATTTATATGCTAATATGTTTATATACGGCATATATGTTTGTAAGTTAGGGCTTAGTTTTTGTGGTTCGGTCTCGAGTTAACTACGGTGGCGAAGGGCAGAGATGGCAGTGCGAACGTGGGGGGATCGAAGGAGGTGGTGGATCTTTTGCAGGAATCTGGTGGTTGATGGTTGAGTGTCGAGGTGAGGCGAGGTAGGTTTTTGGCTATGGTTTCATACCAGGCTTCGAGTTAGGGGGTCGATTATCGAAACAAGGGTCAAGGCCGTGGTTTCAGGTGGAGGGCGTGACGTTGGGGTCGGTGGTGACTTGTGAGGATCGTCGGCGACAAGTATTGATGGTTGGTCTGAGGGTGTACATGCACACGGACGTGCACCGGTTTGGTATCGAATGAAGAAAGGAAGAATAAGAGAGGAGAGAAGAACAAAGAGAAAAAGGAAAGGAAATAGGATGGGTCGAAGTTTTTATTTTATGATTGGGCCGGGTTTTTGAATATGGGTCGAGTTTTCTTTAGTAAATAAATATTATTTTTAACCTTAAAATTTAAAACATTGCTATCAACTCATTTAAAGCCAAATCAAAACATGAAGATTTGTGCATTTTGATCATATCACCTATAACCTATAATTATTTTGGTTAGTTTATGGTAATATAAAATTAAGTTATTTATAATAATTTAAGAGAATATATAAATTTAAAGTCTTATTCGATTAAATCTTATATTAACTTATAAATTAGTTGTTAAATGGATTTTTTATTTTAATTTACTAATAATAAATCTTTTTTATAAATTCTTAAATTATTAGTAATTTGGATTTATAATATAAATAGATTCAGTTAATTTGAACCAATTAAATCCTGTTTGGTGAATTGGTTAATATTAAGTATTGATCGTTAATTTTTCAATGATCTATGCTTTGGTTTACTGCTTTTGAATATTTATTTCAATTGTTCTTGTATATGCCATTAGTAGAAAAACCGGTTAAAAAGTTAGAAAAACGTTGACACGTTTTATTGAAAATGACATATGAAATGAATTTCCATATGTAAATGTTGACACCCTGAATATGAATTGTTTATTTAGAACGATTTGGACATTTAAATTTATCATTTAAATTCAAAGAGACCGAAATCGGATATTAATGTTATCCAGAACCACTTTAATTTAATAATCACTACGAACCTTTACGGTTTTGATTATAGAGTGTAATATGCTGGAATTGGATTAATTTAACAAATTCGACTATTTTTGAATAAGTATTGTACTTAGACACTAATATAATATCGCTGGGTTTTCTGAAAAAGTTTTTTGGTTATCTTAAGATAAAAATTCATCGTATTTGTACGAGTTACCTTGGTTTTTCAAAAGATTTCTATAATTCAAGTATTTAAAGTTAAGTATGTTTACTCACGCTGGTTTTCAGCTTGACTAGGGTGTTACTTTATTGTAATGCTCAGGTCAGACCAAGTATTACAGAATTCAGGTTAGGATGCTTTGGAGCTCAAGAGATGAGCTGGATGGCAGAAACATATTGCATGTATTTTCCGCTATGTATTGTAGGGTATATATTCAGCATTTTGAGGATAAGTTATTATAACTATCCAAATTATATATGCGATGATTGTATTCTGGTAATTTGTATGTATATTAACAGTTACAGTTTTTCTTTGTATAAAATGATGTTATTGTATATTATATTTTATTCCGCTGTGATTGTAAGATTCTGTGCTGTTATTCTATTTCTTTTTCCATCTCTTTCTTCTCAAACCCTAACAATCTGGTATTTTCGGCACTCAATTGCTCGACACTCAATTGCTCGGCACTCTATACAGTGAACGTATTAGTGTCGATTTTCGAGGGTCGAAAACGGTCCGGTCGTTACAGAAATCGTTATGGATTGGAATGATAAACTGGAGCGATTTCATGGATTTGAAATAAAATTTAGGATTGCTGGTTGAAATAATATATGCCCATAAAATTTAAAATATTTGCGGATTGAAATGATAAATATCCGTATCATTTGACCATAGGGTAGAAAATTATATACGAACACTGGATTGGTTAAATTAAACAATTTTAAACCCTGAAATCTTGAATATGATTAAATGATATTTTGAAGGAAACTAATTTATATAAACTGAATCATTTTGAGAATCCAAGTTTAAATGTTGGAATTGGAAATTAGTTTAAATTAAAATTTTAAAGTTGAATTTGAAGTATAAACGAAATTTATCGAAATTGAGTTATTGAAACATTTGAAATTGTAACTTTGAAATCTATTGGAAGTGGATAGCCAAAATTGATATTTCAATATTTGAAATTGGGTTTTGATTTGAAATCTGGATATGGTCCAGATTTGATGAAATGGTAAAAATAGTTAAATTTGATGTTAATTTCAAATCTGTTATTTTAATATAAACTGTTTCATATATATTATTTTGACAAATCTCGACTATTAAGATTTTCAATTATTAAACTAATTTAATCTATTTTAAACTATTATGAACTATTTTAATCAATTTAAACTATTTTAATTTATTTTAATCTATTATAATATATTTAATCCACATTAATCTATTTTACCTATTTTAAACTAACTAATCCATTTTAATTTATTTCAAATTTATTTAACCTATTTTAATTCTATTTAATATAATTTAAATCTATTTAACCTATTTAAAATTTTATTAATCTATTTTAAATCTATTTAATATAATTTAAAACTATTTAATCTATTTTAAATCTATTTAATCTATTTTTAATGTATTTAATATAATTTAAATCTATTTAAACTATTTTAAACCTATTAAAACTATCTTAAATCAATTTAAATTATTTTAATCTATTTTTTCTATTTTATATTATTCTAACTATTTAAAGGTTTACTTTTAAACTATGCCAAATTAATTAAACTATTTATAACCATCTAAATTATTTTCTGAATTTCAGATTTGTATTTATATTTAAATCCTTGATTTAAAAGAGAATATGGTAAAATGATGTTAACTTACATAACATATTTTAGTTCCGACTCGAGTGTTTTGACTTTTCGTTATGCTCGGGTCTGTTTGAGCTTTTATGTGTATTGAAGATTGCTTTAGAGGACGATGATGATGATTTAGTACTACTATTATTTATTTTATTTATTCCACTACATCATGTTGTTCCGCTGCATTGTTACTTATTTCGGTTGTATGTAACTCTGATTCTATATTGTAAAAAAGTAATCAAATGTTATTTGTAAACAACTTCATGAACTGTTTATTTGATTTATTATATTTTGTCATTCTGTTGTGAGATTCTGTGTTTGTTTTCTTTCTTTCTCTGTTTTTCTAATTTTCCCCATAACAATCCTCCTTTTTGAATGGTTTGTAACATCCCGCCTTTTCGCACGATTTAAACAGACACACGTGTCAATTCAAACCATACGGAAGGGCGGATTGTTATGGGGTAAATAAGAAAAACAGAGAAGAAATAAAACAAAATAGAATCTCACAGCGGAAGGATAAAATATAATAGTAAAATATACAGTTTATAAAACTGTTTACAAAACATTTGATTCTTCTTTATACAATTAAATATCAGAGTTCACATACCAATAATATCAATGCAGCGGAATTAAATGGTGTAGTGGAATAATATAGTACATACTGGTAATACAAATCTTCGTCTTCGTCCTCCAGAGCTAAATCCTCAAATCCTGAAACGCTCGGACTGACCCGAGCGAATTGAAAAGACAAAACACTCGAGTCAGAACTAAAAGATCTAATGTAAGTTAAATCAACAGAATAAATATGAGTACAGTAACTCAAGAGATGCTCGGGAGTTACATCTCCTAAGGATCCGTTAAACTATTTACTATATAGTATATTGCGCTATTATAATAGTGTCTAATCATAAAATAAACTTACTTTTAAATAGCGTTAAGGGGTTACCCATATAGCCCTTAACACAGAATATACTCCCATAGTCTATACAGTACCGTAATCTCCCCCGTACTGGGCGTCGTCAGAGGACACTCCATAGGTATGGTACAAAGCCAAAATCGTATAAGGCGCGCTAGGGTAGGTGACACGGCACAACTAGGCAATGCCAGGGTAGATATACCAATTGCTATCCGGGCTGGTGGTAACGCATAGCCGCAGCTACCGCCCACCTCAAACTAACACCCCAAATCAAAGAAATCAATAGTGGCCACCGAACAATCCAAAGTCAGAGTATAATATCGAAGGAGTGCATTCGATCAGAGGAATGACCTCATTGGCCCGAGAATCGCTTCTGTTTTATCCACCTTATGCCAACTCACGGGAGTTGGGTCCACGTATTTACCTTACAGGAAACGTCGCCACCATCCTACTTCATTCTGGAATCTCCACCGCGTACACGGTTAGTCAAAGTGGTTTTCGGTATCGACAGAGAGTATGTCCATATCCGGTCCCGGTCTCTTTGCCAACCCATCGTTATTATAACACCGCGGTCATTTAAAAATAGTTTATACTTTAAAACCAGAATAAAATTTCCCATACGATATCAAATTAAAACCCAAAATAATATGATATCATTTTATCTCAAATATAATCCTTTTCCAAAATCATGCTGGCTTAAAAATTTAAAATATCTGGAAACCAAACATTTGAATTATACCTTCAAAACATAATATTTCGGAATTCATACTTTTAAAACCATAACTTCTAAAACTTGAATGGTTTGGATATTCAACGGTATATAAAATAAATGGTTTAACTTTAAGGTAACTTTGTAAAGAAAAATAATTTCGATGGCTTTACAAATATGTTTCTTTATTTAAAGTCTAAACCAAAATTTAAATATCACTTTCAAGTTCCAAAACTACTTCAATTTCTATATATATATATATATATCCATTTGGAGTATTAATATTTCAAAACTAAAGTTGGAAATTTTTCTTTCAGCAAATTAAACGTACTATTATTTAGTCTTGAATATTTACATAAAATCCATAAATAAAACTCCAATTTCTAACAATTAAATATTTTCTTCAATTTAATTTATACTAACATATTCATTTTTAAATTATCTTGGAAAAGTCCAGCTATAAATATCATATCTTAAAACTTCCAAACTTAAACATTAAACATATGATATAATTATCAAACTCCATTTTTCTCAATTTTTCCATTTTTATTTAAGAGATTTATACACAGCTTAAATTCAAAATCTCTAACTTCATATGTGTATATATATATATAGAAGAAAATATCAAAATTAAAAATTATAAACCGTATTCCATACAAACCATAGAAATCACTTTAAAGTATCTTATATATAGACCACGGTGCCTGTATAAAATTTTCTATCCTATGGTCAAGTGATACGGATATTTATCATTTCAATCCGCAATTTAAAAATAAAATTTTGCGGTTGTATATCATTTCAAACCACAATCCCGAATGAAATGAAAAATGCATGATAACTTGCAGTTTAATGATATACAATAAAACATCCATTCATCAACATCATCCGTCATCCAAATCACAATCATCATCCAAAAATTAAATCAATATCAATATATCTGATAATATATAACAGGTAATAACTGGCAGTTATATTCAAAATAAATTTATCCACTATTAAGCTAACAGTTATATTCAGTAATAAATTTTATAACTGTTTTGTAGCAGTTTATATGCAAATAAATAAATTCTAACTGTCAATTAATATGCAATAAATAACTAAATTAATAGTTAAATTAAATAAATGCGAATTAACAAATATGCCGAATAAAACATGCCAAACAATCATAAATAAATTTCTGCTCATATCCAAAATAAATTTAACAAACATAAAAACTTTTAGTAGTTGTGAGTGGGTTAAAACACCCACCTTTTGAATTTAAATCGAATTTAAATTCGATTTAAACCCAAAAATTCGACGGTCTCCATATCTGTCCAAACTAGCGTCAAAAGATCTGGAATTTAATTACGATCCTAACGGAAAAAATTTCGTGAGAAACGGAGGTCGTATGTAGAAGTTACAATAGTTAGAACATATGAAATCAAAATAAATATAAAACAAAATAAATCACAAAAAAAAACACAACACACTCGCACGTCAGCAACCCTACAGAAGCAAAACGCGGCTACAGGAAGAAGCTCCCTCCCATCGTTCGCACCCAGCAGACAACGCACCTGAGCCATCTTTGACCGAGTTTATCCCCCTCCTCCGGCACCAATAGGCCGCGCCACCATCACCAACCGGTCCATCTCCCTCGGCCGCACCTCCCTGCCCCATGCGCACGACCCACCAGGACGACCACCGCCGCTTATGACCCTAGGGTTTCTAACCCTAATCGCGACTTCCCGGCCACCACACCCCGATTTAGGCCTTGCAAACACCACCATTCAACTCCAAATCGAATTTCCCACAAAACCCATATCTTGATTTCTCCGATTGACTTCAAAATCGAAAAGCCCCAAATCACATATAGGGTTTCGAATTTCCAATGTTTGACCACGATTTGCCGTTGATCCGAGCATCGTATACAGAAACGAACACCTCCAGTAGACTACGCATATCGAAAACTTCAACATAAATTTTTTTTTTGAATTTTTCTGAAGAGTTTGAATTTTCATTTGAATTTTGAATTGAAATAGATCTAGGTTTTGCAACCATTAAGGAAGAGAAAGAGACGAAGAAATGAACGTACAGACATGATATAAGATGGAGGCTAGGGTTTATCACAGCATATATATAGACAAATTGTAGTAGGCTAGGTGGGTACGAATTTACGAACGTTCTAAACGATAGTTGGCCCAAAAAGCCCGTTCTAACCCCGGAACGAAATTTGTTAAACCCATATATCCAAATAGGTATTTTAAAATATTCTGAACGTGATGGAAAAAGTTTCACGTCCAAATTCGATCGTATGAAGAAGTTATGCTGAAAACAAAATTTCCAAATTGACTTCAAATTGATTTTTAAGTAAATTGATTTTCAAGGCGTTTCGCGTCCGTACAATCAAACGACAGGTCCGATCGATACGAAATTGAACCCTACAATAATTCACTGATACAGATCCGATGAAACTGGTTTCGTTGAAATCCGAGTCCGTGACAAAAATGGCTATTTTTATATTAATTAAATAAATTAACAATTAGTCAATTAAATCAAATTTCCCATTTCTTTTTGATAATTGACGATTCTTATTATTATAAATTTTTCAATCACCTATACAAATTTAAACAAAATTTAACTTGTCGAATTTAAAATTTTAGAAATCCCCAAATTTCATTAATTTCACCAAATTATAAATTAAATTTCCAAAAATTTAATTAAATTTACTTTCCATTAATATTGTCAAATAGAAGAATTTATCATTGGATTCATATTTCAATATGTAAATATTTCAAATTTCATTTGAACTTATATTTACATAATTCCTAAATATTAAATTTCAAATATCACTTCAATTAACGTTACCGTAGTTATTATTTATTATTTATTGCAGTTGATTATCAGTTACAATTAATATACTAAATAGATGGTAAATCTTGAATACTGGTTATCCTTAACGTTTTATTTCCCATTTTCAAAACTTTAACTCAATTAAATAGACAACTCTTTTTATTCTAAATCAATTGCAATGGTTTAAAAGTTGCTAAATTTTGATTTCAGTAATCCCTTTAATTCGATTCAAAATCAGCAATTACATATTAAATGCCCCAAAATTCCTATTAAATAAATCTAACAAATCTTTATCATCAATTAGATGAATTAAATATTTCAATCAAACTATTGCGTTAAAAAATTTCCGTTTCACTTTAAAGTATCTAAATTAGCCAATTACAATACTTATTACCCAAATAACTTCAATTTCTTCCAAATAATATTTACATAATTATTTTAAATATTGAATCCATTTAATTGCAATAAATTCAATCGATTGCAAATCAATTCCAAATAAATTTGATTTTTATCCAGTTACAACTTAATATTAAATCAGTTTTCACTTAACTAACAAAGTCATTATTACTTAGAATTTCATTACATTTTATATTTTCACATTTTCATTTTGGTTTCATTTCTTTTCCCACGTAGTTTATTAAAAATGGGATTTTCCTTGGTTACAACTTATTTGGATCCAACATTCTTCATTTACCAACTTATTCCACTTTAACTGCAGTAATTTTGGGGATAAATTGAATTTGATTCCAGATTAACATTGACAACTAATAAAATAAGTAAAGTACAATAATTATAGTCATTAACTCTATTTCCCATGTCTACATTCAGTTGCTATTAGAAAATCTTATTGCATTGGTTTTATACAATCGCCATTTACTTTACATTTCATTACTATTTAATATATATTTATTCACCAATCAAATCCGATATTTACTTTCTATCCTTCTATTTGATAAATAACCTAGTATACATTTTACATATATTCATTTCATTTCATTCATTTATGGGCATTGCATTGAAATTTATTTATTAACTAATATCAACGTTATTATCATTAATTTAAATTGGATTCCCAATTTTATTCAATATCCTGAACAAATAACATATATATTAATCAAATCCCTACATTTGTATTTCTCATATTCCATAAAATCAAATCATAACATTTAAATGATTTTATTAAATTGGAATCTCATTCAAGTCGTAATCTATTAACTGGAACTAATATGATTCCTTAATTTATTCCCATTTACCATTTAAAATCTTTCATTGCATTAAAACCATTTAACATTTTCATAAATTTCTCATATTAAATTCCATATCCAAGTGAGAATCCTTTTCTACTTAATTCATTTGGATTTCATTCTAAATTAAATTAGAAATCCTATTAAATTATCACATTTAAAAATCATCGAATTCAACGGGTCGTTACACTCTCCCCCACTCAAAACTTTTCGTCCCTGAAAAGGAAAAAGGAGGGGAAAAGAAAGAATAAAAAAACAGTACATCTTATTTCAAATATTAATTTATAAACAAAAATTTACTAAATTAATTTCCTTAAATGAAATATACCCGTTTTATCATCATTATATCTTTATGTACTTAAATAATTAAAGTTTGGAAAACATTTTTAACATAATTCTAAGTCCAAAATTTACGGAAAATTTTGGCAGAGTCTCCTTTGTACGGAGAGGCTCGGGAAAATATAATACCAAAATATAACAAAGTATCATATAGAATATTCAAAATAGTATATCCCAACACGGGAAAATATATAAAAATAGCGCTACAAAACGTAATCCGGGAACGTACCTATTTGTTGGGCAAATTACGCTTAATTTATGGAACCAAAAGCAGTAGCAATTGCTTCCATACCTGCATTTCACTTATATAATCTAAAAAGGTTAACTATTTATATAAAGTGAAATATTTACAAGGTTTCAACTACTAAATACAACAATCATCAATTTCAACAAACAGCATACACAACAAAACAAACAATCATTCAATCAAACAAACAAATAGTTGTTCGGGTTCAAAACTTGAAATGGTACGGAATGAAAAATAACCATCCAGTGCATCATTTACTCAACAGTCTTAGATGGGACAGAAATAGATTATTTATTCATCCAACAACTTCAAATTTCCTTACCCAGCCAACCATAAAGCAAACAATATCGATTTAAACCAACCAATCAATTAACTCATTATAAATTTTATTTCATACATTAGCTGTTTGATCTTTTCATTCATATAACAGTTTATCTTTTATTTTCATTTTTCATACCACATAAATTATCCTTTTTATAGTTTACATTTATTCTAACAACTTCAAATTTTATTTTCTCGTCAGTGGTTGTATCCTTTATTTTTACTTATTACTTACAATTTATTCACTTTTATTATTTATTTATTCCGGTCATGTAAGTTTCTTTTATTTGTATTGTATTTAATACACTTCTCAAATTCAATCATTTATTAAATGCTTACATTCTATTACTTATTTATAGTAACCCTTTTTAATTCCCTTAGATTCTTAACCCTAAAAATATCCATTCTTATAAGTAAAGGAATTTACAAATTCTTTAACTAGGGTTTGCAGCCATTTATTTATATTACCTACTTTCCATTATATTCAGCTAGTAGTATTTAATTCATATTTAAGTTAATAACCCTACACATCAATCCTTATTTATTAAAGAATTTCATTTTATTCTCTTAAGTTTAAAATCACCTATTTATAGTACTTACCTTTAATTTTGGTAAAATTTCAATTATAACTTAAGTTTATACCATTAAATTCTTATTTATAATAGCAATTCATTGAATACTTCATTATTTCCAAAATTTCTACTTGTATAATATTCTATTTCAATCACTTATTTAACATTTCAACTTTTAATATTTGGTAAGTTATATATGTTAAAGAAAATGCAAAAGAACTTATACAAGTTTTATCTCATCCTTTAATTATGTTCATTGTTCAATAAATCTTTACCTTTTCTTATAAGTTAAAATTTTAACTTCCTTTATAACTTAGCATTAAAGTCTCTTATTCTATTTAGGTTTCAATTCTTAATTAAATTATGTTTCACTACCATAAATGAAACAATTAATTAATGGAAATTTTAGAAGTAAATACCGGGTTAAATTTCAATAGATAAATATATCTTTATAACTTATATACCTCTAATTATAATTAAAACAATTAAAAATTTAGATATTTTCAAAATAAAGCTGCAGTAGAATTACTACAGTGGCCTTTCCCCTTCGAAACTCGAAAATGAAAATCGATGATGCGGCCGCCATCACCGAAATTATTTTCCAACGACAGAGAGGAAAGTACGAAACTTATTTTCTCCAAAATCTTCTTTAAAACAATTCTTCCGAATTATACTAAATATTTATATAAGAAAATGCTTATAAACAATTATTATATTTCATAAACCCTTTGAAAGCAAATTTTCAAAATCCCGGACTTAAGTCCTAAAATTTCCAAATTTTATTTAATTTACTTTCAATCTTATTTTACCTATTATATATAAATTTTATTCCTAACAACCAATCTATTGCAACCAAAATATATATATATATATATATTTTTTCATTTAAAAATTTATTTTATATATAGAAAATATAATAGGCAAAATTATTTCATTCACCTATATTAAAACAGATATTATGTCGGTCGGTCCTATTAAGTGTTTAGAAATCCCTATTGATGCCATAGCTTCCCATGCACCAACCAGAATTTATAAATACAAAACGGAACAGATTAACACAATATCAAAATCTTTTTATAACACCAACAAATACGCTCTCTCATATATATACACTCAGCGACTCCCATAGGGTATTACTACCCTATTAACGAAGAGTCAAACCCCACAAAGCCAAGGTTTATCGCTAAACCAAAGCTCTGATACCAACTGTAACATCCCGCCTTTTCGCACGATTTAAACAGACACACGTGTCAATTCAAACCATACGGAAGGGTGGATTATTATGGGGTAAATAAGAAAAACAGAGAAGAAATAAAACAAAATAGAATCTCACAGCGGAAGGATAAAATATAATAGTAAAATATACAGTTTATAAAACTGTTTACAAAACATTTGATTCTTCTTTATACAATTAAATATCAGAGTTCACATACCAATAATATCAGTGCAGCGGAATTAAATGGTGTAGTGGAATAATATAGTAGATACTAGTAATACAAATCTTCGTCTTCGTCCTCCAGAGCTAAATCCTCAAATCCTGAAACGCTCGGACTGACCCGAGCGAATTGAAAAGACAAAACACTCGAGTCAGAACTAAAAGATCTTATGTAAGTTAAATCAACAGAATAAATATGAGTACAGTAACTCAAGAGATGCTCAGGAGTTACATCTCCTAAGGATCCGTTAAACTATTTACTATATAGTATATTGCGCTATTATAATAGTGTCTAATCATAAAATAAACTTACTTTTAAATAGCGTTAAGGGGTTACCCATATAGCCCTTAACACAAAATATATTCCCATAGTCTATACAGTACCGTAATCTCCCCCGTACTGGGCGTCGTCAGAGGGCACTCCATAGGTATGGTACAAAGCCAAAATTGTATAAGGCGCGCTAGGGTAGGTGACACGGCACAACTAGGCAATGCCAGGGTAGATATACCAATTGCTATCCGGGCTGGTGGTAACGCATAGCCGCAGCTACCGCCCACCTCGAACTAACACCCCAAATCAAAGAAATCAATAGTGGCCACCGAACAATCCAAAGTCAGAGTATAGTATCGAAGGAGTGCGTTCGATCAGAGGAATGACCTCATTGGCCCGAGAATCGCTCCTGTTTTAGCCACCTTATGCCAACTCACGGGAGTTGGGTCCACGTATTTACCTTACAGGAAACGTCGCCACCATCCTACTTCATTCTGGAATCTCCACCGCGTACACGGTTAGTCAAAGTGGTTTTCGGTATCGACAGAGAGTTTGTCCATACCCGGTCCCGGTCTCTTTGCCAACCCATCGTTATTATAACACTGCGGTCATTTAAAAATAGTTTATACTTTAAAACTGAATAAAATTTCCCATATGATATCAAATTAAAACCCAAAATAATATGATATCATTTTATCTCAAATATAATCCTTTTCCAAAATCAAACTGGTTTAAAAATTTAAAATATCTGGAAACCAAACATTTGAATTATACTTTCAAAACATAATATTTCGGAATTCATACTTTTAAAACCATAACTTCTAAAACTTGAATGGTTTGGATATTCAACGGTATATAAAATAAATGGTTTAACTTTAAGGTAACTTTGTAAAGAAAAATAATTTCGATGGCTTTACAAATATGTTTCTTTATTTAAAGTCTAAACCAAAATTTAAATATCACTTTCAAGTTCCAAAACTACTTCAATTTCTATATATATATATATATCCATTTGGAGTATTAATATTTCAAAACTAAAGTTGGAAATTTTTCTTTCAGCAAATTAAACGTACTATTATTTAGTCTTGAATATTTACATAAAATCCATAAATAAAACTCCAATTTCTAACAATTAAATATTTTCTTCAATTTAATTTATACTAACATATTCATTTTTAAATTATCTTGGAAAAGTCCAGTTATAAATATCATATCTTAAAATTTCCAAACTTAAACATTAAACATATGATATAATTGTCAAACTCCATTTTTCTCAATTTTTCCATTTTTATTTAAGAGATTTATACACAGCTTAAATTCAAAATCTCTAACTTCATATGTATATATATATATAGAAGAAAATATCAAAATTAAAAATTATAAACCGTATTCCATACAAACCATAGAAATCACTTTAAAGTATCTTATATATAGACCACGGTGCCTGTATAAAATTTTCTATCCTATGGTCAAGTGATACGGATATGTATCATTTCAATCCGCAATTTAAAAATAAAATTTTGCGGTTGTATATCATTTCAAACCACAATCCCGAATGAAATGAAAAATGCATGATAACTTGCAGTTTAATGATATACAATAAAACATCCATTCATCAACATCATCCGTCATCCAAATCACAATCATCATCCAAAAATTAAATCAATATCAATATATCTGATAATATATAACAGGTAATAACTGGCAGTTATATTCAAAATAAATTTATCCACTATTAAGCTAACAGTTATATTCAGTAATAAATTTTATAACTGTTTTGTAGCAGTTTATATGCAAATAAATAAATTCTAACTGTCAATTAATATGCAATAAATAACTAAATTAATAGTTAAATTAAATAAATGCGAATTAACAAATATGCTAAATAAAACATGCCAAACAATCATAAATAAATTTCTGCTCATATCCAAAATAAATTTAACAAACATAAAAACTTTTAGTAGTTGTGAGTGGGTTAAAACACTCACCTTTTGAATTTAAATCGAATTTAAATTCGATTTAAACCCAAAAATTCGATGGTCTCCAAATCTATCCAAACCAGCGTCAAAAGATCTGGAATTTAATTACGATCCTAACGGAAAAAATTTCGTGAGAAACGGAGGTCGTATGTAGAAGTTACAATAGTTAGAACATATGAAATCAAAATAAATATAAAACAAAATAAATCACAAAAAAAAACACAACACACTCACACGTCAGCAACCCTACAGAAGCAAAACGCGGCTACAGGAAGAAGCTCCCTCCCATCATTCGCACCCAGCAGACAACGCACCTGAACCATCTTTGACCGAGTTTATCCCCCTCCTCCGGCACCAATAGGCCGCGCCACCATCACCAACCGGTCCATCTCCCTCGGCCGCACCTCCCTGCCCCATGCGCACGACCCACCAGGACGACCGCCGCCGCTTATGACCCTAGGGTTTCTAACCCTAATCGCGACTTCCCGGCCACCACACCCCGATTTAGGCCTTGCAAACACCACCATTCAACTCCAAATCGAATTTCCCACAAAACCCATATCTTGATTTCTTTGATTGACTTCAAAATCAAAAAGCCCCAAATCACATATAGGGTTTCGAATTTCCAATGTTTGACCTCAATTTGCCGTTGATCCGAGCATCGTATACAGAAACGAACACCTCCAGTAGACTACGCATATCAAAAACTTCAACATAAAATTTTTTTAGAATTTTTCTGAAGAGTTTGAATTTTCATTTGAATTTTGAATTGAAATATATCTAGGTTTTGCAACCATTAAGGAAGAGAAAGAGATGAAGAAATGAACGTACAGACAAATGATATAAGATGGAGGCTAGGGTTTATCACAGCATATATATAGACAAATTGTAGTAGGCTAGGTGGGTACGAATTTACGAACGTGCTAAACGATAGTTGGCCCAAAAAGCCCATTCTAACCCCGGAACGAAATTTGTTAAACCCATATATCCAAATAGGTATTTTAAAATATTCTGAACGTGATGGAAAAATTTTCACGTCCAAACTCGATCGTATGAAGAAGTTATGCTGAAAACAAAATTTCCAAATTGATTTCAAATTGATTTTTAAGTAAATTGATTTTCAAGGCGTTTCGCGTCCGTACAATCAAACGACAGGTCCGATCGATACAAAATTTGAAACCCTACAATAATTCACTGATACGGATCCGATGAAACTGGTTTCGTCGAAATCCGAGTCCGTGACAAAAATGGCTATTTTTATATTAATTAATTAAATTAACATTTAGTCAATTAAATCAAATTTCCCATTTCTTTTTGATAATTGACGATTCTTATTATTATAAATTTTTCAATCACCTATACAAATTTAAACAAAATTTAACTTGTCGAATTTAAAATTTTAGAAATCCCCAAATTTCATTAATTTCACCAAATTATAAATTAAATTTCCAAAAATTTAATTAAATTTACTTTCCATTAATATTGTCAAATAGAAGAATTTATCATTGGATTCATATTTCAATATGTAAATATTTCAAATTTCATTTGAACTTATATTTACATAATTCCTAAATATTAAATTTCAAATATCACTTCAATTAACGTTACCGTAGTAATTATTTATTATTTATTGCAGTTGATTATCAGTTACAATTAATATACTAAATAGATGGTAAATCTTGAATACTGGTTATCCTTAACGTTTTATTTCCCATTTTCAAAACTTTAACTCAATTAAATAGACAACTCTTTATATTCTAAATCAATTGCAATGGTTTAAAAGTTGCTAAATTTTGATTTCAGTAATCCCTTTAATTCGATTCAAAATCAGCAATTACATATTAAATGCCCCAAAATTCCTATTAAATAAATCTAACAAATCTTTATCATCAATTAGATGAATTAAATATTTCAATCAAACTATTGCGTTAAAAAATTTCCGTTTCACTTTAAAGTATCTAAATTAGCCAATTACAATACTTATTACCCAAATAACTTCAATTTCTTCCAAATAATATTTACATAATTATTTTAAATATTGAATCCATTTAATTGCAATAAATTCAATCGATTGCAAATCAATTCCAAATAAATTTGATTTTTATCCAGTTACAACTTAATATTAACTCAGTTTTCACTTAACCAACAAAGTCATTATTACTTAGAATTTCATTACATTTTATATTTTCACATTTTCATTTTGGTTTCATTTCTTTTCCCACATAGTTTATTAAAAATGGGATTTTCCTTGGTTACAACTTATTTGGATCCAACATTCTTCATTTACCAATTTATTCCACTTTAACTGGAGTAATTTTGGGGATAAATTGAATTTGATTCCAGATTAACATTGACAACTAATAAAATAAGTAAAGTACAATAATTATAGTCATTAACTCTATTTCACACGTCTACATTCAGTTACTATTAGAAAATCTTATTGCATTGGTTTTATACAATCGCCATTTACTTTACATTTCATTACTATTTAATATATATTTATTCACCAATCAAATCCGATATTTACTTTCTATCCTTCTATTTGATAAATAACCTAGTATACATTTTACATATATTCATTTCATTTCATTCATTTATGGGCATTGCATTGAAATTTATTTATTAACTAATATCAACGTTATTATCATTAATTTAAATTGGATTCCCAATTTTATTCAATACCCTGAACAAATAACATATATATTAATCAAATCCCTACATTTGTATTTCTCATATTCCATAAAATCAAATCATAACATTTAAATGATTTTATTAAATTGGAATCTCATTCAAGTCGTAATCTATTAACTGGAACTAATATGATTCCTTAATTTATTCCCATTTACCATTTAAAATCTTTCATTGCATTAAAACCATTTAACATTTTCATAAATTTCTCATATTAAATTCCATATCCAAGTAAGAATCCTTTTCTACTTAATTCATTTGGATTTCATTCTAAATTAAATTAGAAATCCTATTAAATTATCACATTTAAAAATCATCGAATTCAACGGGTCGTTACATGGTTTAAGTCTAATATGGGTGGTTTATTATCGATTTGAACCGTCCAAATAGGTGGGTCGTTATAGTTGGTATTTTGTGGGGTTTGACTCATTAGGAATAGGGAGTAACACCCTCGACTAAGTTGTTGAGTGTATATATATGAGAGACCATATTTGTTAGTGTTATAAAAGGTTTTTGTATTGTGTTAATTTGTTCTATTTAGTATTTATAAATTCTGGTTAGTACATGGAACGATGGCGCCGATAGAGATTTCTAAACACTAAAAAGGGCAGACCGACATAATATTGTTTTGTAATATTGGTAAATAAAATAATTTTGCCTGGTATTATATTTTGTACATAAAATAATAATATTTATAAATGTATATACTTATATGTGATATGTTTGGTTATTTGTAGGTAGTGAAATTTATAAATATTAGTTGCAAAAATGGGATTGTAAATAAAATGAATATAAATTGGAATTTGAGAACTTAAGTTCCGAGGTTTTGGAATTTGTTTTCAAAGGATTTTGGAATATAATAATTCAGAATTATTTTCGAATATAAATATTTTCAATGTGATTTGAAAGAAAGTTTTAAAAAGAATTTTTTTAAAAAGGGAATAAGTTCCATACTCCCATCTCTGTCGTTGGAAAATAATTCCGATGATGAGTGCACGCATCATCGATGTTCATTTTCAAGTCTCAAAGTGGGAAGACTGCTGTAGTAGTTTTACTACACATCTATTTTGGTGAATAAATCTTAATTTTGAATTTCTAAATATGATTTGATCTATAAAGGATATAAATATATATATATTATTTTCAAAATGCCTGGAATGATCCGGGATTTAGTTCTTAAACTTTCTGATAATCAGTAGTTTTTAATTATTGTAATGAATGAAATTTTAACAATTTTAATAGTTGGAAACTTCTAAAAAGAAAAAAAAGAAATTAGATGCTAAGTGATTTAGTGAATATATAAGAAATTGAAATTTTGTAACTTGTAGATATGAAAGATAAGAAAATGCAACTATTGAACATTTTATTAACTACTTGAGTAAGATAAACTTGGGTAACATTTAAATACATTCTAAAAGACATATATATAACTTACCAAAATATTAAAAGTTGAAATGTTAATAAGAATATGTAATAGAATATTATACAAGTAAAACTTTACTAATGAAAGTGTTCAATGGAATTTCTTTTGTAAATAAGAATTGTGATATTATAAATTGTTATAAACTTAAGTTAATAGTTTGAAATGCTACTAACTAAATGTAATAGAAAAGTGAATACTGTAAGAAAATTAACATTTTAAGCTATTTATAATCAGATTGAAAAGTAAAGGTGAATATGGTAAGTAATGGATTATAAACTTAAGTTAATGCTGAAGCCATCTAAAAATTAAAGTGAATACTAAATTAATTGAATGATTATAACTTTAGAAAATGTAAAATGATTTAGAAATAGATTAAAATGTTTAATAATATTATATATGAAAGAAATGAATGTGAAAAGAAATAATCTATTAATGATGAATTAAACTGTAAAGAGACTTACATAATAATGGATAATCTAAATAATTGAATGGAAATAACTTATGTAAGCAATGAACGTAAGATAATGAAAAGAGAAAAATAACATTGTATGTATAAATGAAAAATGAAATTTTTGTAATAAAGGACGTAAATTTATGAAAATAAGCATTGGATGCATAAATGAAATTGAAGAACAGTAAATAATATGAAATGAGATTAATAAGAAAACTTACATGACATTTGAATTTATTGCTTATTTGGCTTATAGGATAATTGGGAAGTGATACTTTAAATTGTTTAGGATGTATGGATAATCTATTAAGTTTTATCTAGGACTGTTGAGTGCATGTTATACTTAGTATTTTATTTATCATTTTATACGATTAAAGGTTTTAAACTAAAACAAACCATTGTTTGGTTGCTATGGATGGTTGAACGATTTTCTTGATTTCATGTGATGATTGCATGGTTTGGTTGCAAATGACTATTGTTATGTTGTGTTGATCTGTTGTTATTAATTGAAACAACGTAAATATTTCTCTTTTGCATAAATCTAACTTTTTTGGATTATATAAGTGAAATACAGGTTTATGAAGGCAACTGCTACTGCTTCTGGTTTCATAAAGAAGTGTTGTTTGTCCAACAAATACATACGTTCTTGGATTATGGTTTTATGGCGTTATTATATTGTTTTCCTCTGGTTTGGAATATTTATTTTTGAAATAAAATATATATATTGTTATTATTGATATTATTATTTCACCCAGACCTTTCCGCAAAAAAAATTTCACTCTATTATTGGACTTGCATATAAAAGGATTTAATTGTTTTAAATTGATATATTTTATTTAAATTATTTAATTATGTAAATTTATTATTTATAAATTGAATACATCGAATAAAATATATTAATTCCTTAATTTCCTTCTTTTTTCCTCTTTGAGGATGAAATGTTTTTAGTGGGGGAGAGTGTAACGATTTGTAATTTTCGATGAAAAGAAAAATAATATCTAATTTAATAAGAAGTTGGTGTTAATATTGGAAGAAATAAAAATTTATGATTTATTAATAAGAAAAATAACTAGAATGTAATGTTAATTTAAGGCAGTTGATAACTATTTTAATGCAATCTCAATTAATTGGAATGATTGGAAAGTTATATTTGGTTATAAAGTGTAAATGGTAAGTAATCAAAAAATTGTATTAAACGGTGAAATTGTATGTAATTAATTGGAATTTATTAAAATAGAATAATTAATCTGTATGTGAATTTATTAGTTTTGTTTGTTAATAATAAACATAGAAATGTGTTTGAAATCATAAGTTGTAACAATAGTTTAATTATTGTTTCACTATTTAATCCGTTGAAATTCAATTGTAAATCAATTACAATTTATCTATTTAAACACTACAGTTAATGTAAATTAAGATGGTAACTGTAGAATATTGATGTAATAAATGGTAAACTAATGTTAACTATGTCCATAAAGTAACAATCGATTGAATAAAAAGATTGAAATCAAAATGAATCAATTTATTGGGTTATAAATTATAATTAATGAATTTATTGCAATTGGAACGCTGTAATTAGCGCAATATTAATAGTTAAATTTGAATTAGAAAATTTGTTTTAACAGATTATAATTACTAGTTAGTCAAAAGTGATAAAAATTTGTTAGTTATAAAATTTGAATTTGAAAAGAGATAAATTTAATTTAATATTAATTTATTTAATTAACATGAAAATAGTCATTTTGGCCACTGTCTCGGAATTCGACGAAACTAGTTTCATCTGATCCATAACAGTGAATTATCGTAGGGTTTCAAGTTTTGTAGCGATCAGACTTGTCATTTGATCGTGCAGACTCGAAACGCATAGAAATTAATTTAATTTAAATCAATTTAATAATCAATTTGAAATAAGGTGATTTTAAAAGCTAACTTCTATATACAATGGAATTAGGACTTGAAACTTGTACATTTAGTTTAAAAATATCGAAAACCGATATTTTGATATATTGATGATCCATTTAATTTCGGGAATGAAATGGGCTTTTAGGGTCGTTGTTATCGTTTCGATCCAACCCTTGCCTATATATAGGCTGTTATAAACCCCAGTTATTTCTCATTTTATTATTTCAATACGTACATCTTCTTCCTCCTTCTCAAACTTCAGAATATCAAACCTATTTCCCGAAATTCCAAAACCTAATTTAAAAAAAAGGTTGCTCCAAGTTTACTTCAAGTCAGGAAGAGGTTCGCTTCGGATGCCAGAGGCGAAAACCCTACAACGACTTCGGGTCAGATAGAGTTCCATGCCAAACAAGGCGGATCTGGTCACGCCTCGAGTCCCAAAGGCGAAAACCTTACAGTGATATCGGGTCAGCAACAAAATGACTCGGTTCTCGGGTGATTTTATTGAAATTGAGTTATTGAAACATTTGAAATTGTAACTTTGAAATTTATTGAAATTGGAATAGCCTAAATTGATAATTCACTATTTGAAATTGGGTTTTGATTTGAAATCTGGACATGGTCCAGATTTGTTGAAATGGAAGAAATAGTTAAATTTGATGTTAGTTTTAAATCTATTATTTGGATATAAACTGTTTAGAATATATTATTTTGAAAAAACCCAACTATTAAGATTTTCAACTATTAAACTAATTTAATCTATTTTAAACTATTATGAACTATTTTAATCAATTTAAACTATTTTAATTTATTTTAATCTATTATAATCTATTTAATCTATTTTACCTATTTTAAATAATTAATCCATTTTAATCTATTTTAAATTTATTTAATCTATTTTAAATCTATTTAATATAATTTAAATCTATTTAATCCATTTTAAATTTATTTAATCTATTTAATATAATTTAAATCTATTTAATCTATTTTAAATTTATTTAATCTATTTTTAATCTATTTAATATAATTTTAATCTAATTTTAATCTATTTAAACTATTTTAAACCTATTAAAACTATCTTAAATCCATTTTTTTTTCTATTTTAGAGTATACTAACTATATAAAGGTTTATTTTTAAACCATGCCAAACTTCTTAAACTATCTATAACTTCTAAATTATTTTCTAAATTTCAGATTTATGTTTATTTTTAAATCCTTGATTTAAAAGCGGATATGTTAAATGATGTTATAACCTAAGTTGGGATTCAAATGATATTTTATGGCAAAGTGACATATTTGATTGAATACGATCATTTTTAAATGAGATGTAACCTATTTTGTTGATATAATTTCGAAAGTGAATATGATTTTTGAAAGTGATATGTTTGAATTGAATGTGATATTTTGATATTAATTATGAAATGATTTTGGAGATTTAAAAGAACCATCCGGTGTGAAATAAGCATTTGGTTGTTAAAGAGACTGGTATCGGATATTGTCATACTCTTTGCCAATACCGAAAACCACTTTAACAACTGTGTACATGGTGGAGATTCCAAAATAAAGTAGGATGGTTTGGCGAATGATTCTGTATGAGGTATTTACATAGCCCTGACTCCCATGAATTAGCTTGATGTGGCTAAAACTGGAGCCATACCGGGCCAAGTGAGGTCGCACCTCCGATCAGACACATTTCTTCAATACCATATTATGACTTTGTGATTGATTTGGTAGTTAGCCCTTGATTTGATTTGGGAGTGTGTTCCGAGGTGGGCGGTAGTAGCTGTTATATGTTACCACCTATCCGGAACCATAAAACGGTAGTATCATGCCCTGCGCATTTCCTCACGTGCCTTGTCACATGCCGTATTGTGTCTTCTACGAGTTTGGTTTGTACCGTATCTATGTAGTGCTCTCTGATAGCCCTCTAGTTTACGGTACCGTATAGACTATGGTAATATATAAAAATGTGTAAGGGGGACATGGGTAATGCCTTAATGCTATTTTAATACTTTACTTTGATGTAGACACAACTATAATAACTTATTGTAACATGTATATAGATAGTTTAACAGATCCTTAGGAGATGGAATCCCGAACATCTCTTAAGCTATTGCACTCACATTAGACACTGAATAGGAAATGTCAAACCCCATAAACATCTCTGACGCCGTTACACTCATATTTATTTATTGTTGATTTAACTTACATAAGATATTTTAGTTCTGACTCGAGTGTTTTGCCTTTTCATTACACTCAGGCCAGTCTGAGCTTTTCTGTGTATCGAAGACTGCTTTGGAGCACAAAGACGAAGATTTAATACTATTATTATTTATTTTATTTATTCCACTACATCATGTTGTTCCGCTGCATTGTTATTTGTTTTTGTTTTATGTAACTCTGATTCTATATTGTACAAGAGTAATAAAATGTTATCTGTAAACAGCTTCATGAACTGTTTATTTGATTATTATATTTTGTCATTCCACTGTGAGATTCTATGTTTGTTTTCTTTCTTTCTCTGCTTTTTCTTATTTACCCCCTAACAGTCCTCCCTTTTGAATGGTTTGAGTCTAATATGTGTGGTTTATTGTCGATTTGAACCGTCTAGAAAAGGCAGGTCGTTACAGAGCTTTCATATTAAAGATCCGCATCATTCTCAAGTCGAGAGAACTATGTAAATCAGTCACATCGATATTTTATGTTTGACCTTAGTTACATTAACCAACAAAAAACTATTGAGTGAATCATTCCATAGTTATCCAATAACTATCAGTACGTAACCACTTGGTGCCTCCAGAAGTCATGAGTAATACACTGTCGAACATTTGGAGAGCGCTACATACTCTAGTCTCAACGGATACACCGATATCCAGTCTCGATGTATCTTGACTAGGAACATTTAAAACCGTATATTTGTTTTATTGTGGTAAATTACTCACGGTTACAACACTTTGTAACTACTATCACAAAATATGCCATTTATGGGTTTTCTATTAAATATATTTTTAATTAAATTAACTAATTAATATAACCACATTAGATTAAGTTTATAAATAGAAAGAAAAACCTTTATTATGAACAAGATTGCTAAACGAGTTAGATGTATGTAACAAATTACATAATTGCCCATAGGGCATACTCCTAATTCTATCAATAATGTCTAGGGTGTTCAATATAAATATAACTGAAATGGTTATATTGGTTACATTTGGCAGCATATTTAGGTATACAAACAAAACCACTAAGGTACGTTTGTATAAATGGATTTTCCATGGAGGCCTCCCCAATGTACTCGTAAGCCATACTAAGACCAGCCGCCTATGACAAGGGCCAGAAACTACCTTCTGAGCGTCTTATATCTCTAGATAAAATATATCATAAGGTAAGCACAACTAGCCCATGCACTAACATGTGAACTGAGTATCATTAACTCCATGTGTGTAACAAATCGATAAGCATGCTCTAGATAATAGAGTTGTTGTACCCCTATCCGAGTTAGCTGAACCCAGTCTCATGCATCCTACTCTATCATTAGTCATTTTTCAATGTTGAGGCTACGTTTGACATCTTCACATGAGTTTCTAACGAATTTAACGACCCAAGTGTTAGTGTTCGAAAATCGGCATCTAATACATAACCCTTATTCAAATGCTGGAGATTCAAACGTTGGAGTCTGGTTTGCCGGAGCTTATAACACATTAGATGATAATAACACAGCGGAACAAAAAGAATTTTATTGATACACAACATGAATACAACATTTTGGTAACAAATTCCAACAACATCAGAGCCAATATATATATAACAGCGGAAAAGATAACATAAACATAGGTCTTCCAAGCGCGAGAGAGAGAGAGAGAATCCAATCGGTAATCTTCTTGATACATCCTGGAAATACTCACGGAAGGCATATAATGTTTCTCAAATACTTGCTTGAATCTATCCCATGTAAACTCATCCTTCGATTTAATTACATTAAGTAATTATCCTATAATCACTTGATTGATTACTCTTTAATTATAAATCAATTATCCTTTAATTACTTACTCGATCACATAATGAATCCCATATGGATTCCATCATCATATCAGATTTCTAGAACCACATTTGGTTTCCATCATTCTCTTCCAAAACATAGAACCCGTATAATAGTTTTGAAGTGGTATTTGGTAAGTAAAACACCTACCTATCTCGGACTTTTCAAAACCAATCGATAAATTTCCAATTAACTCAAGTTCGGTTCTTTTAGAAGTAATTGAAAGATAGAGGCGTATTGTACCAATACCCCTCCCCAGGGGTCCTTATTGGTATAAATCCGTGAAGCATTCCATGTACTTCCTAAGTTAAGTTTGGTCAAGATTGGTAGCCGACTAATCAACTCTCGAGTCTTGAACGCTTGCTTATGGGAATCAAGGTTCCACACTTTACACGTTTCCAACCTTTCTCCTTAACTGTTCCTTGACGTAGAAGAATGCTGATAGGTTAGAGCTCTATTGCTCCGTCCCTACCTAAACATCAATCTTAACTCTCACAAATAGAGAAGCTTACTCGTTTGGCTTTTAATGTTAAGCATATCAGTACTAACACCCCACAACAATCAAAATAAGGTCATTACAAAGTTGTTACTTATCGTCTACTTTTAATCCCTTTATAATTAATTTATCCATTATTAATTTAAACCCTTTTTATTAGTAAAACATCTTTTATCTAATAAAACTTCTTTTATAAATCAAGACTTCCTTTATTAATTAATACTCTTTTATTAATTAAAACTTCCTTTATATACTTGTATAAATATATCATATTTCTCTTTATAAAAGATATATACTTGTCTTTATAAATTTAACTATTCATTTATTCTTTAATACTTAAAAAGTATTAATATACTTATTCCAATGGTATAAGTGTATTCATAAATCGTTTAACAAGTTTTATTTACTTGAAATATAATCAAAGAGATTAACAATTACTACCAAAACATCATCATAACAAACTCCTCTTCATAAATAAATTAAACATATAAAATTTTCTATCTCTTTATAAAAGATCTCAATACTTGTTATTATCTTTAAAATTCCATTGTTAAAGATTCATAGTATTTCTTTCAATATATAATCCAAGGGTTTAAAAACAAATGTTGCTAAAACATGGTTACTACAAACACAAAACCATTCCATTTAATCATTATCTTTAGAACTCTCCTCTCAAAGCTTTATTTACATTTAAGGGTTAATGCAAGTGTTTCTCAAAACACTGTTTACAACAATCCAAAACTATTTACTTATCCATTAATAACTTTAAACATTTGTTTAATTATCAAAGCATATCCACACTTACTAATTAAGGCAGTACACTTTTAGTTGATTCCATATAACAATTTATTTTAACTTAAATGTTCAAATCCAAACCCCCTTTATTATATTTATAAAATACTTAGTTTAGTATTTAAAACTTATATATATATATATATATATTTGAAATAATTTTAAAACAACTTAAAATGTATGATAATTATTTATAAAGAATATTATGCAAAATAAGGGAATTTGAAATAAATAGAATAAGAAGTTTTAATTTTAAAAGCTACTTACCTTAGAAATTATAATTAATTGTTAAAGATATATTTAAACTTGAAACAAATTTTAAAATACTCTTTTATAAGTTAGAAAACAACCCTAAAAAGTTACAGAAAAATACATACTTTAAATATCATTTTTTAAACAATTTATAGTTTCAAATAGCAAAGAAAGCACTTCTAGAAATGCTATCCAAAGTTCTGTGTCTAGTTTTATCACATTTTAGCTACAACTTTGTGTCTAGTTTCCAACACCATAACAATGATTTTGGATCCTTTTTTTATAGTCAGTATATTTTAGGTACTTGAAAACCATGAAGAAAAATCCCAAAGAATATCTTTTAATTAGTTAGAGAATTTTCTAAAAACCTTACTTTTAAAACCATTAACTCCATCAAAATATTGCTTTCAAACATTCCTTTAAAAGATTATTTAAATTTTAGAAACTTGAATGTGTTTCCTTTATATAAAAATCCATATTCGAGTCTCAGTATAAATCATTTCCATATTTATACAACTATGTTTATAAATCTCTTTCTATTTTATAAAACTTTTCTTTCAAAAATCTGTTTATTTATAAAATTCTATTTATAACTCTGTCCATTTCTAAATCCCATTTATTATGAAAATCCATTTCTAAATCCTTTCCTTTATAAATCTAATTTATTTACAAAATCCATTTATAAATCCATTTATCACATAAATTTCAAATCCCTTTATAAAATATTTACAAATTCCGGCTATAGATCTAGTTCTTTATTTTTAAAATATCACTTATAAAAATCCTTTTTATAAACCACTCAAAAATCTATTTTTAAAGTATTTCTCAAAACTATACTTTTATAGCATCAAAAATCATAATTTTTTATTTGTTTAAAAATAAATTCATTCCTTTTAACAATTCGATAATAATTATTAAAACATATAAAATTTCCAAAATCACTTTGAAATCTTAAATCAAATTCAATTATTCGAAATATTAAGAATACGGCCAAGTGCTATTATAGCACCAAATAAGAAAAACCATGTCAACGTCATCAAATATGGAATCCAACACATCATATATAAAAAATATATGAAAAGTAAAATCAACAGTTTGAAGAATCCTATTAGACCCCTCTAACCTGCCTGCTTACATCATTCAGTATATAATCAAATAATACGAATCAACCACTTTGAGGTGGGATTGTATACAAAAGGTCATCCGCTCATACACGGAAACGTAATAGAGTCTCATTTGCTCTAGAGTCGGGAATATATCCGAACCAACTAATAAAATAGTAAATTATCCAACCAGTCAATAAACAATCAGCAATAAAATTTGCCACGCATATAAAAATATAAGTAAGCCAGAGAGGTGAGTTAACTCATAGAAATTCCAATAATTGCCAAAGCACTTTGGTTTGAATTAAAATTAAGCAGGCGTTCAATTTTAATCCAAATTCTACCAGCTCCAAATCCATCCAACTCCATAACATAGATTTTGCCGATATGATCACAACGCAACTTGTCGCGTTCGATTTGGACTCATATTATTTAGATATGAATTAATGAAGTTCGAGATAATTTAAATTTTAATTAACATAAATTAATTAAATTCAAAACTTAATTTTACCTTTCCCACTACTCTCACATTTTCCAAGCTGCGAACTTGAACCCAACTTGACGCGTCTTCCATCATTTTCCATCGCCGTTCTGGCCATCATCACGCCGCCGCGAGTTCACCGTGTTTCACCCCTACCTCGGCCTTTCCCACACCACCAGTCAACCCTCCCAATTCGCTGCCTATCGTCGGCAATTAGAGGCTAAGGTGGCCATGAATGGAGGCGACGTTCCGCTGCTATGCCTCGTAATTCGATGATCCAACCTTTAACAGAGTCCATCTTGTCGAGCTCTACGTTATTCTGGTTAGGGTCGAAGGTCGACATGGCTTCTAGAGGTCAAAGATGATAAGAGCCATAGAATTTGGCTATATAGTTTATGGTGGCTAGGGTGATAGATTTTAGGGTTTTGCAAAAAAAAAATGAAATGAACTGTCCTTACATAGAACATTTTCAAAGCACTATACACAAGTTAAAATTTCGAACTCCAAAGGAGGCCTGCCACTTGGCGTTCTATATGTAGTAACCCTATTCCGAACACAATGGAACTAGTATCGAAACCCAATTCCATCATATACAGAAATTATTTTTTGAAATCGAATTATATTAATTTAAATTCCTTTAATTAATTTCTACATGTTTCGAGCGCTTACCACCAAACGATGCATCCGATCACTATGAAATTTGACTGCATATAGTAATTCACTATTACGGATCCAATGAAATGGGTTTCATCAAAATCCGAGGAAGTGCCTCGAAAGGCTATTTTCACACGTTAATTAATTTTTTTTACTAAAATACTTCAAATCACTTTTAGTTCAAATTTAAAAGTTTACCGCTTTCATTCTCGTTTAAAAGGAATTTAAATCAGCATTAAAAATCATTTTTGTTCGTATTAAATCCAAGATTCAATTATTTAAACAATTTCAAATATTTAGATAACCCTCATATTTGAAATTATAACTGTTTAACTTATGAAATTTATTTTTCAATATTTAGAATCAATTAAATATTTCAAATTTAAATGACTGAAATTATGGGTCATTGCAAGGCGCCCTTCTAATTCATATCATATAAGATATTGCAAATTATGTTTTTAGATGAAACTATATTTAACACACATATTTACTCTTGAGTACATAAACTTATAGAAAGAAGTAAATCGACTTCACTAATTGTCCATCATACTTGCTCCAATAAAGTCTGATTTCTCCTTATCAGCGCATTATTATGTAACATATAAAGGAGTGACTCTGAGAGTGAATCTTATTTTCTTTTAGGTATATTGGAAATCTAATCCTAAATACATACCTACACGATCAAGTCTATATTATTTTATTTACATTGTGTATTCTCTATTTCTGTTTTATATTATATGAACTTATAATAGGTATCTAACTTGTATATCAAATACATATGTTCATATCTATGATAATTTATCGATGAAGTTAACAAAGAAATCGGATCCATTTTTGATATCATTAGACTTTGGACCGCATACACATATATGTATCAATTTGACGAGTTCATTAGTTCTTCCATTGCACCCACTAAATGGTTGCTTTTGCCCTTAATTATTTGAGGTACAATTACCAGCACCATTTGGTTTATAATCATATGACTAAAGGATTATTACCTAAATTTATGGTTTTATCCATAATCCAAAAGTTATGTTTTAAATGCTTCTATATTTTCTTTAGTTAACACATCACTAATGCTATGAAAAAATACCATAATTGAAATGACAATGCACATATTCATTTTATAACAAATATTCATAATTTTTATACTAAAATAGAACTACTGCTTTTGTCAATATCGAAAACAATTATTATTTCATTAATAATATTTGGCACGAAATTAATCTTTAAAAACTTGATGTGCCTAATAACAAGTGTTATATATTATGCTCCCTTTAATTCTGTTATTACAATAACAATGTTTGAAATACAAAGCTTCATCCAACCACTAACTAGTGTTATTCATTTCTATTGTAATGGATTTACAGTTGAGAGTTTTAGATCGAACACCTCAAACACAAAGAAATAAATTAATAGAGAACAATTTCTATAAGAAAAAATACATTTGGAATACAAATCATTTCTTGTTCCCTGTTAAAAGTCTACAAATATTTTAAGCAATCTTGTTTATGATCTCTCTTCATGAAGCAGAGGTGAACATTCACTCTCTTCATCCTAATTGTACCGACATTATCGCCATTCTCAAACTTTTGCTTCCTATTTTAAAAATTCAAACCATTCTAAAGAGAAAACCTTTACTGTAAGTTTGTATCATATTTTTTTTTACAAAAGTTGTATTTGGTCTTTCTTAACATTTAAGGATATCGAATAAGTTACACTTAAGTAGCAAATCAAAAACCCACATTTCTGTGATTGAATTCCTAGGTCTGCCTATAGCCCTTGGTCCAGTGTTATTTGTACCATAATAAGATACTTATTTTATTCAAACATATCTAACACATGATCTTGCACTATGGTTTACTTGCTCATTTCAAGTAAAACATTTTTATCAAGATTTCGTATAATACGAATGACACTGTTCACCATACAACTTTTGTATGTGATAACATCTTCTATTTTGAGACCTAAAATCAACGTCGATAATGTTTCTATCATCACCAGAATTATTTTCCAGAAATAAAATGAGACCAACATTTTTTGCAAAATTAAGTAAACAGAGTTGCTAAACAAATTTCATTACATTTTTAATAATCACAAGCCCAAGCGGGGGTAAACTATAATAACATATATAATAGTATTGTGCGTGGGGGTAAAATATAATAACACGTGCATTATGCCCACTATATGAAGATGCTGGCACAAACACTTAACTAGTTATATACCTATGTTTTACAATAGCAGAACACACAATAAGTTTTATTAACTCCAATCCTTGTCTTTGGCTTCTTTGTCTTCTTTCCAAAGGAAACCTGTCTAGTCCATAAACTCAGCTCACTCGAATTGTTACTCGTGAGTTTATGGAAATTAACAAAAACACAGGTCAGATATAATTCATGATAATAGTAACGCTTTGCCTTAAATATGCATACAGTGAGACCATACCGTTAACACAGAATGGGTTTTCCCTTTAGTTAAACTCATAACAACTACACTATATCATGCAAACAATCATCATAACATGAGCATTCATAGAGCATCATTTCAGTTATTAATTTACCTTATAATTAACATTCAATTCCGAATCATGTCATTGTTTCATCCATTTCAGTTTAAGTTTACCCTATATTTATCATCAAGTTATTGTGAACCATGTCATACTATCATCAATCGCATTCAAACACATCACCTAGCCTCTTATTTAGGTGTTGATCTTAAATTTATCAATAAATTTTAGTGATTACCTCCCTAGGCAGTCTATCAGTAATTTATCTTTTTCTTGAGCAATGTCACAAACGAAATGGCCACTCATTCCACCATGGAAGTCACCTTGAGTAGAGCTACCCTGAATCTACTAGGAGGATGAATGCAGGCACCATGAATACATTTTAGTAAGCATTCTTACAAAGCATCAATAGTCCTTCCTAGTCCTAGAATGACATTCCTTTCATATTTTTGATTCATTTATTAAAGCACACCCTTATAGATGTTTGGTATCCTACCATAAACTTACACCGAATTCCACTTCTTTGGGTTGAACACTATAGACTTTCCAAGTCGTGGCAACCTTCCATATACCATTGAATTTTAGAAAACATTATCTTGGCACCATGCCATTCAACAACTTCATGAGTCAGTATATTTTATGATCTAGGGTTCAATTTGGTTCTTTCATTTGTTTATTGTGCACCCGACATATTGTTTAGATAAAGTATTTCATTTAAATGATTCAACCATCATTTATTAGTTTCCCTTAGTCGATTCCTAATTTTAATAACATAATTTAACTTGTAAATTTCTTTCATAATTTCATCCCTATGAAACCTCAAAAACAACGTCTTTGAACTGGCTTCGAAAATGTAGCTAAGTATTTTCTTGCTTTACTTCGGAAACTATAGCTCCCTTAGCCATCAATGTGTCAATGCAACTGCACTAAGAAATTGTGCCTTGACCTACCACATTTCAACTTTTGAAGCTATCATAGGTTGATCCCTTATATCTAATCACAGTTATACTTTTACAAGCTATCACATGTTGAACTTTTACAAGCCATCACATGTTGAATCCTACATATTGCAGGTTGACATTTATAAACTATCGCAAGTTGATATTTTATTCCCTCGCATGTTTAGTTTTATAACCATAGTAGATTGATCGTCCATGTGTTATCGCAAGTTGACCTATACAAAGTATAGCAAGTTGACATATTCAAGATATCACAAGTTGTCTTACACAAATTATTGAAAGTTGATCATTCATAAGGCATCACAAGTTGATCATTTGCAGGCTATCGTAGGCTGAAGTTTATATGAGCAACCACATGTTGATATTTTCGGCTATTAAAGGTTGAGAAAAGATATCACGTGTTTACTTTTACTTGAGCTATCTCAAGTTGATTTTTCAAAAGCAATCACATGTTGATATGGTAAATCTGTGATTAAATGGAAAATGACATTTTCCTTTAATAGAGCAACTACTTTTTACCTAATCTATACACATGTCAATTATTCACCAGTTGCTTTTGTTTTATAATAACACTTCCTAACTATAGCCGAAACTTAAGTTCCATCTATTAATAATTTCTTTAATTACACTACAAAATAAGGTATATTTTCCTTTTCTAATTAATCCACATTAATTTTAAAATTAATGGAAAATTTCCCTAAAATTCAATAAAATTCTTAAACCTCTTCTTCTCCCTCTAGTAAAAATCTCGAACAAAATACTAAATTTTGATATTTTGAAATATTGATTGAGGTCCAAAATAAACCACTTTCTAGTTAGAAAATTCATATTTAAATATATTTTCATCCAAAAATTATGAAATTTAAAAATCATCTTTATTTTATCATTAGAAACACCATATTAAATTTTGGTGGTATATGGAGATGATTAAATTATATTTTACCCTAAAACATGACTTAATCATATTAACTGAATTCATTAATCCCATAAAAAATCATTATTATCATCAAAACAAGCTTATCAATCATTTATTCTACAATGAATCCAAACCCAAACTGGTTTGGAGGTAAATTAGAGATAGTTTCATTCACCCAAACTTTGAAAACCTTGATTAAATATTCTATTTTCCTTTAAAGTACAAAGCTTGAATATTTGGTTTTAATTTTCCTTCCTTCCCTTGGAAAATGATGGCCAACCTTGTAATGGTGGGGGTTTTGTTTCTGTTTTGTAAATGAGAATGGATACAAAGGAGAAGGAAGGTAAGATAAGGGGTTTGAATTTAATAGTTTTAGATCACTCTACTTTTTTCTCATTAATTTATTTCCCTTAATACAAGATTTCATTTCATACATAATTTAAATTTATTTATTCTCATTAATAAGCATATTTTAATTCCTTTAATTATCCTTGGCCTGTATAATTAATTTGTAATGCATCCTACACTTAACTAGTCAAATATCCCATGACTAACCCTTGCAATTGAATTACTTTAATTATCTTTTCATAATTTATTCATTATTAATTTAATTTCCCATATTATAGCACTTCAAAGTGTGGGCATTACAGTCTTCCCTCCTTGTAGGAATTTTATCCTCGAAATTCAGGTAAGGAAGAATAAAAATTATACTAACACCTTGACATTATAAAGTCATTATTATATAAGTACACATAAGTACAAGAGGTAGACTAGTACCCTACTAATTCAAATCGATAATCATTAACATAATGGGCCAGTTTAACTACTTACACATAATCATGTCTTAACATAATTACACTAGTGGCACTACTAGTATATATAATGGACAAACAAGTGCACTGCTATAAATAAGAATGTTTAAAACAATCTGGGATAGATATTCCTAATCTTATCATCTACCTCTCAGGTACAATAATCATTATCGTCATTCCATTAGGCATGAATAAGTCTAATAACTTTGTTCCTCAACTCTTTTTGATCCCGACCTTCTATCTCTTTAAGTCATCTAACATAAATCAAGTCTAGTTGTACAAGCAAGTCCTCTATCACCCTCAATTCCACTACTGTACATGAGTTGTGCACACATTTCCTTAAATGTGATATATGAAAGACATTATGCACACTCAAACTGCTTGATAATTCGACCCTACATGCGAGTTTATCGGCCTTCTCTATCACTGGAAATAGACCTATTTATTTAGGAGCTAATTTCCATACCTTACCAAAGCGCATAACCCCTCGCATTGATAAAGCCTTAACGTACACACGATTTTCCATTGAAAACTCTAGTTCTTTTCTTCTCTTATTGGCATAGCTCTTCTGCATTGATTTTGCAACCTTCATTTTAGCATGAATCAATTTATCTTATCAATAGCATCTCTTACCAAGTCAAGTTGTAACGACCCGTATAAATTCGGTGTTTAAAATGAATTAAATTAATAAGATTTTTATTTTTATTTTTAGAAAGAAATAAAAATCTTATTTATTTATATGAAAAAGAATGATGAAATTAGATGTATCAAGGGTAATTAAAATTCACAAATTAAATTATATATTGCAATTATTAGTAATAGTGGTAATTGTTGCATTTGGATATAAAGTTAGAATAAGTAAATTAAGGCAAGTATTGAATTTATCAATGAAATGAAATATTGATTTATGGAAGTTGAATGTAAATGGGGGTAATAAAGTAATGCAGGACAATAAATAATTTATTTAGTGCAATACCTATTAATGAATGGAATGAAATGGAGCTAATATAAATGTATATTAGGTTATAAATCAATTTGAATGAAAAAAAATGTAAATATTGATTGATGAATAAATATACAAGTATATTTAAGGATATAATAGTTGGGTTACTAGTAAATTCACTCATTTACCAATAAAGATAATTAGATGTGCCTTAATTGTAATTAATAAAATAACGAAAGGAGTAAATGTATTTATTTAGAGCATTAATTACAATTGGATAGAGATTTTAAGTAATAATGTTAATGCAATGTAAGTAATGCTAATTTAAGTCAATAATAAGGAATTGGGATGAATTCAAAATTTGTAGCATATGGCTTGTAAACATATATTATTAATTACCTGCTTATTTGTTAATGGAATTAGAATTTGTAATAAGTGATAATAAAATAAATGAATGTTACACTAATGGAAAATGAAATAACGTTCATTTAAAATGTTGAGTAATTATAATGTCGTTATTGATTATAAGCGTTACTTTAATAATTCTGATTTATTTGAGAAATCAATATGGGAAGTATGTAAAGTAATAACTAAGAAAAGAATACGTTATAAATTGGTTATAACCTAAACTTATGTGTAAGGTTGAAATTGAATCTAATCCGTTTAGCTGGAAACTTATTAAAATAAATTGGATTCAAAGTGTAATAAAGAGATTTTTTTTAAGAAATTGAAATAAATACTATAATTGGTGAAATAATTTACATTTAAAATTTGAGATGGGAATTTGTTTAAGGAATTAAATTGTAAGTAAATCATGGTGATAAAATTTATGAATTATAGAATTTGAATTTTAATAGTGAGTTAATTTATTTAATTTATAATAGTTGGATTTATTGCAAATGAATAAAAATCAAATATGTAATTATTACGTTAATTTAAAATTTAAGTTGAAAACTGGAAATATTTATGTGATAATTTTAAATCCAATGGTAAACCCTTTTATTTGAAATTTATGAATGGAATAAACATAGGTTAATTCAATTAAAAGGAAATTTTGGAAATTTATCTATAATTTTAAATTTTATGAAATCGAAGATTTATATCGACTTAATCTTTAATAAATTGACATTTAAATTATTTTTTAAGTCATTTTAAATGTTTGAGAATTATTAAGTGATAAAAAAAAAATTCCAATTCTAAAACTGAAATATAAAATTTTTTTGGATTTATTTACTAATTCTTCATTTATTAATTAATATAAAAATAGCTATTTTGGTCACGGACTCGGATTTCGACGAGACAAGTTTCATCGAATCCGTAAGAGTGAATTTTTGTAGGGTTTCAAGTTTCTTAGCGATCGGACTTGTTATTTGATCGTATGAACGCGAAACGCCTTGAAATCGATTTAATTGAAATCAATTTGAAATCAATTTGAAAATATTGTTTTCAGCATAACTTCTTCATACGATGGAATTTGGACGTGAAACTTTTTCCATCACGTTCAGAATATTTTTAAATACCTATTTCGATATATGGGTTTAACCAATTTTGTTTCGAGGTCAGAACGGGCTTTTTGGGCCAATTATCGTTCAGCATGTTTGTTTATCAGATCCTTCTACTCTATTTCTAACCTACCTATATAAACCCAGTTATAAACCCTAGCCTCCATCTATTCTCATTTGTTTGTGCGTTCATTTCCTCAGCTCCTCCTCTTCCCAATGGCTGCAAACCAAAACCTAGATCCAATTTCAAAATTCAAAAAAATCAAATCCAAAGTCAAAAATTCAAAGTCCTCAGAAAAATCTCAAAAGAATATATATCGAAGATCTCAATGATGCGAACCTAAGTTTGCTGTTCATTTTTCGAGACAGTGACCGGATTGATCAGAAATCGCGGTTAAAGTCGAATTGGGCGTTTTTGATTTCAACACCAATTGACGAAATTGAAATATGGGTATTGTAGATCTCGTCGAGGGGAGTTGATTGGTGGTTGTTTGGTGGTCTGAAAGTGCTTGGGTTGGCCGGAATTGGCGAACTTGGGTTCGGAAACCCTAGCTTGGAGGCGGCGGCGGCAACCAGGGAGGCGCGCGATGGTATAGATGGGAGCGGCTCGGCGTTAGCTTCAAGATGGTAGTGGACGGCAGCGTGATGGGGGCCGGTGGCATCGGCAGGGCTTTGTCAAAGTCTCGGTCAATGGTTAAGGGATGGGTTTGAACGAACGGGTTGTTGCGTGTGAGGGAAGTGGAAGAGATGCTGACGTGGCAGCGTCTGTTTGGTTCATTTGTTTTTATTTTATTTTATTTTTAATTTTGTTTCAATTCATTCTAACACGCATAACTCTCTCATACGATATCCGTTTCACGCGAGATTTTTTTTAGGATCGTAATAAAATTCCAGATCTTTTGACGCTGGTTTGGATGGATTTGGAGACTGTCAAATTTTTGTGTTCAAATTGGATTTAAATTCAATTTAAATTCAAAAGGTGAGTGTTTTAACCCACTCACAACTTCTAAAATTTCTTATGTTTGTTAAATTGACTTAAGATATGAGTAGAAAATTTATTTATGACTGTTTGGCATGTTTTATTCATCATCTCGGTTAAATCGCATTTATTTAATGTAACTGTAAATTAAATTTATTATTGCATATAATTTGACAGTTAAAATTTATTTATTTGCATATAAACTGCTAGTTAAACAATTATTAAATTTATTATTGAATATAAACTGTCAGTTAATACCTGTTAATTATTACCTATTATATTTTATATGCTCTATTGATGTTTGTTTAAATTGATGATGACTGAAATAAATTGGTTGATGATTGATATTGGGTGAATGGATGATGTGCCCTATGTTATATAAACTGCAAGTAATATGCATTTTCATTTCATTCGGGATTGCGGTTTGAAATGATATGCAACCGCATTTTTATTTTTAAATTGCGGATTGAAAAGATAAATATCCATATCACTTGACCATAGGATAGAAAATTATATACAGGCACCGTAGTATATACATATACATATATATATATATATATATATATATAATTATTTTTGAAATGATTCTTATGGTTTGGATATGATACAGTTTAATTAATATTAAATTTGGATATGATATAAATATATTATATTATACACATATAGTTAAATTGTTGAATTTAAGCTATGTAGAAATCTGTTAAATAAAAATGAATAAGTTGAAAAATGGAATTTGATAATTTATTTTATATAATTAAGTACAGGTTTAAGATCTTGTGTATACATATAGAGTTTTAAATGATTCAAAGCAATTAAGATTTAAAGATAAATTGAAAATTTAATTGGAATTGAGCTTATTTAAAAATTTAACTCCATAAGTGATGTTAACTTATTAAAATTGGAAATTTTAAAAGTATGATATTTACAACTGTATTTAATGAATAATTCTAGTATAATTAAATGGAAGGAAATATTTAGTGTTAATAAATTGAGTTTTATTTTAAATGGTTATGGACTTATCACGTAAACCTTTCAAAACTAAATAATAGGAAAATGAATTGTTGAATAGAAATTCCCAACCTTAGTTTTGAAATTCATTAAATACTCAAAGTTTGAAAATATTGAAAATCGAAGTGTTTTATTTAAACTGAAAGAGAATCTAAAAGTTATGGGTTTAGATTGAATTTAAAGTGAATAAAAATTGTGAAGGCGTGGAAATTATTTACTTTTAAAGAAATTTTAAATTCAACTATTTATTTATATACTGTTGAATATCCAAACCGTTCAAGTTTTAGAAGTTATGGTTTTAAAACTATGGATTTCGAAGTATTATGTTTGAAAGTTATAATTCGAATATTTGGTTTCAAGGTATTTTAAATTTTAAAAGTGGTATGTTTTGGAAAGAAATATATTTGAAATAAAAATGATATCATATTTGATTTGGGTTTAAAAGGAAATGATATCGTATTTGTATGATTTGAAATGGATATTATTTTCTGGTTTTGAAAATATAATTATTTTTAAACGACCGCGGTGTTATAATAACGTTTGGTTGTTAAAGAGACCGGAATCGAAAGTTGTCATACTCCCTTCCAACTCCGAAAACCACTTTAACAACCGTGTATGCGGTGGAGATTCCAGAACGAAGTAGGTTGGTGGCGGCGTTTCCTGTAAGGTAAATACGTGGACCCAACTCCCGTGAGTTGGCATAAGGTGGCTAAAACAGGAGCGATCGACGGGTTAATAAGGTAGCACCTTTGATCGGACACATCCCTATGACATTATACTTTGACTTTTGGATTGATTCGGTGGCCTTTTTTGATTTTATTTGGGGGAGTGGCTCGAGGTGGGCGGTAGCTGCGCGCTACGCGTTACCACCGACCCGGAAGCGTAATTGGTATATCTACCCTGGCATTGCCTAGTTGTGCCGTGTCACCTACCCTATCGCGCCTTGTACGAGTTTCTATTTGTGTCGTACCTATGGAGTATCCTTTGGTAGCCTCCCGATCAGGAGGTATTACGGTACTGTATAGACTATTGGCATTATTTGTGTTAAGGGCTATATGGATAACCCCTTAACGCTATTAAAAAGTAAGTTTATTTTATAAATAGACACTATTATAATAGCACAATATACTACATAGTAAATAGTTTAACAGATCCTTAGGAGATGTAAATCCCGAGCATCTCTTGAGTTACTGCACTCATATTTATTTCTGTTGATTTAACTTACATAAGATCTTTTAGTTCTGACTCGAGCGTTTTGTCTTTTCAATTCGCTTGGGTCAGTCCGAGCATTTCAGAATTTGAAGACTTTATTTATGGAGGAAGAAGACGAAGATTTCATTACTATTATTATTATATATTATATGATTCCACTACACTGTATTCCGCTGCATTGATATTATTGGTATGTGAACTCTGATATTTAATTGTATAAAGAAGAATCAAATGTTTTGTAAACAGTTTTATGAACTGTATATTTTATTATTATATTTTATCCTTCCGCTGTGAGATTCTGTTTTCTTTTTATTTCTTTCTTGTTTTTCTTATTTACCCCATAACAATCCGCCCTTTTGTATGACTTGAATTGGCACGTGTGTCGATTTAAAGCGTGCGAAAAGGCAGGATGTTACATCTGGAATCAGAGCTTTGGTTTAGCGATAAACCTTAGCTTTGTGGGGTTTGTCTCTTTACTAATAGGGTAGTAATACCCTATGGGAGTCGCTGAGTGTATATATATGAGAGAGCATACATGTTAGTGTATAAAAAGGTTTTATATTGTGTTAATCTGTTCCGTTTTGTATTTATAAATTCTGGTTGATGCATGGGACGCTATGACATTAATAGGGATTTCTAAACACTTAATAGGACTGACCGACATAATATTTGTTTTTATATAGGTGAATGAAATAATTTTGCCTGTTATATTTTCTATATACAAAATAAAAATTTCCAAAAGATATCTATATCTGGCTGCAATAGATTTGTTGTTAGGTAATAAAGTGTATAAATAATAATAGAAATAAGATTGAAAAATAAAATAAATGAAATTTGGAAATTTAGAACTTACGTTCTGAGGTTTTGAAATTTCTTTCGAATAAATTTTGGAATATAATAATATTGTTTATAAGTACTTTCAGATATAAATATTTATTATAATTCGAAAGAATTGTTTTAAAGAAGATTTTGGAGAAAATAAGTTTGTACTTTCCTCTCTGTCGCTGGAAAATAATTTCGGTGATGGCGGCCGCATCATCGACTTTCATTTTCGAGTTTCGAAGGGGAAAGGCCACTGTAGTAGTTTTACTGCAGATTCATTTTTGAAAAATATATAAATTTTGAATTGTTTTAAATATAATTAGAGATATATAAGTTGTAAGAATATATTTATCTATTGTTTTAAAATAAATTGAAAAATTTAACCCGGTATTAAATTCTTAAATTTCCGTTAATTAATTGTTTCAATTATCGTAGTGAAATGAAAGGTAAGTAATTAATGATTAGAACCTCTAATTTAGATAAGAGATTTAAGGCTAAGTTATAAAGGAAATAAAAAGGAAGTTGAAATTGTAACTTATAAGGAAAGGGTAAAAATTTATTGAACAATGAATTAATTAAAAAAAATGAGAAAACTTGTATAACTTTCAATTAGATTCTTTAAAAGCATATATATATATAACTTACCAAATATTAAAAGTTGAAATGTTTAATAAGAGATTGTAATAGAATATTATACAAGTAGAAATTTGAGATAATGAAAGTATTCAATGAAATCTCTATTAAATGAGAATTTAATGTTATGAACCTAAGTTATAATTGAAATTTTAGCAAGTAAATATAATTAAAGGTAAGTATGACAAATAGATGATGATAAACTTAAGTAACTAAAGGGTAAATAGATGAGGTCATGCAATTATAAATGAATGTAATATAATAAAGAGAAATTGTAAACTTAAGTACAGGAGTTGAAGTTATTTCTAACTAAAATTGAAAGAAATAAATGAAAATAAAAGGATAAACCGTTATATGAATGAAAAGAATCACTGAATGAATGAAAGAAAGGAAATTAAACAACTAATGTATGAAACAAAATTAATAATAAGTAAATTTGATTTGAATTGTGTTGTTTGGTTTATGGTTGTTGGGGTAAGGATACTTTAGATTTGTATGGATGGGTGAATAACCTATTTAGTTCTATCTAAAGACTGTTGAGTAAATGATGCGCCAGTAGTTTACAATGAAGAGACCACTGCTACTATATGCATATTGGGATTTTAACCCCAAACGATCAACAAGCAGTCCCCCGCTATGAAAATCCGGAATATTAATATCATCACAATCTGCACAAATCGAACGCATATATGTTGGTCCAAAGTGGATTTCAGATAAATCTGATCCCGGTCTCTTCGCACCAACAGCGCAAAAGCATTTCTCAACTTCATACAGAAACTAAGTCTCATAGGCTTATCACGTCTCCAAATTTCAACTTGCCATCCTTCGGCCAAGAAGGAAGCTCGATAGATTGGAATAATACTCCGCACTACCCGAATGAACATCCACAACAAAATGATAATCAAGCCTACACAGAAGGCTATGTACTAAGTAAATAATTCCCGCATTAAGTCGAGGAGCTAAAATTTGGCCAAATTTAATAGTCGGTTATCTAACTATCAAAGCAAACAAACAAATATTTAGCACCACATACAATCACTAGGCCCTTTTCAATAATCTTTCATTAATTAAATCATTTGCCAAATATTCACTTCAAATTATCTTTAAAAAGATATAATCTCAAACCCATTTCAACATTGGAAAACATTTCCGTATACTTATTTAAACAATATAAGCGTATTCACAAATGTGACGACCCGCACTTCAACACTCGAAAATCGACATCCAATACATCAACGGTATTCAATTGCCGGAGATTCAAACATTAGAGTCCAGTTCGCTGGAGCTTATAACACATTAGATAATAACAATACAGCGAAAACAAAATGATTTCATTGATACACAATATGGATCACAACATTTTGATAACAAATGACCACCAACATTAGAGCATAATATATACAACAGAATACAGCGGAAACAACACAACAACAGAAAAATATCATCGACAGGGGTCTTCCAAAAGAGAGATAGAGAGAGAGAGTGAGAGTTCAACATACTGCATCTTCATTCCAAAGCTCCAAAGCTCCAAACCAAAAAGCTCAAAACCAAAAGCTTCAAAGGCTTCTAGATCCATATCTACTTTCCAAGCTAGCTCTAGAACCTACTGATATCCTAACTCTAGATTGCCCGTGTGGAAGATTAGGGACACCAAGAGTTTAGGAAAGGGAACGGTAAACTCCGGGTCAGTCATAGGACGGGTGTGAGCAAACATAAAATAATTGTTTGTACAAAAAGAATTAAAAAAAGAAATCCGTTCATGCTTTTTGGAAAATGAAACTAGCATAAGGTCTCCTGGCACACACTTAATGCAATCGCACACATGTGGGAGTTTTCTCCTTATAGTAGTCAAACATGCTTGATACGCGAAAATCCTTTGATATTACTATTATTGCATAGTATGGAAAAACATTTCGAAAGTATAGTATTAATCTTAGCCAGCATACGTACCATTATAGTATGCCTACTATAGCTACCATGTTAAATGGTAGGTTCTACAACTAAAACTGTACAGGGCTCGTATTGAGTGATTGGATTTCCAATAAATGGCCAACGCTAAGGAACTTCCTTTATCCGAATGGGTACGCCTCTGGAGGAACGTCCCGATAACCTAACCGGATCTCTACCAACACAAGGCCGGGTTACCTCTGTAACTAGGTAACTAACGGTCACGAGTATGCCATCCCCCAGTCGTAACCGACCTTTATCCGGGGCTCCACAACAACCAACAACCACATAAGTAAAATATCTGGGCTCCATACCAGAATACCACTTGTTGTCCAGAAGGAAATGCATATACCCTAAGGGTCACGAACCCTATAACCTTGCCGCATTCTTCCTGTTTCAACCATTTTCGAGGTGTGAGGTTCGATGAAGTCTTGTCCCACAAAGCTACGCTTTTCACAAAATCCATGCTTTATCAACCAATGCTTAGCACTCAGCATGCCACATTACCAAATTGGGAATATATCACTAATAACCATCAACTACGTAACCTCTGAGCTCGTACGTCTTAGAGAAAGGTGTTAAGCTAAGAGATTAAATTCTCCGCCACAAAACAGAAATGTATTTGATAGAAATCAGCTTTACATCTCAAAGTGTAATGTTAGACATACATCCGTACAAGTCCATCCTGGGTCTGAATGGAACCGAAGGCACTTTGTCCAATTAAGGAAAGAAGTCCTTGCAAATCCGGATATCCCCAATTCCGACTGGACTCCCCATCACATAGGGAAATCTCTATACTGGAGCAACTCGGTGTAGAGACAATCAATAGTTAATCCTTTCGTTATAAAAAATACTCGGTCTTCAACCATCGTCTTCATATGCAATCCCAATTCGTCGTATCATAATTCAGAATGGGTTTTATGACTTAATGTCCTTCCCTGACTTATCCGAATAATGAGCGCTTATTTTAAAAAACACATGGATACAAATTTCCATTTTTAATCTTTTAAACAAAAGATCCACCTTTAAGATTCAATGTGGTTTTCGTATGACAATTTGGAATCAGATTCCCGGTCTCATCGAAATTCAAATTCCATCTTAAAGGCCAAGTTATTTAAGTAAACAATTTTAATTCAATTCAGAAGTTCACATTCACACAGCAATTCATCACAGATAAATAACTTACATTTATCACAGCTCAATGCAAAGCAATTCATATCATAAAATATCACATATCAGAGATATCATACAATTCAAGGCATTCAATATAATCCAATCATCCATAAGCAAGATTAATTAATCATATGATTATAATTAATTTAATTAACTCAAAATAATTTAATTCATTATCTAACCCTGCTTAATTAACAGTAAGTAATTATAAACCATTTTAATTAATTATTGAATTAATTAATCACATAACTACTTTCATTAATTATCCTTTAATTATCGATTAATTATCCTTAAATTATTTATTAATTATCCTTTAATCATTAATTAATTAACCTTTAATCATTAATTAATTAATTAACCTTTAATCATTATTTAATTAACCTTTAATCGTTATTTAATTAACCTTTAATCATTATTTAATTAACCTTTAAACATAAATTAATTAACCTTAAATATTAATTGATTTATTAGTTATTCTTTAATTACTTACATTGAGTAATTATCCTTTAAGTAATTATCCTTTAATAACTTTCATTGATTAATTATTCTTTAATTACCCAAAACCTTAATTAATTTAAAGATAAACCATTTATCTTAATTAATTGCTTAATTATCATTAAAAATCTTTATTTAATAAACCTTGGAATTTAATTATCATTAACACATAAATTAACTTAAGACCTTTAAGTCAATTAATAAATTAAAAACATTTTATCTTCTTAATTCACCTCTTAATTATACTATTTAATTTTTATTTAAAATAAACTTAAGAATTAACTAAGATAAGGGATATGTATTAAAACATTTTAAACTTAATTAATTAAAATAAATTATTTAAAAACCTTTATCTAATTCCCAACATAGATAAAATAATTATTATATAAAAGAACTAATTAAGAAATTGATTTAAACTTGATTTGTTTAAAGTTTTAAAACTGTAACTTCATATACCGAGACAAACCCGAAGCTATCCCGATACCAAACCCGAGTTCTTCCCCGAGCTACCTTTTTTTCCTTTGTTTTGATTTAAATTTTAAAACCTGTTAATCATATTAACCCACGCGAACACACCCGAGCCCTTACTCGAGCCAACAACCCAATTCCTCGAGATCTCACCCGAGGCACTTCCCTTCATCTCCAAACCAATCCCCTGACATGCCACTGACATCACGTGCACGTGCATAGAAGTTCTGGCCATCTCCGACTAAGGCTCTGACCATCGACATGTCGGTGACAACCACCTCTAACAGTACTACTACCCAGATTTTCAAAACATCCACCAAATCGAAATCGAGCATATCGACTTCCACCTGGAACAAATAGTTCATCCAAGAACCACCTCGCATGGCCACCTCTGGTGACTAGAAGGCTTGACGCTCCGACCAAAGCTTCGCCACAAACCACGCATCGATTCCCCCACCTCTGGTTGTCTCTAAATTACCCACGTCGCCGCAATTGCCTCAACTTCATCATCGACCAAAATAGGTCATTAAACCCTAAATCCACGTCGTCCAGCCACCACGTTGATCTAAAAAATCACCGAGTATTTTTTTCATGAACCCCAATGCACAAGCTTTCTCCAACCATGATTACGACAAACAACTCCTCGCCGATCACCAGAAATCGCCAAAAGTCCCAAAACCAATCAACTCACGAATTCTCAACAAACCCAAACTTAAAAATTATAATAACTATATCAAAATTCATCATTTTTAAATATGAATCAGGATGTAGAATCAAAACATGATTTCCAAACATTTGATTTTCGGACTTGTGTTGATTATTCCTGTAATTTCCTATTTTTTGAAATAATTACTTAACACAAACACTTGAAACTATTTTTAAAATTAATATCTTGTTGATTGATACACTTTTTGTTTAACCATAATTAGCTAAAAGAGATTAGAGGAAGAGATTTTGGATTTTGAATAGGTTTTAAAACCTGTAATCAAAAACAAAGGCAAATATGCCTGTTCCTAGACATGCACACACAAATTCTTCATATATACAGACATGTAAGCAAATTTTTACATCCATACTTCAAGGATTATCACATGCTAATTTAGATATAAAAGGTTTAATATTTTATCAAGGTAGTCTACTCACTTTTATTTTGAAACAAAGAGCTGGAAGTTGTTTTTCTTTGATGAAATTGCTTTAAACTTGATCTGATCTTTGCTTGAGATGATCTAACTTCTTTGATTATGTTGAATTTTGCTTGATTGCTGATCTATAGCTTTGATTTAGGTTTGAGATGAATTGAACTTGGTTTAGGTTCAGGTTTTAAAAATTGGAAAAGTTTTGTTTTGTTTTTATTTAGTTTTCTTTTCTGGTTTGAGTTACCAGGTTTTAGTTTTGAATAAATTTTTTTTGAAAATGAAGGATAGGAGAAGTGGAGATGTTTATATAGGAATGTTTTATTATTAAAAAAATGAAAATAAAATAAAAAATGTGACAATTGTTCAATTGCATGATAAAATTATCACACTCGTTTAATGCATGAATTATAATTTCTACACTTGTTAAATGCATGCCTTAATGTTTTACTTATGTTTTTTATATAATTTTATATTATATTGTATTTAGTTTTAAACTTATATATATGTTTTATATGTTATAACTATACTTTTCCTTTATTTATATTTATGTAACTTTTTAAAGGAAATGATTTAAAACATATTTATACACTAAATAAAAATCATACACACACACACATATATATATATTAGTTTTTTAAAACATAGAGTTTTTTAAAAGTAATTATTTTTAAGATATTTTATTTTTGAATTTCAAATCAAATTTTTTATTTGCAATCTATATATATATAAACAAATACATATCTTATTTGTTTTGGAAAAATTTAGATTAATTTCACAAATTAATCCCAAAAGTTTTATTAGTTACTAAATTAAATTTGGTTTAAAAATGGGATCGTTACAAATTCCCCCTTAAGAAAATTTTGTCCTCGAAATTTGATAGACAGGGAGACAAACAAAGAACATATGAACACACAAAAAGATAGAAAAATGGCTTACCGGATCAAGCTGAAATATCCACTCTACGCTTGGGATAGGACTTCTACATGTTTTCCTCTGTTTCACAAGTACAATCATTTAGATCTCCACTCCATTGTACTTTCATCAATCTCACCACTTTATTCCTTAACTGATTCATCTCGACCAATAATCTTCAATGGTTCTCTTTTCACTGCCACATTAGGTGTGATTTCCAAATCCTGTTGAGCGGCCTCCTCAATGATATGATCTGGGTCGTGTACATACTTCCAAAGATGTGAAACATGGAACACATTATATACGCCATCTAACCAATTAGATAACTGCACTCGATAAGCCAAAGGACCAATCCTCTCAAGTATAAGAAAATGACCTATATATCGCGGTGCGAGCTTACCCATTTTTCCAAATCTCAAAACTCCACGCATTGGAGAAACCTTTAACAAACCTGAATCTCCAACCTGGAATTCTAAAGTTCTTCTCCTATGATTGGAATAACTTTTATGCCGACTCTGGGCAGTTTTCAATTTCTTTCGAATGAAATCAACCTTCTTAGAAGCTTTCCTTATCATGTCCGAACCAAAAACGAGCCTATTGCCCAACTCAATCCAACACGTAGGTGATCTACAAGGACGACCATACAATGCTTCGAAAGGAGCCATTCTAATACTGGCCTGATAACTATTATTATACGAAAACTCAACCAAATGCAAATGGTCCTTCCATGAACCTCCAAAATCAAGAATACAAGCACGCAAAAGATCTTCTAAGGTTCGATTTATTCTTTCAGTTTGTCCATCATACTGCGGTGGTAAGCAGTACTGAAGTTCAACTTGGTTCCTAGTGTGGCTTGAAATGACTTCCAAAATATGCTAGTGAAGATCGGGTCGCGATCACTCACTATATTACTTGGTATTCCATGGAGTCAAACAATCTCCTTCACATATAACTCTGCCAAACTCGTTGCCATTCAGGTGGATTTAACTGGGATAAAGTGAGCAGTCTTGGTCAGACGATCCACAATAACCCAAATCGCCTGATTACCCTTCTGAGTTTGTGGCAAACCATCTATGAAATTCATAAACACTTGGTCCCATTTCCGTTTTGGCACTTCCAGTGGTTGGAGTAAACCTGCCATCTTCATTTGATCACTCTTTATTTATTGACACGTTGCGTATCGACTAACATAAATGGATATATCTCTCTTCATCGTTTTCCACCAGAAGGTCCTCTTAGTATCTCGATACATTTTGTTAACCCCTGGATGGATACTAAACTTAAATTTCTGACATTCGTCCAATACTTCTCATTTGAGAACTGGGATGTATGGGACACAAATCCTCCCTTTCAATCTTATAATTCCAATATTATCGATTTTAAAGCTGGAATCTTCGCCTTAAAGTATTATCCCATAAATTTCTTGAAGAAACTTGTCTTCTTTTTGCTTACTAGCAATCTTCTCAAGAAGAGTGGGGGTGACAACAAGATAACCAAGAACACCATGTATTCTATTCAAAGCATCGGCTACCATGTTGGCTTTGCCAGGTGTATACTGAATATCCAGGTCATATGACGCTAGGAATTCCAACCAACGTTGCTATCTTAGGTTCAAATCCTTCTGGGTAAAGAGGTATTTCAAAGATTTATGGTCAGTGAACAATTCAAAATTTTCACCATGAAGATAATGACGTTAGATTTTCAAAGCAAAGATAACTGCCAAAAGCTCAAGATCGTGGGTCGGATAGTTCTTCTCATGTGGTCGCAATTGTCTACTCGCATAGGCAATCACTCTACCCTCTTGCACTAGAACAACGCCCACACCTTCGCTACACGCATTTGTGTAAACAGATAAACCTTTATCCCCGTTAGTGATAACAAGAACGAGAGCAGTGGTCAACCTTTTCTTCAATTCCTAGAACGCTTCCTTGCACTTTGGAGTCCAAACAAATTTGGCATTCTTCATAGTCAGCTTAGTTAATGGACTAGCTAACTTAGAGAAATCCTGGACAAACTTTCAGAAATATCCGGCTAATCTCAGAAAACTTCTAACCTCCTTTGGAGTTGTGGGTTGCTTCCAATCTAAGATAGCGGAAACCTTACCAGGGTCTAGAGAAATTCCTTCTTCTGTTACAATATGTCCCAGAATTCTAACTTCTTTTACCCAAAAATGACATTTAGAAAAATTAGCAAAAAGAACATTCCTCCTCAATATTTCCAAAACTAATTTCAAGTGTTCTCCATGCCCTTCTTCAGTTTTGGAATAAACCAGAATATCATCAATAAATGCGAGAACAAACTTATTCAATACTTCATGAAATACCCGGGTCATCAGGTCAACGAAATATGCAGGGGCATTGGTTAGTTCGAAGGACATAACTAACCATCCGTAGAATGTACCGGGAAATCTAAAAGCAGTAAAATGAATACAGTCATCGGTAATTCTTAGTTGATGGAATCCTTGGGCTAGGTCCATCTTGGAAAAGAATCGAGCAACATGCAATTAATCGAATAGGTCGTCGATTCGGGATAAAGGAAATTTATTCTTAAGGGTTAATTTATTAAGATCACGATAATCTACGCACGATCTCAAAGATCCATCAAACTTGGCCACAAATATCATAGTTGAACCCCAACTAGAACGACTGGGTCGTATAAATTTTTTCTCCAGTAAACCTTGGGTTTGCTTAACTAGCTGTACTCATTCCCTTAGTGCCATCCTACGACTTGCATGCATAACTGGATGGGGATTGGGAACTAAATCGATTCTAAATTCGATTTTCCTATGTGGAGGTAAAGACTTAACTTCTTCAAATACGTCAGGACATTCTCGAACAATAGTACGGATTCCAAACTCAGGTCGGGATACCCTAAAGTATACATTAGCTTATCCCTCTTCGGACTTGGATCCTCACAAGAAATCACAACAAAATTTTGAAATTTGGTTTCGACTGAAATCGTTCTATTGGTACAATCTAATTTAGCTTCATATTTTGTTAACCAATTCATTCCAAGTAAAATTTCAAATTCATTAAAGTCAAGAATGAAAAGACTGATAGGAAACTGATGAAGAGAATACGAAATAGGAACTTTTGTACAATGTAAACAAAGATTTGCAGGGCCTTCTACCCGGTTCTTCACACAAATAGGTTCGTCTACGAATTCGGGTTCAAGATTTAACTCTTCTACGGATTTTTAGGAAATAAAACTATGCATGGCTCCAGTATTGAATAGAACTCTAACAATTTTATCATAAATAAGAAGATTACCTTCTAAAACTCCTTTCTCTTTGTCGGCTCCTGAGGTTGAAGGGTCATCCTTGATTGTATATACCTTTGCTACTTGGGCCTGCTTCATTGTCGGACATTCTTTAACTATGTGTCCTTGCTTATGGCAATAGTAGCATTCCCTGGCTTCTTGCCCTGACTTCTTAGGTTGATCCCTCTTCCCTTGCTTCTTGGTATTTCTTGCAACTACTTGAGTAATGGCCTTTCTCCAAACAATTGAAACAAGTAACATTCTTCGCCTTGTTCTCCCGAGTATTCTTCTTTTCTTTGCCTTGCCAAGGCTTCTTTCCTCCAAACTTCGTCTTCTTCCAATTTGGATTACTTCCACTTCCTTTCCCTTCTGGTATCACTTGTTTATCTAAGGTGGCATATTTATATCCCATATCTACCAAATCAGCAAAAGACTCCTTCACACGGCCCGTTATCCTTTCATGAAACTTCTAATTCATCCCTTTAATAAATCTCTCATTGTTCTTAAGAGAGGTATTCACCAATTCAGGTCCAAATGGGGATAACTCATTAAACTTATTTAAGTATTTTTCAAAAGATAGATTTCCTTGCTTCAAATCGGTAAACTCTTGATACATCCTAGAAATACTAGCGGAAGGCATATAACGCTTCTCAAATATTTGCTTGAATCTATCCTCTGTAAACTCATACTCCGACTTGGCTAAAGTAATGGTCTCCCACCATGCCAAAGCTTCTTCCTGGAGATGCTAGGAAGCCATCAACCACTTTTGATCATCATCCAATTTCAATCCTTTAAAGATCCTCTCACAAGATCGAATCCAAGCTTGCGCTTCTATAATAGTCTCCGTGCCTTTGAATGGTTTCCCTCCAAGTCTTGAGAAAATCCGATATAATTCTGCCAGATTTGCTGGTGTTGGATGGGAAGAGCCGCTCCCTCCATTGCTGTTGTTGCAGGGTCTCAACCATTTGTAGTGGTAATCCCCTTCCCCTACCTCGTCCTCTTATTGCGCTCATTCTCATTATCTGTAAATAGTAAGAAAATTGATTTAGGCACACAGACAAGATATCTTAGGGAATATACTCATTCTAGGGCTTTCTAACCCAATCTCGAATGAGTCACCTAATGAGTTATACTCCAAAGCTAAAATTCTTACTCAACCTTTAGCCCTGATACCAAATGTGACGAGCCACACTACAATACTCGAATATCGGCATCCAATACATCACCAGTATTCAAATGTCGGAGATTCAAACATTGGAGTCTGGTTCGCTAGAGCCTATAACACATTAGATGATAACAACACAGTGGAAACAAAATCATTTCATTTATACACAATATGGATTAAAACATTCTAATAACAAATGACCACCAACATCAGAGTACAATATATACAGCAGAATACAGCGGAAACAACATAACAGCAAAAAATATCATCGACAGGGGCCTTCCAAAAGAGAGAGAGAGAGAGAAAGAGTCCAACATACTACATCTTCATTCCGAATCTCCAAAGCTCCAAACCAAAAAGCTCAAAACCAAAAGCTTCAAAAACTTCCATATCCATATCTACTTTCCACGCTAGCTCTAGAATATACTGATATCCTAACTCTAGGCTGCCCATGTGGAAGATTAGGGGCACCCAGAGTTTAAGAAAGGGAACGATAAACTCCGGGTCAGTCATGTGACTGGTGTGAGGAAACATAAAACAGTTGTTTGTACAAAAAGAATTACAAAAAGAAATCCGTTCATGCTTTTTGGAAAATGAAACTACCGTAAGGTCTCCCAGCACACACTCAATGCAATCACACACATAAGGGAGGGTTCTCATTATAGTAGTCAAACATGCTTGATACGCGAATATCCTTTGATATTTTTATCAGTGCATAGTGTGGAAAAACATTTCAAAAGTATAATATTAATCTTAGCCAGCATACCTAGCATTATAGTATGCCTACTATAGCTACGATGTTAAATGGCAGGTTCTACAACTAAAACCGTACATGGCTCGTATTGAGTGATTGGATTTCCAACAAATGGCCAAGGCTAAGGAACTTCCTTTATCCAAATGGGTACGCCTCTGGAGGGACGTCCCGAGAACCTAACCGGATCTCTGCCTACACAAGGCCGGGTTATCTCTGTAACTAGGTAACTAACTGTCATGAGTATGCCATCCCCCAGCCGTAACCGACCTTTATCCGGGGCCCCTACAACAACCAACAACCATATAAGTAAAATATCTGGGCTCCATACCAGAATACCACTTTTTATCCAGAAGGAAACGCACATACCCTGAGGGTCGCAAACCCCATAACCTTGCCATCCATCATGTTTCAACCATTTCCGGGGGTGTGAGGTTCGATGAAGTCTCGTCCCACAAAGCTTTGCTTTTCACAAAAGTCATGCTTCGATCAACCAATGCTCAACACTCAGCATGTCACATTACCAAATTGGGAATATATAATTAACAACCACCAACTACATAACCTCTGAGCTCGTACGTCTCAGAGAAGGGTGTTATGCTAAGAGAATAAATTCTTTGCCACCGAACAGAAATGTATTTGATAGAATCGCTTTACATGTCAAAGTGTAATGTCAGACATACATCCATATAAGTCCTTCTTGGGTCTGAATGGAACCGAAGGCACTTTTTCCAATTAAGGAAAGAAGTCCTTGCAAATCCGAATATCCCCAATCCCGATCGGACTCCCCATCACATAGGAAAATCTCTATACCGGAGCAACTCGATGTAGAGACAATCAACAGGCAATCCATTCGTTCTCGAAAATACCCGGTCTTCAACCACCGTCTTCAAATGTAATCTTATTTCATTGTATCATTATTCGGAATGATTTTTATGACGTAATGTCCTCCCCTAGCTTATCCGAATAATGAGCGCTTATTTTAAAAACACGTGGATACAAATTTCCATTTGTAATCTTTTAAACAAAAGATCCACCTTTAAGATTCGATGTGGTTTTCGGGTTACTATTTGGAATACGATTCCCGGTCTCATCGAAATTCAAATGTCGTCTTAAAGGTCAAGTTGTTTAAGTAAATTTTTTAATCCAATTCAGAAGTTCACACTCACACAGAAATTCATCACAGATAAATAGCTTACATTTATCACAGCACAATCCAAAGCAATTCATATCACAGAATATCACATATCAAAGATATCAAACAATTCAAGGCATTCAGTATAATCCAATCATCCATAAGCAAGACTAATTAATCATATGATTATAATTAATTTAATTAACTCAAAATAATTTAATTCATTATCTAACCCTGCTTAATTAACATTAAGTAATTACAAACCATTTTAATTAATTATTGAATTAATTGATCACATAACTACTCTTATTAATTATCCTTTAATTACTGATTAATTATCCTTAAATTAATAATTAATTATCCTTTAATCATTAATTAATTTTCCTTAATCATTAATTAATTAATCTTTAATCATTGTTTAATTAACCTTTAATCATTAATTAATGAACCTTTAATCATTATTTGATTAAGCTTTAATCATAAATTAATTAACCTTAATTACTAGTCAATTAATTATTCTTTAATTACTTACATTAAGTAATTATCCTTTAATTATTTTAATTAATTAATTATTCTTTAATTACCCAAAACCTTAATTAATTTAAAGATAAACCGTTTATCTTAAATAATTGCTTAATTATCATTAAAAATCTTTTTTTAATAAACCTTGGAATTTAATTATCATTAACACATAAATTAACTTAAGACCTTTAAGTTAATTAATAAATTAAAAATATTTTATCTTCTTAATTAACCTCTTAATTATACAATTTAATTTTTATTTAAAATAAACTTAAGAATTAACTAAGATAAAGGATACATATTAAAACATTTTAAACTTAATTAATTAAAATAATTTATTTTAAAACCTATATCTAATTCTAAACCTAGATAAAATATTATTATATAAAAGAACTAATTAAGAAATTGATTTAAACTTGATTTGTTTAAAGCTTTAAAACTGTAACTTCATATACCCGAGGCAAACCCGAAGCTATCCCGATACTAAACCTGAGTTCTTCCCCGAGCCACCTTTTTTTTCCTTTGTTTTGATTTAAATTTTAAAACATGTTAATCATATTAGCCCACACGAACACACCCGAGCCCTTACTCGAGCCAACAACCCAATTCCCCGAGATCCCACTCGAGGCACTTCCCTTCATCTCCAAACCAAATCCCCTGACACGCCACTTACATCACGTGCACGTGCACAGAAGTTTTGGCCATCTCCGACCGAGGCTCCGACCATCGACAAGTCGGCAACGACCAACTCTAACAGTACGACCACTCAGATTTTCAAAACATCCGCTAAATCGAAATCAAGCATATCGACTTCCACCTGGAACAAATAGTTCATCCAAGAACCACCTTGCAAGACCAACTTCGGTCACCAAAAGGCTTGACGCTCTGACCAAAGCTTTGCCATGAAACCATGCATTGACTCCCCTACCTTCGGTTGTGTCCGATTCATCCACGTCGCCGTAATTGCCTCGACTTCATCATTGACCGAAATAGGTCATTAAACTCTAAATCCACGTCGTCCGACCACCACGATGATCTAAAAAATCATCGATTATTTTTTTCATGATCCCCAACGCACAACCTTCCTCCAGCCATGATCACGACAACCAACTCCTTGCCGATCACCAGAAATCACCGAAGTCCCAAAACCGATCAACTCATGAATTATCAACAACCCCAAACTTAAAAATTATAATATCTATATCAAAATTCATCATTTTTTAAATACGAATCAGGTCGTAAATCAAAACATGATTTCCAGACATTTGATTTTCTAACTTGTGTTGATTATTACTGTAATTTCCTATTTTCCGAAATAATTATTTAATATAAACACTTGAAACCATTTTTAAAATTAATATCTTGTTGATTGATACACTTTTTGTTTAAACATCATTAGCTAAAAGAGATTGGAGGAAGAGATTTTGGATTTTGAACAGGTTTTGAAACCTGTAATAAAAAACAGAGGCAAATATGCCTGTACCCAGACCTGCACACATAAATTCTTCATATATTGTAACAACCCGGATTTTTGGACGGTTAATTTGAGATATTTAAATGGATTTAAATATCTGGTCCGAGTTGTGAATTGATTTTAATATGAAAAGTTGGGTTTTTATTAATAAAAGGATTCCAAATTCGAAATATATAACGACCTATTGAATTAATTGAATTATTAAAGTGGTAATTGGATATTGGGTAAAATATAAAATTTGGAATTATAAGTTTGTTAAAAATATTTCAACGGCTTATAAACTTCATATTGATAATACTGAGGATAATAGATGGATTCGAATTGAATTTAACTGTTGTTTGTTCAATTTTAAATTTACATCGTTTAAATTAATATTTAAAAATAACCTTCCGAGGCACAGTCTCGGAATTTGACGAAACCAATTCCGTTGGATCCGTAATATTGAATTATTGCCGGATTTCAAATTTCATAGCATTCGAAGTCATCGTGTGATCGTACGGAATGCAAACGCTGAGAAAATAATTTTTTTTGAATTGTGATAGGTTGATAGATAATCATGTGTATATAAAATAATAATAAAAATAAAGGAAGGGTCCAGACAACCAAATAAAAGAAAACCCTAGCCGAGCCTTCTCTTGGAAGCCTCTTTCTCTTCAAATTAAAGGAAGACTAAGGTTCGTTCAAAGCAATTGTAGATCAAAATAAATAAAAATTAGAATCAATGGCCTCTGGTTCTTTCGGCCACAAGTAAAAATAAATAAATTTTAGAATCGTAATCAACTTCGACTTTGACAGTGAGGAACGACCGAGCTTCCTTGTTCTTTTCCTCCTTTCTTCTATGCGTATGAAAGCCATTCCTCTACGCCTTTCCATCGGTTAGAGAATTGGTGAATCGAGTTCGAGCTTCAAGTCGACTTGGGGATCGACAGCGAGGCGACGGTCTGTGCGACGTCCTGGCGAGCTGCGTACGGCAATCGATGGCAGAGCAAGTAAATTAGGGCTTTTTGTAACCTGGGTTGTCTCGCGTGCTGTGTGAGGCGGCGATGGCTCCTCGTCGATGCGGTCGCGGGTGGTAGGGTATGCACGCCTTCGATATATGGATGTGGGATCGCGAGGCTACGGCCACGAGATCGCGTGTGCCTGAGGGTGGTTATCGCAAGGCAGTGAGGCTGTCGTCTTTGGTGATAGCTGCAGTTTGGTTTCGGTGAGGCAGCAGTTTCGATGGCGGAGGTTGGGCCTGGTTCGGGTCGGAGAGGTATGCGGTTCTCTTGTTTTTCTTTTCCGTTCTGAATTCGATAATAATTTTGAATATAAATACAAAGAACAGAATTTTAAATCTAGGACTTTATTTTTGCAAAAATATACATATATATATATATAAATATACTTATTTTTATATACGTATAAGGTTTAAGCAGTAACAAATATAAAAGTAGATTTGAAATATATATATAGGAATTTTTAATGTTGAAAATTTCCAAATCCATATAGAGTATTATTCTAGTATATTATTAGTTTAAAGGATATTACTTATATATATACATATTGGATTTAGAAATAGGAATTTAGTCTTGGTCTATATATTATTTCATAAGTAAGCCTGTAGTTTCAAGAAAAAAAAATATTATGATGACTAATTTATTTAATAAACTTATTTAATTATTTCGGTCGCTAAAAATATTTTATTGAAGGGAATTAGTTTAAAATTAAATGAGTAGATTGGATAAAATTATTAAATGGTAATTGAATTGTTCAATTTGTTGAATATTAATTAAAGCACATAATTGTTATACAAGGTCATAAGGATGGAATCGAGTAAAGATTGGATTGGATTGGCAAAATAAAAATCAAAGGTGAGTTAATCTCACTCAGTTGAATTTAAATTTAAATTGTTGAATTTAAATTTATTTGTTGACTTGCTTGAATGATGGTTGAAATTCGTGAATAATTAAATAGACTCTATATACCGCATAATAGAGGATGATAATATATGAATCCATATACTGCAATATTCCACCTTTGAAGTGGAATTGATATTTTAGTTTGTGCTAACATCTGTGGATGCAGGGAAAACAGGTTGGAGGGATCCAACAGGATTCCTCAAGAATATTTATTGAATTGATATATATGTTGTCTTATGACAGGTTGAATGAATTAATATTGATTTGCATGCGAATTGAATAATATGGAATTGGAATTTGGCAATTTTAAATACTATAAATAATTTAATTAAAGGAAGCTGAATGGAATTTAAATAAAAGGAATATTTCATTAGGATTTGAATTTACTTCTATTGAGACTAAAGTAAAATTTAAAAGAATATTTATTACTTTGGTTAAACTTAAAATTTGTGAAAGTTGAGATTGGGAAAAATTAGATTATGTTCCAAAACTCTAAGAAATATTGAAATCGATAAATGAATTTGAAGTGGAGCAAACTTTGTTACGTAATAAAGTAAATAGGAACTTAAATAAGAAATAAAGTAAGGAACCTTATTAAGAAATGAAATTTTATTAAGAAACAATATGGAATCGAATTGAAGAATAAAATTTTAAAATAGGATATTTGAATAAATTATTTTATTTTCATAAATAAATGAAAAAGAAAACTCAGGGAGTTATAAATTTATAAACGAAGTTTATAAATGGGATAGGAAGATATCAGTGGATACGAAAAGGAATAAGTCATGAACTTATATTGAGTTATAAATTGTTTGAAACGAAAATAGTAGAATATTTCCGAAAGTAAGAAGGTGGATTTGGACAAGAGGCATTTATATATGGATATTGGATTTCCTAAAATCATAAATTTATTTTAAAAGGAATATTTTTAAATTACTATACTATATAGGTTTTATAAATCATTTCTGAATTTAAAATATTTCAAATTAGTTATTTTTGAAGACTTAGCAATTATTTGTGATAACTCTAATTTTTCTAAAACCAGCTTTGAAACTTATAAATAACTAGATATAAATTTTAATATTTATTTATAAATCTATATGTTTTCAAAATGTTTTAAAATCCAATTAAAATCCTCTTGTGATGGTAAGCAAATTAATTTACATGAAATAAGATTTAGGAAAAATCTTATAAAGTGGGGAAATTGAGTTTGAAAATTTATAAGCAGAAGTATAAATTGGTTGGTTAGTAAGGGATGAGAAAGTAAGAAATATTTTCAAAGGTAAAATCAAATTGAGTATGTATGAGAAATCAGTTAGGTGATTTCATGGAAATAAAGCACTTCGAATCTATTTCAAATGGGTTAAAATGGAAATAATATCTGAATGATATTTGAAATAAATAATTTAAGGAAATTATTTGATGGTTGCTTGTGAATGATTAATTGATAGTTAAATAACTGACTATCAATACTTGGACAATGCGCTGATCGTTTCGAAGAGTCCGGGATGGGATTTAATTATCTGAAAACCACTTCGATCTGGTTTGTACGATTACGAATGAAGACCGTGAAGAGTTGAAGGCGGTGATTCGATTTGTCCAGACCCAGGGAAACTTGCATGGATTGAATGCTTTCAAAAACATCGTCAGGTAGACGATGAGCATTCTAAGTGATGCGTTCTTGAAAGGTAACGCTTAACCTCAAGCCTCATCAACCGGGAATGGCTAAAATAGGGGAGGTGCAGCAAGACTTCGTGGGTAGCCCCCACTGGAGAGTGAGGTTTCCCCTGTCTAGATGTCCCTTTTATTCGGCTTAGTGGGCGGTTGGTCGCGTCAACTGCGGGGTGATCTTGGTTGGGACTGTTCAGTAAGGAATGGTTCCGGTCTTGTGTTGCAGGGGATTTAGGGTGGCTCCTCGGTACTCTGATCTAGACCAGGTACTGTGACGGGCGGTACCCCAGTAGCCCTGCCATTGTATGGGATCCAATCTCCAATAAGCGCCTGTACGGTTTAGATTGTGCCCAACTATTGCTGAAACGTGAGATGCAAGCATTTCAGCTAGATTCTATTTACTTTCTATAGACACTATAATAATATCAGAGAACTTTAATAAAAATTGTTTTAGCTATCGTACGGTAAAAACCCGACATGTTTATTTGTGGCGCGGTCTTACGAGATGCTTTTGTTTTCAAAAGATTTTTGAAACTTTAATAATCCAATTGAGTGTGATTTTCTTACGCTGGTATTCCAGACTGACTCGGGTGTTGTTTTATATGATGCTCGGGTCAGACCGAGTTAAACAGGATTCAGGTTATATGCTGGAGCTCAGGAGACGAGCTGGTGACAGAGCGTATTTCCGTATTTGCCTATTATCTCCGCTGTGTATGGACATGTATGATTGATTGATGTACTCTGATGATGGTATGTATGTATATATATATAGAGCAGATTCTTGTATTTAAAACTGTATTCTATATATTATATTTTATTCCGCTGCGATGTGAGATTCTGATGTTGTTTTTGTTCTTCTTCTTCTACCTCTTTCTTCTTTAACCCGAAGACTCTATTTTTGTTCCACTTTGAGCTGACGAGTGGTGGTTTTGGTTAGTTCAAAGGGGTACGGATTTGCGGGTCGTCACACTTGGTATCAGAGCTGAAAGGTTAAGCGAGAACCTTGGCTCTGGTGGGAAATTACTCATTAGAAAATAGAGTCGATGGTACTCTAGAATGAGTTTGAGCGTATTTATAGACATGAGTGCGTATTTGTTAGTAAATATATTATGGTTTTATATTGTGTTGATTGATTTATTGAGTGGCATATGAACCTTCATCAGTAGAGTCTGTACAACTGTGCCGAAAGGGTTTCTAAACACTTGAATAGAACACTTGAAAATGAAGGATAGGAGAAGTAGAGATGTATATATAGGAATATTTTATTATTAAAAAAATGAAAAGGAAAAAAGTAACACTTGTTCAATTGCATGATAAAATTATTACACTTGTTTAATGCATGAATTATAATTTTTACACTTGTTAAATGCATGTCTTAGTGTTTTACTTATGTTTTTCATATAATTTTATATTATATTTAGTTTTAAACTTATATATATGTGTTTTATATTTAAATTTATACTTTTCCATTATTTTTATTTATGTAACTTTTTAAAGGAAATGATTTAAAACATAATTATACACTAAATAAAAATCATATATACATACATACATACATACATATATATATATTAGTTTTTAAAATATAGAGTTTTTTAAATCCAATTATTTTTAAGATATTTTATTTTTGAATTTCAAATCAAAATTTTTATTTGCAATATATATATGTGTGTGTGTGTGTGTGTGTGTGTATAAACAACTACATATCTTATTTATTTTGGAAAAATTTAGATTAATTTCACAAATTAATCCCAAAAATTATATTAATTACTAAATTAATTTGGTTTAAAACAGGATCGTTACAACAAATCACTTTATTTTCAACACTTGAAAAATATTACATATACTTAAATCAAGATTAAGTATATATTTCATTCTTTAAGGAAAACATTCTCTTTAAATACATTTCTTTGGGTCAAAATGAATATTGCGTAAAATATCATTACGACAACCCAAAATCACTAATATAGGGATTCGAAAATAAGACAGATATATAAATCCCATATACTATACAAAACATCTCCTTTCGTAAATCGTTTACCATAACAACAGTGTTATAGTCCATCATTTTCTTACTTCTCGAAATCGTCTATTTCAACAATGAATGTTGAAACTATGGTTTCGATATTTAACACTTTTAAAACATCTTTAACCATTTAACTCCATTTAAAATACCACTTCCCAAAACATTTACTCAATTTAAATGATTATTATTCACTATCCAAAATCGTGAATATAAATCGTTTACCAAATGAAAGCTTCTACACATTTAATTTAAGGATTATCCACTGTCCAAAATCGTGGATATAATGCCTTTGATAAACTTCTATATTTAACTTATCAAATTCAATTGATTTTGTAATTATAAAACAATGTTTATAAATTCCATTCAGATTTTAATAAAACTTTCATTTATAAATTCCCTTTATTAACAAATTCCATTTACATCTCATTTATACTCCAAAATCCAAATTATAAGTTAATTTGCTTATAATTCTTTTATTTACAAATTTATTCAATAACTTCACACATTATAAATCTTATTCACTTATAAGATTCACTTACAACTTCATTTTTACACTTATAAAACTCATTTTATAATTCCAATATTTTAATTTAGAAAATATCAATTTTATAAATCTTCTATATAAACCATTTGTAATAATTCAAAAATATCAGTTTCAACTATTTTACAAATTAATCAACTTCATATTACCAAAAACCACATTCTGATTATATTTCACAAAAATCATAATTTTTATAACATAAAAATTATAACATTTATTTATTTAAAATAAATCCATTCCTTTAAAATTTAAAATTCAATAAAAGATTTTATTTTCAAAATCACTTGAAAATACTTTTTAATTTGGAAATCCTCACTTTAACATTTTTAAATTATCAAAATAAGCCCAATCCTGCAACAACACTAAATACATCAATCACGGCATCCACAACATCATGTATCATATGATAACAAAATATATAATAATAACTGTAAATAAATCAACACTGGTGAGGAATCCAGTTGGATCCCTCTAACTTGTCACCTGCAACAAATATACATATGTGATGACCAGGGTTCCGACGTCCGAAAATCGACATCCAATATATCACCCGTATTCGAATGCTGGAGATTCAAACGTTGGAGTACGGTTCGCCGGAGCTTATAACACATTAGGTGAAAACAACACAGCAGTAACAAAGAAGAATGATTTTATTGATACACAATGGATACAACATGGATAAAATATTATGATAACAAATGAACAACAATATCAGAGCACATAATACAACAGCGGAAAAGAAATAACAGCAACAGCAACGAAAAGATATCAGCAAATGTGACGGTCTAGCTTTACAACTATCGGAAGGGATCCAAGAGAGAGAGAAAGATAGAATCCAACGGACTGCATCTTCATTGCCAAAGCTCCTAAGATTTCCAAACCAAAAGCTATCATGCTGCAATGAAGCAAATGCGATCCCGAATCCACAGATTTTAAAGACTTCCAAAAACTACGTCTATTGATAACCTGACTCGAGACCTTCCGTGTGGAAAATTATGGGCACCCAGAGTTTAGAAAGGGAACAGTAAACTCTAGGTCAGCCATGGGACTGGTGTGAGCAAACAAAAATAGTGTTTGAACAAAAAGAAGTCACAAAAAGAAATAAAAAGAAATCTGTTATGCTTTTTGGAAAATGAAACTACCATAAGGTCTCTCAGCATACACATAATGCAATCACAGACTTGGGGAAGGTTTCTCCTTATGATAGTGAAACATGCTTGATATACAAAAATCCTTTTGATATTATTATTAGTGCAATAATGTGGAAACATTTTGAAAGTATAATATAAATCTTAGCCAGCATACGTACCATTATAGTATGCCTACTATAGCTACCATGTCAAATGGTAAGTTCTACAACTAAAACCGTACAGGGCTCGTATTGGGTGATTAGATTTCCAACAAATGGTCAAGGGTAAGGAACTTCCTTTCCGAATGGGTATGCCTCTGGAGGGACGCCCCGAGAACCTAACCGAATCTCTACCAACACAAGATCAGGTTACCTCTGTAACTAGGTAACTAACTGTCATGAGTATGCCATCCCCTGGTCGTCACCGACCTTTACCGAGGCAACAACAACAAATTCCAACAACCATATAAATAAAATATCTAGGCTCCATACCATGAGACCACTTTTATGTAGAAGGAAATGCACATACCCTATGGGGCACGACCCCCGTAACCTTGCTACATCCTTCTTGTTTTGACTATTTCCAAGGTGTGAGGTTCGATGAAGTCTCGTCCAACAAAGCTACGCTTTTCACAAAAGTCATGCTTCGATCAACCAATGATCAACACTTAGCAAGACACATTACTAAATTGGGAATATATCACTAGTAACAATCAACTGCATAACCTCTAAGCTCGTATGTCTTAGAGAAGGGTGTTAAGCTAAGAGAACAAATTCTCCGGCACCAAACATAAATGTATTTGATAGAAACCAACTTTATATCTCAAAGTGTAACGCCAGACATACATCCATTCAAGTCCATCCAGGGTCTGAATGGAACCGAAGGTACTTCGTCCAATTAAGGAAAAAGTCCTTGCAAATCCAGATATTCCCTAATCACGTTCAGACTCCCCATCACATAGGGTAATATAAATCTCTATACCAGGGCCACTCGGTGCAGAGACATTCAACAGGTAATCCTTTCGTTTTTAAAAATACCCGGTCTTCAACACCATCTTCAAATGCAATTCCAATTTCGTCGTATCATTATTTGGAATGGGTTTTATGACTTAATGTTATCTCCTGGCTTAACCGGATATTGAGCGCTTATTTTTAAAACATATGGATACAGTCACAACAAATTTCCATTTTTAATCTTTTAAACAAAAGATCCATCTTTAAGATTCGATGTGGTTTTCGGATAACCATTTGGAATCCAACCCCCGGTCGCATCGAAATTCAAATCCTGTTTTAAAGGCCAAGTTGTTTAAGTAAACAATTTCAATTTAGTTCAGAAGTTCACATTCACACAGCAATACATCACAGATAAATAACTTACAATTATCACAACTCAATCCAAAACAATTCATATCACAGATCATCACATATCAGAGATACCAAGCTGTGACGCCCCACCTTTATACCCACACTAGCCAAGAACACTACGGAGTAGTGCTGTCAACTAGCGCGGAGAATAAGGCTGTTGAGGAGCGACCATCCATGTAATTGCTTATCACAAGGTAGCTTTAAATAATCTTCGGAAACAAACATAGAAATAAGCATAACACAAATCAGTCACAGACATCCATATCACAAGGGCAGAAGAAGATACGAATATAAAACTAACACATGAAAGTGTACATCAGAGTAGTGGTCAAAAAGATCCACAATAATACAAAAGAATAGCAACACGTGCTATACAATAGAATACAACCATGAGTCTATATCTCAAGTGTATACAACAAAAAAAAACTTCTAATCTAAATAGTTAGCCAAAAGTCAGAGTAGCAAATCCCGGGAAGAAGTCAAGCAGAAGCACCTGTAACATCTCGGTCTGACCCGAGTATTATTTGAGAAAATAATAAACGGATCAGTCTAGCTATAAATATCAGATGACATGATATAAAATAAAAGATATGGCATAAACATAAAATATCCGTACTGACATACTACTATAAGTATGCAAATGATGATCAACAGAAGATCAATCGATAAGAGGTAAATCAATATCACAAGAATCTTTTCAAAGATCCAAAGAGGGCATCATACCCTAAACTTGTACTCATAACAAGTCAATGACATAAATTCCAGAAATCAACACGAGAAATCCAGAAATCAGAAAAAGGGAAAGAGGCCTATCACATGACGGTCCGAAGACCATGGGGAGCTACCCCGCGTGTGTGAATGGAATCACACAGATTGAGGTCAAGACTAACCAAAAAGCAGAAAGGTATGTGTGAATGGAATCACACAAGTGGTGTCTAGTCTAACCTTGCAATGAAAGAGACATCGCGCAATTGCTAGTCTAATTCATAAAGCGATCATCAAGATCAACGAGAAGTGTCAATTACACTAAGCTAGTAAATATAGAAGTTTAGCTTCATGTCCCATAACCACTTGCTTAACTTAAATATTTACGAACAAACTATAAATCTTCACTAATAAAATTGTCACAAGAGGTTCAATCGAACAAGTCCAAGAATTAACCGACGAAGTGAACGCAAGCGTTTCATACCACTTGTTTTACTAAGTCGTTTAATTAGATTTCTCATCCGAGTGAGGTAAAGGCTTGTATATACTAATAGATTGGAAAACGGTTTAAGAAAAGAGCTTTGTTATTAAAAATAGAGTTGAAATTGTTTGTTAAAAGAGTTTTGATATTTACTACTAGTATTGAAACCTTTATATTATAAAGTGACAAAACACAGAAGCAATTGTAGAAACAATCAGTCACAAAAATCGCATACGGAGATGTGAATAAAATCCAAGGAAATCAGCTCAATGTTTTTCAGATAAGATCCCCTACGGAGGGAGGGGTCCAGGGGGGGTGGCAACCCCCCAAGGTGGGGGTGCGGGGGTAACGCCACCGCTTACGGGGTTCGACCTGCCCGGTCAGGTCGCGGGGGTCCAGGGGGCAGCGCCCCGTCCAAAACGGTACGACTTAGTGAAGACAAAATGAGGTCTAACGACCTAAGAGGGATAGAGTCGAGCGACCTAATGGTTGCGACCTAGGGGTCTAAGGGGCACGACCTAGTGGTCCAGCGACCTAAAGGGTAAAGGTCATGCGACCTAAAATGGGTTCGCGACCTAACGGAGACGAGGTCATGCGACCTAAAGTGGTTCGCGACCTAAAGGTGCACGACCTAAGGTCTTTCGACCTAGGGGTATATAGGTAACACGACCTAAAGATGTCGCGACCTAAGGTGCCAAGCGACCTAGTGGGTCATACGACCTAAAGGAAATAGGGTCCAACGACCTAAGGAAAATAAGGTCCAATGACCTAAAGGGATGGGAGTCACGCGACTTAATGGAGTATGCGACCTAAAGAAGTGCGCGAGCTAAATGAAGGCAGAACAACTCAGGGTCTAACGACCTGGGGGGGGCGACCTAAGGTCTAACGACCTAAGACCGAGGAGACGTTTCCAACAGAGGGAACGACTTAACGACCTAAGCCTAACGACCTACGACCTAAGGTCCCACGACCTAATGAGGCAGGCAAGGCCGAACGACCAAAAGTCCAACGACCTACGACCTAAATCCGAGGCGACCTAAATCCGAGGCGAACGAACTATGCAGGCCTTGACTTTTCCACACGCGCGAGCTAATGATTCCGAGCGACCTATACCTGGGCAGAGCGACCTAAGCTCAGGAAGTTCACCAAACAACTAAAAATTGGAGTTTTTCGCCAATCCAATCCAAACCAAATGCAAATATACATGCTAAAGTGATGGGGAATCATTCCCAACAGTCCAATATAGTTATAGACTAGAATTGTGAGATAAAAATCTCACCTTTGCTCCAAAACCCAATGAAAATGAAGAACAAAGCTTGAAGGCAAATGGAGAAGCAACCACAAGCTTGAATCCGATGTCTTCTTCTTGAATTTGGAGTTGAATGTTGGAGTTGCAATAAAACAACGACTTTGGAGTTTTAATTTCTCATTCCATTCACCATTTTTGTTGAAGCTTTAGTGTTAGGAAATGAAATGAAGCAATGAAGAAGAAGGGGGTGGAACTTGGGCCTAATGGGCTAAAGGTCCAAACCAAAGGCTCGAGTGAAAAAGTGGTGAAATTCCACTAACCCCAAACATATCAATGTTTATACTTAGAAGATTGAAAACGACGTTTTGAACTCAATGGAAGTGGTCTCGAGTCCTAATTTGACCGTTTGCAAAAAGTAGCTTCGGACCAAAATCCGATTAACGATAAAATATTTAAGTAAAATATTTAAATATAAAAATCGATAAATATGCGGGTTGTTACAAAACAATTCAAGGCATTCAATATAATCCAGTCATCCATAAGCAAGATTAATGAATTGTTCAATTCCTAATTAATTCAATTTAATCTCTAGATAAATTAAATTAATTACTTTAATTACTTTTTAAATCCTGCTTAATTAACATTAATTAATTACAAACTATTTGTTATTATTTTAATTAATTAATGAAAATTAATTAGTCAACCTTATTCATCCATCTTAATCAATTATCCTCAATTACTTACATTAATTAATTATCCCTTAATTAATCACATAAATTAATTAACCTGAAGTTAATTACATTAATTAATGTAGAAATTAGCCACAAGGGCCTCTTTAGCAAGTGCAATTACTTTCTAAGACACACAATTGAAATAATTACTTTTAAGGACAAAATGCAAAATAATTAGTTTCTAAGGCCTAAAAACCAATGAAATTACGTCCTTGAAAGTAATTGGACTATTGATTTTGTCCTTAAAAGTAATTATTCTGCTGAATTTGGCCTTGAAATTAATTTCTGTGGATATGCATCCTAGAAACTAATTGGACTGCAAATTTTGTCCTTCTAGTGAAATGCCCCTTAATTAATTAACCCTTTAATTACTTACATAAAGTAATTATCATATAATTACTTGATCATTAATCAATTATCCTTTAATAATTAATTAACCTTTAATTAATCAATTAATTAACATTTAATCATTAAATAATTAACCTTTAATTTAATTGTCTTCTAATTACTTACATTAAGTAATTATCTTTTTTTTAAGTAATTAATTATCTCTTAATTACTTACATTAATTAATCACTAATTAATTACATTAAGTAATTATCCTTTAATTACACACATTAATAAATCGTCTTTAATTAATTACATTAAGTAATTATCCTTTAATTACTTACATTAATTAATTAACCCCTAAATAAATAATTATCCTTGATTAAGTACATTAATTAATTACCCTATAATTAATTAATAAATGATCCTTTAATTAATCAAGACCCTAAATTAATTAAAAGATAAACCATTTATCTTAATGAGTTATTTAATTATCATTTAAACCTTATGAAATAAACCTTTGAAATTAGTTATCATTAACATATGAATTAACCAAGATCTTTAAATTAATAATTAAAACACTTGCCTTAAACACTCACTTAATACATCATTAAATTCTTTGAAAACACTTAGGGATTTAAATCAAAAAATTAACCTAATATATAATTATTTTAAAACCAAACCAATTCTAATCCTAAAAACAATTAACTTTCAAAATTCAACCTTAAAAATAAATTTATTATTAACCCATAAATTAACTTAGACCCTTAAGTTAATTAGCAACTATAAACATCTTTATTATTTAACTTCTTAATTAAGCTATTTAATTACATTATTTAAACTTATTTAAATAACTTAACAATTAATTAATGAAAGTATATATATATTAAAATACTTTAAACTTGATTAATTAAAATTATTGATTTTAAAACCTTTAATTTATCCCAACCTTAAATAAACACATATTATACAAAGAATAAGTTCAAGAAATTTTTTTAAACGCGATTTATTTAAACTTGTAAAACTAATATATATATACCTTTAGTTTTCTGACCCGAGCCAAAATCAAAAATACCCGGGCTAAACTCGAAAATACCCGAGCCAAACTCGAGTCACTTTCCCTTTTTTTCCTTTACTATGTTTAAAATTTTTAAACTGTTAAAACATATAACATTCACGCGAACAAACCCGAAAGCCTACTCGAGCCATACCCTCATTTTCCCGAGCTCTTCTCCGAGTCAACTTCGTCTTCCACAAATAACCCGAACCTAATGTATGCCTGACACTCATGCACGTGTATACGAGTTCGCCATCGCTCCGGCCAATCTCGCCGACGTCAACAGGTCACCGACAACCCACCCGAACCTCCCGACCACCCAGGTTGATGAATCGACCTGGAAATCAAAATCTAGCAACCTAGCGTTGCCTGGAACCAAAACTGATCATCGAAATCACCTCGCTCCTCCTATCAAAGACCACCAGAGGTCACAAACTCGCGCCTCGACTTTCGCCTGAGACCCTTGCTTCTTTTCCCCCACCTGCGATCAATCTCGATGCAACGTTGATGACGCAATAGCTCGAATACCAACATCGACCAAGACAGGCAATCGAACCCTAGTTCGTCGTCGTTCGGCCACCACAGTCATCTATAAATCCCTTCACCATTTTCCCCTTGATCTCCTTCCTTCGCACTACCTTCAACACCAAGCACGACATCCATCCATCACCGATCAACGAGAAATCGACGAAACTGACAATTCTGATCAACTCGCGAATACTCTACATCCCCAAACTTAAAAATCATGAAACCATTATCTAGAATCATCATTTTTTAATATGAAATCCAAACATGAAATTAAAATCATCGATTTTTCTATTTTTAAAAGATTTTACTGTAATAACCTATTTTCGAAATATATTCTAAATAATTCCACTTGAAACTATTTTTAAAAATAATATTACATTATTACAACCATTTTCCTTTCAGAGATCATAGCTTGAACTTGTTTAATCAAAAAGATATGAATTTATTTTAGTGGGTTTGTGCCTGTAATTCAATAGAGGCCTATACATACATAAATACAGACATGCACACATAATTCTACATATATATACATATATACATGCAGACATATTTACATCTAGACGAACATTTTCACAGCATACTTCAAGTATCATCACATATATCAAAGTATATACCCAGGTTTGTTTTTAAAAAAAAGTGTTTACGCACCTGGAACAGAGAAGCTTGAGCATGGATATGATTTTAACTTGAAACTGTTTTTGAGATGATCTTCTTATTAAGCTTCAGTTTTGTCTGAGTTGAATCTTTGCTTTGCTTTTGTCTCTAATTGAATTTGAACTTTGCTTTTAATTCTTCTCTGGTTCATAACTTCCAGGCTTGATTAAACTTGCTTTTGATCTACTTTTGTTTCCAGGTTTAGATTTTGGAAAAGTTTTATTTGCCTTGATTTGTTTTTAGATTCTATTTTTCTGATCTGGTTTATTGTTTCTTTTCTCAGGTTTGATTTTGCTCAGATGTTGGATTTTTGATTAAAATTTTAAATGAAAGCAAATGAAAGATAGGAGTAGAAGCAGATGTGTGTGTGTATAACTTGTTTTCATTTTTGTTTTTATAAATAAAAGATAATTAAAAGGTACGACACCTGTTATTACATGTTGTATTTAGCTAACACTTGTTTAAATCCATATTATAATTTCTACACTTATCAATTTTGCATATTATAAATGTTACACATGTATTTATATGTTTTTAATATGTTTATATAATTTTTATATTATATTTTCAATTTATCTTTATATATATATATATATATCTTATGTTTTAATATTTTCTATTTTTAATTAATGCATTTCCTTTTTATATTAATTTATGTTTTATATTTTTAAATTTATACTTATTATTTTCTTTCAAAAGATATATATACATTAAAGCTTTTTATTTATTCTTGTTTTTATATTTGTATAACTTTGAAAGAAAATGATTTTTAAAATTTAATTAACCATTAATAAATAATCACATACATATATATTATATATAAGTTTTTAAAATATAGAATTTAACTTTTAAATAGCTTTTTGAATAATATTATTTTAATTTCAAATCAAAATTATATTTACAATCTATATATATATATATATATAAACAATCATTTCTTATTTGTTTTAGAAAATTCTATTAAATTCACAATTTAATTCTGAAAATTATGCTAATTACTAAATTAAATTTGGCTTAAAATGGGGTCGTTACAGATTCCCCCCTTACGAAAATTTCGTCTCCGAAATTTGCTAGATAGGGAGACAAACAAAGAACATACGAACACATAGAAAGATAAAGAAATGGTTTTACCAGATCAAACTAAAATATCTGTTCTATATTTGGGATAGGATTAAATCAGAATATTATCGATAAATACAAGAACAAACTTAATCAATACTTTATGAAATATTTGGGTCATCGGGTCTACGAAATATGCAGGGGCATTGATTAGTCCGAAGGGCATAACTAACCATTCGTAAAATATATCGAGACCCCAAAAATAGTTAAATGGATACAATTTTCCGCAATTCTTAGCTGATGGAATCATTGGGATAGATCCATCTTGGAAAAGAATTGAGCACCATGCAATTGATCGAACAGATCATCGATTCAGGAAAAAGAAATTTATTTTTAAGGGTTAACTTATTAAGATTACGATACTCTATGCACAATCTCAAAGATCAATCGGACTTAGTTACAAATACTACAGCTGAACCCAAACTAGAACGACTAGGTCGTGTAGATCCTTCTCCGGTAAATCTTGGGTTTGCTTTAGTGTCGAATAGAACTCTAACAATTTTATTATAAACAACAAAATAAGGTAAGAAGTAAGGTAATTTCTTGATACATCTTGGAAATACTAGCGAAAGTCATATAACGCTGCTTAAATACTTGCTTGAATCTATCCCATGTAAGCTCATCCACCGATTTGCCCAACTTAATGGTTTTCCACTATACTAAAGCTTCTTCCTGGAGCTTACAGGAAGCCATCAAAGAATTGAAATTGGATTATGATCAAAAGAGTTTAATGGAAAAAGCCGTTCCTTGTTGTTACAGGGTATCGACCATTTGTAGTGGTAGTCTCCTGTCCCCTACCTCGTCCTCTTCTTGCACTAAATTGACTTAGGCATATAGACAAGATATCTTAGGTAATATACCCATTCTAGGGCATTTATAACCCTATCTCTAATGAGTCACCTAATTAGTTATACTCCAAAGCTAAAGTTCTTACTCAACCTTTAGCTCTGATGCCATATGTGACAACCCAGGTTCCGACATTCAAAAATCGACATCCAATACATCATCTGTATTCGAATGCTGAAGATTCAAACGTTGGAGTCCGGTTCATCGGAGCTTATAACACATTAGGTGAAAACAACAAAGAGGAAACAAAGAAGAATGATTTTATTGATACACAATGGATACAACATGGAGACAATATTCTGATAACAAATGAACAACAATATCAGAGCAAAAAATACAACAGCGGAAAAGAAATAACAGCAATAACAGCGGAAAGATATCAGCAAATGTGATAGTCTAGCTTTACAACCATTGATAGGGACCCAAGAGAGAGAGAAAGATAGAATCCAACGGACTGCATCTTCATTGCCAAAGCTCCAAAGATTTCCAAACCAAAGGCTCAAACCAAAAGCTATCATGCTACAATGAAGCAAATGTGATCCCGAATCCACAAACTTCAAAGACTTCCAAGAACTACATCTACTAATAACCTAACTCTAGACTACCCAATGGAAAATTATGGGCACCCAAAGTTTAAAAAAGGAACAATAAACTTCAGGTCATTCATGGGACTGTATGAGCAAACAAAAACAGTTGTTTGAACAAAAAGAAATCACAGAAAGAAATAAAAATAAATCCATTATGCTTTTTGGAAAATGAAACTACCATAAGATGTCCCGGCACACACACAATGCAATTGCACACTTGGGGAAGGTTTCTCCTTATGATAGTCAAACATGCTTGATATGTGAAAATCCTTTTGATATTATTATTAGTGCATAGTGTGGAAACATTTCAAAAGTATAATATAAGTCTAAGCCAGCATACATACCATTATAGTATGCCTACTATAGCTACCATGTTAAATGACAGGTTCTACAAATAAAACTGTACAGGACTCGTATTGGTCTATTGGATTTCCAACAAATGGTCAAGGCTAAGGAACTTCCTTTCTAAATAGGTACGCCTTTGGAGGGACGTCCCGAGAACCTAACTGGATCTCTGCCAACATAAGGCCGGGTTACCTCTGTAACTAGGTAACTAACTGTCATGAGTACGCCATCCCTCGGTCGTCACCGACCTTTACCGAGGCGCCAACAACAAATTTCAACAACCATATAATTAAAATATCTAGGCTCCATACCATTATACCACTTTTTATCCAGAAGGAAATACACATACCCTAAGGGGCGCGACCTCCGTAACCTTGCTACATACTTCCTGTTCCGACCATTTCCGGGGTGTGAGGATCGATGAAGTCTCGTCCCACAAAATTACGCTTTTCACAAAAGCTATGCTTCAATCAACCAATGATCAGCATTTAGCACGCCACATTACCGAATTGGGAATATATCACTAGTAACAATCAACTACATAACCTCTGAGCTCGTATGTATCAGAGAAGGGTGTTAAGCTAAGAGAATAAATTCTCCGCCACCAAATAAAAATGTGTTTGATAGAAACCAGCTTTATATCTCAAAGTGTAACGTTAGACATACATCCATACATGTCCATCCTGGGTCTGAATGGAACCGAAGGCACTTCGTCCAATTAAGGAAAAAGTCTTTGCAAATCCGAATATTCCCTAATCACATTCGGACTCCCCAACACATAGGGTAATATAAATCTCCATACTGGGGCCACTCGGTTCAGCGACATTCGACAGGTGATCCTTTCGTTTTCGAAAGTACTCGGTCTTCAACACCGTCTTCAAATGCAATTCCAATTTCATTGTATCATTATTCGGAATGGGTTTTATGACTTAATGTCCTCTCCCGGCTTAACCGAATAATGAGCACTTATTTTAAAAACATGTGGATACAGTCACAACAAATTTCCATTTTTAATCTTTTAAACAAAAGATCCATCTTTAAGATTTGATGTGGTTTTCGGATAACCATTTGGAATCCGACCCCTGGTCGCATCAAAATTCAAATGCCGTTTTAAAGGCCAAGTTGTTTAAGTAAACAATTTCAATTCAGTTCTGAAGTTCACATTCACACAGCAATACATCACATATAAATAACTTACAATTATCACAGTTCAACGCAAAACAATTCATATCACAGAGCATCACATATTAGAGATATCAAGCAATTCAAGGCATTCAATATAATCCAATCATCCATAAGATATATTAATTAATTGTTCAATTCCTAATTAATTCAATTTAATCTCTAGACAAATTAAATTAATTACTTTAATTACTTTTTAAATCCTGCTTAATTAACATTAATTAATTACAAACTATTTGTTATTATTTTAATTAATTAATGAAAATTATTTCGTCAACCTTAATCATCCATCTAAATCAATTATCCTCAATTACTTACATTAATTAATTATCCCTTAATTAATCACATGAATTAATTGACCTAAAGTTAATTACATTAATTAATTAACCCTTTAATTACTTACATTAAGTAATCATCCTATAATTACTTGATCATTAATCAATTATCCTCTAACATTAATTAACCTTTAATTAGTCAATTAATTAACCTTTAATTATTAAATAATTAACCTTTAATTTAATTATCCTCTAATTACTTACATTAAGTAATTATCTTTATTTTAAGTAATTAATTATCCCTTAATTACTTACATTAATTAATCACTAATTAATTACATTAAGTAATTATCCTTTAATTACTCACATTAATAAATAATATTTCAATTAATTACATTAAGTAATTATACTTTAATTACTCACATTAATTAATTAAACCTTAATTAATTAATTAATTATCCTTTGATTAAGTACATTGATTAATTACCCTATGATTAATTAATAATGATCCTTTAATTAATCAAGACCCTAAATTAATTAAAAGATAAACCATTTATCTTAATTAGTTATCTAATCATCATTTAAACCTTATGAAATAAACTTTTGAAATTAATTATCATTAACATATGAATTAACCAAGATCTTTAAATTAATAATTAAAATTTTTGCCTTAAACACCCACTTAATTACATCATTAAATTCTTTAAAAACACTTAGGGATTTAAATCAAAAAATTAACCTAATATATAATTATTTTAAAACCAAACCAATTTTAGTCTTGAAAATAATTAACTTTCAAAATTCAACCTTAAAAATAGGATTACTATTAACCCATAAATTAACTTAGACCCTTAAGTTAATTAGCAACTATAAAAATCTTTATCTTTTTAATTAACTTCTTAATTAAGCTATTTAATTACATTATTTAAACTTATTTAAATAACTTAGGAATTAATTAATGAAAGTATATATATATATATATATATATATATTAAAACACTTTAAACTTAATTAATTAAAATAATTTATTTAAAAACCTTTAATTTATCCCAACCTTGAATAAACACATATTATACGAAGAATAGATTCAAGAAAAATTATATAACTCAATTTATTTAAACTTGTAAAACTTATATATATACCTTTAGCTTTCTAATCCGAGCCAAAATCAAAAATACCCGGGACAAACTTGAAAATACCCAAGCCAAACTCGAGTCACTTTCCCTTTTTTTTTCCTTTGCTATGTTTAAAATTTTTAAACTATTAAAACATATAACATTCACGTGAACGAACCCGGAAGCCTACTCGAGCCATACCCTTATTTTCCCGAGCTCTTCCCCGAGATAACTTCGTCTTCCACAAATAACCCAAACCCAATGTACCCTTGACACTCGTGCATGTGTACACGAGTTCGCCGTCGCTCCAGCCAGCCTCGCCGACGTCAACAGGTCACCGACGACCCATCCGAACCTCCTGACCACCCAGGTTGACGAATCGACCTGGAAATCAAAATCTAGCAACCTAGCATTGCTTGAAACCCAAAACGATCATCAAAATCACTTCCTTCCTCCTATCTTCGACCATCCGAGATCACAACCTCGTGACTATACCTTCGCTTGAGACCCCTACTTCTTTTCCCCCACCTGCGATCGTTCCCGATGCAATGTTGACAGCGTAACAGCTCGAATACCAACATCGACCAAGACAAGCAATCGAACCCTAGTTCGTCGTTGTTCGGCCATCACGGTCATCTATAAATCCCTTAACCATTTTTCGGTTGATCTCCTTCCTTCGCACTACCTTCAACACCAAGCACGACGTCCATCCATCACCGATCAGCGAGAAATCGACGAAACTAACAATTCTGATCAACTCGCGAATACTCGATATCCTCAAATTTAAAAATCATGAAACCATTATCTAAAATCATAATTATCTAATACGAATCAAATTATGAAATCCAAACATAAAATCAAAATCATCGATTTTTCTGTTTTAAAATGATTTTACTATAATAACCTATTTTCGAACTATTTTCTAAATAATTCCACTAGAAACTATTTTTAAAAATAATATTACATTGTTACAACCATTTTCCTTTCATAGATCATAGCTTGAATTTGTTTAATCAAAAGGACATGAATTTATTTAGGTGGGTTTATGCCTGTAATTCAACAGAGGCCTGTACATATATAAATACACACATGCACACATAATTCTACATATGTATACACATATACATGTAGACATATTTACATCTATACAAACATTTTCATAGCATACTTCAAGTATCATCACATATATCAAAGTATCTACCCAGATTTGGTTTTTAAAAAAAGTTTTTACTCACCGGGAATAGAGAAGCTTGAGCCTGGATATGATTTTAACTTGATACTGTTTTTGAGATGATATGCTTGTTAAGCTTCAGGTTTTGTTTAAGTTGAATCTTTTCTTTTCTTTTGTCTCTAGTTGAATTTGAACTTTTCTTTTAATTCTTCTATGGTTTATAACTTCCAGGCTTCATTTAAACTTGCTTTTGATCTGCTTTTGCTTCCATGTTTTTTGGAAAAGTTTTGTTTGCTTTGATTTGTTTTTAGATTCTATTTTTTTGATCTGGTTTGTAGTTTCTTTTCTCAAGTTTGATTTTGCTCAGGTTTTGTATTTTTGAATAAAATTTTAAATGAAAGCAAATGAAAGATAGGAGCAGAAGCAGATGTGTGTGTATATATAACTTGTTTTCATTTTTATTTTTAAAAATAAAAGATAATTAAAAGGCATGACACTTGTTATTACATGCTGTATTTAGCTTACACTTGTTTAATTCCATATTATAATTTCTACACTTGTCAATTTTGCATATTATAAATGTTACAGATGTATTTATATGTTTTTAATATGTTTATATAATTTTTATATTATATTTTAGTTTGTCTTTATATATATATATATCTTATGCTTTAATATTTTCTATTTTAATTAATGCATTTCCTTTTTATATTAATATATTTTAAATTTATACTTACTATTTTCTTCCAAAAGATATACATACATATACATACATACATATATATTAAAGCTTTTTATTAATTCTTGTTTTTATATTTGTATAACTTTTAAAGAAAATGGTTTTTAAAATCTAATTAACCATTAATAAGTAAACACGCATATATATATATATATTTATATACACACATTATACATAAGTTTTTAAAATATATAATTTAACTTTTAAATAGCTTTTTGAAAATTATTACTTTAATTTCAAATTAAAATTCTATTTACAATCTATATATATGTATAAACAATCATATATCTTATTTGTTTTGAAAAATTCTAAATTAAATTCACAATTTAATTCTAAAAATTATGTTAATTACTGAATTAAATTTGGCTTAAAACGGGATCGTTACAACATATTAGAAAATATGTACAATGTCCGCTTCGAGGCAGATGCACATAAAAAAGGTCATCCGCTCGTACACGGGAACATATAGGGTCTCATCTGCTCCGATAGGTAGGAATATATCCAAATACCAATCAATAAATCATATATCATCCAAACAATCATCAATCATCATGAAATAAATTATTTCTCACTTATATAAAAATATCAATGTGTCATAAAGAGTGAGTTGTACTCACTTTGGTCCCAATAGCAGTTGTAGTGTTTTATTCCGAATAAAATTAAACAGCCGTTTAATTTTACCCAAAATTTACCTAATTCCAATCAACTTTAAACCAGCTCTAAAATGTAGTGCTCGTCAATACAGATCCAACGCAACTTGTTTCGTTAAAAACGGACCTCGTATGAAGAAGTTATGCAATTTTAAACATTATACAAATTTATATATATTCAACTTACAAATTCTTTTTTTTATAATCATTTTTATCTCGGCCGTTCGATCTGGCTTCTTCAAATCAGGGCCATGAGTTTGCATCTTCCACCTATTGTTCAAGCACGATATCACCGAACCCATCGTCGATCACTTCAATCGAACGTCGCATCTAGTAATTGACTTTCGGACATCGATCGAGCGACGCCACACGAAAGCTTGACCCACCCTTCATTTCCACCCCCAGCCATAGCATGCTCTGTGCCACCATCTCCTCAAAAATCGCATCTAAAGGTTGAACGACTGCGGCCCATTTTTCGATGATCTGCTTCGTTATAAACGATCATAGCCGTTAGATTTTAAGATCACTACTTACTCTAAGTTGTTTGTTGAGAGTTTCTCGTATAGGTTGATGGATTGGAATAAAAATAAGGCGGAATGGGAGGAGTTTCTGGCCATTGAAAGCTAATGACAGTGGACGAATAGAGTTAGATTTGATTTTGTTGCAAATAGAAAATTATAAAGTCCTTTAATAGAAAATTTCATGACACCATTCACCCGAAAAAAATTTAAACTCCAAATGAAGCGTGCCGCCTGGCATTTATATTGTTTTACCCCAATTCCGAATGCAATGGAATATATATCGAAAGCCAATCCGATCATTTAAAAAAAATAGATTTTCGAATCGACTATTTAAATTTAAAATTCACTTAAAAGAATTTCTACGCGTTTTAAATTGCCCCGGACAAACTGTAAATCCGATTGACACAAAATTTGAAATCCTACAATAAATAACATTACGGATCCAATGAAACTGGTTTCGTCGAAATTCGAGATTGTGTGAAAAATGACTATTTTTACACGTTAGTTAAATATTAAAATATTCAATTTCTGTAATTTAACTTTTAATTCAATTTTAAAAATTCTCTAACATCATTCTAATTCAAATATAATTTAATTCAACACTATAAATCATTTTCATTCACATTAAATTCAAATTCCAATTATTTCTGCAATTTCAAATATTAAATTAACAATTTAATTATTCAGTTAAATTACTATATTTGAATATAAGTTATTCAGCTTATAAAATAAACTTGTGAACATTTAAAATCAATTAAGTATCTGAATTTTGAATGATTGAAATTCTGGGTCGTTACACATTAGAATACTAAACCTTGATTCCCTTCAGGTATGATAAAGGAAGGAGCATTCATTGATAACCTCTTCACTTCCTGAAATTGACCTTCACATCTGTAACGACCTGGCATTTCGTGTCATTCGCATCTACACATGTCGGACTTGAATTGCTCAAAATATTAGATTGTTAATTTATATTTGGCAAAACTCAGCATATATAGTAAATAAATCAATCACAGAATCACAGACACAGAGTATTACAATAACAAGCAACAGAAACAAATGAATAGTAGTTCATGAAGCTACTATATATATAACAGAGTTAAAACAAGATACAGTAGAAGGCTCGAATACCATGGTCAAATAACAAAATCTAAATACATCACTGGAATCCACTGAATGACTGAAAGCTGAATCGATAGTTGGATCTCTAAGCCATGCTCCAAACTCCAAAGGTAAGTCTCAAATGCTGTATCACTCAGTCTGACTGGAGCGTAAAGCAAAACAAAAAACACTCAAGTCAGGATTAACATTCTTATATCAATAAATCCAACTCAAGTGAAAAATCAACAGAAATACAAGTAACTTAAAGGATGTTTGAGATAACCACCCTCTAAGGATCCGTGGAACTATCTACTATGTAGTAATATACACTATTATAATATGTCTATAGTAAATAAAAAGTATTAAAATAGCGTTAAGGCGTTATCCATGTCCCTTTTAACACATTTTATATATTCCTATAGTCTATACAATGTCATACGCTCCACCATAAACTGAAGGTTTACCCAGAGGACATCACATAGGTACGATACAAAACAAACTCATAGAAGGCGCGATGGGGATGCGATAAGGCACTCGAGGCAATGCTAGGGTAAATATACCGTTCATGTATCTGGACTGGTGGTAACGCATAGTAGCTACCGCCCACCTTATGACACACTCCCAAATCAAAGGGTTCACCCACTCAATCACAAAAGCAATAGAATAGTATCGAAGAAATGTGCCCGATCGGAGGAATAACCTCACTTGGCCCGGCATGGCTGCTGTTTTAGCCGCATCAAGCTGACTCACGGGAGTCAGGGCTACATAAATACCATATAGAACCGTCGCCAAACCATCCTACTTCATTCTAGAATCTTCACCACGTAAACAGTTGTTAAAGTGGTTTTCGGTATTGGCAGAGAGTATGTAACAACCCGCATATTTTACGATTGAATATTTAAATATTTTATCTTTAGTTGGATTATAGTCCGAAAAGTTACTTTTTGCATACGGTCGAATTAGGACTCGGGACCACTTCCATTGAGTTCAAAACGCCGTTTGCGATCTTTTTAAGTATAAACTTTGATATGTTTGGAGTTAGTGGAATCTTGTTCTTTTTCACTTTAGGCTTTAGGTTTGGTTTAGCCCATTAGCCGAAACTTATAACTCTAACTCAACCCCCTTTCCTTCATAATTTTACTTTCAATTCCTAGCACTCAAACTTCATCAAAAATGGAGGAAGGAATGAGAAATTAAAACTCCAAGCCCTAGTTCACTTGCAAATCCTACATCTAACTCCAAATTCAAAGGGAAGACATTGATTCAAGCTTCTTGGGTTGATTCTTCCATTGATTTCAAGCTTCTCTTTCATTGATTTTGTGAAAAGGTGAGATTTTTATCTCACATCTTTGTCTATAACTATCTTTGATTGGTAGGTATGAATTCCTAACACTTATTCATGTGCATTTGCCTTTGGTTTGGATTGAATTGGTGAAAATCCCAATTTTTAGTGTTTTGGGTTTAAATCTTTAAAAATCCAACCTTTTGATGTTTAAACACGTTTTTGGTGATGCACCGAGGAGCCAATACGACCGGGTAGCCTATGGGCATAATCCCCTAGCGTCCGTGCTCGATCGGTTGCAAATTGGGTGAGTTTTGCACTCCAAAACCCTTAGGTCGCTCTGCCTGCACATGCAAGATTTACGGCCTGCAGTTAGGTCGCGCCAACATAGGTCGCAACCCTTAGGTCATTAGATCGCAATCCTATTAGATCGCACGGCCTTGTTAGTCGTTAGGTCGCTCGGCTTTCCCCCTTAGGTCCCTCGGTTAGGTCGCATCCTATAGGTCGTTTGCCTTGCTTTTGAGTCAGCCTTCTTCACTTCCTTAAGCCGCTCGGCATTGGTTAGGTCGCGTCGTGCTAGGTCGTTGCACGGCCTTGTTTGCTCCTTAGGTCGCTAGGTCGCTCGGCCTACTTTCCTTTTACCCCTTAAGTCGTTAGGCCGCTCGGCCCTATCGTTAGGTCGCTCGGCCCATTAAGTCGCGTCTGTATTAAGTTGCAACCCCTTTAGGTCGCATCCCTGTAGGTCACGCTCTGTCTTAGGTCGCGCCTTAATTACGTCGCACCACCTAGGCCGCATGCTAGCCCCCCATACCGCTTCTACCTTAGGTCGCTGACCTTCTTAGGTCGCTGGGCCTGTGCACTGTTAGGCTGCGCCATGTTAGGTCGCGCCATGTTTTAGGTCGCGCTATGCCTTAGGTCGCGCCGTGTTAGTTGCCCTGTTAAGCCGTGTGCTATTTCTTGAGCCGTTGATTTCTCGTGTCGACCTATGTTAAGTCGTAGGTCGTGACTTTTAAGTAGCAAGGGTATTTCCACTTTGATGAATTTTGGAATCGAATTTCTTTGGATTTCATTCACATCTTCGTATGTGAATTTTTGTGATTTGATCGTTTCTACGATCATTTTTGTGATTTGTCATTTTAAAAATATACTACCTCATTCGTATGAGAAATCTAATTAAACGGCTTAGTAAAATAAATGGTATGAAACGCTTGCAATTACTTCGCCGGTTAACTCTTGGACTTGCTCGATTGAATCTCTTGTGACAATTTTCTAGTGGAGATCTACAATTTGTTGGTAAATATTTAAGTTGAGCTAGTGGTTATGGGACATGATGCTAAGCTTTTATATTTACTAGCTTATTGTAATTGACACTTCTTGATGATCGATGATGATCATTTTTGTGATTATGACTAGCGATATGCTATGTTTCTTTGTCCACGTAGGGGACAATACCTCGTCTTAATGAGTTTCGTCTCATTCCTTTTATAGGTTAACGACCTATGTATTATTTGAAGTTTCGACTCAACTTTTGTGGGCTAGCGAACCATGTTCTTTTATGGAGTTCGGTCCATCGGGCGCACCGTTGTACTATGTCGTTGTTCCGAACTATTCGAGTTTCTGGTTCCTCGGGCGTACCGTTGTACTACGTCATTGCACCGGCTCTATGGTTAGCGACCATGGGATAGCGTTCCGTTTGTGATACACGTGTTGGTGAGCTTTCATGCTCCCGTTTTGTGATAGGCCTCCCCCTTTATGTGATTTTTGGATTTCCATTGATGATTTCTAGAATTTGTGTTTCACCAATTTTCATAATTTACATTGATAAGTTTTATTAATATTTGTGCATTGGTGAATTTTGTGTGTCATTGACCTTTGTGATTGGCATTGATATTATTGTCTATACTTATGGTTTTAGTGAATAATAATATAGTGTATGCCTTTCCTTTTGATCTTTGAGAAGATTCTTGTGATATTGATTAATCTCTTGTTGATTTTGAATTACTTATTTATCACAGCTTGGCATTGAGATTATTATACGTTTAGTCATATCTCTTATTCTATATCATTTCATCTGATATTTATAGCTAGACTGATCCGTTTATTATTTTCTTATTAAATAATATTCGGGTCAGACCGAGATGTTACAGGTGCTTCTGCTTGACTTCACAACTGGGATTATCACCTTGACTTTTGGCTAACTACTTAGATTAGTAGTTTTTGTTGTATACATTTGAGATATAGACTCGTTGATGTATCCATATTCTTTTGTGAAGCACCTGTAGCTATTTTTTTGTGATATTGTGGTTCTTGTTAGACCACTACTCTGATGTACACTTTCAAGTGTTATATTCATATCTTTTTCCGCCTTTGTGATATGGATATTTGTGACTGATTTGTGTTATGTTTATTTCTATGTTTGTTTCCGAAGACTATATATAGCCACTGTGTAGTAGCTTTGAGCTTGTATCGATGTTCCGGACTTCTTGTATTATCTGACATATCGGTGCTCGCACAAAGCAATTACATGGATGGTCGCTTCTCAACAGCCTTATTCTCCACGCTGGTTGACAACATTACCCCGTAGTTTCCTTGGCTAGCGTGGCTATAGAGGTGGGGCGTCACAGCTTGGTATCAGAGCGAAACTTCGGAACAATGTAGAATAATTTGACAAGGATTATCGTCCTAAGTCCATCTTAGGAGTCGTGTCTTAGGATTTGATTCGTGTCTTCGTACCGTCCTATCCTATTTTCTTTGTGATTCCTTGTTTCATCAAATCATAATTGATTGATATTCATTTTGTGAATAACCTTTTTTCTTATTCCCTCTTTCTTAAGGAAGAGAAATGGTTAGACCAGGCCGTCCCAGCGCCGGTCAATCTCGTGCCACTCTCCAAGATGGAGTATTTATGACTGCTCAGCAGCTTCTTGATCTAGTAAAGAATGCTCAAGCAGCTGGTTCTAGTCTGGAGTCTTCTCACCCTAAGTCTAGATTTGCATGCTTGTGCAACTATTACGCCAATTTGGGTGGGAAACCATTCAAAGGTTCTAAAACCATTATTGAAGTCCAGGCTTGGCTGAGATCATGCGATCGAATCTTTTCTTGCATGAATCTTATTGACCTTCTCCGTGTTCAGGTGGCCTCTAGTATGTTCCAAGAAAGAGCATTGGATTGGTATGAACTTCTTATTTCTGAAATAGTTGAAGTGGATCTTACTTGGGGGAAATTCCGGGAACGATTCGAGTTAAAATTTGTGCCAAAAGCTGAGAAGGCGACAGTAGCTCGCCGTTTCATAGACCTTGTTCAAGGTGAATTCTCCGTGGCAGACTATGTCGCGTCTTTTGAATCTCTTTCTAAATACAGGTTGAATACATTAATACCCCATTTAAGAAAAATCATAGATTCGTCTATGGCTTGAATAAAGATCTCAAGAAGCCATTACTTCTAAAGTTAGAAGTTTCTTTTGATCAACTTGTTGATATCGCTCTTTGACTTGAAGAGGCAGATAAAGAGAGTGATGCTGATGTTGTGGGTGCCAAACCAAAATTCAACAACAAAAAGAAAAGGCCTATTAAGTACAAAGGGTCTTATCCCAATAAGAAAGGGAAGCAAGCAATTCCAGTGGTAAAGGCTTCTGCCCCTAGTAATGGGCAATGCTACAATTGTAGTTCTAAGGACCATTATGCCAATAGATGTCTGAAACCTCTCTTTTGTCGCTATTGCAAAAGTTCGGGTCATTTTTTATCTTCATGTCCTAAACTTTAGGGCAAGAAGGAGGGAAAGCTTAATGTTGCTAAAGCCCCTGGAAACACATCTCGTGGTCAAGGTACTCTTCATTCTATCCTTGATGGCATTATTATGTTTCATAATCAACCTATGCGAGTTCTTTTTGATACGGGTGCATCCCATTCTTTTATATCAAAAGAACTTGTTGATACTTTTTCTTTAAGTATTGTCGCTTTAATGACTTCTTTGAGAATTGCGAATCCGGTTGGTGGATCTGCAACAATCAGCTTGCTTTGTAAAGATGTCGAGATTATTTTGTGTGATTTTTCTTTCCAAGCCGATTTGCATGTTATGCGCTACTTAGGCTTTGGAATGATTTTGGGAATGGATTGGCTTAACCGCTATGAAGCCCAAATCCTATGTCCTGAACGGACTATTCGTCTTCGACATCCTCAATCTGTTAAGCAGATTTCTATTGACCTTAAAGATTCGGATTCCAGCTTGGTTGCATCTTTATATTATTTGACTCCTCACGATGATGATAATGATGATGAGGAAGATATTATTTCTCTTATTCACGTTGTTCGTGAATTTTCCGACATATTTGAGCCCGTTTTAGGATTACCACCTAAGCGAGCAATTGAGATCAGAATTAATCTCATCCCTGGAGCTCAACCTATTACTCGTCCTCCTTATCGTATGTCTAATAAAGAAAATGAGGAGATGCGCAAACAATTATCCGAATTGGAGACGAAGCAATTTATTCGCTCTAGTTCCTCTTCTTGGAGAGCTTCGGCTATTTTTGTGAAGAAATCCGATGGTACACTTAGGCTTTGCGTTGACTACTGCAAGCTTAATGATCTTACTATCAAGAATAAATATCCTTTACCTTGGATTGATGATCTGTTCGATCAGCTTAGTAGTGCTAGAGTCTTTTCACAATTAGACTTAGCTACCGGTTTTCATCAGTTTCGTATTGCAGAGGATAGCATTCCTTTGACATCATTCCGTACTCGTTATGGATCTTATGGATGGCTTGTTATGCCTTTGGTTTAACGAATGCCTCGGCTTATTTCGTTGACCTTATGAATCGAGTTTTCAAAGACTTCCTCGATCGGTTTGTTCTCATCTTTATTGATGATATTCTTGTGTATTATAAAACCAAGGAGGAGCATGAAAAGCATCTTCGGATTGTGTTGGAAACTCTTAGGAGCAATCAATTGAAAGCAAAATTTTCTAAATGCCACTTTTGGCAATCTCGTGTTAATTTTCTCGGTCATATTATTTCCGAATCCGGAATTTCCGTGGATCCTTCAAAGATTGAAGCGATTCAAAATTGGAAGAGACCGGAGAGTGTGACGGAAATCCGTAGCTTCCTTGGGTTGGCAGGCTATTACCGTCGTTTTATAAAGGACTTTTTCAAAATTTCCATGCCTCTTACTAGTTTGACCAAGAAAGGTGTTAAATACATTTGGTCGGACAAATGTGAAGTTTCTTTTCAGAAATTAAAAGAACTCCTTTTTGATGCTCCTATTCTTGTTATTCCCAAAGGGAATTAAGATTTTATTGTTTATACCGATGCCGGTCGCGTTGGTTTGGGTGTTGTTCTTATGCAAAAAGAACGTGTCATTGCCTATGCTTCTAGACAATTGAAGCCAGCCGAGATTAGATATGCCACTCATGATTTAGAGCTCGCGGCTATTGTTTTCGCCATTCGTATTTGGCGTTATTATCTTTTGGGAGAAAAATTTATTCTTTACACCGATCATAAATCTTTGAAGTATCTATTTTCTCAAAAGGAATTTAATTTGCATCAACAATGTTGGCTCAAATTTCTTTCTGCATATGATCTTGATATTCTTTATACTCTCGGAAAGGGTAATCGTGTTGCCGATGCACTTAGTCGTAAGCAACAAGCGGTTGTTTCTATGATGATATCTGAATGGAATGATCTCGAGATTTTATCCACTTGTGAGATTCGAGATTGCGTTTTCGATTTGTGTTCATCTCTTGCTTTATGTAGTTTTGAGGCCCATCCTTCTCTTTTAGACCGCATTCTTGAAGCTCAAAAGCTAGATCCCGAATTGGCTCTTCTTGGCCAAAAATTTAGGGATAAAATTGATATTGAAAGTTTGAAAGACTTTGATATTGATTCTCATGGCGGCATTCGAAAATTTGGTAGACTTATCGTGCCAAATATTAGTAATCTTCTTAAAGACATTTTAGAAGATTCTCATCGTTCTAAATTTACCATTCATCCTGGTAGTAGTAAGATGTATGCGAATATGAAGCGACTTTATTATTGGAAGGGAATGAAATCTGATATTGCTAACTTTGTTAAGTGTTGCATGACTTTCCATCTTGTCAAGGCTGAACATCAAAGGCCTGGAGGGTTATTGCAACCTTTAGAAATTCCAATTTGGAAGTGGGATCAAATTTCCATGGATTTTATAAACGGCCTTCCCCGTTCTCGTTTGGGTCATGGTAGCTTATGGGTGATAGTCGATAGACTTACTAAATCCGCCCATTTTATTCCCGTTCGGTCCAATCGAACCGTTGCTTTCTTGGCCAAACTCTTTATTAAAGAAATTGTAAAATTGCATGGAGTTCCTTCTTCTATTGTTAGTGATCGTGATCCATTGTTTACTAGTGGATTTTGGAAGAGTCTTCAAAAAGCTTTGGGAACGAAGCTTAATTTTAGCACCGCTTATCATCCCCAGTCCGATGGACAAACTGAGCGTGTGAATCAAACTCTTGAAGATCTTCTTCGTACATGTGTTCTTGATTTTGGTGGAAGTTGGGAAGATCATATTTCTCTTATTGAGTTTTCCTATAATAATAGCTTCCAATCTAGTATTGGTATGGCACCTTTCGAGGCACTCTATGGAAGGCCATGCCGATCTCCTTCTTGTTGGCTTGAGGCCGGTGAGAAGCTGGTTTAAGGTCTAGATTTTATTCGTGATTCCACAGAAAAGATTGACCTTATTCGTCATAGGATGAAAGAAGCCCAGAGTAGACAAAAATCCTATGCCGATAACCGGAGAAGGAAATTAGAATTTTCTGTGGGAGATCTTGTGTTTATTCGTGTTTCACCTATGAAGGGTGTTGTACGTTTCAGTCGATCGGGAAAATTAGCGCCTCGATATATTGGGCCATTTCCTATCACCGAACGTATTGGTTCCATGGCTTATCGCCTTTTATTACCCGCTCAGTTTTCTGCTATTCATGACGTGTTTCATGTTTCTCAATTGCGGAAATGTCTTCGAGATTTCGATCCTATTCTTGAGCCCGGTGTTGTGGAAGAAATTGAAGTTTCACCTAATTTAACTTATGAGCAACATCCTATTCGCATTATTGCTTCAGAGGTCAAGCGCCTTCGAAATAAAGATGTTCCGCTTGTTAAAGTCCAATGGTCCTCCAATCCTAAGGATTGCTCTTGGGAATCTAGAGAGTTCATCGAGCGAACACATCCAGACTTACTTTCTCGTGCTCCATGAGGTGACTTTCATATTTCAAATTTCTTTTGTGTTGATATGCTTTCATGGTTGTTACCTTATATTTTCTTCTTAAATATTGCGAGGACGCAATTTCTTTAAGGAGAGGAGTCTGTAATAACTCGCATATTTTACGATTGAATATTTAAATATTTTGTTTAAATATTTCATCTTTAGTTGGATTATATCCGAAAAGTTACTTTTTGCATATGGTTGAATTAGGACTCGGGACCACTTCCATTGAGTTCAAAACGCCATTTGCGATCTTTTTAAGTATAAACTTTGATATGTTTGGAGTTAGTGGAATCTTGCTACTTTTTCACTTTAGGCTTTAGGTTTGGTTTAGCCCATTAGCCTAAACTTATAACTCTAACTCAACCCCCTTCTCTTCATAATTTTACTTTCATTTCCTAATACTCAAGCTTCATCAAAAATGGAGGAAGGAATGGGAAATTAAAACTCCAAGCCCTAGTTCACTTGAAAATCCTACATCTAACTCCAAATTCAAAGGGAAGACATTGATTCAAGCTTCTTGGGTTGATTCTTCTATTGATTTCAAGCTTCTCTTTCACTGATTTTGTGAAAAGGTGAGATTTTTATCTCACATCTTTGTCTATAACTATCTTTGATTGTTAGGTATGAATTCCTAACACTTATTCATGTGCATTTGCCTTTGGTTTGGATTGAATTGGTGAAAATCCCAATTTTTAGTGTTTTGGGTTTAAATCTTTAAAAATCCAATCTTTTGATGTTTAAACACGTTTTTGGTGATGCACCCAGGAGCCAATACGACCGGGTAGCCTATGGGCATAATCCCCCAGCGTCCGTGCTCGATCGGTTGCAAATTGGGTGAGTTTTGCACTCCAAAACCTTTAGGTCGCTCTGCCTGCACATGCAAGATTTTCGGCCTACAGTTAGGCCGCGCCAACATAGGTCGCAACCCTTAAGTCGTTAGGTCGCACGGCCTTATTAGTCGTTAGATCGCTCGGCTTTCCCCTTTAGGTCCCTCGGTTAGGTCGCGTCCTATAGGTCGTTTGCCTTACTTTTGAGTCGGCCTTCTTCACTTTCTTAAGCCGCTCGGCATTGGTTAAGTCGCTTCGTGCTAGGTCGTTGCATGGCCTTGTTTGCACCTTAGGTCGCTAGGTCGCTCGGCCTACTTTCCTTTTACCCCTTAAGTCGTTAGGTCGCTCGGCCCATTAAGTCGCGCCTGTATTAAGTTGCAACCCCTTTAGGTCGCATCCCTATAGGTCGCGCATGTCTTAGGTCGCGCCTTGATTAAGCACCACCTAGGCCGCATGCTAGCCTCAAGCCGCTTCTACCTTAGGTCGCTGACCTTCTTAGGTCCCTGGGCCTGTGCATTGTTAGGCCGCGCCATGTTAGGTCGCGCCATGTTTTAGGTCGCGCTATGCCTTAGGTCGCGCCATGTTAGTTGCCCTGTTAAGCCGTGTGTTATTTCTTGAGCCGCTGATTTCTCATGTTGACCTATGTTAAGTCGTAGGTCGTGACTAAGTAGAAAGGGTATTTCCACTTTAATGAATTTTGGAATCGAATTTCTTTGGATTTCATTCACATCTTCATATGTGAATTTTTGTGATTTGATCGTTTCTACGATCATTTTGTGATTTGATCGTTTCTACAATCATTTTTGTGATTTGTCATTTTAAAAATATATTACCTCACTCGTACGAGAAATCTAATTAAACGGCTTAGTAAAACAAATGGTATGAAACGCTTACATTTACTTTGCCGGTTAACTCTTGGACTTGTTCGATTGAATCTCTTGTGACCATTTTCTAGTGGAGATCTACAATTTGTTCGTAAATATTTAAGTTGTGCTAGTGGTTATGGGACATGATGCTAAGCTTTTATATTTACTAGCTTATTGTAATTGACACTTCTTGATGATCGATGATGATCATTTTTGTGATTATGGCTAGCGATGTGCTATGTTTCTTTGTCCACGTAGGGGACAATACCTCGTCTTAATGAGTTTCGTCTCATTCCTTTTATAGGTTAACGACCTATGTATTATTTGAAGTTTCGACTCAACTTTTGTGGGCTAGCGACCCATGTTCTTTTATGGAGCTCGGTCCATCGGCCGTACCGTTGTACTACGTCGTTGTTCCGAACTATTCGAGTTTCTGGTTCCTCGAGCGCACCGTTGTACTACGTCGTTGCACCGGCTCTATGGTTAGCGACCATGGAAAAGCATCCCGTTTGTGATACACGTGTTGGTGAGCTTTCATGCTCCCGTTTTGTGATAGGACTCCCCTTTATGTGATTTCTGGATTTCCATTGATGATTTCTAGAATTTGTGTTTCACCAATTTTCGTGATTTACATTGATAAGTTTTATCAATATTTGTGCATTGGTGAATTTTGTGTGGCATTGACCTTTGTGATTGGCATTGATATTATTGTCAATACTTATGGTTTTGGTGAATAATAATATAGTGTATGACATTCCTTTTGATCTTTGAGAAGATTCTTGTGATATTGATTAATCTCTTGTTGATTTTCAATTACTTATTTATCACAGCTTGGCATTGTGATTATTATACGTTTAGACATATCTCTTGTTCTATATCATTTATCTGATATTTATGGCTAGACTGATCCATTTATTATTTTCTTATTAAATAATACTCGGGTCAGACCGAGATGTTACAAGTGCTTCTGCTTGACTTCACAGCTGGGATTATCACCCTGAATTTTGGCTAACTACTTAGATTAGTAAATTTTGTTGTATACATTTGAGATATAGACTCGTTGATGTATCCATATTCTTTTGTGAAGCACTTGTAGCTATTTTTTTGTGATATTGTGAATCTTGTTAGACCACTACTCTGATGTACACTTTCAAGTGTTATATTCATATCTTTTTCCGCCTTTGTGATATGGATATCTGTGACTGATTTATGTTATGTTTATTTCTATGTTTGTTTCCGAAGACTATATATAGCCACTGTGTAGTAGCTTTGAGTTTGTATCGATGTGTCGGACTTCTTGTACTATCTGACATATCGGTACTCGCACAAAGCAATTACACGGATGGTCGCTTCTCAACAGCCTTATTCTCCGTGCTAGTTGACGGCATTACCCCGGAGTGTCCTTGGCTAACGTGGGTATAGAGGTAGGGCGTCACAGAGTATGACAATATCCAATCTCGGTCTCTTTAACAAGCAATCGTTATTATAACACGGCGGTCATTTCAAAATTGGTTATCTTCAAAACCAAAATATCATTTCCATTTCAAAACCATATCAATACGATATCATTTCCATTTCAAATATATCCATTTCCAAAAATCATATCACTTTCAAAGTTATAACACTTTCGAAACCAAAACACTTAAAATTGTAACACTTGAAAATCATAACACTTTGAAATCATAATACTTTGGAAACCATAACTTTGAAATCATAACTTCTACCACTTAAATAGTTTAGATATTAATAATAGTACATATAATAAAATAGTTTATAAAATAAAATAGTTTATACAAAAATAGTTATAAGTTAAAATAGTTTATATTAAAAATAGTTTGTATTAAAAATGATTTATATTAAAATAGTTTGTACTATTATGAAGTAAAATATGATTTAAAAATACTTTGTATAATAAAATAGTTTCCTCAAATTTCACAATCGATTCAAATCAACTCGAATTCTAAAATTCCAATTTAATTCAATCTCAATTCTTCAACTTCAGTTCAATTCAGTTTCTCAATAAATCATTTCAAATTATATCGATTCCAAATATAGATTTGAACCACAAAATAAACCATTTCAATTTCAATATATTTCAAAGCATTATTATTGAAACATTTTCAAAACTAGATTTGATAATTTCATATATCAAAATTTAACTTCGTCATTATTTAGTTTTGAAATGTTTACATAATAAATCCAATATCATTTAAATAAAACCCCAGCTACAAATAAACTAAATATTTTCTTCAATTTATCTAAACTTGAAATATTCATTCAATTACCTTAAACAAAAATCAAGTTATAAAATCATATCCTTTAAAATCTCAATTTCAATAAGTTTTAAATCGATTTAATTAAATACAATTTCAAATAAATTCAAATTTACCTTTCCAACCTTATTATAAAAATCATTATAAATCTATCTGAAAATATAATTTCAAACTAAATTATAACCTTAAAATTTTCAAACATACAAATTTAAAAATCTAAATTTTAAACCCTTATAAAGTAACATATATACATAATACCTTAAAATCAATATTCATTAAAACCAAATTATTCATTTCATAACCTTGGAAATCATTTTTAAATATATATATATACACACATATATATAGACCAACGGTGGCTGTACATAATTTTTTATCCTATCATCAAGTGATACCGATATTTATCATTTCAATCCGCAATTTAAATATATACGAGTATATATCATTTCAACCCGCAATCCCAAATTCAATTGAAATGAAAATCGCTTGTGTTTATCATTTCAACCCATAATGATTTTCTCCTATTCTACAGATCGTTCGAGTGTGTATCAGTTCAACCCGTAGTGAATTTTATATTGATAGGGAACTTGCAGAGTGAGAACATATATGATAAAATATAACATAACAATATACATATATCATCATTGATTAAATAAAATATAAACAATAGGATATGGTATCATATCCCATGGGTGAACAGTTACAGATAATAGCGTATATATAGTAATGTAGATAACTAACGACAACATATTTCAATCGTCGTTTCAGTTGAAATCAAATCTAATAAATAGAAGAACGTTAATATTGAGTGATTGCTCACCTTTCGAGGTTAGAGATGAACGAGAATGAGACGAGTTACGAATCCAAGCATGAATTCCAAAGGAAAACACAATGGACACGAGTTCGACGGACAAAGCCGATAGATAGGAATTGACGATATCAAATCAGTTTTGATTTAAGATTAAAATATATAACATTATTATTATATCATATATATATATATATATTCCCAATAAATTTGAATTAGACAAATACTAAAATATTATAAAATTTCAAAACCATTTTTCCTTAAAAGCCATGTATAAAAAAATCAATGATATATATTATACTTAAGACCATATGAGATTTAAGATAAAAAAATAATATTTATGACTTATATAAATTCATATTTATAAAATAAACAGATTTATAGTTCATATTTATATACTTACAACAACAACTTGCCTTATTATAAATTTTATACAATAACATAGATCAAATATAAACTAAACTGTTATATATATATACACACACTTACAGTCCTTTGATTCTATATACATAAAGAAAACAGACTTTTATAATATATATTTATAACACGTCAAAGTATATGTATTACTATAGACTTATAAAAATATTGTAACCAATATATATAGTACTATGACCTACTATAATACATATTTTTAATATTTTAATATCAGTAGTCCTTAAAATCAACATTCTTTAATGTATATAAATAAACTGTGCAAACAATAACCTTTATATACTCCACTTCCAAATAAATAACCAATACAAACACTCCGCAAATGGAACGCTAATATATGAAATGTATACACATTATATTCCATAACTCTATATATATATATATATATATATATATATATATAATTTGAAAGCATAACGAATAATATAGTTATGAAACCTTTATAGATACATAAGCTAACTGACTATATATATAGCTGCTATATTAATTAAATACGTAAACTTTTAACTTGTACACTAAACCCAGAATGGAAATGCAGACATACTATATTCACATATATACTTTCATAAACAACTAATATAACCATATTATTATCTACACTTTAAACAATCAAAAAAAAATTTGTATAAAATATCATACACCCAACAGGTAAAATATATATACATCATATATAATATTACAACATGTTCAGGCAAAGTATATTTCTTCAAATATTGAAACAGGCTTCAGCAACATTACATACAGATTATAATATCACATGCATTTTGAACATAATATACCGTTAAAAGCTAATATATAAAAAATTATATCTAATATATATATATATATGATAAAATATGTACAGGTAAAACTATATATAGTATTACAGACAGCAGATTTCCAAACCTGCATTACTAACTATATATATATATGCATATATAAAATTAAACTAATATTTACCAAACAAATATATTAGCTTTCAAAAATTTCATATAATTTATGCCGACCAATATATTACAATATATTCTCATATACTTAGATTATATACAATCTTTATATAAAATATACATGTCATATACACCGCAACTAATATAAACTTTAAATATATATAAACTCATACTGCATTTTATATATCTATGTAATATAAAAGAAATGCTTATATAACCTTTATGTATATACAAAACTAAAGAGATTTTGTTTACCTTTATATAAAATATAAAGGAGAGTTGAAGAGACTTCACGAGCAGAGGCTACAAAAGGTGAGGAAGTGGAAGACGAGGTTGTTGAGAGGCTTCGGCTGTGGGTACTCGCATGAGGCGATGGGAAGAATGGAGATGATGTGAGAAAATGGGGTGGCCGAGCAAGTATATGGTGGAGAAGGTTGATATGCTGGTGATTGAGGATAAGCGACATGATTTCACAAGCAAAAAAATGAACAGCAGGTTTGTTTTAAAAAGGAAAAAGGAAAATGAACTGTTCAAAATTTCTTATGAATATAAAACGTTTTATATTTCTAAATGGCAGAAATAAAGGAAGAGAGCCGAAAATGGGATAGGGAATGGCCACAACTGTACACTGATTCAACAAAAGTTATTAAAGCAAATTATTATATTGCTTGAGCTCAAGGTTCAAATTTGAAAAGGCACGGGAAGTAATGGTCGAAATTTGTGATACCGATACAACGCACCGTTTTATCATTGCCATCGCATATCGGACATCAAAACATAGGAATGAATATACCACAGAGATCAGCACGACGAGATGATCAAAACGGTATACAGATATTTATGGTACAATCATCGAATCAAAAGTCGATATTCGGTACCAAAAATGCTGCTATTTTGTCAAAAATAAGATAAACGAAGATAGAGAGTTCACAATTTAAAGAAACGAATTATGACGTCTCACTCAGAAGATGATTTACAAATTTATTAGTAAAAATATTCAGGTTTGGAAAATATTTTATTATCATAAAAAATTTACTGATTTAAATTGAAATAGAATTACATAATAAAATAAATTTCCATATTAAATGATGAAACTTCACCAGTTGCTATGTTTAAATAGACATATTACAAATATTAAATTTTTATTCCTAATTCAATCATTTAAAATTTCAAAAAAATTACATTATTAAAACAAATAAAATTTATTAAAAATTTACGGGTCATTAAACTATCCCCCACTCTAAACTTTTCGTCCCCGAAAAGGAAGGAGGTTGGAGAATATGAACAGCTAGGAGGAAAATAGATTGAAATGCAAAATACAGCAATTCATTTAAAACCATATAAACTACATTTATTTTAAAATTGGTTTATATTCGATTAATTGATTTCAATTCATTTTATTTAATCAATCAAGTTTAATATGTTCACATTTGATTGGTTTCATTTCCCTATATTTTCCAATTGACTTGTTTCAAATTCATTAATCATTTATTGCAAAAATTTCACAACAAAATTTGTTTTGTCTTACTCGTTTATTAAATCTATTTGATCAACTATAGTTAATTCTACCGCAAGTTTTAACTTCAACTATTTAAAATCATACATGTGTAGTTAATGCCCCGCTATAACCCCACTATATCTTATAGCGGATTTCAACCGCTACGATTTTTTCATGTAGCCCCAAAATATAGCCTTTCCGCTTTATGCCCCGCTATTTCTGCTATATCCCGTTATTCCCGCTATATTCCGCTATTTCCGCTATATCTTCTTTTATAAAATGAATTAAAAAATTGCATTTATACAGTATAAAAATTATGAAACTAATTTATTTGATTTAATTTTTAATATATTTTTAGAAATGAAAATACTCTAATATTCTAGTAAATTCAATTATGTTATATAACAGTTTTACGTTTATTTAAAGTATATTCGCATTAGTTTTTATTTAAAATTATTTATATATTAATTATAATTCAATTGAATGATAATTTTCATTTAATTACCATTTATATATATTTGTAAAAACATTAAGCACGAGTTTTATATGCTATTTTAGAGCCATCCGCTATATCCTGCTATATCCTCGTTGTATCCCCACTATGACTTTTTGCACCTCCACCGCTTTGAATCTACCGAGCGCATTAACTGCACAGAATCATACAGATTTCAATTTAAATAGATTAACATTCAACAATTTGGTTTAATCCGTTTTATTAAATCAATAACTATTTATTATATCCATATTTTATAGATTCAATTTAATGTATTTCAACCAATAGCGTTGACTTTAATTTATTAGCATTTGTTACAAAAATTCCTTTTCAAAACAAAATTTATTTGATTTAACTCGTTTATTTACCCATTTATTATATCCCTTTGACCCCAGTTAAGTTGATTTCCCTTAAAAAATTCCTTTTATTATCCAATTTATTATCAGTAAATTCCCTTAATAAAAAATCATTTTTGATATCCTATTACTTATACCATAGTGTATGTTATCCAATTTCATTCCAATTGCATTTAAACTTTCTAGGTAAGTTATATTAATGTAACTGAGTGTAATTAAACACTATTTAAATTTTCTTTTATTTACAACATTTATTTTAAACCAGATTTTAGTTTGAACCTAAAATTTACCTAAGTTTTCTTCTTGTGCAACCCCTTTATTATACCCTAACATTTTGACTTTTTGAATATTTTAGGCAAGTTATATATATATTAGAATATAATTTAGTGTTATACAAATAAGTTTGTTCAAATTCATTATTTCAAGTTGGTTTAATTCCATTTATCATTTCAGATATTCCATTTATTCAAACATTTCACTTTATTTCAATAATTGAAACCATTTCTTATTATGAAACTTAAGATTCAAATTTTTGTTTCACTTTAACTATTTTGGAATAAATATATACATATAGTATTTTATAAATAAATTTATACACAAGAAATTTTAAATCAAATCCATTTTTTTTCCAGAACAAAAGTGTAGCAAAGCTACTAAGGAGCCTCTCCACTTTGAGACTCGAAGATGAATATCGATGATGCGACCATCATCATCGAAATTATTTTCCAACGACAAAAGAAGAGCTGATTTAATTTGAAATTATTCTTTTGAAACAATTTCTATTCGAAAATACTTTTAAATAATAATACCTTTCAAAACTTTAAAAACCAAAATGTTGAAAATTCCGAAAATTTAAATTCTCAAATTCTAAGTTTAAATTCATTTCAATTCAAAATTAAAATTTTAAACCATGTTTTATAATTTCAACTTCTTGTAACATACAACGATAGTTAATGGTTGACAAATAATAAATGATAATCCAGTATTATCATTTCCAATGATCAAATTTTATTAACTGTCCAATTTTAGAAAATTATACTTTTATATACACACACACACACACACACACATAAAATATAATTATACATGAAATTATTTCATTTACAAATTTCGAAAACAATATTGTGTCAGCTTGCTCTGTTCAAGTGTTTTGGAATTGCTATCGATAGCGTTAGCTTGACGAATCGATTGAAACCCAAAATTGAAACTTAACATCTCAAACAACACAATATATAAAACATTTTACTAGTAATTACAAATACACTTCCTCACTCGATGCTTCCAGAATGGATTTCAAAATAAGGGTATAGATTCAAATTTTAAAGAGATCTTGATCAAAGAAAATTCTAACCAGAAGATAGGCTCGAAAGGGAGATAAGATAATTAAATTGTAAAATAGGAAGATGGATATACTAATGCCAATCACGACAAACTTAACCGGGTCAAGCGTGACTTTAAGAATAAGATCGATCATAAAAGAGTAGCAAGAGATAGTAGCATCGTAAACCGAGGATGCAGAATTCTCCGGTGAATCAATGCCTGTTATAAAGGAGTTTCACCCCTATACAAATCATACAGTGGAGCTATGGGATGCTCCAAAATCAAGAGAACACAAATAGAGAGAGACAAGAACGGATTTTAGATCAAAGGTAGGGTTCCAAAGTTTGAAAGAAATCCGAATCAAAGAGGAGTAGTTTTAAGCTCAAACGAAGGTGATTCTGTAATTTAATTTACACTATATGCTTAGTTTTGCCTAAACCAGAGCTTTGATACCACATGTAACGACCCGGTATTTCGTGCCATTCGCATCCACACATGTCGGACTTGAATTGCTCAAAATATCATATTGTTAATTTATATTTGGCAAAACTCAGCATATTCAGTAAATAAATCAATCACAGAATCACAGACAAAAAGTATTACAATAACAAGCAGTGGAAACAAATGAATAGTAGTTCATGAAGCTATTATATATATAACAGAGTTAAAATAAGATACAACAGAAGTCTCGAATAGCATAGTCAAATAACATAATTTGAATACATCACTGGAATCCACTAAATGACTAAAAGCTGAATCGATAGTTGGATCTCCATGCGAAGCTCCAAACTCCAAAGGTGAGCCTCAAATGCTGTATCATTCAGTCTGACCCGAGCGTAAAGCAAAACACAAAACACTCGAATCAGGATTAACATTCTTATATTAATAAATACAAGTAACTTAAAGGATGTTTGGGATAATCATCCTCTAAGGATCCGTGGAACTATCAGCTATGTAGTAATATACGCTATTATAATATGTCGATAATAAAGTAAAAGTATTAAAATAGCGTTAAGGCGTTACCCATATCCCCCTTAACACATTTTATATATTCCCGTAGTCTATACAATGTCGTACGCTCCTACGTGAAATGGAGGTTTACTCAGAGGACATCACATAGGTACAATACAAAACAAACTCCTAGAAGGCGCGATAAAGCATGCGACAAGGCACACGAGGCAATGCCAGAGTAGATATACCGTTTGAGTATCAGGACTAGTGGCAACGCATAACAGCTACTACCGCCCATCTCATGACACACTCCCAAATCAAAGGGTGCACCCAATCAATCACAAAAGCAATAGAATAGTATCGAAGAAATGTGCCCGATCGGAGGAATGACCTCACTTGGCCAAACATGGCTCCTGTTTTAGCCGCATCAAGCTGATTCACGGGAGTCAGGGCTACGTACATATAGAACCATCGCCAAACCATCCTTCTTCATTATGGAATCTCCAACATGTACACAGTTGTTAAAGTGGTTTTCGGTGTTGGCAGAGAGCATGACAATATCTAATCTCGGTCTCTTTAACAGCCAATCATTATTATAACACCGCGGTCATTTCAAAATAGGTTATACTTCAAAACCAAAATATCAATTCCATTTCAAAATCATATCAATACGATATCATTTCCATTTCGAATATATCCATTTTCAAAAATCATATCACTTTCAAAGTTGTAACACTTCGAAACCAAAATACTTGAAATTATAACACTTTAGAAATCATAACACTTTGAAATCATAATACTTTGGAAACCATAACTTTGAAATCATAACTTCCACCACTTAAATAGTTTAGATATTAATAATAGTACATATAATAAAAAAGTTAATAAAATAAAATAGTTTATATAAGAATAGTAATAAGTTAAAATAGTTTATATTAAAAATGATTTATATTAAAATAGTTTATACTAAAATAATTTATAAAGTAAAATATGATTTAAAAATACTTTATATAATAAAATAGTTTCCTCAAATTTCACAATCGATTCAAATCAACTCGAATTCCAAAATTCCAATTTAATTCAATCTCAATTCTTCAACTTCAATTCAATTCAGTTTTTCAATAAATCATTTCAAATTATATCGATTTCAAATACAGATTTGAACCAAAAAATAAACCATTTGAATTTCAATATATTTCAAAGCTTTATTATCGAAACATTTTCAAAACTAGATTTGATAATTTCATATTTCAAAATTTAACTTCGATATTATTTAGTTTTGAAATATTTACTTAATAAATCCAATATCATTTAAATAAAATCCCAACTACAAATAAACTAAATATTTTATTAAGTTTATCTAAACTTGAAATATTCATTCAATTACCTTAAACAAAAATCAAGTTATAAAATCATATCCTTTAAAATCTCAATTTCAATAAGTTTCAAATCGATTTAATTAAATAAAATTCTTAATTAAATATAATTTCAAATAAATTCATATTTATCTTTCCAACCTTATTATAAAAATCATTATAAATCTATCTGAAAATATAATTTCAAAACTAAATTATAACCTTAAAATTTTCAAACATATAAATTTAAAAATCTAAACTTTAAACCCTTATAAAATAACATATATACATAATACCCTAAAATAAATATTCATTAAAACCAAAGTATTCATTTCATAACCTTGAAAATCATTTTTAAATATATATATACACACACCAACGGTGTCTGTACATAATTTTCTATCCTATCGTCAAGTGATACAGATATTTATTTATCATTTCAAACCGCAATTTAAATATATACGGGTATATATCATTTCAACCTGCAATCCCAAATTCAATTCAAATGAAAATCGCTTGGGTTTATCATTTCAACCCTTAACGATTTTCTCCTGTTCTACAGATCATTCGGGTGTGTATCATTTCAACTCATAGTGAAGTTTATATTAATAAGGAATTTGCGGAGTGAGAACATACATGATAAAATATAACATAACAATAGGCATATATCATCAGTGATTAAATAAAATATAAACAATAGGATATGGTGTCATATCTCACAGGTGAACAGTTACAGATAATAGCATATGTATAGCAATGTAAATAACTAACAACATCATATTTCAATTATCGTTTTAATTGAAATCAAATCTAATAAATAAAAGAACGTTAATCATGAGTGATTGCTCACCTTTCGAGGCAAGAGATGAACGATAATGAGACGAGTTACGAATCCAAGCACAAATTCCAAAGGAAAACATAATGGACACGAGTTCGACGAACAAAGCCGATAGATAGGAATTGACGAAATCAAATCAGTTTTGATATAAGATGAAAATATATAAACATTATTATTATATTATATATAATTTCCCAATAAATTTGAATTAGACACATATAAAATAGTATAAAATTTCAAAATCATTTTTCCTTGAAACCCAAGTATAAAAAAATTGATGATATAACACCATATGAGATTTAAGATAAAATAATAATATTTATGACTTATACAAATTCATATTTATAAAATAAACATATCTATAGTTCATATTTATATACTTTCAACAACAACTTACCTTATTATAAATTTTATACAATAATATAGATCAAATATAAACTAAACTGTTATATATATATACATACATACATATATATATATATATATATATATATACTTACAGTATTTTGATTCTATATGCATAAACAGAACAGACTTTCATAATATATATATTTATAACACGTCAAAGTATATGTATTGCTGTAGACTTATAAAAATACTGTAACCAATATATATAGTATTATGACCTACTGTAATACATATTTTTAATATTTTAATATCAATAGTCCTTAAAATCAACATTCTTTTTACATATATAAATAAATTATGCAAACAATAACCTTTATATACTCCACTTCCAAATAAATAACCAATACAAACACTCAGCAAATGGAACGCTAATATATGAAATGTATATACATTATATTCCATAACTTTATATATATAAATACATACATACATACATACATACATATATAATCTGAAAGCATAATAGATAATATAGTTATGAAACCTTTATAGATACATAATCTAACTGACTATATATATATCTTCTATATTAAATAAATATGTAAACTTTTAACTTGTACACTAAACCCAGAATAAAAATGCTGACATACTATATTCACATATATACTTTCATAAACAACTAATATAACCATATTATTATCTACACTTTAAACAATTAAAACAAATTTGTATAAAATATCATACACCTAACATGTAAAATATATATACATCATATAGAATATTACAACATGTTTAGGCAAAGCATATTTCTTCAAATATTGAAAGAGGTTTCAGCAACATTACATACAGATTATAATATCACATGCATTTTGAACATAATATACTGTTAAAAGCTAATATATAAAAAATTTATCACTAATATATATATATATATATATATGATAAAATACGTACAGGCAAAACTATATATAGTATTGCAGACAGCAGATTTCCAAACCTGCATTACTAACTATATATATACATATATAAAATTAAAAGTAATATTTACCAAACAAATATATTAGCTTTCGAAAATTTTATATAATTTATGTCGACCAATATATTACAATATATTACCATATACTTAGATTATATACAATCTTTATATAAAATATACAGGTTATATACGCAACAACTAATATAAACTTTAAATATATATAAACTCATACCGCAATTATATATATATATATATATATAATATAAAGAAATGCTTGTATAACCTTTACATATACACAAAACTAAAGAAATTTTGTTTACCTTTATATAAAATATAAAGGAGAGGTGAGAGGCTTCACGAGCAGAGGCTACAGAGGGTGAGGAAGTGGAATACGAGGTTGTTGAGAGGCTTCGGCTGTGGGTACTCGCGTGAGGCGATGGGAAGAATGGAGGCGATGTGATAAAATGGGGTGGCCGAGCAAGTATATGGTGGAGATGGTTGATATGCTGGTGATTGAGGATGAGCGACATGATTTCACAAGCATACAAATGAACATCAGGGTAGTTTTAAAAAGGAAAAAGGCAAATGAACGGTTCAAATTTTTTTATGAATGTAAAACGTTTTATATTTCTAAATGGCAGAAATAAAGGAAGAGAGCCGAAAATGGATAGGACATGGCCACAGCTATACACTGATTCAGCAAAAGTTATTAAAGCAATTTATTATATTGCTTGGGCTCCATGTTAAAATTTGAAAAGGCACGGGAAGTAACGGTCAAAATTTGTGGTGCCGATACGACGCACCGTTTTATCGTTTTCGTCGCATATCAAACATCAAAACACAGAAATGAATATAGCGCAGAGATCAGCACGATGAGATGATCAAAATGGTATATAGATATTTGTGGTATGATCATCGAATCAAAAGTCGATATTCGGTACCGAAAATGCTGTTATTTTGTCGAAAATAAGATAAACGAAGGTAGAGAAGTCCAAATTTGAAGTCACGAATTATGACGTCTCACTCAGAAGATGATTTAAAAATTTATTATATAAAAATATTCAGGTTTGAAAAACATTTTATTATCATCAAAAATTAACTGATTTAAATTGAAATAGAATTACACAATAAAATAAATTTTCATATTAACTTATGAAACTTTACCAGTTGCTATGTTTAAATAGATATATTACAAATATTAAATTTCTATTCCTAATTCAATCATTTAAAATTTCACAAAAATTCAGTTAATTACATAATTAAAACAAATAAAATTTATTAAAAATTTACAGGTCGTTACAGCATCTATTAGTCTATATGAACATCTTGTTCTTCCTGCTCAACTTACTATCCATGAAAAATCCTTAATGAATCCGCGGTAATAGCTAGCCAAGACCAAGAAATATCACATTTCTATGACTATTTCCATTCTCTTCTAATCAATAATAGTCTCTATCTTTGATGGACTACTACTAATTCCTTCTTCAAAACATGACTAAGAAACCTAACCTCTTGCTTCCAAAATAACATTTGGAAAACATAGCCTTCAATTTGTATTGCCTCAATACCTCCGATACGAGTCTAAGATGGATTCATTGTCCCTCTCATTTCTAGAATAAAAAAATCATCGAGGAAGACCAACATAGATATATCCAACTGATCACTAAAGGGTTGGTTCATAAGTTCAACAAAGAATGTGGGAGCCTTGGTTAGTCCAAAAGACATGACTAACCACTCATATGAACCATAATTAGTTCTAAAAATGGTCAAAGGAACAATTATCTTAGCTACCCTCAGTTAATGGAATCTTGTTGCCAAATCTAACTGGGAGAATACTCTAGATCCACTCTACTGGCCAAACAATTCATCTATTCTAGACAATGGATAGCAATTCTTATCGTCTACTTATTCAAGTTCCTATAGCGATACACATTCGAAGTGATCTAGTTGACATCCTTACAAATACTGCAGATGCTTCCCTTGGTGAACTACTTGGTTTAACGAAACTTTTATGATCAAGTTCCACTAGCCGCTTCTTTGATTCTTCCATCTCCTTGGATGGCATTCTGATAGGTAGCGTACTAAAAGGTTGTGCCCCGGACATTAAGTCTATTCGAAATTCAGTTGCTCTTCTACGCAGTAATCTCATTATCGGTTCAGAAACATCTACAAATTCCCAATCACCAGTACTCTACAAATCTCATCCTCTTGGTCTTACATTTCACATAACATCAATCCCGACTTCCCCTTTATTACATCTAACACCTACCATGATCTTTTCTCCACCTCTAAGATTTCATAAAGCGATAATTCTATCGGCACTCCTAGCATCATTACATACTTACCAATGCATGCCTAAAATATCCTATACCCAATGAAGTCAAACACATATGGGCTACAAATAAACAAATGTCCACATAAACCAAACTCAAGGTTAGTGCAACTTAATCCAAAAGTGGCATACTCACCGCTCTGATTAACCACACACAAATATTATTAAGTATGTAGTATCTAATTTTAACTATCAACTAATTCTTTCCAAATGACAGAGTGTATGTCACCAGTATCAAACAAAACTTTAACTGATATATTAGGAATCGAATTTATACCCTCCATGGCAACACCCTTTCCTTTCCCCTAGACAGTCGGTCCAGACGAAGATCTCTCCAAAGCATATACATTTGCCTACTTCATTTATGGGCAACCCCACTTCTTATGGCCAGGCTTATAGATAAATAACTTAGCCTTGTCCTTATTGTTTGATTAGGTACACTTAGTAGAGTAGTGTCCCTTCTGTCCATAATTGAAACATCTAATATTAGCACATTCAACTTTTGAGCTCCTCATCCTAAGGTTTTCCTCCCTTTTGATTCTTGTTGCCTTTATAATACAGGTTGAATCTCTTCTTCTATCCACTCTTAGGTCTAACATCGACTGTTTCTTCTCTAAAATTAAGCAATCATACCGTCTCGCCATTCCAAAACCATTTCAAATGGAGATAACATGTATGCCATCACCCTGTGTTTCAACACCTTCCTTGACACTTCTATAAATTTCCATTCTTCTTGAGAAGAGTATTAATATGCGTCAATATTTTGACAGAGCGTTTAAACGCTGAATATATTGTAAAGTAGTCATTTCTCCAAATTTTAGTTTTAAGAACTTCATACATAAAGCATTTTCTGCGATTTAAGGATAAATTGAGCCTCAATTTGCTTCTTAAACTGCTCCGAGGTTATCTCTTCCTCTGGTACTTCAACAATCAAAGTCTCCCACCAGTCTAAATTATCCTCCTAAAGCCGACAAGAAGCCAATCTCCTCTTTGAGCATTATCATATCCTAAGTCTTCAAAAATGCTCCCGCACACCTTCAACAAGTTTCGAACCCTTAAAGCAAACTCCTTTGCCATAAACATCTTTCCTCCACTATTCTTATAATCATATGTCATCATACAAAAGTCCATTCCTTTAGCTATTTATCTAGGCCCAACAACTTCAACTAACTGTTGCTTTATCATTTCTATCATAACCCAGTGGAAAAGAGTATGGATATCCATTCCTTCGGTAAATAAGGCATACATTAGGGTAGCGACTTCATTATAAATTTTTGGGGCTACATTCCCTCATCGACCATTACTTGTGCACTAGTGGTTCCTCTACTAGCATTTTCTCTTGCACCTCCTAATGTCAAATGTCCACTTCAAAATACATTCTTGCTTTCCATATAAGCAAGTTTTTATAAGAAACAGAAGTAAAGAGAGTGAGAGCAATAGTTAAGCGATAAATATATCGACATATATATCTATATCAAAATACAATTGTGTGTATAGTATATACTCTCCCCAAGGTGTAAATTTTCCAATTATCTAATTTATACTTAATTCTATTTTACTTAAGTATTCCCTAACCTAAGCTCTGATATCAAGTCGCACATCCCTTACTTTAAAACATATAAGAGAACGTTGATGATGCTGTAGTCATCACCAGAATTATTTTCAAACGATAAAATAAGATTATTGTATTTTTTAAAGTATTAAGTGAATAGAGTAGTTAAATAAATTTCATTACACATAATTTTCATTACACCGTTCATAATCCTAAGACATACCCGTGTAGCAGTAAAATAAAATAACGTAATTAATAGCGTTGACACTAACATATGAAGATACCGATACCAATACTTAACCAGTTTACAATAGCGGAATACATAATAACTTTTATTGACTATAAACCTCCTTCTTTGTCTTTCTAAAGGAACCTATCTAAGTCCATAGACTTGGGATACTCGTATAATTATCCATGAATTTATTAGAATTAATAGGTAAAACTTAAAGCCAGGTATGAGAAAAAATTTACATTAAACATACATAGTGAGACCATGCCACTGAAGCACGGAACATGTTTTCTCCTCATTTATACATCATGGCAATTACGTCATATCATGTGAACAATCATTATAGCATGAGCATTCACAAGGAATTATTTCAGTTGTATACGTACCATATACTTACTATTCAATTATATATCATGTCATAGCTATGTCCATCCATTTCAATTAAAGTATACCATGCACTTATCATCAAGTTGTTATGTACTACATCATACTATCACAATCACATTCAAAATCATCACCTACCCTCTTATTTTGGTATCGATCATAAAGTTATCATTAACTTATTTTAGTGATTACCATCCTAGGCATGTCTATCACTAATTTATCTTTTTCTCGAACAATATCACCGATGAAATGGCTACTCATTCCACCAAGGGTGCCATCCTAACTCTTATAGGAGGTTGAATGTAAGCACCCTAAATATATTTTGTTGGAACTGAGTCGGCTTGCAATGGAGTTGTAGGGTAAATTTCAAAAAAATTCCTTTTGGATTCTTATTAGGCGTATGTAGTCTAAATGTAAATTAGACCAAACCTATTATATTTTTGAATAAAATCATATTTTATTTAATTTGGTAAAAAAGGAAATTTAAATTTATATGTAATATGATAAATGTATCAAATATATTTATGCGTTCTAATGGTAAAAGCAACACATAAGAAGTACATTATATATATATAATATATATATATATATATATAATATATATATATATATATATATTATATAAACATTTAGAAATTTGGAGATAGAAACCTTTTGTTTCTTTCTCTTAACACAAATAATTAAACAAGAGAAAATGAGGCCATAAAGGTAGAGAGAGAAACATTTCATCTCTCTCTTTAATTAAATTAACTGACATATTAAATGATATTTACTACAAAATTCACATATGCCTTTTTTGTCCAAATTTTATTTTGAAACTAGTAAGTAATATATATACATATATATATATAAGTTCAACTTACACTTATACATAATATATTAAAAGGTGTTTTAGTAACAGAAAATAGTTAATTTATATTTACAAAACAACAATTAATGAATAAAGGTAGACATTTATAAAGAAGGAAAGGTGGAGGTCCTCCTTCATTTACTAATTCAATCATCGTCATTTCAAATCAGTAATTAAACTCTTGAACATATATGCATATAAAATTAAATTTGACCACTTTTATATTTTAAAATCTAGAATTAACAAACATAAATCAAGTTTTAACTTAGAAATAATTTTGAAGTTAAAATGGTGAGTTTACACAAAATTTAATTTAATAAACATTGAATTGTAACGACCCAGAATTTTCAGAAATTAAAATTTGAATATTTAATTAATTTTAAATATTAATAAGTGAATTTATAAGTCAAATAAATTTTTATTTGAATTTTTGGATTTAATTGGATTATTAAATCGATAATTTAATATGTTAAATTATGGAAATAATTGAAAATCGAGTTAAATATGATTAGAAATAATTTGGAAAATTTTATTTAATCATACTGGAGTTATAGAAATATTTTAGAACTTTTAAAATCGAATTAAAAGTTAATCTGTGAAAATTGAATATTTTAATATTTAATAATCGACTGTAAAATAGTCAATTTTTGAACAGTCTCAGAATTGAACGAAACCAGTTCCATTTGATCCGTAATAGTTAGTTATTACCGGATTTCAATTTTCGTGTCAATCGGAGCTATCGTTTGATCGTGGCAGCTCGAAACGCATCGATTTATTTTTAATTTAAATTTGGCGAGTCAAAATAGCCATTTTTCAAAAAGTCTCGGATTTCGACGAAACCAGTTTCATCGGATCCGTAATGTGATATTATTGTAAGATTTCAAATTTCAAGTCAATTGGATTTACCGTTTGTCCGGTACAAATTAAAACGCCTAGAAATCGACTTAAATCGGTTTAATTTAAATTGAACGTTTTCAGCCATAACTCGCACATACTTCCGAATTAGCTTCCGAAACCTGTTCCATTGTGTCCGGAACGCGGGATAAACCCTAGGTACGCTGGTTACGGCGTCTAAATCGGAGTTCGGAATTCCCGGGATGAATAGTGTTTACGCTAGCTTTTTCTATAAATAGAAGTTGAATTCACAAATAAATTAAAAAAAAGGCAAAACCCTTCTTCCTTCTTGTAGCCGGCCCTAGGATTTTAATGGCCAGAAATTTGTTTCGTTCTTCCCTCTAGATCTTCCAATCCATCCCCTTTCACCAGAAACTTCCAACACAAAAGATGAAGAGCTTGAGGAGATCATCACATCCAACGGTGGAATTTCGTTGGAGTGGCTTGGATTCACGAAAATTTGGCGATGAAGCAGCGGCGTTCGAACGCGTTTATCTCGGGTTGTGTGCAACCGAGCTTGACCATGGTGGGGACGTTGATGGAGTAGGGGGTGGGCTATCGATTGGCGTTCCCTGATCGGCCTAGAGATGCTTGTTTTTGTCGCGTGCACTAGGGTTTTATGGCGGCTAGGGGGGTTTGGGTTACTGATGAATGTCGCGTGAATACATGTTGAGGAAGAAAGGCCGAACGGTCTTGATGAGGGGCAGTGGATCCAATGGCCAGGATCTGTTTAGGTTTATAAAATTTAATTTAAGTTGTAATTGTTTATATAAAAAAAAATCGAGCAAACTTCAATAATTCATATCTTTTTCGTACGAGGTCGAAAAAATGCAAACTCAGTTGCGTTGGAATCGTATGGACGAGCACTACGCGATGGAGTTGGTTTGGAGTCGTTTGGAGTTAGTGAGAATTTTGGGTAAAATTAAACGTCCGTTTAATTTTATTCGAAATAAATCGCTAAAACGGAAATTAAAACCAAGGTGAGAACTTCTCACTCAATCGAATCAGTTTCGATTTTATTTTAAATAGTTAGATTTAAAATATTTGAATGTATGTTTGAATGATGAATTGTATCTATTGATTGTTAAAATAGACATTATACGCCGTTAGTAAGCGGATGTTATTTATTATAAACATATACCGCGAATATTTCATAAACAGTGAAATTGGTATTATATATAATATCAATATATATATATTGGCATATGTATATATTGCAGTTGATTGATTTTCCGCATTTTTTGTTTAGCGGATGAGACCCTATTACGCCGTTATTAAGCGGATAATATTTAATAAGAACATGTACCGCGATAATTTCGTACTGGAGCGAAATTGGTATTGTGCTAATGTTTTTGGATGCAGGAAACAGGTTGGAGGGATCCAACTGGATTCCTCAACAGTATTTATTTTATTTCGGATATTTTGATATTTGATGGATTATCATATCGATATATGATATCGTTGTAGTCGTGATTGACTATTTGGTGTGTAGCATCATTGGACCCAGATTTTGGGATTTTAAAATGATTTTTAAAGTGATTTTGAAAATATACTATATTTTTGGAATTGATCCATTATAAATAAATAAACGTTATAATTTTTAAAGTTATAAAAATTATGGTTTTTGTGAAATATAGTTAAAAAGCTGATTTTTAGAAATACGATTAAAAGTCGATTTTTGAGAAATATGAACTAATGATTTTATAAAATAATTTAGATTGGATTTTTGAATATATGATAAAAGTTTAAATATAGGATTTATAAAATTTGATTATTTTATAAATCGAAATGATGAAATTATAAAGGAATTTAAAGACGTTTTAGAATAATAATATAAACTGATTTATATTAAGAGATTTATAAATGGATATTTATAAATTGAAATATAGACATTATAAAACGAGTTTTTATAAGTGTTTGAATGTAGTGAAAATGAATTTCATAAATGAATGAAATTTATAGAATTATAAACTGTGAAGTTATAAATGAAATTTATAAATAGTAAGATTTATAAATTTGTGAAGTTAATTGAAGAATAGATTTGGTTAAATAAATGAATCTTATAAGTTATAAGATTTATAATTATGAAGTTTAAAGAACGATTTTATAAAATAATCGTTTTATAAGTATTTAACTTATAATATAAACATTTGGTTTATAATTGAGTTATAAACTGAAATATGTTAATAAAGGAATTTATAAAAAAGAAGTTTTTATAAATAAATAGAAATGGAATTTATAAACGTTGTTTTATGAATTCGCAAACGACTTATTTTGATAAGTTAATTGTTATAACTTATAAATGGAGTTATATTCACGTTTTAGACTGTGAATAATCCTTTAAGTTAAAGAGTATAAAAAGGATGAAATTTGTTAACATAGTATATTCACGTTTTTGAATAGTGAATAACATGTTAAAGAAAATGTTTTAGAATGTGATATTTTAAACAGAATTAAAACGATCTAACGATGTTTTAAAGGTGTTGAGATTCGAAACCATAGATTTCAACATTTATTGTTGAAATAGACGTTTTCGAGAAATAAAAGGAAATGGTGGACTATAACACTGTTGTTATAGTAAATGATTTCCGAAAGGAAATGTTTTGTATAGTATTGGGATTTATATATCTATTTTAATTTCGAATCCCTATACTAGTGATTTTGGGTTGTCGTAACGATGTTTTACGTAACATTCGTTTTGGCCCAAATAAATATGTTTAAGAGAATGATTTTCTTAAAGAATGAATTATATACTTAATTCGATTTAAGTATATTGAATATTTTCCAAGGTTGAAAATAAAAAGATTTGTGAATTACTTATGAATAAATAAGTATGGAAATGTTTTCCAATAAGAAGTGAATATTAGAATTTATCTTTTTGAAGATAAATCGAAATGAATTATTGAAATCGTATATGCATAGATATTTTGGAAATATAAATTCATTATGGAATTTATATGTGAAAAGTGGAATTTGTATAAAAATAAATATTGATTTATTTTTGAAGTGTTGAAATTAAAGATCTTGTAAAGATATTTTGGAAAATAAATAATTTGGAAAATTATTTGGAATCTGGTGATGTATGCATATCCATTGATAGTTCAATAGCCGACTATCAATATTTCCCTTTGAATGGGTACTTGATGTGATTTGTTTGAAATTGAATGCACACTTATTTTTGAATAAGCGCTCACTATTCGGGTTAACCGGGAAAGGACCATGGGGTCGTATAACCCACTCCGAATATGTGATACGTCGTTGTGAATCGCATTTGAAGATCGGTGTTGAAGACCGGATATTTGCGAAAGCGATAGGATGACCTGTCGATTGTCTCTGCACTGAGTTGCAACGGTATAGAGACTCCCTAAGTGATGGGAAATCCGATCAGGATTGTGGATATCCGGATTGCAAGGACTTCTTTGTAAGTGCCTTCGGTTCTGTTCGAGCCCGGAACAGACTTGTATGGATTGTATGCCTGACATTACAAGTTGAGATATAAAGCCGATTTCTTTCAAATATATTTCTGTTGGTGGCGGAGAATTTATTCTTTGCTTAACACCCTTCTTTGAGACGTACGAGCTCAAAGGTTATATAGTTGAAGTTATCAGCGATATATTCCCAATTTGGTAATGTGACATGCTGAGTGATGCTGAAATGATCATTGTGTTGATTATTTGTGATAGGATCATTTATTTGATCGTCTATCCTTGTGATCATTGTGTTGATCATTTGTTGACCCAAAGCATGGCTTTTGTATAAAGTATGTTTTTGTGGACGTGAATTCGTCGAGCCTCACACCCCGTGAATGGTCAAAACAGGAAAGAAGCAGCAAGGTTATGAGGGGTAGCACCCTTTAGGATGTGTCTATTTCCTTCTGGAAAAGGGTAGTGTCATGGTATGGAGCCCAGATACTTACTCATGTGGAAAACACTTTGTTATGATTGTGTGAATTGATTACGAGCGCTCGGTGAAAAGGTCCCAAAGGACCGGGGGATGGCATATTCGGTCAGTTGTTACTCAGTTAGGAGTAACCCGGCCTTGTGTTGGTAGAGATCCGGTTTGGTTCTCGGGGATGTCCATCCAGAGGCATTCTCATGTGGCAATGGGAAGTTCCTTGGCCTGATCATTTGTTGGAAATCCAAAGAAACAATACGTGACTTGTACGGTTTTAGTTGTAGAACCTGCTTCCTCAGGAGGTAGCTATAGTAGGCATAATATAATGGTACCTATGCTGGCTAAGATTTATATTCTACTTTCGAAATGAATTTCTTCTACACTATGCACTAATAATAATATCAAAATTGATTTGATTTTAATGCGTATCAAGCATCTTTGACTATCATAAGGAGAAATCTTCTCCAAGTCTGCGTTTGCATTGTGTGTGTGGCAGGAGGTCTTATGGTAGTCTCATTTTTAAAAGCATTGCGAATTGATTTAAAAATATTCCTCTATTTTGATTTTAAAGTAAATAAACTGTTTTGAGTTCTCACACCAGTCTCATGACTGACTTGGAGTTTATTGTTTTCCTTCCTAAACTCTGGGTGCCCACCAATTTCCACACGGGCAGTTAAGAGTTAAGGTTTATCAGGATATTCTGGATATTCTGGAGTTGCTGGAGGCAAGCTGGATCGCATGGCGTATTACTTACATAGTATTTCTTGTTCCGCTGCACTGTTTGTTGTTGTTGTTGTTGTACACTCTGATGATATGAGGTAATGTAATGTGATGTAATGTAATAACTGATATAGTTCTTTGTTTAAAGATTATTCATTTATTATTATATGTTGTTCCGCTGCGAATTGTGAGATTCTGTTGGTGTTCTGTTATTTCTTTCTGTTCCGTTCTATTTTTAAAATTTTCTATCTTCTGTTTTTCTAATTCTCTGTTTTCAAAAAAAAAAAAAAATTCTATCTTCTCTTCTCTCTTCTTTCTTTTCTTTTCTTTTTAAAACCCATAACTATTCGGTTTTTCGGCAACGAAAATCCGCAATCGTTACATTTGGTATCAGAGCTGATGGTTAAGCGACAACCATGGTTCTGTTGGGTATAATTCATTAGAGATAGAGTCAGCAGTACTCTAGAATGAGTTTGAGTGTAATAATAGCTATGAGAGCATATTTGTTAGTGGATATAAAATTGTTTTATATTGTGATGATTGGTTTATTGAGTGGTATATGAACTTTCGTCAGCACAGCCTCGAAACTGAGCCGAAAGGGTTTCTAAACACTTGAATAGAACAATTCGACACAATATTGATTTTAAAATTGGGTAAATGAAATAATTTTGCCTTGATTATATTTTCATATATAAAGGAATAATTTTTCAGAATTATTAAAGTGTATATAAGTTGATTGTTAGGTTGTTTGAATAATCTAAATAAAAGAGTAATTGTATAAGTAAAAGAATTATAAGAATTGAGTTATAATTAAAGTGATTTACAATTGTGAAATAAACTTATATATATAAAAAGTGAAACTATATGAATATAACTTAAGATATGTTGAATGAAGTTGATTTTGGTATCAAACTAAATTAATAAGGTTAGTGATAGATGTGAACTTAAGAGTATATGAATGAAATTCAACTTTGTAATTGAATTGAATGAATGGATTGAATGTTAATCAATTGAATGTAATTTAAGTTAATATATTTATGAATATGAGTTGTAAATAATCAAATGGATTAAATAAAATAATGAATATAAGTGTTGATTTATTGAAATCAAATGTTATTAGAAGTTGAATAAATTGAATATGAATGAATATTCATCGATTATGAGTGATAGTTGGTTGATGTTTGCATTTGTTGTTTTACTGCATTACTATGTTAGCATATATAGATATTATGATGTTATATGTTGTACATGGAGATTATTGTCTATATGCATGATTCTCATGTTGTTTGTTGAGTGTTTAGTAGGTGCGGATCGCGTTTGCTTCGCATTTGGAGTTCGCTTTAGCGCTATATTAGCCGTATATGCTTGCTAATAAAATATAAGGTACATATCTCGGATTAAATATCGTACTTTTACACTTTTTTCCCTGCGGGATGCCTCATTACTTGATGAGATGTATATTTGTGATATATATACTGTCATTTTTTTTTTCGGATCGAGCCGCGCAAAGGAGACTATGGCGAATTTTTCCGGAAATTTAAGGCGTTAGAAAAAATTTGAGAAAAATTGGAAAATTTTGAAAACTTTAACTTTGATGTGGAATTGAAAGTTAAACAATAGTAGTTGTTTTTGAAAGGATAACTAAGTATGATTTGAAAACTTAGTAAAGTATGGTAAGAAGTTTAATTATAAATTTTGGGAAAATTAATAGATTCTGTAATTTTCTTACTTGTAATTTCGAGGACGAAATTCTTTTAAGGGGGAAAGATTGTAACGACCCAGAATTTTCAGAAATTAAAATTTGAATATTTAATTAATTTTAAATATTAATAAGTGAATTTATAAGTCAAATAAATTTTTATTTGAATTTTTGGATTTAATTGGATTATTAAATCGATAATTTAATATGTTAAATTATGGAAATAATTGAAAATCGAGTTAAATATGATTAGAAATAATTTGGAAAATTTTATTTAATCATACTGGAGTTATAGAAATATTTTAGAACTTTTAAAATCGAATTAAAAGTTAATCTGTGAAAATTGAATATTTTAATATTTAATAATCGACTGTAAAATAGTCAATTTTTGAACAGTCTCAGAATTGAACGAAACCAGTTCCATTGGATCCGTAATAGTTAGTTATTACCGGATTTCAATTTTCGTGTCAATCGGAGCTATCGTTTGATCGTGGCAGCTCGAAACGCATCGATTTATTTTTAATTTAAATTTGGCGAGTCAAAATAGCCATTTTTCAAAAAGTCTCGGATTTCGACGAAACTAGTTTCATCGGATCCGTAATGTGATATTATTGTAAGATTTCAAATTTCAAGTCAATTGGATTTACCGTTTGTCCGGTACAAATTAAAACGCCTAGAAATCGACTTAAATCGGTTTAATTTAAATTGAACGTTTTCAGCCATAACTCGCACATACTTCCGAATTAGCTTCCGAAACCTGTTCCATTGTGTCCGGAACGTGGGATAAACCCTAGGTATGCTGGTTACGGTGCCTAAATCGGAGTTCGGAATTCCCGGGATGAATAGTGTTTACGCTAGCTTTTTCTATAAATAGAAGTTGAATTCACAAATAAATTAAAAAAAAGGCAAAACCCTTCTTCCTTCTTGTAGCCGGCCCTAGGATTTTAATGGCCAGAAATTTGTTTCGTTCTTCCCTCTAGATCTTCCAATCCATCCCCTTTCACCAGAAACTTCCAACACAAAAGATGAAGAGCTTGAGGAGATCATCACATCCAACGGTGGAATTTCGTTGGAGTGGCTTGGATTCACGAAAATTTGGCGATGAAGCAGCGGCGTTCGAACGCGTTTATCTCGGGTTGTGTGCAACCGAGCTTGACCATGGTGGGGATGTTGATGGAGTAGGGGGTGGGCTATCGATTGGCGTTCCCTGATCGGCCTAGAGATGCTTGTTTTTGTCGCGTGCACTAGGGTTTTATGGCGGCTAGGTGGGTTTGGGTTACTGATGAATGTCGCGTGAATACATGTTGAGGAAGAAAGGCCGAACGGTCTTGATGAGGGGCAGTGGATCCAATGGCCAGGATCTGTTTAGGTTTATAAAATTTAATTTAAGTTGTAATTGTTTATATAAAAAAAAATCGAGCAAACTTCAATAATTCATATCTTTTTCGTACGAGGTCGAAAAAATGCAAACTCAGTTGCGTTGGAATCGTATGGACGAGCACTACGCGATGGAGTTGGTTTGGAGTCGTTTGGAGTTAGTGAGAATTTTGGGTAAAATTAAACGTCCGTTTAATTTTATTCGAAATAAATCGCTAAAACGGAAATTAAAACCAAGGTGAGAACTTCTCACTCAATCGAATCAGTTTCGATTTTATTTTAAATAGTTAGATTTAAAATATTTGAATGTATGTTTGAATGATGAATTGTATCTATTGATTGTTAAAATAGACATTATACGCCGTTAGTAAGCGGATGTTATTTATTATAAACATATACCGCGAATATTTCATAAACAGTGAAATTGGTATTATATATAATATCAATATATATATATATTGGCATATGTATATATTGCAGTTGATTGATTTCCCGCATTTTTTGTTTAGCGGATGAGACCCTATTACGCCGTTATTAAGCGGATAATATTTAATAAGAACATGTACCGCGATAATTTCGTACTGGAGCGAAATTGGTATTGTGCTAATGTTTTTGGATGCAGGAAACAGGTTGAAGGGATCCAACTGGATTTCTCAACAGTATTTATTTTATTTCAGATATTTTGATATTTGATGGATTATCATATCGATATATGATATCGTTGTAGTCGTGATTGACTATTTGGTGTGTAGCATCATTGGACCCAGATTTTGGGATTTTAAAATGATTTTTAAAGTGATTTTGAAAATATACTATATTTTTGGAATTGATCCATTATAAATAAATAAACGTTATAATTTTTAAAGTTATAAAAATTATGGTTTTTGTGAAATATAGTTAAAAAGCTGATTTTTAGAAATACGATTAAAAGTCGATTTTTGAGAAATATGAACTAATGATTTTATAAAATAATTTAGATTGGATTTTTGAATATATGATAAAAGTTTAAATATAGGATTTATAAAATTTGATTATTTTATAAATCGAAATGATGAAATTATAAAGGAATTTAAAGACGTTTTAGAATAATAATATAAACTGATTTATATTAAGAGATTTATAAATGGATATTTATAAATTGAAATATAGACATTATAAAACGAGTTTTTATAAGTGTTTGAATGTAGTGAAAATGAATTTCATAAATGAATGAAATTTATAGAATTATAAACTGTGAAGTTATAAATGAAATTTATAAATAGTAAGATTTATAAATTTGTGAAGTTAATTGAAGAATAGATTTGGTTAAATAAATGAATCTTATAAGTTATAAGATTTATAATTATGAAGTTTAAAGAACGATTTTATAAAATAATCGTTTTATAAGTATTTAACTTATAATATAAACATTTGGTTTATAATTGAGTTATAAACTGAAATATGTTAATAAAGGAATTTATAAAAAAGAAGTTTTTATAAATAAATAGAAATGGAATTTATAAACGTTGTTTTATGAATTCGCAAACGACTTATTTTGATAAGTTAATTGTTATAACTTATAAATGGAGTTATATTCACGTTTTAGACTGTGAATAATCCTTTAAGTTAAAGAGTATAAAAAGGATGAAATTTGTTAACATAGTATATTCACGTTTTTGAATAGTGAATAACATGTTAAAGAAAATGTTTTAGAATGTGATATTTTAAACAGAATTAAAACGATCTAACGATGTTTTAAAGGTGTTGAGATTCGAAACCATAGATTTCAACATTTATTGTTGAAATAGACGTTTTCGAGAAATAAAAGGAAATGGTGGACTATAACACTGTTGTTATAGTAAATGATTTCCGAAAGGAAATGTTTTGTATAGTATTGGGATTTATATATCTATTTTAATTTCGAATCCCTATACTAGTGATTTTGGGTTGTCGTAACGATGTTTTACGTAACATTCGTTTTGGCCCAAATAAATATGTTTAAGAGAATGATTTTCTTAAAGAATGAATTATATACTTAATTCGATTTAAGTATATTGAATATTTTCCAAGGTTGAAAATAAAAAGATTTGTGAATTACTTATGAATAAATAAGTATGGAAATGTTTTCCAATAAGAAGTGAATATTAGAATTTATCTTTTTGAAGATAAATCGAAATGAATTATTGAAATCGTATATGCATAGATATTTTGGAAATATAAATTCATTATGGAATTTATATGTGAAAAGTGGAATTTGTATAAAAATAAATATTGATTTATTTTTGAAGTGTTGAAATTAAAGATCTTGTAAAGATATTTTGGAAAATAAATAATTTGGAAAATTATTTGGAATCTGGTGATGTATGCATATCCATTGATAGTTCAATAGCCGACTATCAATATTTCCCTTTGAATGGGTACTTGATGTGATTTGTTTGAAATTGAATGCACACTTATTTTTGAATAAGCGCTCACTATTCGGGTTAACCGGGAAAGGACCATGGGGTCGTATAACCCACTCCGAATATGTGATACGTCGTTGTGAATCGCATTTGAAGATCGGTGTTGAAGACCGGATATTTGCGAAAGCGATAGGATGACCTGTCGATTGTCTCTGCACTGAGTTGCAACGGTATAGAGACTCCCTAAGTGATGGGAAATCCGATCAGGATTGTGGATATCCGGATTGCAAGGACTTCTTTGTAAGTGCCTTCGGTTCTGTTCGAGCCCGGAACAGACTTGTATGGATTGTATGCCTGACATTACAAGTTGAGATATAAAGCCGATTTCTTTCAAATATATTTCTGTTGGTGGCGGAGAATTTATTCTTTGCTTAACACCCTTCTTTGAGACGTACGAGCTCAAAGGTTATATAGTTGAAGTTATCAGCGATATATTCCCAATTTGGTAATGTGACATGCTGAGTGATGCTGAAATGATCATTGTGTTGATTATTTGTGATAGGATCATTTATTTGATCGTCTATCCTTGTGATCATTGTGTTGATCATTTGTTGACCCAAAGCATGGCTTTTGTATAAAGTATGTTTTTGTGGACGTGAATTCGTCGAGCCTCACACCCCGTGAATGGTCAAAACAGGAAAGAAGCAGCAAGGTTATGAGGGGTAGCACCCTTTAGGATGTGTCCATTTCCTTCTGGAAAAGGGTAGTGTCATGGTATGGAGCCCAGATACTTACTCATGTGGAAAACACTTTGTTATGATTGTGTGAATTGATTACGAGCGCTCGGTGAAAAGGTCCCAAAGGACCGGGGGATGGCATATTCGGTCAGTTGTTACTCAGTTAGGAGTAACCCGGCCTTGTGTTGGTAGAGATCCGGTTTGGTTCTCGGGGATGTCCATCCAGAGGCATTCTCATGTGGCAATGGGAAGTTCCTTGGCCTGATCATTTGTTGGAAATCCAAAGAAACAATACGTGACTTGTACGGTTTTAGTTGTAGAACCTGCTTCCTCAGGAGGTAGCTATAGTAGGCATAATATAATGGTACCTATGCTGGCTAAGATTTATATTCTACTTTCGAAATGAATTTCTTCTACACTATGCACTAATAATAATATCAAAATTGATTTGATTTTAATGCGTATCAAGCATCTTTGACTATCATAAGGAGAAATCTTCTCCAAGTCTGCGTTTGCATTGTGTGTGTGGCAGGAGGTCTTATGGTAGTCTCATTTTTAAAAGCATTGCGAATTGATTTAAAAATATTCCTCTATTTTGATTTTAAAGTAAATAAACTGTTTTGAGTTCTCACACCAGTCTCATGACTGACTTGGAGTTTATTGTTTTCCTTCCTAAACTCTGGGTGCCCACCAATTTCCACACGGGCAGTTAAGAGTTAAGGTTTATCAGGATATTCTGGATATTCTGGAGTTGCTGGAGGCAAGCTGGATCGCATGGCGTATTACTTACATAGTATTTCTTGTTCCGCTGCACTGTTTGTTGTTGTTGTTGTTGTACACTCTGATGATATGAGGTAATGTAATGTGATGTAATGTAATAACTGATATAGTTCTTTGTTTAAAGATTATTCATTTATTATTATATGTTGTTCCGCTGCGAATTGTGAGATTCTGTTGGTGTTCTGTTATTTCTTTCTGTTCCGTTCTATTTTTAAAATTTTCTATCTTCTGTTTTTCTAATTCTCTGTTTTCAAAAAAAAAAAAAAAATTCTATCTTCTCTTCTCTCTTCTTTCTTTTCTTTTCTTTTTAAAACCCATAACTATTCGGTTTTTCGGCAACGAAAATCTGCAATCGTTACATGAATTAAAACAACACACTTATATATGTAATTAATTAATTGTAAGTTATGTTAAGTTTATGATTTAGCATGTGTTAAAATTTAAAGTTAACAAATTTACATAAAACTCTGATTGTGTTTTTTAACTTTCAAACAAAAGTATACATTAATAAAAAAAATTATGTTCAAACAACAATCATATAAAACTTATATTCTATTCTCAAATGATTTCAAATAGACAGCATATGTAATTTATATGGGTTCAAACGAAATAAAATCATATAAATAGTTTCTAGAACAAGAATAAAGGGGACAACTTAGAAACATATAAATTCGTGGTAGGTTTTTAGTATAAACTATATGGACATCATGAACAACTAATTGAATGAAGTGTAATATGTCACAGCTCCAATGTAAAGAAGATGGAATGTAATCAAAAGGGAATAGCACAAAATGGATCTAAATAAAATAAATACTATAAACATATATTATTAAAGAAGATGTCACAAAAGGAGAGCTAATTAAGATTAAATAGATAAATTTATATTCAAAACTGATATGCAAGAGATCTAATCATATGAATAAGAAGATTATATGAATAAATGAAATGAAAATTTTACCTTAAGATGCAGCTAAAAGGACACAACCTTGAATGATGATGTCTCCTTAGAAATGTGAGATCCACACCCAATCCATGTAAAAGATGGATGAACCATTTGTGTTTCATTATTATTTTTGATGTTTGCATTTGATTTGGAGTTGAAAATTTTATTTTATTTTTCTTCCATGAAAGGTTAGGAAGAGAGAAAGAAAAAATGAATGAGAAAATAATTAGTTATCTATAGAAATGAATTCGAGGATATGCTTTATTAAAAGAATGAAACCTTTCTCCTTCTTTAATTAAATTTTCTCTAATTAATTCCCTTGATTATCCCTCTCTCTCCACTCCTCTCCCTTTGCATGATATGGCTGAAGTTACATGCCATTAAGTGGCATAAATTTTCCATAAATTAATACATGTAATTATTTTTATTTAAATTACATCGATATCGTATATTAATGCGCACAAATATAACTTTTATAAATGCTTTTTTTACAAACTACTCTCAAACAACAACTAAATTCAATAATAATTATTATTTCCTAAATATTAATTAATTTAATAATTTTAGAACATTTTATAAATTAGTTAAATCATGTGGTTTTCGGAGAACTCGTCATTACGGTTGTGCGACTCAAAGGTGTAAATTCAGTCAGTGGTTAATATCAAACGATTCATATATTAGTATTCACATTTCACCTTGGCTGGTGGTGTGATATTTTAGTTGAATTTATTGCTTATACATCTTTTTGTAAAATCCAATTGTACTTATTATAAGCATTATCCGATAGTGACAATTATTTACACTGATTCTCTTCGTCAAAACTATATCACTTTGGACTTATGGAATTTGGTAATGGTAAAAATCTAGTATCATCCATATTCAACTTTATAGTCAAAATGTAAAATCCTTGGTTCGATAATAACAAATATTATTAACAAAAATGCTCTGGTCATAGACTTTGACTTTGAGTTGACTTCGGTTGACCAAGATACCAACCTCATATAATTGAGAAGACAAATCCTTTCTTAAATAGTGCTTCACTTCTAATGGTTTCACTTGCCTCAACTATAGTCCATCAACGGACGTCGTTCCATCATTTAACTATAATCAAAGCGGAGCTACCACATTAAGGATCAACAATATTCTCAAGTCGAAAGAACTGTATAAATTAGTCACGTCGATATTTTCTGCTTGACCTTCGTTATATTAAACAACAGAAAACTATTAAGCAAGTCATTCCATATTGATCCAATAACTAACAGTACATAACCCTTGGTGCCTTAGTAGCCATGAGTAATACACTGCCTAACATTTGGAAAGCGTTACATACTCTAGTCTCAATAGATATATCGATATCCAATCTCGATACACCTTGATTAGGAATATTTAAAATGGTATATTTATTTTCATTGTATTAAATTCTTCATGGTTACAATACTTTGTAAGTATTATCACAAAACATACCGTTTATGGATTTCTATTAAATATATTTTTAGTTAAATTAGTTAATTAATATATAACAAATTATATCAAGTATATAGTAGAAAGAAAACACCTTTCTCAAACAAGATTGGTTATCGAGCTAGGTATATGTAACAAATTATATAATTGCCCTAGGGCATACCCTAACTCTATCAATCTTCCACTTGCACTTGGGGTCGATGATGAAATCTAATTCCAACTTCTCCAATTAGTTTTGTCAAAACCAATTAGGTTAGTCCTTAAGCGAACGGATATGCTATTATGTTTCAATTTTCAACTCCGTCAATCAAGTCTCTTCGATGCCAATAAACTACAGTTATCGTGTGGAACAAATCAGAGTATGTCTCTCGACTTTTAGTGAGCTCTAAGTGCTATTAAGAACTATTTTGTGACATTGTTATTATATAATAACGTTATAGAATTCTCAACATTTAGAATCAACTACAGATAGAATTCTCAACATTTAGAATCAACTACAGCTCAATATATATTTGTATATTTATATTTATATATTTATTTTTTTATTACGGCACTACTCAAGGCGATGTACCTAGCCTTTTTCATTGATTCGACCAACGCCTTTCATTTGGAATTTTTTGTTTCAACACATATGTACCAATACATAAAGTCATATTAATCGATAATTTTAAGAGTTAAAATCTAAAATAACTCGAGTACAATGAATACTAATCTGTTACAATAATTTTAACATTTGAAATTAACGATATTATTATCAATGTGGGTCACTATATTCCAACTGCATTGTCTTTCTCTTAAAGCACATTTGCGATCAATGGATCTTATCCCTCTGGGCACAACTATCAAAATCATATTCTAATCATGCACTTGGAATCTATTCGGATCTACACATCATACCATATCATAGAGTTAATACTCCTAATGGTTTAATTAAACAACCGATGATTATTTATTCTTAACATTGATAAGAAACTCAGTTTCTCTTTAATATACAGGATTACTCATTAGACATTCTAATGAGTTGTGTCCATTTAGGTTCGATCAATTTCATTTCATCCCTTTAATCAGTTTTATCCTTGGATCGTATCTAAATTCATTCCATACAAATAATTTTTTGAAGAATTCCTTCGCTACAAAGTTGGTATTCGTGAAACTAAAGTTGTTTCTAGATGTATTGGAACTGGCATTTATAAACATTCAATGATTTGCTTTATATAAAACTAATTTTGCATTAGTTTACAATTTATTTATGTTCACAACATAAATTAGTCATCTAATGACCATAGTTCCCAAAATTCTCTCAGAATGATTCATAAATATCCCTTACATACAATTATTGCATGCAGTTTTTTGATTTGTGCAACCTGCCAACTCCTTGGCTTAGGATGTATGAGGTTTCTTATAAACCATTATCTTGTGTGGTTTTGTAAACTATTCTTTGGATTATACTAATTTTAATGTTTATGTACTACCATTAAGAACACACCTTATAAAAATAGTTTAACTCAATTTCACTCATTATTAATCGTGCTTTGTCCAACAAAGTTCAGTTACTCCTTATCAATAAATCATTGTATTATAGTGATAAATGACTTGAGGCTGAACCTTTATTCATTTAGGTGTGTTCAGAACTCTTTTCAATATATTTAGTTGTTCAATCGAATCAAATCATTTCAATCACATGTTATAGTATTTAATTTGTTTTATATTCTAAGAGCTTATCATAGACTTATACATGCATATCATATACACATGTCCATGTCTGTAATAATTCATCGATGAATATGAAGAAGTACATGGAATCGTTTTGCTATTAATAGACTTACAATTGTGTACATCTATATTTATCAATCCATAGAGTTCATCAACTCCTATAACGCTACCATAAAATGGGTGCATCGCCCTTAATTGTTTGATATATAATTAACCAGTATCATATGATTCATAATTATATAAAAAATTATTTCTAGAAACTACAGCTTAGTCTATAATTCAAAAGTTATTGTAAACAATTTTGGTTACTTCTGTATTTTCTGTTGCATCATTTTGCTACGAAAACAAATACCCCATTGTGGTTTTGTTTCATAATGAATATTGATAATACTCACGCTGAAATACAATTATATCTATTTTTCAGTCGACACCAAAAACTATTCAATATTTCATAAATGGTGTTCAGTATGTTTTACAAAAACAATTTTCATAATTTGACGTAAATAATAAGTGTTATATAGTATGCTCCCATTATTTTCGCCATTACTACAACCGCGTACTAAATTCGAAGGTCCATTATTCACTTAATATAGATCATTTATTTCATATACTATAACTAGTTTATAGCAGAGAGTTCTTTAATTAAATATCTTAAACTGAAAGAAATAAAGCTCACAGAAAAAAAAATTGTATTGAAAAATTATAACGACCTAGAAATTTGAACGTTTTATAATTAAATATCAAAATTATTTAAATACTTAAATCATGGATTTAATGGGAATAAAATTTCGAAAGCTTATTTAAATTCTTTTTAAATAATAATGATGATGAACTTTTAATTTAGAATCAGAAGAGAGCAAACTTGTTTTAATAATAAGTCTTCTTGAATTACTTACGAAATTATCTTTCCAGGTAACTATCCTAGATTTTGATGAAAACCAGTGTCATCATGACCGAAATATTGAGTTGTTGTGCGTCGACAAGTTTTGTGGCGATCGGGTTCCCCCTAGGTCGTGTGAGCTTGCAACGTTCGACGTTTTAACTATGGGAATTTAATATATTTTTTATTTTTTATAAATACTTCTCACCTTCGACCTATTTTATCATATCTCCTCTTTCTTTCCATTTCCATTCCTATTAACCAAAAACATAGTTGTTGCCATCTTTTTCTTCCTTCCGATTGTTCCTGAAGCTAGAGATGTCGATAGAAGACAACACTTGATCTGTTTGCTTCATATTGGTGAGAGCTTCATGTTGTTGTGTGTCGATTTGGGTGCAACAGAGGTTGGGTTGCTCGACCTGAATAGTCATGAACCAGAGTTAAGGATTTTTAAAGTTGAAGGCGATGATAGGATAAGTTGTCGGTGACGTTAGGTTTCTCGAGTGTACGCAAGTTCATGGATGCGTTTATGGATGGTGTGGTGCTGATTTGGGAGAAGCAACATGAGCTTTGTCAATTATTAGAGATGGGTCACAACGAAGTAGAGTTGGCTAGAGGCGACGGCGTGTGATTAACTCATGATGGCATATTTTCTTATTTTCTAGTCAAGTTATATTTATGCATAAAAGTGTATGTAAACAAAAATTGTTTTCTCAATAAAATAAAATTTATTCTAACAATAAAAAGTTATTTTTATCAATAAAACTTTATTTTTGACAACATTACACAATTTACATTATTTAATACAAAAACACTATTGCATAATTCAAATAAAAATCAACAATTGATCATTTTCTTCTCAAACTTAACAAAATAAAGCTTTAAAACTTTATTTTCAACTATAAATATTTATTCCAACCATTAAATGTTGAAATAAACCAGTAATTGATTTGTTAACTTAAAGTTAACAAAAACCCAATGTTTATTCTCTAATTACATTATTTATTCCAAATAAACAACTTTAATAAAATTATTCATCTCAAATTTATTTGATTCTCAATATCAAAATTGTAACTATCGTTATAATTCAATATTACAGATAATCACCAATATCAGGGTTGTTGCAGAGTGGGTTGGTGGTGTTCTTGGTTGATACGATACTTAGTGATGAATCGCGACTCAGTGATATTGAATTAGGGTAAATAGGTCGGAAGTTGGACAAAAGGGTAGAGTGTTAATTGGTTAGGTCTGGCGAGTTGAGCTCAGGAAGAGAGAATGGTTGGCGAACTCCATTCGTCAAACGATTGAGCGATGCTCCGTATCACTGTATATATGTGCACGTTTCTATGGGTTGTATCAATATCATGCACGAGCAGGTTTTTTGAATGAGGAAGAAGAAGTTTTAGCGGTAAGTATCATTATTAACCAGCTAGTTAAAGTTAATTAATTAAGTTTAAACCTCAAATCTTATATAATTCGTAACTTTTGCATATGAGGTCTAATCGAGACGCCATCTTCATCATTGCACTCATATCATGATTTTCTACATTTCTATCGAGTTAGGCTTAGATGAATTTACTCACCATCAAATTTGTATATGTTGTTTATATAACGTTGTCGTGTCAAATATAAGTTAAAATTAATAATAAAACAAGTTATTACTTTTAGACCCTTATTTTTTTGTAAAACAAATAACAACATTATTATATAGTATAATCTTTCTTATTACTATCTATAACATGTATCATAGCCAGAACTTATTGGTTACATGTCTGATAGTGTGTGTGATTGAAGTGATATAGTCGCTATAAACGTACTTTGAAATGCCTGATATTTGGCAAATATTAAATTGGTTAAATTGTGATATATTATGGATATATATATATATATATATATATATATATATATATATATATATATATATATAGTTGTTCCTTATACACGGTTTGGTGTGTTTGACATAAAGGAATATGTTTGGACATTTGGAAATGAATATTGTAAATGTTAGAAACGAAAAGATCACCATGGATTCACTTTCTAATCGTAGTGTTTGGCGATTTTAAAGTTACTTTGGAAGAAACCCTAAGGATTTTTTGTATTTTTAATAAGTACTATAAGTGTATTTATTACTGAAAAAATATAAAGGTTTAAATATATTGCTGATAATTATTTATGGATTTTTAAAGTAATGGCTTAAATGATAAAATAAACTATTTATGGTTTTTAATAAATTATAAAATAAATTTTTTTAGGTAATATTTAATATAAATGTTTTAAACCACAGTATAAGTATTTTAAAAGTACATTCGTTGTATATATAGTTTTTAAAAAATTAGTTAAATATTTTATTAAAATAAATAGAAGCTTATGTAATATAATACTTTTAACACTATTTTTATTATCAAATATTTTATCGTGTAAATGAATTAGTATACATTTAAGTGTCATTTTAAAAAGGGTTTTTCAATAAATGTATAAAGTTGGAAAAAGTAACTTAAGTATTTTGTAAAAGAATAAGGGGAAGTTTTGGATTATAACACTTATGTTACAATAAATAGTTTCGCAAATTTATTAGCAAGTATATTACCTTGTTTAATAAATGTAGACATACCGGGATCTTCAAAAGAATGTTTTTAAAAAAGAATAACAAGTATGAATTAGTTTGGGTTTGTTGTGTCAATGTGTTAATAACATTCATCTTGAACCCATTTTGATTATACATATGAATGTAAATATGTCCTTGAAAAGAATGCTTAAAGATAATCATAAGTGAAATAGTTTTGTATTTGCAGTGACAATGTTTGAATAACATTTGTCTTAAGCCATTTGAAATAGATTTATACATGTAATTGAAACTGTTAAGTGTGTATTTTAAAAGGAATAACAATAATGGAATCTTTTGGAAAAAGGTAGGACGAGAACGGCTTAAAGTAAGAGGTTTTTTACCGACTTGTGAATATACTTATACAGTTGAGATAAGTACATGGAAACTTTTTGAAGCATTGAAAAGAGTATAAGTAAATAGTGACACACACACACACACACATACACTAGTATATAAAGGAAGTTTTAATAAATAAAGGTAATAAAGTAGTTTTAATTAATAATGGACTATTAATTAATAAGGAAGTTTTAATCATTTAGAAGTTTTGATTAATTAAATAAGTTTGATTGGATAAAAAAAGATTTACTAACAAAAGAGGTTTAATTGATACATGATTAATTAAATAATAGGGGATTAAAAGCCATTTATGTGACCTTATCGTGCTTTGTATGACTTGGTCGTGCTTTGTTTGTTTACTCATTTATGGAAATGGTTTAGTCGTATACTTAATACTGAAAGCCAATGAAGTAGGCTTGTCTATTTCTGGGAGTTAAGGCTAATGTTCGAGCATGGATATCTAACCTAACGGCTTCACTCTTGACCGAGGGATAGTGTGAGATGAAAAATATCGGAAACATGATAAGTATATGCGACTTGATTTTTATATGCGATCATTTTCATTATTGTTGAATATGACCAAATTCATCGATTCAGTTTTGAAGACACTAGGATCGGTAAGTGTTTTACTTATTGAAACCACTTCAAGGCTGAGATATATGTTCTATCATTTTAAAGTGGATCTATTCGAGATGATAGAATCCATGTGTGGTTTCGAGATCTGTTCGAGATGTAGGAATCCAACTGGGGATTCTTGTTTTGTTCAAGTGATGAAGACTCGTGTGAAAGATGTTGAACGTGACCTAGACATTGGAAATAGCTACAAATAGAGTAGGATGCACAACCTAGGGTTTAGTCGACCCATGGTGTATTATCAATTCCATATCTAGAGATACTTATTAATTGTTGGCCAATTGGAGCTGATGATATTTTGTTCGCTTTGTTCATGTTTATCTTCGTATGTTGGGCCGCTTGTGTTTACCTTAATGGTATATTCTATCTAGAAATATACGATGCTCGGAAGGTACTTTCTGACCCTTGTGCAGGAGATTGGATTCGGATGTACCAGAAAGTTCTCTGTGGAAAATCTATTAAGCAAACGTCCCTTATTGATTTTGATTGTACCATAAATATGCTATTGAATGTAACTAATGTAACCATTCCAAGTATTTGATAAGATTTATATTTTTTGCCCTAAACATTACCTATCATACCATCTTATGTACTTATTGGATGATGGTTCTTTGAAGGGGATACCTTTATCTCATTCCATGCGGTCTCAAAAGTACTGTTATATGCTGATCATATATTTGTATGGTTTCTCACGTTGGTTTATCAGACTGATCCATGTGGTATTTCTTATAACGCTTGGGCTCGCTCCATGAAAATTTACAGATTTAAGTATAAATGCTTTGGAGCTTATAGAAAGGAGTTGGATGTTTCACCTATCATATTATTCTTATTTTCACTGTATTACTATTGTATATATTAGCATCTATTTGGACAGTTTTTCAGGTTGATGATAGTTGTAACAATCTGCCTTTTCTTACTACTAAAAACGGCACCTAATACATCCATAATGTTCATATGCCAATCATCAAGGTATTTGAAAGACAAGCCGTTGGAGTATAAAGAAAATAAAAGACGAAAAGAAAGAAAAATGAAATCTTATAACGTAAGGAAATCATATATAATAGAACATAAGATAGTATGTATGGTCACTTTCAAAATGAAACATCAAAGTCGCAACAGGTACTAACTTCAGCCAGTGATAGTTGTAACTGACTGCCCTCACAATAATGATAAAAAAACATACATACAAACGTAATGGAAATAAAATAGATAGCTAGATAATGTCAAAGCCACTGGCTCCATACTCCTCCAAAATTCTTTCGAAGAACCCGGACTAATTGGCCACTCATACAAATTTGAGTGCCTAAGAGTTAAAGAGAAAGAAATAAAAAGTTCAGGGTCATACATGAGTTTGGTGCGAGTAAACTCCAAATAACTGAATTATTATATTTACAAAACAATTTTTTAAAATAAAGGCATCTCGTAAGACCATGCCACACATAAACTCGGATGGGTTTTTGTAATATCCCGGAATTTTTAACAATATCAATTTAATAATCCATAGTTAAAATTAAATTGATATTGATATTCTGTTAATAATTATTCAAATAAATTTAATAATCTTCTTCAGTAATTATTTAAATTGGTTATTTTATCTTTTAAAAATAATAAATTGATTTATTTTTTCAATATAAATATATGGTTTATATTTTAAATAGATTGGTATTGTTTTAATTTTAATAAGTAAAGCATATTTTCTAGTTTTAATATTTGGAGTAATTTGGAAAATTTGTTTTATTTAATATTTAAGCTTTTCAAAGTTAAATAAATGATTTTAGTTTAAATTTAATAAATGAATCATGTTTTAAAATTCTAATATATACATTATAATTTGGAATTTTGATTTTAATTAGTATTGAGTTTCTAAAACTATTTCATAAATAAATATATGATTTTAAAATTTATAAGAAAAATATTAAATGTTTTTAAATTAAATTAGATTGAGTTTTAAATTTAGAATAAATTCAACAAATGGTTTTATGACTTAATAAAATGGATATTTTATTAATGAAAATATGATTTCTTGTAAAATGATTTTAAATTTAATAATAAGAGATTTATAAAAACAATATTAATATGGTATTGTCTTTATAAATAAGTTTTGAATAGGATTTGTAATTTTTATTTCAAATTGAATTTATATTTATAACTTGATTTGGAATTATTTGATTCTGAATATAGTTTGAATTTAAGTTCAAAAGTATAAATTGTTTAATTGTTTTAATTTTTATTTGTGTAAGTTTTGTAAACATGGTTTGTTTTCATTTATAAATTTATAAACATGTTTAAATATAAACTAACATATTAGCTTAGGTTAACACACACATTAATTTATAAATTAGTACTAATTATCTTAAAGATACAAGTGTTGCATTCATTTAACATATGTTTAAAAATTAATATAACAAGTTGACATGTGTCTAACATTTGTACAAGTGTTAAATTTTGGTTTTAATTTTTCTTTTATTTCCATTAAAACTGAAAATACATTAGTTAAGCTTGCATCTTCATTCATTCATAATGCATTTCAATTTTCCTTAACAAAAGAAAATCTTCAAACTTCTAAAATCAAATTCAAGTAAACCTGCAAGTTTCAAATATGCATTTACTCAGTTTCAAATATGCATTTACTCAAATCCTTCATCTACATATTCAAATCCAAAACCTGCAAATTTCACTTCTCTTCAAAATCAAACCCATTTTACTCAAATTCAAACATCAAATCTGCATTTATTCACCAACAATCTGCATGCCACCTGAAAGAAAAAAGCACATCTGCATTTTTATAAAGCCTGCACTGTTCTTTTTTCTGCACTCTGTTTAAACCTGGAAATGGAAGCATCTGCATGTATTTAAGGGATTAGCTATAGCATCTACATCTGCATGCAAGTAATTATGGGCAGGAACATGAATATTCCACATTTCAACAAGGCTTGCAACCAAAATTTTTAAATAAGAGAGAGAGAGAGAGCATACCTACATATTCTTATTTCTGCAAATTTATAAAAAGGAAAACAGAGGGTCTGCATTAATAAGGTGAGTAACTTAAATTTTGAAATTTAAATAGGTTGCATGATAATATTAGATAAAATTTAGTAATGTTTGTGTTTATAAAAGCATGATAATTATGTTTGTGAATGCATGTTGTCTATGCTCTGCTGTGATTTTGAATTCATCTTCCTATTTAAAGGAATCCACCAAATATTGTTTAAATTTGTGTTAGTATCTGTTCTTAAAATAACTAAAAATTGTTTTCTTATTTAGATTAGAATCAAAATATTTTTAGGTGAATTGATTTACTGCCTGAAGATAATTAAACTTTAGCAAGTTAAGGATATAAGTAGTGTGGCCTCTGCATGTTAATTCAAAACAAAATTTAATGAGTTAATTTTGTATTTCAGTATCATTAAACTATGTATTAATTGAAACTTGATTTTTAAATCAAGTATTAGTATTTTTTTTAAGTGTATGAGTTAGTAGCAGTTTGTTCTTAAACCAAAATTGAATATGAGCAAAATTCTTGCAATCTGTAGTTTAAGAAAACTCAAAACTCTTCTGAGTTATAGAGTAAGGATCATAGATCCTCAGAAAAATCAGAGATGAATTTAAAATTTATTAGAGTAAGTGCAGTTTTGAATTTCTTCAGTTAACCCTAGTTTTGAATTGGGTTTGAGCATTTAGTCAGTGAGAGGTGTAGAGTTAATCGAGTGTTATGATAATTGGTGATGGTGTAGATGATGGGTGAAGGAGCTCGAGGCCGGAAGGGTGAGCGTCAGATGATCGGAGTGGCAAGAAATTGCCGTTGACAGGTTTTGATAGTAAACTTGGTTTCTGTTTTCAGGTTTTTGAATTTGGGGGTTTCAGAGCTAAAATTTGAATGCTTTGATTTTTGTTCGACCTGGTATTGTAGTTAAGGTATTGAGGGTTTTCTGGAAGTGGTTGGATCATCTATGATGATGAGAAGGGGTGGTGGTCGCCGTGCATATGCACGACGATGATTTTTTCTGATGAACTGTATTTTTGGTTGGGATGTCTCAGGGAAAAGGTTGAGGTTGCTCGAAGTAAAGCAGATTTTAACTCTAAGTAGAATTTTGGTTTCTCGGGTTGAACTGTAAAATTGCAGGTTTCAGGAAATTGTTTTTTATCTGGGTTTTAAAACTTTTTAGAATCTGTAGTTTTGTTTAAAGTAAAATTTTAGTTTAAATTCAAATGCAAGTTTGAATTTCTAATTTAAATTCAAATTCCAGTTTTAAAATAAAATAAAGTTTCATAAATTCAACTTAATTAACTATTTGTTTTGGTAAAATAGTTAAACATTTTTGTAATGAGATTTTTTAAAAATAGGAGAAAGAATTGAAGTTTTATTTAAATCTGGAAATGTAAAATTTTAATTTGAATTTCAGTTTTAAATTTTAAAGAAGGTTTAAATTGAAGTTGTAAATTAAAATGAAAATTTAAGTTATCAAAATTTTGAAATGAATTTAACTTCAAAATTTTATGATTTCATTTTAAGACAAACTTTTGTTTTGTCCTGAAATTTAAATAAGTTTTAAATTATTTAAACTTGTATTTTTTTTTAAAAATGAAAATTTAAAGGTAGTTCAAAAAGGTACTTTGTTTCAATTAAATTGTTTTAACATAATTAAGTTATGTTTTATCTTGAAAATTAAATTAAGATTAATATCTCAGAATTAATTTAGTTGATAAGGTAATTAAGATTAATTAATTAATTTGATTAATTAATTGAAATTGGAATTAATAATTGATTAATGATTAATAAATTTATAATTAAGATCATTAATTAAATTATTAATTAATGATGAATGAATATTATTAATTATGTAATTAAGTTTTAATCAAGGTTAATTTATTTGATAATTAACTTTAATTAATGAATGATTAAAGATAATTTAAAATGGTAATTAATTTAAGTTAATTACTTATGAAATAATTTGAGAATGGTTAATGAAGGTCATTAACCAGGATTATTTAACAATTAATTAATATGGTTAAATTTTTATAATTAATTAGATTAATTAATTTAATAATAATCATTTATGAATGGTATGAGTATAATTACTTGATAAAGTAATTAAGAAATTAATTACCTAATGTAATTAATTTAGTTTAATGAGATTGTTTATTTTAATTAATTAAGTTTAATTAAATTTAAACACTTGGGATTTATAAATAATTACTTTATGTAATTAATGATTTGGAAATTACTCGGTTAAGTAATTATTTAATAATTACATGATTATAATTAAGTGGAGATGTTTAAGTGTGAGGTAAATTGGTTTAATTATTTAATAATTAATCAAGGGATTAATTAAGTAATAAATTAAAGGATAATTAATTTGTTTAGTATATTAATTAAGCTAGATAATTACTAAATGTAATTAATCTGTGATGATGATTAATAATTATAAGTTAATTACTTAAGGTAATTAATAAAAGAAGATCATTAATTATTATAATTAATGATGTAATTAAAGTTTATTAATTATGATTAATTAATCAATAATAGGTAATTAAAGGTAATTAATTAAGGATTAGGGTAATTAATTATAGTTAATTAATTGAGTAATTAAGGGTTAATTACTGTTTAGTTGTGAATAATTAATTTTGTGAAATTAATTAAGAATAATTACATGAAAGTAATTAAGGATAATTAATCATGGGCGATTAATTAAGGTAATTAATAATGGATTAATAAATTGATTGTAATCAATTAAATGATTAAGTAAGCAAGATTCATATTGGTGAAGTAATTAATTTAATTTATTTTAAATTAATTATAGATGAAGTAATTAATTTAATTCATTTTAAATTAATTAGAGATTGGATATAATTAATTTAATTCATTTTAAATTAATTATATTATGGTATGAGTAAATCATTGCTTATGGATGAATGGTTGAACTTGATTGTCTTGGATGTTTTGTGATCTCAGTAATGAGGTAAATGATATTGTGTGGTATGAATGACTTGATTGTATTGTGATGATAACATAGGTTATCTATTGTGATGGTGATATATGGTATATCTATTTGATATTGATAATGTGGATTACATGTTATGTGATAATGTTGATTATTAGTTATGATTTGTGAGATATCTATCTGTGTATATATAGATACTGTGATTGAATTGTTTTAAGAACTTTAAAACAACTTGGACCTAAAAGACACGCTTTGGTTTTCGATGAGACCAGGATCGGGTTTCCATATTTGGATATCCGAAAACCACATCGATTCCAAATAACGTTAGGTCGTGAATCAAAGTGGAGCTTTGTGAAGACTCGAGGTGTAAGGACTATGAGTCAGCATAACTCTGTGGGTGATTCTGTAATGAGTTGACGGAATTAGTTCTTATAGATTCGAGATGGTGGTTTAGAGTGCAAGGGTTATTGTCGTTAACTCTGAGGGTGATTCCAAAATGAGTGTAACGAGATAATGCCTTCGGTTTCGTTCGAACCCGGAACGAACTTGTATGGATTGAATGCTTTTAGAACATCGTCAGGTGGACGATGAGCATTCTAAGTGATATGTCCTATAAAGGTAATCGTAGCCTCAAACCTCATCAACCGGGAATGGCTAAAACAGGGGAGGTGCAGCAAGGCTTCGTGGGTCGCACCCACTGGAGAGCAAGATTTACCTCTGTCTAGAAGTCCCTTTATATTCGGCTGTGTGGGTGGTTGCTAGCTACAACCACGGGGTTGTCTTGTTCGGAACTGTTCAGTAAGGAATGGGTCCGGCTTTGTGTTGCAGGGGAGCGGGCGTACTCCTCGGTACGTTGATCTAGGCCACGTACTGTGACGGGCGGTACCCCAGTAGCCCTGCCATTGTATGGAATCCAAAATCCAATAAGTGCCAACGGTTTTGATTATATTACACACTTTTGTGGCTAGTAGCCGGAATTTAATCATGTAACAATTTCGGCCATTTCTTATTTATTTGAAAACCCTAGACACTATTATAATATCATCGGATTTCCTATCAAATGTTTTGGTTAGCGTAAGGCAAAAACTTTTCCATGTTTATGTGTGGGAAGTCTTACGTGATACCTTTCTTTTCAAAAGATTTTTAAAAGTTAAGCAACTTTAACCTGTTACTCACACCAGACCAATGTCTGACCCGGAGTTTATTTTTGTTTTTCATAAACTCTTGGGTACTCAAATTTTTACGAGTAGCCAAGGGAATTCAGGTTAGCTTTGACGAATTGTGGAGGAGCAATGGAGCAGGAGGCTTCTGCGTGTAGATATATCTATAGTATTCCGCTGTGTGTTCTCTGAGTTGTTGTCTTTGTGTTGTATCGAGTTGTATAACTAGACGGGTGTTTATAACTGTCTAATATGTGTTGTATGTCTGTGTACTCTGGTATTGGTTGTAAACTATGTAATATTTATGTTATTAATATAATTTATTTGTTCCGCTGTGTAGATTCTGATGTCGTTTCTTTCTTCTCTTCTTTCTTTTCTCTTTTCTATCCCTTTCTTTCTTAAAGATGATGCGATTTTCTGGTGTAGAAAGTCGGGTCGTCTCATTTGGTATCAGAGCATTAGGTTGAGTGAATACCTAGGCTCTGTAGTGGTGTCTTTCTTAAGAGAGCGTACTTGTAATTTTTAATATATATATATATATATATATATATATATATATATATATTTCTACCTATATGTTGGGTCACCTGTTCAGGTTTTCCAATATAAGTTATAAGGTAAATGGGGTAGTAGTGTGTGTAACACGATTACTACCATTGGTTGGAGTCTGATGTTTGAGGTTGGAAGTGTATCTGTCGAGACTGTAGACCTAATACCGTCTCGAGTAAGTTCTGTAGAGATGAAGGACTTCATTGATCTCTGAAGGAAACCGGTTATGGTTCAGAGTCTATTTTTGAAGTAGGATGAGTAGAGTTTGGATCTGTTGGTTGGCTGAAGCGAGTGATGGTATTTTGAAACCTCAGGAAGCAGTAGCCGCATGATGAGATGCAGTGACTAAGGATGTTCCCGAAGATGTTTTCTATGGAACAAGTTAAGGAGGTAAGTGTGCTTCAGTGTTGTGGCTGTGGTCGGCTTGAGTTTCTGTTTGCTTTGAAATCCGAGTTTCTCGGAGAGCTTTGTTTTGGAATTCTTTGGCATCTGTGGCAGCAGTGTAGTTTGGAGTGTTCTCGGTGTTGGCAAGAGATCTTTTGGCTTAGCAGTTTTTCTGGAGTGGAGTTCAGAAGCATTTGAGTGGACCCGTTTCTTCGATGGGTTGGCTAATTAAGAGTAAGCTGTTCTGTTTGGTAAAGGAAGAATAGTATTCCTTGGATTTGGTTTGGGTGGTTCGCAAAAGTGACTTGCGATTATTTGAGTTGCTCTTGGGTTATCTGAGTTTTCTGAATATCTTCAGGAAGTCGAAGTTTTGTCCACATCTGGAGATTGAGCTTTCTTATCGACAGGAATTCCAGGAGTGGTACCGGTGGTTCATCTTTATAGAAGAATGGTTCCAAGAGTTGAGACGGTGTAGCAGCTCAGAGTTTTGGAGGAACTTCTGGAAGTTTTTTATGGATTTGTTGAATCATATTTCTGTGATGTGTTGTCCTGTTTGTGCTTGTGTTCTTCTTCAGCATTTTCTTCTACTTCGGATCAGAGTTGAGTAGCCGAAGCAGTTTGGAAGTGTATCTGCTTTTCTTTTCCCGGACAGGAGAAGTGAGTTGTTGTCTTCTGTTGTTGAGGAGTTGAGTTTGAGTTCTTGGTTTTGGTTAATCTTGAGGAGATCATTTTGTTGTGTTGACTGGTCTAGTTTGTTTCTAGAAGCATCGGCGAAGGTTGAGCTGATCAGATAGGCTGTAGACAGCCCAGGATCATCTGAAGAGTTTTGTGGATAAGAGTCGGAGGGATTTGGATTATGAAGTCGGAGATTTAATTTTGGATAAGATTTCTCCGATCAAAAGTGAGCTATAAGTTTGGGTAAGTCTGAGAAGTTAGCTCTGAAGTGTTTTGGATCTTTTCTATGATCTTGGAGATTTAGTGATTGATCTACAGGATTGAATTGCCAGTTTGGATAACTGGGATTCGATGAGTTTCACGTATCTCTGAGGGAGTACGTGTATGATCTATCTCTGGTTGTGCAACCAGCAGTTCTGGAGTTTTGGTTATTGAGCCAGACTCGTCTGTAGTCTGATATCTTGTTTAGTGTTATAGATGTAGTTGTATAAGAGCTTTGTAGCTTCATAGTATTGATTATTTGGATTCTCTAGAGCGAGTATCCCGGTATATATATATACCTGGGGAAACTCGATAAAATTCTATCCAGAATTTGCCTGGATAATTAGATTTGTTTGATTGATTGCTAAGGTTGTTAGCATATGTTTGATATATGCTTGTGTTTTCAAAATTAAAATTTGATAAGATTATTAAATTACTTTTGTTTTAAATTTCGAGAACGAAATTCTTTGAAGGGGGAAGGATTGTAATATCCCGGAATTTTTAACAATATCAATTTAATAATCTGTAGTTAAAATTAAATTGATATTGATATTCTGTTAATAATTATTCAAATAAATTTAATAATCTTCTTCAGTAATTATTTAAACTGGTTATTTTATCTTTTAAAAATAATAAATTGATTTCTATTTTCAATATAAATATATGGTTTATATTTTAAATAGATTGGTATTGTTTTAATTTTAATAAGTAAAGCATATTTTCTAGTTTTAATATTTGGAGTAATTTGGAAAATTTGTTTTATTTAATATTTAAGCTTTTCAAAGTTAAATAAATGATTTTAGTTTAAATTTAATAAATGAATCACGTTTTAAATTCTAATGTATACATCATAATTTGGAATTTTGATTTTAATTAGTATTGAGTTTCCAAAACTATTTCATAAATAAATATATGATTTTAAAATTTATAAGAAAAATATTAAATGTTTTTAAATTAAATTAGATTGAGTTTTAAATTTAGAATAAATTCAACAAATGGTTTTATGACTTAATAAAATGGATATTTTATTAATGAAAATATGATTTCTTGTAAAATGATTTTAAATTTAATAATAAGAGATTTATAAAAACAATATTAATATGGTATTGTCTTTATAAATAAGTTTTGAATAGGATTTGTAATTTTTATTTCAAATTGAATTTATATTTATAACTTGATTTGGAATTATTTGATTTTGAATTTAGTTTGAATTTAAGTTCAAAAGTATAAATTGTTTAATTGTTTTAATTTTTATTTGTGTAAGTTTTGTAAACATGGTTTATTATCATTTATAAATTTATACAAATGTTTAAATATAAACTAACATATTAACTTAGGATAACACACACATTAATTTATAAATTAGTACTAATTATCTTAAAGATACAAGTGTTGCATTCATTTAACATATGTTTAAAAATTAATATAACAAGTTGACATGTGTCTAACATTTGTACAAGTGTTAAATTTTGGTTTTAATTTTTCTTTTATTTCCATTAAAACTGAAAATACATTAGTTAAGCTTGCTTCTTCATTCATTCATATTGCATTTCATTTTTCCTTAACAAAAGAAAATCTTCAAACTTCTAAAATCAAATTCAAGTAAACCTACAAGTTTCAAATATGCATTTACTCAAATCCTTCATCTGCATATTCAAATCCAAAACCTGCATATTCCACTTCTCTTCAAAATCAAACCCATATTACTCAAATTCAAACATCAAATCTGCATTTATTCACCAACAATCTGCATGCTACCTGAAAGCAAAAAGCACATCTGCATTTTTATAAAGCTTACACTGTTCTTTTTTCTGCACTCTGTTTAAACCTGGAAATGGAAGCATTTGCATGTATTTGAGGGATTAGCTATAGCATCTACATCTGCATGCTAGTAATTATGGGCAGGAACATGAATATTCCACATTTCAACAAGGCTTGCAACCAAAATTTTTAAATAAGAGAGAGAGAGAGCATACCAGCATATTCTTATTTCTGCAAATTTATAAAAAGGAAAATAGAGGGTCTGCATTAATAAGGTGAGTAACTTAAATTTTGAAATTTAAATAGTTTGCATGATAATATTAGATAAAATTTAGTAATGTTTGTGTTTATAAAAGCTTGGTAATTATGTTTGTGAATGCATGTTGTTTATGCTCTGCTGTGATTTTGAATTCATCTTCCTATTTAAAGGAATCCACCAAATATTGTTTAAATTTGTGTTAGTATCTGTTCTTAAAATAACTAAAAATTGTTTTCTTATTTAGATTAAAATCAAAATATTTTTAGGTGAATTGATTTACTGCCTGAAGATAATTAAACTATAGTAAGTTAAGGATATAAGTAGTGTGGCCTCTGCATGTTAATTCAAAACAAAATTTAATGAGTTAATTTTGTATTTCAGTATCATTAAACTATGTATTAATTGAAACTTGATTTTTAAATCAAGTATTAGTATTTTTTTTAGGTATATGAGTTAGTAGCAGTTTGTCTTAAACCAAAATTGAATATGAGCAAAATTCTTGCAATCTGTAGTTTAAGAAAACTCAAAACTCTTCTGAGTTATACAGTAAGGATCATAGATCCTCAGAAAAATCAGAGATGAATTTAAAATTTATTAGAGTAAGTGCAGTTTTGAATTTCTTCAGTTAACCCTAGTTTTGAATTAGGTTTGAGCATTTAGTCAGTGAGAGGTGTAGAGTTAATCGAGTGTTATGATAATTGGTGATGGTGTAGATGATGGGTGAAGGAGCTCCAGGCCGGAAGGGTTGAGCGTCAGATGATCGGAGTGGCAAGAATTGCCGTTGACAGGTTTTGACAGTAAACTTGGTTTCTGTTTTCAGGTTTTTGAATTTGGGGGTTTCAGAGCTAAAATTTGAATGCTTTGATTTTTGTTCGACCTGGTGTTGTAGTTAGGGTATTGAGGGGTTTCTGGAAGTGGTTGGATCATCTATGATGATGAGAAGGGGTGGTGGTCGCCGTGCATATGCACGGCGATGAGTTTTTCTGATGAACTGTATTTTTGGTTGGGATGTCTCAGGAAAAAGGTTGAGGTTGCTCGAAGTAAAGCAGATTTTAACTCGAAGTAAAATTTTGGTTTCTCGGGTTGAACTGTAAAATTGCAGGTTTCAGGAAATTGTTTTTTATCTGCGTTTTAAAACTTTTTAGAATCTGTAGTTTTGTTTAAAGTAAAGTTTTAGTTTAAATTCAAATGCAAGTTTGAATTTCTAATTTAAATTCAAATTCCATTTTTAAAATAAAGTTTCAGAAATTCAACTTAATTAACTATTTTTTTGGGTAAAATAGTTAAACATTTTTGTTATGAGATTTTTTTAAAAATAGGGGAAAGAATTGAAGTTTTATTTAAATCTGGAAATGTAAAAGTTTAATTTGAATTTCAGTTTTAAATTTTAAAGAAGGTTTAAATTGAAGTTGTAAATTAAAATGAAAATTTAAGTTATCAAAATTTTGAAATGAATTTAACTTCAAAATGTTATGATTTCATTTTAAGACAAACTTTTGTTTTGTCCTGAAATTTAAATAAGTTTTAAATTATTTAAACTTGTATTTTTTTTAAAAATGAAAATTTAAAGGTAGTTCAAAAAGGTACTTTGTTTCAATTAAATTATTTTAACGTAATTAAGTTATGTTTTATCTTGAAAATTAAATTAAGATTAATATTTCAGAATTAATTTAGTTGATAAGGTAATTAAGATTAATTAATAAATTTGATTAATTAATTGAAATTGGAATTAATAATTGATTAATGGTTAATCAATTTATAATTAAGATCATTAATTAAATTATTAATTAATGGTGAATGAATATTATTAATTATGTAATTAAGTTTTAATCAAGGTTAATTTATTTGATAATTAACTTTAATTAATGAATGATTAAAGATAATTTAAAATGGTAATTAATTTAAGTTAATTACTTATGAAATAATTTGAGAATGGTTAATGAAGGTCATTAACCAGGATTATTTAACAATTAATTAATATGGTTAAATTTTTATAATTAATTAGATTAATTAATTTAATAATAATCATTTATGAATGGTATGAGTATAATTACTTGATAAAGTAATTAAGAAATTAATTACCTAATGTAATTAATTTAATTTAATGAGATTGTTTATTTTAATTAATTAAGTTTAATTAATTTTAAACACTTGGGTTTTATGAATAATTACGTTATGTAATTAATGATTTGGAAATTACTCGGTTAAGTAATTATTTAATAATTACATGACTATAATTAAGTGGAGATGTTTAAGTGTGAGGTAAATTGGTTTAATTATTTAATAATTAATCAAGGGATTAATAAAGTAATAAATTAAAGGATAATTAATTTGTTTAGTATAGTAATTAAGCTAGATAATTACTAAATGTAATTAATCCGTGATGATGATTAATAATTATAAGTTAATTACTTAAGGTAATTAATAAAAGAAGATCATTAATTATTATAATTAATGATGTAATTAAAGTTGATTAATTACGATTAATTAATCAATAATAGGTAATTAAAGGTAATTAATTAAGTAATTAATTAAGAATTAGGGTAATTAATTATAGTTAATTAATTGAGTAATTAAGGGTTAATTACTGTTTAGTTGTGAATAATTAATTTTGTGAAATTAATTAAGAATAATTACATGAATGTAATTAAGGATAATTAATCATGGGTGATTAATTAAGGTAATTAATAATGGATTAATAAATTGATTGTAATCAATTAAATGATTAAGTAAGCAAGATTCATATTGGTGAAGTAATTAATTTAATTTATTTTAAATTAATTATAGAAGAAGTAATTAATTTAATTCATTTTAAATTAATTAGTGATTGGATATAATTAATATAATTCATTTTAAATTAATTATATTGTGGTATGAGTAAATCATTGCTTATGGATGAATGGTTGAACTTGATTGTCTTGGATGCTTTGTGATCTCAGTAATGAGGTAAATGATATTGTGTGGTATGAATGACTTGATTGTATTGTGATATAACATAGGTTATCTATTGTGATGGTGATATATGGTATATCTATTTGATATTGATAATGTGGATTACCTGTTTTGTGATAATGTTGATTATCAGTTATGATTTGTGAGATATCTATCTGTGTGTATATAGATACTGTGATTGAATTGTTTTAAGAACTTTAAAACAACTTGGACCTAAAAGACACGCTTTGGTTTTCGATGAGACCGGGATCGGGTTTCCATATTTGGATATCCGAAAACCACATCGATTCCAAATAACGTTAGGTCGTGAATCAAAGTGGAGCTTTGTGAAGACTCGAGGTGTAAGGACTATGAGTCAGCATAACTCTGTGGGTGATTCCGTAATGAGTTGACGGAATTAGTTCTTATAGATTCGAGATGGTGGTTTAGAGTGCAAGGGTTATTGTCGTTAACTCTGAGGGTGATTCCAAAATGAGTGTAACGAGATAATGCCTTCGGTTTCGTTCGAACCCGGAACGAACTTGTATGGATTGAATGCTTTTAGAACATCGTCAGGTGGACGATGAGCATTCTAAGTGATATGTCCTATAAAGGTAATCGTAGCCTCAAACCTCATCAACCGGGAATGGCTAAAACAGGGGAGGTGCAGCAAGGCTTCGTGGGTCGCACCCACTGGAGAGCAAGATTTACCTCTGTCTAGAAGTCCCTTTATATTCGGCTGTGTGGGTGGTTGCTAGCTACAACCACGGGGTTGTCTTGTTCGGAACTGTTCAGTAAGGAATGGGTCCGGCTTTGTGTTGCAGGGGAGCGGGCGTACTCCTCGGTACGTTGATCTAGGCCACGTACTGTGACGGGCGGTACCCCAGTAGCCCTGCCATTGTATGGAATCCAAAATCCAATAAGTGCCAACGGTTTTGATTGTATTACCCACTTTTGTGGCTAGTAGCTGGAATTTAATCATGTAACAATTTCGGCCATTTTTTATTTATTGGAAAACCCTAGACACTATTATAATATCATCGGATTTCCTATCAAATGTTTTGGTTAGCGTAAGGCAAAAACTTTTCCATGTTTATGTGTGGGAAGTCTTACGTGATACCTTTCTTTTCAAAAGATTTTTAAAAGTTAAGCAACTTTAACCTGTTACTCACACCAGACCCATGTCTGGCCCGGAGTTTGTTTTTGTTTTTCATAAACTCTTGGGTACTCAAATTTTTACGAGTAGCCAAGGGAATTCAGGTTAGGATTCAGGTTAGCTTTGACGAATTGTGGAGGAGCAATGGAGCAGGAGGCTTCTGCGTGTAGATATATCTATAGTATTCCGCTGTGTGTTCTCTAAGTTGTTGTCTTTGTTTTGTATCGAGTTGTATAACTAGACGGGTGTTTATAACTGTCTAGTATGTGTTGTATGTCTGTGTACTCTGGTATTGGTTGTAAACTATGTAATATTTATGTTATTAATATAATTTATTCGTTCCGCTGTGTAGATTCTGATGTCGTTTCTTTCTTCTCTTCTTTCTTTTCTCTTTTCTATCCCTTTCTTTCTTAAAGATGATGCGATTTTCTGGTGGTAGAAAGTCGGGTCGTCTCAGTTTTTATCTTATGAAAACCAAAATCTTTTTATAAGAAATCTTATAATATTATAATAATGTCTAGGGTTTAAAGTAAATATCGAATCATAGCCAAAATGGTTACATTAATTACATTCCAGCATATTAGGTATACAACTAAGTCCACAAAGGCACTTATTAGAGAATGGATTCCATACAATGACAAGACTACTAGGATACCGCTTGCCATGGTAAATCTTTAGAATAAAGTACCGAGAGCCTCATATGGACCCCTACCAACACCGGACCGACCTACCCCTTACTGGATAGTATTGAATATGTCACCACCCCGGTTGTGATCAACAACCGTACTCGGGTCACTGGCATACATAATATAGAAATATCAATCTAGGTCGGGTATTGACCATATCCTAATGGGTGCGATCCACATAGCCTTGTTGCATATTCCCTATTTTAGTTTAGCTGTGAGGCTTGAGGCTATGTTTTACCTTTTTATATAGCAATCTTACTTGGAATGCTAACACTGTCCTCCAGGCAAAAATCTAATGCTAGCATTCGTCCATACAAGTTGTTCATCATAAACAAACCGACGGCACAACTTTTACTAATCCTTTTTGGAATCACCATCGAGATTAGTAGCAAGTGGCCCTTGTACTTCTATGATCTTCGTCTTTGATTCCATCATTTTTAGTGTTTCCAATTCGATCGCTTACGTTGGTTTAAAGAGGTTTTTAGATAACTCATGCTTATTCGATCTCGGTTTCTCCGAACCAACATTTGATAATTTTAAACTAGTTAAGTTATCGATAGGAGACAAATCCACTAGGGTGAGTATAGATTTGCATATGAAAAATAAGACATCCTAACTTATCCCACTTTTCGATTTCAAACAATATTGTCCCTTGGTTTACAGTAAAGTCAGACAAGTTAGAAAACTATCCTTGCATCGTCATTAATTCTAACTTCTCAAGGTAAAGACGAGTTTCCATATCTCAAAATTTGGTATTAAGTATATAATGAAGTATCTTCCATATACTTATTTCATCTTGACCCTTTTATCGAAATTAACTCTCTCATATTTATCATGTTTCAAACATTTCGACTTCATTATATATTTAATAAAATATGACTCACTTTTAATAAAACATGCCAACGTTTTAGCACTACTTATCATACTTGTTTGGCTACTTAATGGCAGAGATAAAGAAATCCCTTCTATTTATAACATTCTTCAAAAGATAGTTACCTTTAAAACCGACCATTGGAAAATAAGTGATTTAAAATTAAAAACTTTTATTTAAATAATGAATAATAAATTTAAACCTTTTATTTTAAATAATAATTAAACCTTATAATTAAATAATTTTTAAAATATACTAAATATTTTTAAATTCCTTTTTAATACATAATATAATTTAATAGACTTTTCAAAAATATCTAAAGTAGAAACTCCTTTTAGTTTTCACAAACATTATCGATTTACGAACCACATCCATAACGACTATAACTATATGAACCATAACCTTTGAACTTGTTTTATAAAACCAAATGGATTTTAAATCTTTTCCTTCTATAATTACATCGCCTAATAATGTATAAAGCTCTTGATAATAAAAGAAAAATTCCAAAAACTTTTAGAAACATTTAGATACCAAGGAAGCAAACTGTTTTTTAATGCACATGGTGTGAGAAATACGGAATACAGATCTTAAGGCTAGGATTAACACTAGAGGGGGGGGTGAATAGTGTTTTAAGGAATTACTAAATATTTTTGAGTTTTTGTTAATTTGAACACAAATGTATGCAATATTCAGACACAGATATGATCACATAAACAAACACAGATGCAGAAATAAAGTAAAAGCAATAAAGGAAAGAACACACCGGATTTTATACTAGGTCGGAGTTACCCTACATCCAGTCCTGAACACAAGTACATATTTCCTTTCAAAAGCAATTGTACAATTGCAACCCTCGATTTCAAGGCCACGAGGTACACCACTCCAAATTCACAATCCTCTGGGTAGAGATACTTGATTTCACGGGCAACAAGTTAACCCAATTGATTTCCAATGCTACAATCACACCTTTTCTCGCTTAGTTTATTAAAAAGAAGCCTATAACTCTGAGTAGCACTGAGATCTTGGTGAGATAGTGATAGAGAATCAAACCAGAGATGATCTAGTTAGATTCAATGTTGATTTCGGTAGAGTAATGGTAAAAATGGGTATAAAGAAATGTGGAAGAATAAGAAGAGTGAAATAAGAGGAAATATAAATACAAATTCGTTCGAAACTACCCCTATTTGTAGTAGAACAATAGCCATGTCCATTCATGAAAAGATATGATGAATAGACACTTCCTTTGAAATTCAAAATTTTGAAATAAACTGCTACCATGTCGACAAGAGGTACTTGAGGATGTCGACATGCCTAAGGCATTTTTGGTAATTTTCTTTTCTTTGAAAATAACTTCTATCTTGTATTAAAACTATTTTAAACTTTATAAATATACTTAACTAGTTAAAATACATAAGTAAGTATAGAGAATAATATTTTGATATATACATATATATATATATAATTTTATATTTAAATCTAAGTAAAAATATTAAAATTTAAATATATTATTATTAAAAGATAGTTTAAAACCAAGGTTAATTTTATTTTGATAATAAAGATTATTTTGAGGCTAAAAATATTTAAAACCAGGATAGATGTTTTTGATTCTTTTAAAATGAAGGTTTTGAAATCATTTTGAAAATAAGATATAATTTTGTAAAAAACATTTGAATAAAAGTTAGTGGATGCAAAACAATGTTCCACTAGATTTTTCGTAGGTTCCATCCTACTTAGTGTTTCATCCCTTTAACAGGCTCGAAGTGGATTCCATTCCTCGAATAAATTGGATTTTAAGATGCCAGTGCTTTTCTAGGAGTTTTAACAAAATTCTTAAACTCTTGATAATATTGATACTCATGAGTCTTCAACCTTGATATCTTGAATCTCTATACTGTACAGTCTTCATTCTTGGTACCTGCATGGTTAAATCCTGCATATACATATATATCTAAACTATAATGTTAGTATTTATATTTTGTATTCTTATTCTAAGGTTATTGTCATCAAAACCATCATCTCAAGGACTAACAGTCTCCTCCTTTTTTATGATGACAGCCTTTGTTTATAAAATATTACTTCTATCCTAATAACTCCCCCTTAATCTATGCCTAACTATCCTATTTTATACTTCCCCCCTTTTGTCATCAACAAAAACTAACTCCAAACTATAGAACTCCCCCTTATTCTTGCACTAAAATACCTACATTAATATTATATTCAATGGAGTATATAATAGATAGATTAAGAGATAATTATACTGATAACTAATCAAAGATCATATAAATATCAATGTGTTTTTATTCATTTTTTGCACACCCAACATCAGTCCACACCAAATATCAATCCATACCAAACCAAATCAAATCAAATCAATCCAAGCAATCAATTAAAAGCAATCAAATAAAATCAAACATTACGAGGGACTTCCACCCATCCTTCTTCTCCAAATATAGGGTCTGCTTTAACGGCATCCAAATTTTCATTATCATTGGTGAGAGTGACAGGAGGATGTGCATCATTATCATCTTTGTGCAGGGAAGAAATCATCCACCGTACCGCATTGAAATGCTTTTCTTACTCCTTTATCATCTGCATTTGACTCAAATTTAAGTGTCGCTGGTTACGAAGAATAAAAGAGAGAATATTCTTGAAAGAATTAAGGGTTTCTTCAAGATTCTCAGTTAAATTATGAATTAGATTGGCCATTTTTGAGTTTGTGAGAAGAAATTTAGATAAAGTAGATAATAAATGATTTTGAGTGATGAATTCTAAAAGAAATAGGTATTTATAGGAATAGAAATTCATTTGAAATGAATAGACATAAGCTAGTTATTCAAACTTCAAATTTAAAATGAAAAGTCATTTCTGACCAGTACATGTCGTCATGGTCAAGGGGGGTTGTCGACATGGTTCATTGAATTTTGATGACTTATTTTGATTTTGTGAGTAATTGTGTATATATATATTTATATAATATACTACATTTATTCTAGAGATAAGATAAGCTAGATAACAGAAAAGTAATTCAATTTCATTCATAATAGAACGATACAATGATCAAACATTAAGAACTACACGAACATTCAAATCAAAACAAACTAAAACAAATACAACAAGACATGAAAAGGTAGAACTAGTTAGAGGATAACAAAGATGAAGATAATCCAAGCTTCTTGCTGACTTTGGAGAAAAACTTGTTCATCTTCGATGAAATTTTATCCAATTTCTTATTAACGGACCGTTTAAGAATCCGTTGATTCTCGACAATAGTCTTTTGATTCTTGAGTAAGGTTTTGTTGGTTGGATTAGGAGGATAGTCAATGCTTTCCAAATAGGTTTCACCTTCTTCTTCTTCTATTTCCATTTCATCCCCTTCTTCTTCCTCTTCCTCCTCTTCCACCTCCTCATGAGCCAAATGCTCTTCCTTTTCGGCAAGAGTCTCATAAGGTTGAAAAACAAATGGAATTTTCATAAGAGAAATGTTTGAGTGATTAAAAACCTTTCTTGAAACAAATTCTTCTCCTTTGAAATCTACTCCAAAATAGTTAAAAATCCGAGTGAGATAGATTCCATGATACAAAGTGTTTTCACACATTTTAAGATTTTTGGGACGAAATTCATCCAAAATAACTTGCGCCCAATTAATATCATAATTTCCAAAAATAGCAAAAAGTGCTTTGCAGACTATTGAAGTTGGATTGTTAAAATTCCCCGATCTTAGGGTCGAAGTATGTTGTAAAAGAAGATTAACAATTCTAGCTTTTGGTCGAAAATTTCGATTTTTGAATTCAAAATTATCATTTCCTTCGAAATTGTGATGAAATGTATCATGATCATTTTCATCGATATTAAAACTAGAAAGATCCATTACCATGCTTTTGCAATTGAGAATGGTACCCAAAAGATCATAATTTAAAATGATCCAGTGCCTTTGACACTACTCCAAATTTCATCATCATTTCCATTATAAAATCCACGGTTAAGATTTGCATAGAAAATTTTAACAAGACTTGGTTAACAAACAAAATCATTTTGAGAAGCATCAACAAGACTAAGAACTTGTTACTTGCAAAAGGAGAATCGATTTCATAAGTAGAAAAATCTTGAAATAAAGCAAACTTCCCGGGATGGACTTTTCCATAGTTAGCATAGGTGATATATGCTTTTATAGCCTCCGGATCATTGTAGAGATGCTCTTTTATCTTTCTAGAAATTCTCGTTGTGGAAGGGTTGCTTGAAGAAGCCATTAGAGTAGAAAGTAGAGAGCTTGAAGTTTTGAGATAAGAGTTTGAATTTGAAAATGAGAGTGAAAAGTTATGATAAGAGATATTGAATAAATAGATTCTCAAAGGACATATTCTCTAGTCAAAAGTTGGCTTTTCAGAGAATTGAATGAAGTGAAAAGATGGAAGGAAATTCAATATTTGAAATCAAATTTTGAATTTCAAATTTCTGTACCCATGTCGACATCATGGTGGGGACCATGTCGACTGTGTCTTTGAATTTCCATAATTGTTTTTCTTAAGTATTCTAATATATATATATATATATATATATATTATTTTTAATGTATATATATATATATATATTTGGAATATTACTAGAATTATAGTATATTCCATGAAATATTATGATACTGTTAAAAATAAAAATAAAGATAAAAAAATTAAAATAATAGTAAAAAAATAAAAATTTTGAAATTCAAACAACACACCAATTCGAAATCAATCAATCAAGCATCCAATTCTAAGCATGCAATTTCAACCAATTATATTGTAAATGTGTACATTTTTCTGATTCTATTTCTCTGAATTCATCGGAGTGGTGAACTGCCGTGAAACACATATTTGAATTATCTGTCTTCTAATCATCATCGCTTGAGGACGAGTCTGGGTCATCTAGTGTAGCAGTAAATGCACATTTTCGTTTCTTTACGGAATCATTGTCTATAGGAAGATTTTGCCTATCTGGATACGGACAGTCTCTTTTGATATGACCTGATTCGTCATAGTTGAAACATTTGATATTGTTTGGCGCTATATTGTGATTTCCAGAGTTCTTATAGTTGTTTCTCTTGAGATTGTTCATCTTTCTGTATTTTAGGAATTTTCAAAAAAATTTGGTCACAAGGACTTTCTCTTCATCATTATCGCTGTTTGAGTCTGATCCATCGGTCAATGCATTGAACGCCATTGATTTCTTTTCAGATGCTTTGCTTTCTCTTCTCTCAAACATTTGGACTTCAAACGACATTAGATTTCCAATTAATTCTTCTATCTTTAAGGTATTGATGTCATTTGCCTCTTCGATCACAAGTGTCTTTTGATCCCATTCTGGAGTAAGAGAATTTAAGATTTTTCTGACTTGATCTTCTTCCGAAAATTCCTTTCCCAAGGATATTAGAGAATGCACAATGTTCTGAAATCTACTATACATATTTGAAATAGACTCATTAGAATTCATTTTAAATAATTGAAACTGGTTTGTGAGCATGGAAATTTTGGTCTGTTTAACTTTGCTTGTTCCTTCGTGAGTAACTTGCAAAGTTTTTCAGATTTCATATGCAGACTTACAAACTGACACTCTATTAAATTCATTTCTATCAAGTGAACAAAATAGAATATTCACAGCTTTAGAGTAATTTTGTGCAACAGTCTTTTTCTCAGCAGTCCACTGTGCAAAATCAGTTGTGGGTTCAGAATATTCAGTCTGTATGACATTCCAAGTGTCTAGTCCTACAGATTGTAAATATATTTTCATCCTACATGCCCAATATGCATAGTCACTACCATTAAAAGTGGCGGTCTGACAGTAGACTGACCTTCTACAAATGAACTAGTGATAGAGATAATAGAACCAGTGTTGCTAGTGTTACAGTACCAGTGTTGGTAGCCATTTTGAAAAAATTTCAAAATTTAGATTATAAAAACTTTGAAAACCTTGCTCTGATACCAAATGTGAGAAATGCGGAATACGAATCTTAAGGCTAGGATTAACATTAGAGGGAGGTGAATAGCGTTTTAAGGAATTACTAAATCTTTTTGGGTTTTTGTTAATTTGAACACAAATGTATGCAATATTCAGACACAGATATGATCACAGAAACAAATACAGATGCAGAAATAAAGTAAAAGCAATAAAGGAAAGAACACACCGGATTTTATACTGGTTCGGAGTTACCCTACATCCAGTCCCGCACACAAGTACGGATTTCCTTTCAAAAGCAATTGTACAATTACAACCCTCGATTTCATGGCCACGAGGTACACCACTCCAGATTCACAATCCTCTGGGTAGAGATACTTGATTTCACGAGCAACAAGTTCACCCAATTGATTTCCAAGGCTACAATCACACCTTTTCTCACTTGATTGGTTTCACATGCTACAATCACACCTATTCTCGCTTATTTTATTACAAAGAAGCCTATAACTCAGAATAGCACTGAGATATTGTTGAGATAGTGATAGAGAATCAAACCGGAGATGATCTAGTTAGATTCAATGTTGATTTCGACAGAGTAATGGTAAAAATGTGTATAAGTAAATGTGGAAGAAGAAGAGGAGTGAAATCAGAGAAAATATAAATACAATTTCGTTCAAAACTACCCATATTGTAGTAGAATAACAGCCATGTCCATTCGTGAAAGGATATGATGAATAGACACTTCCTTTTAAATTCAAAATTTTAAAATAAACGACTACCATGTCGACAAGGGGTACTTGAGGATGTTGACATGCCTAAGGTATTTTTGGTAATTTGCTTTTCTTTGAAAATAACTTCTATCTTGTATTAAAACTATTTTAAAGTTTATAAATATACTTAACTATAATTAAAATACATAAGTAAATATAGGGAATAATATATATATATATAATTTTACTATAATTTTATATTTAAATCTAGTAAAAATATTAAAAGTTAAATATATTATTATTAAAAGATAGTTTAAAACCAAGGATAATTTGATTTTGAAATTATTTTGAGGCTAAAAATATTTAAAACCAGGATAGATGTTTTTGATTCTTTGAAAAGGAAGGTTTTGAAATCATTTTGAAAATAAGATATAATTTTGTAAAAAAAAATTGAACAAAATTTAGTGGATACAAAACAATGTTCCATTAGATTTTTTGTAAATTCCATCATACTTAGGGTTCCATCCCTTTAACAGGCTCGAAATGGATTCCATTCCACGAATAAATTGGATTTTAAGATGCCAGTGCTTTTCTAGGAGTTTTAACAAAATTCCTAATTAAATTACTTATTATTGAAATCTTGAACTCTTCATAATCTTGATACTCATGAGTCTTCAATCGTGATATCTTGAATCTCTATACTGTACAGTCTTCATTCTTGGTACCTGTATGGTTAAATCCTATATATAAATATATATCTAAACTATAATGTTAGTATTTATATTTTATAATCTTATTCTAAGGTTATTGTCATCAAAACCAACATCTCAAGGACTAACACATGGGATCTCGATGTTGAAACTAAAACCAATTCAAGTGTTTTAACTTTCCATCCATTGCATTATTCATATTCATAAGCACATACATATATAAGTGTGATATCATCCATAAAGCAAGGAAAGATACCACTAAAAAACTATTACTTAAGCACTTCGACTACATTTCGAGTCATCAACAAATCATCACATAAGTAGTCCGCTTCATGCAGGAACCAAACCAAACAACATCATTTCCAAACATTTATAAACCCAAGAAACTAACTAATATTATTAGCACAATAATAAATTTTAAAATTTTGGTTTTAAAAGTGAGATTTACTCACCAAAATAAACGCAAATTTAACCTAAGCTATTACAAATCTTCAATCGACTAAGGACCTCGCTTCTTTCTTAAAAACTTGAATTTTTGGACTAAGTGGGAGCTTTTATTTTCAACCAAAGTGGGTGGGGGGCTCGGCCTAGCTGGAGGAGAGGGATTTTGGAAGAGAGGAGGTGTAGAGAAGAAAGGAAGTATTTCTAACCAAGTTTAAGGGTTAAAAAGTGAAAAAGAGGAGATTTTTATTTTGAAAATTTTAGAGAAGACGTGGAAAGGGAAATGGAAATGAAGAGGTAAGAGTTTTGAAAAAGAATTAAAGTGAAATAAAATGAGAATTGAAAATAAATTTTATTTTTATATAAAATGAAATATAGAAATTACCTTTTTACCCTTGGCCATAACCCTCAGTAACTAGATGCCACATCAACCATACCTTCCTTTACTCTACATGCAACCTCCACCAACCCCATCTCATCACCCTCACTTCACTTCTTTCAACATGACATGATGTTATTTGCCATTTTCTTTTATTTTTTTGAATAAAAAGAAAAGTCAAATTCACTTTATTACTTTAAGTAGATATTTAAGCTTATTTAACTATAATCATTTCCTCAACAGAAGTATGTGTTATTTATATGTGTGTGTGTATACTCTAGTGTACACAGCATATTCCGACAACTTTTAAACGATGTAAAGTTGAAAATCTGAAAAATGATTTTCGTCACATTTTAGATTTTTCTCCAAACTAACAATTTTGTTGCACCAAATTTTAAAACAACTTCACCATCACTAATTATTACTTAAAAGAGGTCTATTTGAGTTATAAAATCCATTAATTTATTATTTAAACATATATCAAATATTCCTATTTAAAGTGATTGAATTACATGTCGTTATAATAGTATTTATAATTATAACTCTAAAATGCTATATATCGTAGAGTGAAAGTTTTGTACTGTCATTTAATATTATATGTTATTGTTCTACCATGAGACTCTAATATTATGTTCTCTTTTTTCTTCTTCTGTTTTCTTTTTCTTTTATTTTACCCTAACAATATGTCTTTTCGGCACTTGGATATTCGGCACACTAATACCGTGGATGTATTAATACCGACATTAAGGGGTCAAAAAGGCAGATCATTACAACTGGTATCAAAGCAAAAGGTTAAGCGAGAACCTTGGCTTTGGTTGGGTATGGCCCATTAAAGAAAGGGTAAGCAACGCCCTAGAATGAGTTGAGTGTATTATGCATATGACAGTGTATCTGTATTTGTTATAAACGTATACCTTAAAGGTAATTATAACAAAGAAAATTAAAGATCTTATATAAGGTAACTTATATAAGTATGAATTATTAAAGAGTAGTTCAACTAATGTTGATATTAATGATGTTCATTCGTAACCCTCGTTAATTAGTTTAGCCATGCTTGGCAAGTTTATGAGCACTGTTATCCTTTATAGAATGGTTTGACAAGCTCGACCAGTTTATGAGCATTATTATCATTTACATATTTAGTAGCTTAGTCTTGCTTGGCCAGTTTATGAGCATTGACTATTGTTCGTTGATTGGTGATTTGCGCTCGACTAGTTTATGAGCAGTTTTGCCTTTTCATTGCATGAGTTGGGTAGATAGAATTTATTGTACATTGAAATAAACACTGGTGAATTGAGTTTCACAGTTTGATTATAAGGCATTCAGTGACTAATGTTGGATTTTGAAGTTGAATTTAGTAAAATTTATGTATTTTGATCTAGAGGGAAGTAGAATATTTTGAAATAAATATTTTTAAATAGATTCTATATATGACAATGATTTTATATAAGTATGGTTTATAAATGAAGAAGATTTAAACTGATATTTTGAGAACCTAAATCCTGCTGGTTTTGAAGATTTATTTTTCAAGATTTTAAAAATTAATAACAGTATTATTTGTAAGTAAATATTTGGGAAATTGGTCTATGAAATAGATATCATGGTACATAGTAATATTTATGAAGTATTCGATACCACTTTGAAAAAGATTTTGGTTAGGTCAGAAAGATATGATTTGGATGTAGTGAACTCACTCCCATCACTTGAAAATAATTCTGGTGATGACTATAGCATCATCGGCATTCATTTTTGGGTTTTCTAATCTAGGGATGCTATGAAATTGTTTTTCTCGAAAGTATGATTTGATATACAAAAATTATATGTATATATTATTTTAAAATAATTTGACATAAAATCCAGTGTTTAGTTCTTAAGTTTTCAGTTAAGTTATGTTATGGATGCATGTATTCTGTGCATTAGGGTAGTTTAGTTATGCATCTTATTTCGATCTATAGGTAGTATTTTTCAAGTATCGGGATAAAATAGAATTTTCGACGATTTAGGAAAGTCGAAAACATCCGAATGGATATAGAAATTAAAACTAATTGTTTTGTAAAAATATAAAATGGTGAGTTTATACAACACTTAAACTTAGAAAATAGTAGAATTTAAACTAATTTTAAATTTATCGAGTATCCATCTTAAGCAAGTGAGTAAGATTGTTTTACATATACTCCTAGGATGTAGTGCGGTGATATACAATATAAACTTAAGTTATACAAGGTTTAATGACTTGAAGTAAAGTTTTATGAAATGATTCATAAATGATTTTAGTATTAAAGGAGGAATACTATATGGAAAATGAACGTGACTTAAAATGAAAAGTAACTGGTGTAGTAAAGCAACCAATTGGAATAAAGTACGTAAGTTGTACGTTGGCCATTTTATGTGCATACCAATTCTTGGTCTAGGACTCAAGTACATGGATTTCGAGGTAGTTACACTTGTTCAAGTTAGGATTTTTCAATCTATTCTTGACGACCAACACTTGATGCGGGTTTTTGATATGATCTTGAAGTTTTCTATCATGTACATGTCTATGTAAGGAAACATAGGTTTCTAGTCAAGGAACTAGATTGAAGTCCGCACTAGAGAGGGCAAATGATCCATACACGTTCAAAAGTGAAATCTGTGTGATTGATCTAGTAACTGGATTTGTTATTAGTATAATTGTATGCTATGTTTTGTTAGCATATGGAAAGTATTTGGTAATGGCTCTTTGATGGGTAGAGTAATCGACTAAGTAATACCTGAGGCTATTGAGCATAAGGTATGCTTAATAGGTTATTTATCATCCTTGTGTGACAAGATGATTTTTGAACTTGGGAAAACCATGAGGTTATTTGCTAGTGATTGCAGTACTATGTAGTATGGTTATGTGACTGTTTCTTTGGATGCTAGTGATTGCAATACGTTAGGTTGTGATTCGTGATTTTTTCTTTTATTGCTTTGTGTCAATATTTCGAGGACGAAATACTCTAAGGAAGGAGAATGCATCAATCTGAAAGTTTGAACATTTTATAATTAAATATCAAGATTATTTGAATATTTAAATCATGGATTTAATGTGAATAAAAATGATTTCAAAAGCTTATTTAAATTCTTTTAAAATAATAATAATATTAGTGGAAACTTTTAATTTAGAATTAGTAGGGATTAAACTAGTTTTAATAACAATTATTTTTAATTAACCTGTGAAAGTATAATCTCGGGGCACTGTCTCGATTTTGATAAAACCAGTGTCATCGGGACTGGAATATTGAGTTGTTGTGCACCGACATGTTTTTGGCGATTAGACGTTCGTGTGATCGTGCGAGCTCGGAACGTTCGACAATTTAATCAAGAGAATTTAATATATTAGTTATTTTCCTATAAATACTCCTCACCTTTAACCTATTTTATCACCTTTTCTCTTTCTTTCCTTTTATTTTCCTATTAATCAAAAACAAAGCCGTCGCCATCTTTTTCTTTCTTCCAATTATTCCCGGAGCTAAAGATGTCGATAGGAGACAACGTTGGATCTGTTGGCTTTGTATTAGTAAGAGCTTCATGATGGTGTGTGTCAATTTGGGTATGGTGGAGGTTGGGATTTTTCGACTTTAATAGCCATAAACTAGGGTTAAGGGTTTTTGGAGTTTGGGGGCAACGATAGGATAACTCATCAGCGGTGTTGGGTTTTTGGAATGTAGGTGAGTTCTTGGAGGAGTTTAGAGATGGTCAATTCTGATTTAGGGGAAGCGACATAAGCTTTGATATTTACTGGAGATGGGCTACGATGAGCTAGGTTTGGCTAGAGGCGATGGTGTTAAGTGTGATGAAGACAAAAGGAGTGGGTTGGTGGTGTTCTTGGGCGATGTGATGCTCGATGGTGAATCGCGACATGGTGATGTCAAATTAAGCCAAATCGGTCAGAAGTTGGACAAAGGGGTCGAGTTAATTGGTTGGGGTCGGTGAGTCGAGCTCAGGAAGAGAGGATGGTTAGCAAGTCTACTCGTCAAACAATCAAGCGATGCTCCATATCACTATACATGTATGCATGTTCTTATTGGTCATATTAGTATCATGCACGGTCAGGTTTTTGAATGGGTAAGAAGAAGTTTTTACGGTAAGTATTATAATTAATGAGTTAATTAAAGTTATTTATTTAAGCTTAAATCTCAAATCTTTTCTAATTCAAAACTTTGCATATGAGTTCCAATCGAGATGCCATTTCGCCATTATAGCCATGTTAGATTTTCTATATCTTAGATTGGTCTGGGCTTGGGTGAGTTTACTTACCATCCAATTTGTATATGTTGTTTGTATGATGTTTTTGTGTCAAATAGAAGTTAAAATTGATAATAATGCAAGTTATTACTTTTGGACTTCTTTTTACTTTATAAAACAAGCGAAAATATTATTATGTAGTAAAATCTCACTACTAACCCTCTATAACATGTATCATGGCTAGGACTTGTTGATTACGTGTTTGATAGTGTGTGAATGTTTGAAGCGATATAGTCGCTACAAATATACTTTGAAATCCCTAGTATTTGACATAAGTCAAATTAGTTAAATTGTGCTATATTTTTTATATATATTCGGTTGTTCCCTATACACATTTTGGTGTGTTTGACACAAAGGATTTGGTTTGGACATTTTTTCAAATTTTGGAATGGAAGTTGTAAATGTTAGAAGAGAAAAGGTCGCTATGAATGCACATTGTAATCGCTGTGTTTAATGATTTTAAAGTTAACTGTTGAAGAAATCCTAGGACTTCTTCATATTTTTAATAAGTACTATAAGTGTACTTATTACCAAAAAAAGTATAAAGGTTTAAATATATTGCTGATAGTTATTTATGGATTTTTAAAGTAATGGTGTAAATTACAAAACAGGCTTTTTATAGTTTTTAATAAATTATAAAATAAATATTTTTAAAGTAATATTCAATATGAATGTTTTAAACCGTAGTATAAGTATTTTAAAAATATATTTTTAGTATATATAGTTTTTAGAAAATTGTTAAATATTTTATTAAAATAAATAGAAGCTTATGTAATATAGAATCTTTTAAATTTTTTTATTATTAAATACTTTATCTTATAAATTAGTTATTATACATTTAAATATCATTTTAAAAGGGGTTTCTAATAAACGTGTAAAGTTGGAAAAAGTAAATGAAATATTTTGTAAAAGAATAAAAGGAATTTTGGATTATAACACTTAAGATATAATAAATAGTTTTGCAAATTTATTAGCAAGTATATTACCTTGTTTAATAAATATTGACGTACTGGGTTCTTTAAAAGAATGTTTTAAAGAGAATAACAAGTATGAATTAGTTTTGGGTTTGTCGCGACAATGTGTTAATAACATTCGTTTTGAATCCGTTTTGATTATACTTATGAATGTAAATAGATCTTTGAAAAGAATGTTTTAAAGATAACCGTAAGTGAAATGGTTTTAGATTTTTAGTGACCATGTTTGAGTAACATTTGTCTTAAGCCATTTGAAATAGATTTGTGAATGTAATTGGAACTTTTATGTGGATTTTTAAAAGCCATAGCAAGTATGGAACCTTTTGGAAAAAGATAGGAAAAGAAAGGTTTAAAGTAAGAGATCTTTTACTAACTTGTGAATATACTTATACCGTTGATATAAGTAAATGAATACATTTTGAAGTATGGAAAGGAGTATAAATAAATAGTGAAATATTATATACACTAGTATATAAAGGAATTTTTAATTTATAAAGGAGTATTAATTAATAAAGTACGTTTTAATTAATATGTTTGTTTTAATCAAATAGAAATTTTGATTAATGAAAGAAGTTTTATTAGATAAAAGGAGTTTTACTAATAAAAGAGGTTTAATTAATAATTGATTAATTAAATAAAAAAGGGATTAAAAGTCATTTATGTGACTTGATCGTGCTTTGTACGACCTGATCGTGCTCTTTTTGTCTACTCATTTATGGAAAACATTTAGTCGTATACTTGATACTAAAAGATAACAAAGTATGGTTGTTTATCCATGGGGGTTAGGCTGATGTTTGAGTATGGATATGAACAATAGAGCTCTAATCTGCCGACTTCACTTTTGGCAGATGGATAGTGTGAGATGAAAATATCAGAAATGTGATAAGTACACGATGCTTGGTTTCCATATGCAATCATTCTCATTATTGTTTAATATGACCAAATTCATTGATTCAGACTTGACGGGACCAGGATTGGTGAGTGTTTTACTTATTGAAAACCACTTCAAGACATTCTGAGTGTAACAACCGAAATTTTTTAATAAATATTTTAATTCAATTTATTTGAAAATTTGATTTTAATTATTTAAAAATTGAAATTTTGGAATTTTCCAATATAATTTTGGATTTTTTTTTATAATTTAATTTCCAAATACAATAAAATGAATATTTTCTGAAAATTTTATATTTTGGTTAACTGTAGTCAAACTTTGATTTTCAGTTGAAATTTATAAATTTGAATATTTGATTTCTAATCCTTTTCTTTTAAACTGTATTTAATTCTAATATTCGTCATGCTTTTCGTTTCGAAAAATTCTGTTTTATACTTTTAAAATCACATAAATTTCAGCGTTTTACGCGTGATTATTTTCAGCATTTTTCTGTTTATTTTCTATTCTATATTTTTCTACTTCGTTTCTATTTTATATTTTATTTTCTATTTTCTATTTTGTTTGGACTTTTATGTGATTTTTATTTGATTTTTACTAGATTTTTGGCTTGGGAATTCAAAAAGTCTTAGGTTTCTTTCCTTGGAACTGAAGTAAAGCCTTTACATTTTCTAGTCGTTCACTCCACTAACCCTAGCTGCCACTTCTCTTTGCCATTCACGTACAAAACATCTCATATCCATCTCATTTCTCATTTGCATTCCTGAAAGAAAATATACAGTAAATTTCTCATGGCTTCTCTCCTTCTCCTTTCTTTTTCTTTCTCCTTTCCCTTTTATTTCCATGCCATGCTCGGCCATGCCTCCTAGCCGACCACATCTCCCCTTCATCACCACCTTAGACCGACCATCTCCACCACCATCTCACCTCCACACCCATATCGTGACCTAGATCCAAAAACCCCATCACAATATTGCTCCACGAAACCTAACCAAGCCTATATGTTATCCCCTTCCTCTTCCCTTGCCTCGACCACCACCTTATTCCTCCACCTCCTCCTTTGCCTCGCCGTAAAAAACCATGGTCGTACCCCTTTCAGATGTGACTAGATTAGATCCAAGCCATGTAGCCATAAGCTGATCCCAAAGCATCACTTACCTTTGCCTTTTGCCTTTCTAATGCTTGTACCCAACCATCACTCCTTATTCTAGCCAATAGCCGTGCATATGTGACCTTGGCCGAGCCTAGGTGTTTCAGATCAGATCATGGCCGAGCTTGTGTGATGATGGTTTAGCCCATAGTGATGGTGGTCGGGCCACTTGTATTGGTTAAGCCAATAATTGTTCCATTTTGATTCCTATTTTGTTCATTGATTTTATTTATAATATCGTGTTGAATTATATACTAATGTATGTTTATATTTATTCGTTTACAAAGATTTGAATCTTGGCTCTCCATCCACTCGAATTTGATTCGTGCTTTATCGTTCTTTTCGGAGTTTAGTTGTGCGTTTTGAATTGTTATCTCCAGCTTTAGAGGTGAGTTTATCACTCTCGACATTTGTACTTATATAATTGTGGAACAATGGCATGCGAATTGTAGTTGATGATATGATAGTAATTTATATATGCCTATGATATGATAGTCATGATGTTATAACCTGATATTTATTTATTACATCACATGATGATATGCCATATTATACTATTTATTCATTTACTGCTTCTCACATTGCTAGTTCCCTGTTAGTATAGAATCACTATGGGTTGAAATGGTACATACCCGAACGGACATTAGAATAAGGAAAAATCGTTACGAGCTGAAATGTAAGCTTAAGCGATTTTTATTTATATTGACTTGGGATTGCTGGTTTGAAATGATAGAACCCAGATTTTTAATTTTAAATTACGGATTGAAATGATACGTATCCATATCACTTGACCTAGGTTAGAAAATTATATACAGAACCGTGGTTAATTTTAAATATTTTCTGAAAATTATTAAGTATTTTGAAATTTAAAATATGAAATTTTAACTTAAATTGGATTTAAATGATTTAAATAAATGTTATAGTGATTTTTATAAGTTAAAAAGTGTATAAGTAAATAAATGGTTTAAAATGTAATTTAACATATGACTTAACTTGATAATTGAAAATTTAGTTTACAAATGGAAATTTTAAGCTTAATTTAGTAATAAGAATATTTTATTTATGAAATGGGTAATTTGAAATAAAGGATTAAGTTATTTGTTAAGATAAGAAGTTCAGTAAATAATATACTTTTGACTTAACAAATGAATTATAGTTTAATTGTGATATTCTATTTATAAAATCTTATTTTATTTAATCATCAGTTAAATGGTATCCAAATAAATATTTTGAAAAGTGAGATATATTTTATAAGTTAAAAATGGTGAAAACTGAAATTTATAATGTTTCTGAAATGTTATAATAAACCTTAGATTTGTATTTGTAGCATTTCCAAAATGCTGTAGTTTTACGATAGCCTTTTCTAAGTGCTACCAGTTCTGAAATTGTACTGTTTTTCTGAAATACTATTATATCTACAGTTGCGTTTTCTAAGTGCTGCTGTTTCTGAAAATACACTATTTTTCTGAAATACCGTTATATCTACAGAAACGTTTTCTAAGTGTTGTTGTATATGAAAATACACTGTTTTTCTGAAATACCATTATATCTACAGTAACGTTTTTTAAGTGCTGCTGTTTCTGAAAAGACAATATTTCTATGTATTATCACATTTTCCAAGTGTTAGGAATGCTATGATACAATGTGTTTTTTTTTGAAATTGTTACAATTGAATGAACTTAGAAAATGATACAGTTCTATAAATTGAATATTTGATTTGAAAGGATAATGACTTCATGTTTAAATTGTTTTAATGAGTTATTTTTATTTGGAATATAAACCATTTTGAAATTTATAACCACGCGTAATAATAACGTTTGGTTGTTAAAGAGATCGGGATCGGAAGTTGTCATACTCTCTGCCAACTCCGAAACCACTTTAACAACTGTGTACGTGGTGGAGAGTCCAGAATGAAGTAGGATGGTGGAGATGTTCTATTAAGGTATGTACGTGGACTCGACTCCCATGAGTTGGCATAAAGTGGCTAAAACATGAGCAATTTACAGGCTAATGAGGTTGCTCCTCTTATCGGACACACTTCTTCGTACGCCAGCGCCTTTGATTTTTGGAAGTGTGGCTCAAGGTGGGAGGTAGTAGCTGCTATGCGTTACCATCGCCCCTGAATTGATCCAATAATTCCATTACTTCATAATTATATAGAGAGGTGTCATCCAGAAGTGAAATTGGTATATCTACCCTGGCATTGCCTAGTTGTGTCGTGTCACTTACCCTAGCGCGTCTTGTACGATTTTGTTTTGTACCACACCTATGGAGCGCCCTCTGATGATGCCTAGTAGGGGGGAGATTGCGGTACTGTATAGACTATGGGAATATATAAAATGTGTTAAGGTGGAAAATGTAAAGCCTTAATGCTATTTTCAATTATATTATACTTTACTTTAGACATTATTATAATAGCGTATATTAAAACATAGTAGATAGTTTAACGGATCCTTAAAGGATGGGAGGACCCAAGCATCCTTTAAGTTAATTGTACATTTTATATTACAGTTCACTTGAGTTGGTTTACATTGTACAAGTATGTAAGTCCTGACTCGAGTGTTTTGTGTTTTTACTTATACTCGAGTTAGCCTGAGTATCAGCTTTGGATTTCACCTTCTGGAGCTAGGATTGCTGGAGACTATCTATCTATATAGTTGTTATCTATTTCCATTAAGTATTTCTATTCAACTTATGTGTTAGTTGATATTTATGTAACTGGGATTTCTGTTGTATTTACTTTTCAGATTTTGGATTTTGTGCTTGTTTTGTGACTCTGTGTTGTAGTAGCTTCATAAACTACTATGGTTATTTTTATTTCCGCTGTGAGTTATTCTAATTTATCTATGTCTGTGATTGGTTTTATTTGCTCCAAATTATATTACAATCTACTATTTTGAATTATTCAAGTCAGACATGTGTTGTTTTATTGTCGATTTGAATGGTCCAAAATAGCGGGTCGTTACATTTGGTATCAGAGCCAGATTTTAGGCAAACCTTAGTCTGCGGAGCAAAAAATCATTAGAGATAGGGTAGAAATACCCTAGAATGAGTGAAATCAATCTTAGAATCCTTTCTATGTGAAAGAAGGCGGGTAGCGGGAATCGAACCCGCATCGTTAGCATGGAAGGCTAGGGGTTATAGTCGACGTTAATTTATCATTCTTAACGTCTCGAATTCAAAACCGAACATGAAAATTTTGTTTCATTCGTCTCCTTTATGGAAAATTGATGTATTTCCAGAAACAAAAATTAGATCCATAACATCTATGTTAGCTTTTCATATTAAAGACACCCAAAGCCACTCGCTTTCTAGATGATCCCTCTAGAGAAGGGGGACGTATTTTAAAGTATAAAATGATTTTTCAATTGGTTTTGAAAGGATTTTCAAAAATTATTTTGATATAAACTTTTCTTGTTTTGAAATCAAATTTTCTTAACTTTTTCCCTTTCCTTATCCATCTTGTTAGTTATTTCCATGTTTAGGATATTCATTCAAGTTAAATCTAATCTTATCTTATCTAATCTAATCTTGTCTTTGTTTCTCAATTACCTCTGTCCTAAAATTTATTCTTGATTTTTCCAGGGTGAGGCATAGGAATGCTAGAGGTAGGGGTCGTGGTGTTGCCCCAGCTCCTGAACCTGCTGCACCAGTCAGGTTCACAACACTTTATAAGGAATACACTGAACTTGGCAGAACCAAGTTTACCGGATCTGAAGGCATTATTGAGGCTCAGTAGTGGTTGAAGGATTTGGAGGGGATCTTCTCCAGTCTTTAGATCATTAATGCCTAGCAACGTCCGTTGGCAGCTTGGCAGTTGAAGGGTGCAGCCTTGGATTGGTGGGAGTCTGTTACAACTCACAATGCTGAGGCTGGCATTTCTTGGAAGTACTTTAGGTATCATCTCCCGTTGTTTTGAATTTGTTTCAGTTTTCTCTTTTGACATCTATCTTATGTTCTTTATCATGCTTTAAGGATGCTTTTGTTGTGAAATGGATGCCCGAGGCAGGGAAGTCTCAGCTGTATCGGGAATTCATGGATTTAAAACAGGGTGATATGTCAGTTGCTGAGTATGAGAGGAAGTTCAATGAACTTTCTAAGTTTGGCCCTAATCTAATTGACACTCCTCTCAAGAAGAATGAGAAGTTCATTGCTGGTGCCTATCCGGAGTATTATGATCGTCTCATCGCTCATGTGCATAGCCCTTTCACTAGTCTGATGGATATGGCCATTAGATATGAGAATCCTACTTCTAAGGATCCTCTAGTTGCTCATGCCACTTCATCTCGGTCCTTTTCTGGTAATCCTAAGAAGAGAAAGCCAAATATTCATTAGAAGAAGAAGTGGAACAAAAATCCTGGTTTGGGATCTTCTTCATCTCAGAGGCAGTCGATAGACCATCCTCCATAACTTGTTTCAGATGTAATCAGAAGGGACACTATGCTAATAGCTGTCCTACTTTAGTTGGTGTTGCGGCTCTTCTAGCTCAATTGACCAGGCATGATCTCTGTCACATTTTTCTGCAGCCTGGCCATTTCAAGAATAACTGCCCTACTCAGCAGAAGGGCAAGTCTTCTAGTATATTTGATGTTACCTCTACTACTTCACTAGCTCCACTGCACCTGCACCTGCTCCTAGTGATTCACAAGTACCCTTCAAGGCGCTTTTCCTCTGTTTTATTTTCCTGTTCTTGTTCTGTTTGATACTGGATCTTTCCATAGCTTTATTTCTGTAGATCTTTGTGATAAATTTGAGCATCTCCTTTCTTTCGAGTTTGCTATTGTACCTTTGTGTATTTCAAATCCTATTGGTGGTCCTGTGAACCTTAGTAAGATTTGTAGAAATGCGAAACTCTTCCGTTCTAGCTATCGGTTTTCTGGTGATTTCTTTGTTCTGGGTTTTGATACTTTTGATCTACTACTTGAGGGTGATTGGATGAAGAAGCATGATGTCGTTATCTCTTGTAAATCCCGAAATGTTTTTCTTGTTGATGATTTTGGGAATTCTTTGGTGATTCATTGTTGTTTGCCTTAGAATTATGCCGGCAATTTTATTTATTCTCTTGACTCTTCTTCGGGTGATCTTGATTCTACTCCTGTGGTTAGACTATATCCCGATGTATTTGGTGAAGTCAATTCTTTACCTCCTAAGCGGGAAATTTATTTCCATATTGATCTTATTCTTGGAGCTCGACCTGTAGTTCTACCCCTAGAAGAATGGCACCCCGTGAGAAGGTTGAGTTAAGGAAGCAAATTGAGGACTTGTTCTCCAAGGGTTTGATAAGACCTAGCCATTCAGAATGAGGAGCAGCAGTGGTTTTCGTCACCAAGTACGATGGTTCTTTGAGAATGTGTGTCGATTATAGAGAGCTGAACAAGCTCACTATGAGGAATAGATATCCTATGCCTCACATTAATGATATGTTTGATCATCTTGCCATAGGTTTTCACCAGCTCAGAGTTGCTGAGGAAAGTATTCCCAAGACTGCTTTCTGTACTGAGAATGGTTTCTATGAATGGTTAGTTATGCCTTTTGGTTTGACTAACACTCCTGCCTTCTTTGTTAATTTGATGAATCGTGTTTTTGTGATGTGCTTAACAAATTTGTTCTGGTCTTTGTCGATGATATTCTTGTTTTCTCTAGATCTAAGGAAGAGCATAAATCCCACTTGGGCTTTGTTCTAGGGACTCTTAGGAGCCATCATTTGAAAGCTAAATTCTCGAAATGCCATTTCTGGAAGGATGAAGTCTAATTTCTCGGGCATAATGTTTCTAGTAATGGAGTTTTTATTGATCCAATCAAGATCGCTGCGATTAATGTAAGTCTTTCCTTTTTTCTCTTTCTGTAATTTGATCATCCTGTTTTTTCTATGGTCCTTATTTTCCCTATTCTATTACAAGATTAGGAAACTCCTAAGACTCCATCTGATATTCGCAGGTTTCTGGGCCTTGTCGGTTATTATCGGAGATTCATTGAGAATTTTGCTCAGATTTCTGCACCTCTCACTGCTTTGACTCGAAAGAGTGCTAAATTTATATGGAATGATAAGTGTAAATCTGCATTCAATGAGTTGAAGCGTAAGCTTACTTTCGCACCAGTGCTTACCGTTCCAAATGGAAATAAGGGATTGACGTTATACACTGATGCTAGTCGTGAGGGTTTGGGAGCCGTTCTGATGCAAGATGCTTATGCTAGTCGTCAATTGAAGACCCATGAGGCCAATTATGCAGCTTCTGATTTGGAATTGCTTGCTGTAGTCTTTGCTTTGAAGCTTTGGAGATATCATCTTTTGGGTGATAAGTTTGAGCTCTTTACTGATCATCATTCTTTGAAGTATATCTTCATCCGAAGGATTTGAATCAACGTCAGGTTCGGTGTATTGAGTTTCTTGCTTCTTATGATCTCGACATTAGCTATACCCCTGGGAAGGCCAATGACTTAGCTGATGCTTTGAGTCGGAATGAGGCTATGTTGTATCAGATTGTTGTTTCTTCTTCTCCTCTTTTGGACCGTATCATTGCTAAGTAGGATGAGGATGAGATGCTTAGGCATATGATGGAGAGTGTTCATAGTAGAGTTGGTGGTAGTAGTCCTGATGGTAGTGGAGCTCAGATCAATGATAAAGGGATTTTGAGGATTAATAATCGGATTTGTGTCCCGAATGTTGATGGATTGAGGCAAGAGTTACTTCGGAAAAATCATTGATCCAGACTTTCTATTCATCCTGGTGTGATGAAAATGCATCAGGACATGAAGAAGCTTTATTAATGGAGAGGTATGAGGCGGATATCTCTATCTTTGTCAGTAGATGTGCAACTTGTCAACAAGTCAAGGTAGACCACCAAAAGACCCCAGGTTTGTTGCAGCCTTTTGAGATTCCAATTGGAAATGGGAACAGGTTTTTATGGATTTATTTAATGGATTGCCAAGGACTCAAAGGGGTAATGAGAGTATTTGGGTTATTGTGGATAGATTGTCCAAATCAGCTCATTTTATTTCGGTCAAGTCTACCCGTTCTGCTTCTAGTTTGACTGAGATCTATATGAGGGAAATTTTTCGTCTCCATGGGGTTCCTGTCAGCATTGTTAGTGATCGAGATCCTATTTTTACCAGTTAATTTTGGAAATCATTTCAGGAATTTTCGAGTACTCGTTTGAATCTGAGCACTGCTTACCATCTGTAGACCGACGGTCAAACAAAAAGCGTGAATCAGATTCTAGAGGATCTTCTTCGTGCTTGTTTTCTTGATTATGGAGGATCTTAGGAAAATCATCTCCATCTTGTTGAATTCACCCGTAACAACAGTTATCAGGTATATTTTTAGTCTTCTATTTTGATCATATCTTAATCTTTTATCTATCTCATTCCGTCTTTGAATTCAGGCTAGTATTGAAATGTCTTCGTTTGCTGCTCTTTACGGAAGACCTTGTAGATCTCCATCATGCTGGATTGAATCCGGTAATCATTTGGTTCTTGGACCTGATATGATTTTGGAAGCTTTCTGAGAAGGTTGAGGAGATTAAGAGGAATATGAGGATTTCTCAGGATAGGCAGAAGAAGTATTTTGATCATCGTACGAGGAGTTTATAGTTTTCTGTTGGTGATTTGGTTTTCCTTAAGGTCTCTCCTTTAAGAAATGTGATTCAGTTTGGTCGTAGAGGGAAGCTTGCTCCTAGATTTGTTGGTCCTTTCCATATCCCGAAGAGGATTGGTTCTTTAGCTTATCGCTTGGATTTGCCTGAGAAGTTTTCTGGACTGCCTAACGTATTCCATGTTTCGCATCTTCGTCGATATCTGCATGATCCATCTTTGATTGTCCAGCCTTTTGCTCTCGAGAGTTTGGATATTGAGCCTAATCTTACTGTCGAGAGGAAGCCACTTCGTATTATCGATGGAGGTACGAAGCAGCTGAGAAGGAAATCTATCAACCTGGTCAAAGTGCAATGGAGTACGGATGATCGGGATTGTACCTAGAGACGGAGGAGAGCATGCATGCTTCGAATCCGGAATTGTTTGTTTCAGGTACTATTTGCTTTTCTATCTTATCTTTCCTTGTTTCCGTGTCTCGTTCCTTTTCAAGGAGGAAAAGTTTTGAGTGGGGGAGAGTGTAACAATTCCAAAATTTTTAACAAGTATTTTAATTCAATTTATTTGAAAACTTTAATTTTAATTATTTAAAAATTGAAATTTTGGAATTTTCCAATATAATTTTGGATGTTGTTTATAATTTAATTTCCAAATAGAATAATACGAAAATTTTCTGAAAATTTTATATTTTGGTCAATTGTAGTCAAACTTTGATTTTCAGTTGAAATTTTTAAATTTGAATTTTTAATTTCTAATCTTTTTCTTTTAAACTGTATTTAATTCTGATATTCATCCTGCTTTTCGTTTCAAAAAAATTCTGTTTTATACTTTTAAAATCTGATAAATTTCAGCATTTTACACGCGATTATTTTCAGCATTTTTCTGCTTATTTTCTGTTCTATATTTTTCTACTTCATTTCCATTTTATATTTTATTTTCTATCTTCTATTTCGTTTGGACTTTTATGTGATTTTTTTCATTTTTATTGGATTTTTAACTTGGAAATTCAAAAAGTCTTAGGTTTCTTCCCTTGGAAATGAAGTAAATCCTTTATATTTTCTAGTCGTCACTCTACTAATCCTAGCCTTCACTTCCCTTTGCCATTCACGTACAAAACATCTCATATCCATCTCATTTCTCATTTGTGTTTCTGAAAGAAAATATACAATAAGTTTCTCATGGTTTCTCTCCTTCTCCTTTCTTTTTCTTTCTCCTTTCTCTTTTATTTCCATGCCATGCTCGGCCATGCCTCCTAGCCGACCACATCACCACCTTAGACCAGCCATCTCCACCACCATCTCACCTCCACACCCATGTTGTAACTTAGATCCAAAAACCCCATCACAATATTGCTCCACAAACCCTAGCCGGGCCTATATGTTATCCCCTTCCTCTTCCCTTGCCTCGAATACCACCTTATTCCTCCACCTCCTCCTTTGCCTCGTCGTGAAACACCATGGTCGTACCCCTTTCAGATGTGACTAGATCAGATCCAAGCGATGTAGCCATAGGCCGAGCCCAAAGCATCACTTACCTTTGCCTTTTGCCTTTCTATTGCTTGTACCCTACCATCATTCCTTATTCTAGCCCATAGCCGTGCATATGTGAACTAGGCCAAGCATAGGTGCTTCAGATCAGATCATGGCCGAGCATGTTTGATGATGGTTTAGCCCATAGTGATAGTCGCTGAGCCACTTGTATTGGTTAAGCCAATAATTGTTCCATTTTGATTCCTATTTTGTTCATTGATTTGATTTATAATATTGTGTAGAATTATATACTTACGTATGTTTATATTTATTCATTTACAAGATTTGAATCTTGGCTCTACATCTACTCAAATTTGATTCGTACTTTATCATGCTTTTAGGAGTTCGGTTGTGTGTTTTGAATTATTATCTCCAGCTTTGGAGGTGAGTTTATCACTCTCGACATTCGTACTTATATAATTGTGGAACAATGGCATGCGCATTGTAGTTGATGATATGATAGTAATTTATATATGCATGTGATACGATATTTCATGATGCTATAACCTGATATTTATTTGTTACATCACCTGATATGATATGCCATATTATACTGTTTATTCATTTACTACTTCTCACACTGCAAGTTCCCTGTTAGTATAGAATCACTATGGGTTGAAATGATACATACCCGAACGGACATTAGAATAAGGAAAAATCATTATAAGCTGACATGATAGGCTCAAGCGATTTTTATTTTATATTGACTTGGGATTGCGGGTTTGAAATGATAGAACCTGCATTTTTATTTTCAAATTACGGATTGAAATGATACATATTCGTATCACTTGACCTAGGTTAGAAAATTATATATAGACTCGTGATTAATTTTAAATATTTTCTAAAAATTATTAAGTATTTTAAAATTTAAAATATGAAATTTTAGCTTAAATTGGATTTAAGTGATTTAAATAAATGTTATAGTGATTTTTATAAGTTAAAGGGTATAAGTAAATAAATGGTTTAAAATGTAATTTAAAATATGACTTAACTTGATAATTGAAAATTTAGTTTTCAAATGGAAATTTTATGCTTAACTTAGTAACAAGAATATTTTATTGATGAAATGGGTAATTTAAAATAAAGGATTAAGTTATTTGTTAGGATAAAAAGTTAAGTAAATAATATACTTTTGACTTAATAAATGAATTATAGTTTAATTGGGATATTCTATTTATAAAATCTTATTTTATTTAATCATAAGTTAAATGGTATCCAAATAAATGATTTGAAAAGTGAGATATGTTTTATAAGTTAAAAATGGTGAAAACTGAAATTTATACTAGTTCTGAACTGTTATAATAAACCATAGATTTGTATTGGTAGCATATCCAAAATGCTGTAGTTTTACGGTAGCATTTTCTAAGTGCTACCAGTTTTGAAATTGTACTATTTTTCTGAAATCTATTATATCTACGGTAGCATTTTCTAAGTGCCGCTGTTTATGAAAATATACTATTTTTCTGAAATACCATTATATCTACGATAACATTTTCTTTTTTTTTGGCAAGGCCAGCCTGTTTTTATAGTGGCCAGTCCACTCTTTATTAAACAAAAGCAACATACATAGATTAAAAACTACAAAGCAAACACAATGAGGACCAGATACGTCCCCACCACATTACAAATTAACACAGCGACAAATCACGACAAAATTTTAAAAATAAGAGCATTACGATACATCCTCACCACATTACGATATCGTTTTCTAAGTGCTGCTGTTTCTGAAAATACACCGTTTTTCTGAAATACCATTATATCTACAGTAACGTTTTCTACATGCTGCTGTTTTTGAAAAGACAATATTTCTATGTATTATCACATTTTCCAAGTGTTACCAATGCTATGATACAATGTATTTTTTTGGAATTGTTATAACTGAATGAACTTAGAAAATGTTACAATTCTGTAAATTAAATATTTGATTTGAAAGGATAAAAAATTCATATTTAAATGGTTTAAATGAATTATTTTGATTTGGAATACAAACCATTTTGAATATTATAACCACGGGTAATAATAACGTTTGGTTGTTAAAGAGATCGGGATCGGAAGTTGTCATACTCTCTGCCAACTCCGAAAACTACTTTGACAACCGTGTACATGGTGGAGAGTCCAGAATGAAGTAGGATGATGGCGATGTTCTATTGAGGTATGTACATGGACCCGAGTCCCGTGAGTTGGCATAAGGTGGCTAAAACAGGAGCAATTGACAGGTTAATGAGGTCGCTCCTCTTATCGGACACACTTCTTCGTATGCCATTCTATTACTTTGTGATTGATTGGTGCGCACCTTTGATTTTTGGGAGTGTGGCTCGAGGTAGGCGGTAGTAGCTGCTACGCGTTACCACCGGCCCGGAAGTGCAATTGGTATATCTACCCTGGCATTGCCTAGTTGTGTCGTGTCACCTACCCTAGCGCGCCTTGTACGATTTTGTTTTGTACCATACCTATGGAGTGCCCTCTGACGACGTCCAGTACGAGGGAGATTACGGCACTGTATAGACTATGGGAATATATAAAATGTGTTAAGGTGGAAAATGTAAAGCCTTAACGCTATTTTCAATTATATTATACTTTACTTTAGACATTATTATAATAGCGTATATTACTACATAGTAGATAGTTTAACGGATCCTTAAAAGATGGGCGGTCCCAAGAATCCTTTAAGTTACTTATGCATTTTATATTACAGTTCACTTGAGTTGGTTTATATTGTATAAGTATGTATGTCTTAACTCGAGTGTTTTGTGTTTTTCCTTACGCTCAAGTCAGCTTGAGTATCAGGTTTGGCTTTCACCTTCTGGAGCTAGGATTGCTGGATACTATCTATCTATATGGTTGTTATCTATTTCCATTCAGTATTTCTATTCAGCTTATGTATTAGTGGACATTTATGTATCTAGGATTTCTGTTGTATTTACTTTTCAGACTCTAGATTTTGTGCTAGTTTTGTGACTCTGTGTTGTAGTAGCTTCATGAACTACTATGGTTATTTTTATTTCCACCGCGAGTTATTCTGATTTATCTGTATCTGTGATTCCGTGATTGGTTTTATTTGCTCCAAATTATATTACAATCTAATGTTTTGAATTATTCAAGTCAGACATGTGTGGTTCCATTGTTGATTTGAATGGTCCAAAATAGTGGGTCGTTATACTGAGATATGTACTTTATCTCTTAGAAGTGGATCTATTTGAGATTTTGGAATCCATATGATGGTTTTGGGATCTGTTCGAGATGTGGGAATCTAGTTGGGAATTCATGTTTTGTTCGAGTGATGAAGACTCACGTGGAAGATGTCGAATGTAACGACCCATAAATTTAAGAGGTTTTTATAACGTAATTAACGGAAATTTTGCTTGAAATCAAACAATAAAATTTGGCAATGAAAATGTGATATTTGGAATGCGTTTATTTAAACGTAGCAAATGTCATATTTTAATCAGAGAATATGGAAGTCAGTTCTGTTGTATTATTTTCAATTTAAATTTAAAACCAGTTAATTTGATGAAAACAAAATATTTTCGAAATATAAATATTTTTATATAATAAAAATGTAGAACATTTTTTGAGTGACGTCATATTTCGTTTCGCCAAATTTGGACTGTTATAGCCCCGTTTATCTTATTTTCGGCGTTTTAGCAGCAATTTTCGCAGCGAAATTCGAGTTTGATTGAATGGTCGTATCTCTAATATCTGCATACCATTCTCTTCTTCTCATCATGCCAGTCTCCGTAATATAATGATTTGTGTTTTTGGGTATTCGGTATGTGGCGAAATCCGTGAAACTGTTAGCAGTATCGGTTCCTGTTTTTGAATGCCCATTCCTTTTTTTAGCCGTGAGAAAATAAATGTATGTTATCCTTTACTATTTTCCAGAATTCAATGTTGTGGCTGCTACTCATCCCTATTTGAACTTTTGGCTTTTACTATTCATTGGCTTCAATTCATATTCTCTAGTTCATGCTTCTTTCCTCTTCATTCTGTTGAATATGCGAGTACATGATTTTTGTTTGATGATAATAAACATATATAAATACATTTAAATGTATTTTTTAATGTACTATTTTATTTTTCACATAATTAAATAAATATTTGGTGAATAAAGTAAATAACACGGTATTTAAATTCAAACTGATATTTTATTCAAGCAAATATTTATTACAATTTTGAATAGTACAAATTCAAGCTCTTACTATACATATACAACTTTGATTACAATACAAATTCAATTACATCACAATCTATCATTTACAAATACACCTCATTACATATCGCTCATTCACTCGTAATTTACCTACAACTTTATTCCAGGTTGATTCCAGCACCCGAGCAATCTGCAAAAATAAATACTGACGCAGTAAAATTGAAAAGAAAATATTTTTGCCGTATAAAATAAAATGTGATTTTGGAAATATTATTTGCCTTAGTTATTTGGGTTGTTCGTCATCATTTAATTCGAATTCATCATACACGAACAACTTGTGACATGCACAGTGTATCACTGTACATGCCACAAGGCCGTGCATACCGGTATATACACTTGATAAAATTACAGAGACAGGTGAGCACAAGGTCATACCCAAATTAAAAGTCGGGTTCAATTCAAGCGCAATATAAATAAAGTCACGATACGAGCCCAAGGTCAAATCCGAGCTTTAAAGCTGGATTCAACACAGGTACAATCCAACTGTACAGACGTCAAGTGAACAAAAGTAAGGTGAACCATGAAGAACACAAGACTAGCAACAAAATGCTCCAAGTCAGACTCAAGTACAATATGTACAAAGTCTATGCAAACCCAGACTCAAGCCAACATGAAACAAGATCAAGTCCAGCTACCACATAAAGGAATAAACACATAAAACATCAATGAACCAACTGTGTATACATGATGAAGGTTACGGATTCAAGTATGAATGCACAGTGCAAACTACAACTGACAGTGTAATTCAAGTTACAAGTTGAAATGCAGCAACCAAAACAAGTGCAACACAGTGACAAGCTAACCAGACTACACATGTACAAAGGGCTGCAATGCTCATGAAGAAACCATGGTACAGATATGACTTTATACAGAACCAAACAACACCAGAGAGACTAATGTACACATGAATGCAACAGTGGATCAAATGATCAATGAGCAAGGCTGCACAGTGAAAACTGTATGCAAACCAAATGCCACCAAGTGAATATGATAACACTGCAGACAAATGAACACATAATAAAGACAAGCTACTGAACTCTAAGCAAAGAGCAAGTGAAAGTGATCAATATGCAGTGGAGTTATGGATATGCTCAATACACACACATATATGACATACCAGACCCAAATATACATGAACAAGTAACATATATATGCTGCAAAGACCAGAGATGTGTGGATACAAGAAAACTGTAATTACAAGTGTCTTCAACAAGTTGATATTTAAACAAAGTATGCAGTGACAAAGCAAGTGTATACAACCACATGGTGACAGTAGGATACAAGTTCGAACACACCCAATGCAAATCAGACATGTACAAACTAGCTCGAACCAGTGAATAGCATGATGACAACAGTGGTGCAACAAAACCCAATACAATGAACTACATGATGAACAAGTATGCAAGTGAAGACAATAATGTTTGGACTAAATGCGTATGAATCCAAAGCAAGACAGTGATTGAACATACAAACCAAAAATGCTCAAATTAAATGAATACAAGTTGAAATGCCCAGATCAAATGAATCAGACTCGAGCACACATATGCAGACACACAAGAACAATAAGGCAATGTCAAAGACAAAGCAACGCAAAACTTCCAGATGAATACAAGCATCATGTAGCAGTTCCAAACTAATGATATACAGCAAGTTCGAACTAATCATGGATCCATAGTTTCATCCTAAAAATATCAAGAGTAGATGCCAACAGAGAAAATAACAGACAAGCCAAAGTCACTGTAGAAATTCACATAGCAGCATCATGTAACCAAAATCAGATATATCACAATTTGAATGGTACAAGTAAAATGACCAGAAGCAATATCAGTGCAATGGTGATGGCCGAAGACATTATCAAGTTAGAGAAGAGTTCGACAATGTCAAGTGCCGAAGTCAATTTTCAAATCAAAGTCAGAGACGTGATGACCAGGAAAAGATCAAACAACTCAAAATCGAAGCCGTGGCAATCAAGGAAACAAGCGAGTTCAAAAATCGATGCCATGAAAATCAAGTAATCAAATATACACGAATTGAAGAAGTCGGCAATCATCTCAAGCAATCAAACGAAAATCAATGGTCGAGATAAAACAATTGATGAATTCAAATGATAATATACGAACGAAAATACAGGGGTTCGAACCGTATATAAACAAGTAACATCATCAGCCATATCATCGAGTTCAAGTAAGCAAAAACAGTAAAGCAAAATAACAAATTACATACCGAAGCAAGATCGAACTCGATCAAAATTGAAGGAGCCATGTGTAAAGAGAAGAGAGCGTCGATCGACGAAGCAGGGACGAAAATAATCATTCGATCGAACTAATTAAAGTTGGCTTCTTCGATTTTATACAAAGCCCTAAATTTGTTTAAAGAGGAAACATACGAGAACAGCCATTTTCAAGGAGGAGTCAGGGCGGAGGAATAAAGAAAGCACAAGAACAATTTTTATCACTATTTTAAGGGCCGACTTTTATTTGGCTTTAGAAATTTTGAATTCGGGTTTTTTTATTTAAATTGTTTTTAAATTGTATTTTTCTTTTGAAATAATCAAAGTTCAAAAATTAAAAAGCAGAATAATCAAAGTTCTAGATAACACAGATTAGCAGGAAATCATCTGTCATAAGTGCAACCAACCCGGACACATCAAGCCCAATTGTCCTCAAAATCGACATGACTTTGAAAAGAAATCAAAAAGGAGAAATTTTGCAGCCACATGGAATACAAATGATGAAGATAATAAAAGTACTAGCAATGAGAGTGAGAAAGCATATATGTGCATTCAAGGTAATATAACTGATAGCGACGATGACGAGCCAAGCGAGGTATCAAAACTCACTCACTCAGAATTACTTATATATTTCCACGAAGTAAATGGCTGTTTTGAACGACTTAGAGAGAAGTATGCCAAACTTGAACCATAAAAAGATACTTTGATAGATTTAAATAAATAACTTGACCAACTACTTAAAACCTATCAAAGTAGAATCCCTAAGTGTGATAAGTGTCCAACATTCGAAGTAGAGATTAAACAATCAGAAATCAAAATTAAATCGCTTGAAAATGAAATTCTGATTTTGAAAGAGAGTGAAAATACAAGAAGAGAAAATTCTATTAAAAGGTGCACACAATTGTTAAACGAAAATGAATCTCTCAAAAGACAAGTCCAACAACTGTCAACGACTTTAGATAAATTTCTAAAAAGCGAAAAATCGTTGAATATGCTATTAGGAAAAAAAACTGTTAATACAGTTAGACAAGGACTTGGATATAATCAATCTAAAAATATTAGAAATGAAATTGATCAAGTCGATACAATGTGCACAATTTGTAGAAAATTTGGACACAATGAAAACAATTGTTGGCATAGACCCAAACACGTGAAAACTATACCAATTTGGGTTCCAAAATGCACAAATATAAAATCTCTCAAAGTTATACAAATCTAGATGCCGAAAGGAACATATATAAATAGTTTTGGGTATCCACAAAATTATTTTCCAAAATATTCTGCCACTAACAATCATGGACCTATAAAAACAAATAGGTCACAAAAATATGCTCTCATGTAGGTGTGGTGGAAGGCTAAGGAACAACAATAGTGTTACTTGGATTCTGGCTGTTCTAAGGATACAATGAGCGTCGAAGCAAAGTTCCTTAGCCTAGTACAAAGGCGACAGAATCACAATGGGCAACAATGAAAAATTATCGTAAAGGTAAAACAGGTAATGATATATTTTGAACGATATATTAAATGTGATAATTTGCACCATATTCTGAATTAAATCATCCAATAATGTGATGATGAAATAAATGAAGATTTTGATTCTGACTTATTCAAATTGTTGGCCAATTATATTCTTATGCCAAGAATACTATAAAAAACTCTAGAGTCTTTGAATTACTTCATATATATTAGTTTGGATTAATAATAGTGTTTTATTGGATGATAATACATTTGGTTATTTTACGGCTGACTCTATATTCACAGTTTTTGATTATTTACATGGCTTCGATTCAAATTCAAGAGAATTTCATTTAAAAAGTTGTTAAAAATGATTTTGAGATATTTTGTTACACAACTCATGATCTGGTCTGTAACATTCAACTAATAATAAATTTGAGTGAAAAGAAATTCAGATGCAGATTACACTAGTAATCTATTTGATAGAAAAATTACTAGTGGAACGTGATATATGATGATACATTTAGTAACTGCATCGTTTTTCAAAGAAAATATCTGCATATTTTCACTTCAAATAATTTTCAAATTGCATACATTTTTTTTTATAAAACCCCTTCTAGAAAATCATTTTTGACCTTGTTTCAGATTAGTCAATTTGGAAAATTTGGTTTTATAATTATTTTTGAATACGATTTTAAATTGACTAATCTGACTCCCTAATGATTTTCGGAAAAGATAAATAGTGATTGAAAAAGTGATGAGTGTTGATATTAATCATATATTATAACTTGAGACGGTATATTTAGTAAATTTCTTTAGAAATTTAAACAAGAGTTATAAACACTTTGTGTTGGTAAAAATTCCATGATCATTTCTATTTCTATCATTTTCTGCGACCATCACTCATCATAATCCAATATAGTATGTCAATATGTGGTGATTTAAACAGGAATCATTCGTTTTTCATTTTATATTTTTTATATAAAAAAACCCAAAGTATTCACTCTCATTTAAAAGTCCTCAAGGTTATGCATGGGTGAATTATTTGGAATTTGATTGTGCTTCCATGCTCATTTAAAAGTCCTCACTGTTATGCATGTATGGAACGCATATCAAAATTGATTTATTAAATAAACAAGCTGATTCTAATCCCATTTAAAAGTCCTCACGGTTATGCGTGATTAGAAGATACTTGAATTCATTTTAAAAAAAAATTGGAATACTACTAATCTCATTTAAAAGTCATAACGGTTATGCATGACTGGTAGATATTCAAATTCCTGATATAAATATACCACAAATAGACAAAACTGTATGGTTTTATATGATGACATCATTCACGTCATTCTAAAAGTGGAATATGCGCCTAACAGAGTATTTATGATTTTTGTTTGATTGTTTATTGAAATTTTATATTTATATTCGATTGAGTTTTAATGTTGTATTAATATCTATCACTTTATCTCTATTTTTATCAGAGTACTACTCTTTTGCTCATAACAAAAGGGGGAGTGAAAAGTTAATATTTTGTCAAATAAAAGCAAATAAAGGTCAAATAATTTCTATTTGCATCTAGGCACATTTCCATATTTTTATGCATATATGAAGGGGGAGCTTTGTGTAGAGAGGAAGCATTCAAAAAGGGGGAGCAAATTGAATGTTCAAATACATTTAACAAGTTCAAAAACTAAAATATATGCTTGTTATCATCAAAAAGGGGAGATTGTTGAATATGCGAGTATATGATTTTTGTTTGATGATAATAAACATATGTATATATTCATTTAAATGTATTTTTTAATGTACTATTTTATTTTTCACATAATTAAATAAATATTTGGTGAATAAAATAAATAACACAGTATTTAAATTCAAACTGATATTTTATTCAAACAAATATTTATTACAATTTTGAATAGTACGAATCCAGGCTCTCACTACACATATACAACTTTGATTACAATACAAATTCAATTACATCACAATCTATCATTTACAAATACACCTCACTACATATCGCTCATTCACTCGTAATTTACAAATACACCTCACTACATATCGCTCATTCATTTGGTAGAAGTCAGACTCAAGTACAATATGTACAAAGTTTATGCAAACCCAGACTCAAGCCAACATGAAACAAGATCAAGTCCAGCTACCACATAAAGGAATAAACACATAAAAAATCAATGAACCAACTGTGTATACATAATGAAGGTTATGGATTCAAGTATGAATGCATAGTGCAAACTACAACCAACAGTGTAATTCAAGTTACAAGTTGAAATGCAGCAACTAAAACAAGTGCAACACAGCGACAAGCTAACTAGACTACACATGTACAAAGGGCTGCAATGCTCATGAAGAAACCATGGTACAGATGTGACTTTATATAGAATCAAACAACACCAGAGAGACTAATGTACACATGAATGCAATAGTGGATCAAACGATCAATGAGCAAGGCTGCACAGTTAAAACTTTATGCAAACCAAATGCCATCAAGTGAATATCATAACACTGCAGACAAATGAACAAATAATAAAGACAAGCTACTGAACTCCAAGCAAAGAGCAAGTGACAGTGATCAATATGCAGTGGAGTGATGGATATGCTCAATACACACACATATATGACAAACCAGACCTAAATGTACATGAACAAGTAACATATATATGCTGCAAAGACCAGAGATGTGTGGATACAAGAAAACTGTAATTACAAGTGACTTCAACAAGTTGATATGCGAACAAAGTATGCAATGACAAAACAAGTGTATACAACCACATGGTGACAGTAGGATACAAGTTCAAACACACCCAATGCAAATCAGACATATACAAACTAGCTCGAACCAGTGAACAACATGATGACAACAGTGGTGCAACAAAACCCAATACAGTGAACTACATGATGAACAAGTATGCAAGTGAAGATAACAATGTTTGGACTAAATGCATGTGAATTCTAAGCAAGACAGTGATCGAACGTACAAACCAGAAATGCTCAAATTAAATGAATACAAGTTGAAATGCCCAGATCAAATGAATCAGACTCGAGCACACATGTGCAGACACACAAGAACAATAAGGCAACATCAAAGACAAGGCAACACAAAACTTCCATATTAATACAAGCATCATGTAGCAGTTCCAAACTAATGATATACAGCAAGTTCGAACTAATCATGGATCCATAGTTTCATCCCAAAAATATCAAGAGTAGATGCCAACAGAGAAAATAACCGACAAGCCAAAGTCACAGTAGAAATTCACACAGCAGCATCATGTAACCAAAATCAGATATATCACAATTCGAATGGTACAAGTAAAATGACCAGAAGAAATATCAGTGCAACGGTGATGGCCGAAGACATTATCAAGTCGGAGCAGAGTTCGACAATGTCAAGTGCTGAAGTCAATTTTCAAATCAAAGTCAGAGACGTGATGACCATGGAAAGGTCGAACAGCTCAAAATCGAAGCCGAGGCAATCAAGGAAACAAGCGATTTCAAAGTCGATGCCGTGAAAATCAAGTAATCAAATATACACGAATTGAAGAAGTCAGCAATCATCTCAAGCAATCAAACAAAAATCAATGGCCGAGATAAAACAATTGACGAATTCAAATGATAATATACGAACGAAAATACAGGGGTTCAAACCCTATATAAACAAGTAACATCATCAGCAATATCATCGAGTTCAAGTAAGCAAAATAACAAATTACATACCGGAGCAAGATCGAACTCGATCAAAATTGAAGGAGCCGTGTGCAAAGAGATGAGAGCGTCGATCGAAGCAGGAACGAAAATAATCATTCGATCGAACTAATTAAAGTCGGCTTCTTCGATTTTATACAAAGCTTAAAGAGGAAACGAACGAGAACGGCCATTTTCAAGGAGGAATCAGGCTGGAGGAATAAAGAAAGCACAGGAACAATTTTTATCACTATATTAAGGGCCGGCTTGTATTTGGCTTTAGAAATTTTAAATTAGGGTTTTGTTTTATTTTAATTGTTTTTAAATTGTATTTTTATTTTGAAAATTTTGTATTCACTAGTCGTGTGACTAAGAGACAAACTATGTGGCGTAGTTAGAGAATTCGCAACTCATTGGCAGAGTTGTGGCAGGGTTTTGAGCATAGAGTAAAGGCTAGTCGATAGCGGATGTCGTGAGCTTACGTGTGTAAGCGTACTGCTTAATTTCTAGTAAAAACCTTGGGGACAGCACGTACGCAGGGTTTTTCCGAAGCTAGGTAAATTCTGTGTCGTTCTATTTCTGCATTTATTATTCTGCTATTATCTATGCTGCTATTTTGATATATCTGTGTTGAAAATATTTTATAAACTTCCGCATTAATTTTCATAATTAATAGCATCACCTTATTCACCCCCTCTAGGGTGAAATTGATCCTACACATTCCATTTGTTCTGCTATATTATAAAAAAATGTTCATTTTATACTCAATGCTTATATCTTTGAGAACCCTCTTCATCTCTCATTATTTTGCAATCGGTTGTGCCACCGCCTTCTACCCTTGTACCAACCTCCAGCAAGTGCCGCTTCTCCTCCATGTAATGCCTCAAGCCTCGCCCACCACCCACGCCAGTTTCTTCCATCGAAACCCCTCCACCAGATCTGTCAAGTTTTCCCCCCTTCTCCTTCCCTTCTCTTTGAAACCCCTCTAGCCATAAACCACCATTGTCGAGACAACGCCCACTCCACATAACCCACCGCGCGGCCTCCACCTGAGACGACCCACCTCCTTCATACTCAGAAATTGACACTAATAATCCTTGGTATTCACGTGCCGTAAATCTAAGTACTAGAGAGGCGGATTATAATGGGGTAAAGAAAAAAATAAAGATAGAAGACAAGATAATAATAGAATCTCATATAGTATTCAATTCATAATCATACATGACATAACTTCAAATTGCTCTACCAGAGTAAATAAAATCCAGCGGGGATAGTTATAACAGTCTATCCTTACATATGCTGGTAACTACCTAATACATAACACAGCGGAATAAATATATGCTCCAGGCTCCAGGCTCCATGCTCCATTCCAAAATGCTCTAAATTTTCCTAACTACTTGGCTACCCAGAAAAATAGGGCACCCATAGTTTAAAGGGAAAAGAAAATAAACTCTGGGTCAGTCATGGGACTGGTGTGAGAACTCAAAATACGATGTTTGAAAACAAAAAGGTATCTCATATGACCACGCTGCACATAATTACGGAATGGTTTTTTTACCTTATGATAACCAAAATCCTTTATTATGTAAAGTTTAGGGATATTATTTTTAATAACATTCTTTTAAAACATTTGTAAATAAATTTATTTATCTTAGCGAAATTGTTACCATTATTAAATTCCGGATACTAGGCTCTACAAACAAATTCGAAGGTACTTATGGGAAATGGATTCCATACAAATGACAAGATAAGGGACTACCTTCCGACAGTACACCTCTACAGGGTACACCTAGGGTTGAGATACTCGGCGCCTAAACCAACACAAGACCGGCCTACCCCTCATACTGGATAGTACCGAATATGTCATCACTTCGGTCGTTACCGACCTTTAACGGGATCCCGAGTCATACATTCACCACATACTTAGACATATGTGGAATAATCTAGAAGAATGATGATATTTTCTAATTGGGAGCGACCCACTTAGCCTTGCTGCTCCTACCCTATTTTTGTCATTTCCGGGGTGATGAGGCCTGAGGTAAACGATTACGTTTTCACATAGCATATTTTTTTCACTTCAAATGCCACATTGCCATTCCACATTCACATGACTAATTTCTACAAACCTATAACTTTCTGAGCTCGTATGTCTCAGGAAAGGGTGTTAAGCTAAGAGAAGGTGTCTTCTCCGCTACCGAATGATATACTTTTATAGAGATCACCCATTGTGATTTTGAATGCAAGGTCAGACATTCATCCATACAAGTTCGTTCTGAGACTAAAGAAAACAGAAGGTACTCTCCTACTCAATTAGTAGCAAGAAGTCCTTGCATCGAAGATTTTCCTAACATAGCACTGCTGCCACACTGTGATATGGTAATTTTCACCTCGAGAGACTAGTGGCAGACATCCATACATCATGAAGATCCCTATCTTCAAAATCATCTATCTTCAAACATGTTTTACTTCGAATGTAGATTGGTTCGAAGTGTTTTTTGGATAGAAATCACCCGAATCCGACCTTGGTTCCTTCCAATCCAATTATTGATAAATTGATGTTTTATAAGTAGATGATTATTGGTTAATTGATTCGTTCCTCTTTATCAAGATATCTTCGAGAGATATATATTTTTAGAATCTTCTTCTTTAAATACAAAATCATTTAAACCTCTCTTTTTGAATATTTATCAAATCGTTTTTAAAGGGTATCTTTGAGAAAATAGGATTATAGAAATCACTCTACTTTTATTCACTATCAACTTCCGTATTTAACAAGTGCTATGGGCAGAATAATGGTAAGGTCACCTTTTAAATTCCACGAATAGGACAAGTTCCCTCTTCGGATTTATAATGAGTATAAGAAGATTATTTCTATAAAATTAAAATTGAGCATCCGGGCTTTCCCTTCGATCTGTTCCACCCCTCATCTAAGAGATAAAGCGAAGACCAGCTAAGTTTAGGGCACTAGTTGCTCCATTCCCAACCTTAGTTACACCCTTTGTTTTACCGTTTAGCTCTCACAGACGGGACAAATGTACTAGTCGTTTCCACATACTCATTTTCCCTTTTTAAATCTTTTAAGTAATTTTAAATTGTTCAAATCCCTTTTAAAAATACTATATCATTTACTTAAAAAAATTTACGGAGGATTTGGGGAAGAATTATTAAGTTTCAACCTTTATTTCAAAAGCTATAGAAAAGTGTTGGGAAAAAGTTGTTGCAAATAGTGTTTTAAAAAGCTATGTTCTTCACGACGACTTTTACATCATTTAGAAATCCATCTTTTCAACATAAATTACTTTTAAAACATTTTAAAAAAATTAGACTTTATTTCATATTTTTGAAATATTTAAAATATCAATTTTAAACTTTGGTCACTTACTGCAAAAGCGCGATTTTCTAGAAAATTGTTTTAAACATATTTTAAAATCTACATAATGAAATCTTAATTTTCTTTCTTTGTTTGAAAGATATGGATATAATAGTTCGGAAAATTCTTATCTCGAAGAATTCCGAACTAAATTCCACCTCTTATACTTATTTAAACTTTTGATGCAAAATCGAGAACTACCGTTGCGCGACGCGCTTAGTTTTGGCATATTTTTTATTTTTCATTCAAACTTTGCTAAAACAAGTAATATATTTATAAAATATTTCTAAATCATTTTTAATCATTTTCAAAGGTATTAAATGATTCCATAACAATTTTCAATTTATTTTGGAACGTTTTTTTCCATGTGAATCAATGTAGTGTATATCGTGACTTGTTTCAATATTTATATGCAATAAACAACATATGAAAATCAATATCATAACCAAGCATCCAAAAAAAACATATCACATGGTCACAATCAAATATATACATATAAATAAGAGTTCTCACATTGTTTGTTTAGGCGAACGGAAAATCAGCTATAACTTTGCTACTCGTTGTTTTCTCTCACGATCTTTGCGACTTGGACTCGAATGGCTCGACTTGACTTGGGTGGGGCCAGGAGTGCTCAGCCATGGTTTGATGGTGGAGGCTAGGGCCGTGAGTGGAGGAAGAGAAATGGAGGAGTTTTGAGGTGGTTCGGGTGGAGTTTTGTTGATATTTTTCTTTGTTTTATTTTTGAAAACATTTTGGTATTATTTAATTATGGAAAGAAGCCATTAAAGAGTGGAATAAAAACTTAAGAAAGGAAGAAAAGGTTGTGTAAAAAGTGAAGAAAGCGGATAGCTATTTATAGAAAAAGTTTTGCATTAAAATAATATTTTGTAAAAAGACCAAAATACCCTTTTCTTATACTTTAAGCAAACTAAAACTTAACATTACATTTCAAATCATTTCTTTATAACATTTTCACTTAAGTATTAATTAAAGAAAGTAATAATTATGTTTTCTTGATTTGATGTTTACTTTTTGACTATTCAACTCTTTTTTGTCTTTTTATGCTTACTTTTTCCTAATTATATTCTAGAATTTTCTAAGTATGTTTACTAAGTAAACTTGGTTACTAACTTAATAAATATTTGTACTATTTGAATATATGTTTACGTATGAGAAAATAAAGGCGCAACGACATTGCGACAACTTTAAATCGACAAAATGTTGATTTTCGACAAAATATTTTACGGTCTCATTTAGACGTTTTAGTTAAAATATTTATTTATGTAAACCAAATTTGAAAATAAATTTGTACAATATTATTTAAAAATATAAACACTTATAAATTAATCAAAATAATTTATTTAACCATCGAAACTTACTTTTCTAACATCAACATTTTGTCACTTTTATCGGTATAAGCAAATATTACTATTTTTGTGTATATTTTTATTTTCAAATCATATATATTATTATTTTGAATCATAGAATGTTATATATTTTACATTTAAAATCTCTTTAAATGTTATAATTTGAAGTGGTTAAATTTTGGATCGTTACACCACTAGTAGTCGATCGACCCACAACCCGGTTTGCAGCCTTCTCTAGCCTTCGGCCTCATCTACGTCAGCCTTCCACTATGACTGCCACTTCTCCTTTCATGTGACTGCAGCTCTGTAGCACAACACCCAGCCTCCGTTACCATCGAGTCTTCCACCATGCCATGACAACATCTAAGCCCACCACTTCGCAACCTTCTCCACCACATAAAGCTTCATGCACCCCTCAGCCTTCGGCCTTTGCTCAACAAACAACTCCACCTAGCAAGCCTTCTCTTCTTGCTCATTCATTTGGTGTTTGCTTCATATATATCTTTATATATACACATACATACATATATATATGCACACATATAATATGTTTGCATTAGAATTTTTGCCATGAATTGCTCGACCTACTTTTACTTATGTGCGTGCGTGTGTATGTGTGTGTATATCCAGTTCTGTTTTTGTGTGTGCTGTTTACGAAAACTATATATATTATATGTTTAAAAAGCGTATGTATATGTTTAAATGCTTTATTATAGATTTTGGTTATAACCTAATGTATATATAATATATGTATTTTAATAAATATTGATTTTATATGTATTTTTATAAATATTGATTTTCAATATAATATGAAGACGTTTTATTTTAATATGTGTTTGAATTAAATATCTGTTTAATAATATATAAAGATTTTATTTTGATATGCGTTTTAAATTGAATATTGATTTTAAATTATAATTTATATAGAAATATATATATATATATATTACATACAAATATGTATATATTTTGTTTCCCATCGAATTCAAGTGGTTCTCTTGCTTGCTTCGTCATTGCCCAGTTTATTGTTTTGTTCGTCATTGTCTAGAAAGCTCAGCAGCTTTTGCTTTGCTCTATTCGTGTTCGTATCCGTATGCGTGTTCATGTCACTATCTTTGCCACCGTTGTTCTCTAGCCTCGAAAGGTGAGCAATCACTCAAGATTAACATTCTTATATTCGGTAAATTTAATTCACATGAAATGGTGATTGAAATTTGCTGTTAATTTGAATTGTTAAGTTATTTAGTTGTCAAATATGATATGCCATTATGTGCAATTGTTTACCCATGACATATTACACCTTAACCTGTTATATATATATTATATTTAAATTTGTTACTGATGATATATGCCTGTTGTTGATATGTTATATTATTATCGTATTTGTTCTCACTCCGCTAGTTCCCTATTAATTTAGAAATTCGCTATGGGTTGAAATGACACATACCTGAACGATCTTATAGAATAAGGGGAAATTATTATGGGTTGAAATGATAAACCCAAGCGATTTTCAATGATTTTGGAAATTTTAGGATTGCGGACTGAAATGATGTATACTTGTAAATATTTAAATTGCGGATTGAAATGATAAATATCCATATCACTTGACCATGTGAAAGAAAATTAAATATGGACACCGTCGGTCTATATTTTGAAAATGATTTCCAAAGATTTTGAAAGGAAATATATGGTTTTTAATAAATATTAATTTTTAAAATATAATATATATATATATATGTTATTTTTACGTATGCGTAAATTTTAGATTTTTAAGAATTATATGTTTTGGAAATTTTAAATTTATAAGTTAGTTTTGAAAATATAATTTTTAATATTTTACTTATAATTTTACTATTTTAAAAACATATAAAATAACTTTTAATATAGAATAAATTTAATAATAATATTTTATTTAATAAAAAATTAATTTAATTAGTATATAATACGTTTAAGTACTTATTTAAAGTTATATTTTGTAATAACTTTAATAAATTAAGGTTGGGATGATAAATTGAAATTGATTTAAAATTATATTGGTTCAAGAATTATATTCAAATAAAATTGATTTAAAACTTATTGAATTTGAGATTTTAAAGATATGATTTTATAACTTGATTTTGATTAAAGGTGATTAATGAATATTTTTCAAATTTAAATTAAATTTAAATTAAATAGTTAATTTTGATTTGAAATGTGTATTTTGAGATTTTATTTAAATATTTAAAAAGGTGATCAGGTGAATACTTTAGAATTAAAAATAATTGAAGTAAGATATTTAATTATTGATTTTATTTAAACTTGAAATTTGAGAGTTCATTTAAATGTTATTAAAATGATTAAGTGAATATTTCCAAGTTTAAATAAAATTAAAGTTGAATTTTTAAAATATAAATGAAAATTTTTCAAGTTGAGTAGTTGTAAATTGTTTGAATGTGTAATTTCGAAATCTATTAAATTGAAAGTGGTTTAATTTGTAGTTCAAATTTGTATTTGAAATCGATATAAATTGGAAATGGTTTTATTGAGAATTTGAATTAAATTGTAAGTGATTAAACTGAGATTGATTAAATTGAATTTTGGAGCTAAAGTTGATTTGAACCGATTTGTGGAATTGGATGAAAATCCTAATTTGAAACTATTTTTGATATAAACTCTTTAATACGAAACTATTTATCTATAACCTTTTTTAAATTTAAACTATTTTTAATTTATAACTCAAAATATAATTATTTTCAATATTTAAACTGTTTAAGTTGGAATTGTTATAATTTAAATTTAATCGATTTAGATGCGAATATTTTGATATGATGGCTTAATTTATTTTTTATTATGATTTTTGAAACAAAGTTGATTTAAAGTGATATGATTTTTGAAGTTAATATGATATCGAAAGAGATATGATTTTGAAATGAATATGATATTTTGATATAAAATATGAACTGTTTGAAATATAAAATGACCACGGTGTGAAATAAGTGTTTGGTTGTTAAAGAGACCGGGATCGGATATTGTCATACTCTCTGCCAATATCGAAAACCACTTTAACAACTATGTATGTGGTGGAGATTCCAGAACCAAGTAGGATGGTTTGGCAACGATTCTATATGAGGTATTAATACAGCCCTGACTCCCGCGAGTCAGCTTGATGTGGCTAAAACAGGAGCTATGTTGGGCCAAGTGAGGTCGCACCTCCGATCGGGCACATTTCTTCGATACCATTCTATTACTTTGTGATTTGATTGGGTGCACCTTTGATTTGGGACTGTCTCGAGATGGGCGATAGTAGTTGCTATGCGTCACCACCAGTCTGGATCCACGAAACATTAGTATCCTACCCTGGGCATTGCATCATGTGCCTTGTCACATGCCTTATGGCGCCCTCTACGATTTTATTTTGTACCGTACCTATGGAGGGTGCTCCCTGAGCATCCCATCTATTTGGTGGGGATTAGAGTATCTTTATAGACTATGGGAATATATAAAAATGTGTTAAGGGGGATATGGGTAACGCCTTAATGATATTTTAATAGTTTACTTTGTATAGGTGTTATCTATGTGGCATATTGTACTATGTATGTGATAGTTTATCGGATCCTTAAAGGATGAGAATCTCAAACATCCTTTAAGTTATTTGTATTTCACTTGAGTTGAATTTACTTGTATAAGAATGTTAATACTGACTCGAGTGTTTTATGCTTTACTTTATGCTCGAGTCAGACTAAGTGTGATAGCATTTGAGGCTCACTTTTGGAGTTTGGAGCTTTTCTTAAAGATCTGTCTTTGCCTATTCATCTTTCTAGTTACTTCAGTTTATTCCAGTTGTTTTTCAGACTTGTCATTGGCATTTGTATTAGTAACTTCTATGCATTCGAGATATTTTTTGTATTTTGTTTTAACTCGATGTTTATATAGTAGCTTCATGAACTGCTATTTATCTATTCCGTAACTTATTGTTTCATTACTCTATGTCTGTAATTGATTTATTTACAGTATATGCTAAGTTTTTCCAAATATAAATTAATAATCTGTTGTTTTGAGAAATTCAAGTCTGAAATGAGTGGATGATTGTCAATTTGAATGGTTCGAAATAACAGGTCGTTACAGTTGGTATCAGAGCTCTGGTTTAGGAAAAACTTAGCATATGGAGTAAAAACTCATTAGAGATAGGGTAGTAATATCCAAGATGAGTACAAATTAATTACATAATCACTTTCGTTCGAACTTGAATTTCTTCCTCTTTGATTCAGATTTCCTTTGAATTTTGGAACTCCCCTTTGTTTTGAAATCCATTCTTGTCCTTTCTTGTTTATGTTTTTCTTGATACTGGAGCATCCCATAGCTCCATTTCTGTCCCGCCAACCTTATTATGGTTTGTAAAGGGGTGAAACTCCTTTACAACATGCATTGATTCACTAGAGATTTCGATGTCCTCGGTTTTGATGTCGCATCCCTTTCAAAGCCCGAACCGTATCTCTTGTAGACGACCAGGGTAATTCTCTTGTGATCAAATATTTAATGCCTCGATTTACCTTTTATCTTGATACTCAACCTAGTGGTCTTGACTTCCCCGATAGTTAGGGATTATCCTGATGTTTTGGTGAAGTCACTTCTCTTCCTCCCAAGCGGGAAATTGAATTCCCCATCAATCTTATTTCTGGAGCTTGACCTACTGATCTTCCTTCCGGATGAATGATTTCCTTGAATGGTTAGTCATGTCATTTGGATTAACCAATGCTCCTCCCACTTCATCGATCTTATGAATCACGTTTTCCGCGATGTACTCAACAAGTTGACCTGGTTTTGTTGATGATATCCTCGTCTTTTTAAGTCTCGGCTGACCCGGTTAAGGTCGCCCGCGATTTATACAAGTCTGTCCATATTTTTTCTTTTTTAATTTCATTATCTTATCTTCCTTTCTAGCCTGTCTTCGTGGTTAGAATTCTCATTGATTTGGTCCCTCTAAATTTGAATCTCTATCCTTGTTTCAGGATCCCTTCTTTAATCATCCTATAAGAGAGCGTATTTGTAATTATTATAAAATAATTTATATTGTTTTGTTTGAATCGTTAAGTTTGATTTGGGGTTTTGATCGGTTCTGTTGGCCAATGCTATCAATAGGAATTCCATAACACTTGATTAGAGCAAACAGACATAATATTGTTTTCGAAATTGGTAAATGAAATGTATTATGATGATTATATTTTATATAAGAGTATAATTTTCTGAAATGAATAGGTTGTAGATTTAGATTTATTGTTTTGTCAACATTTCTAAACCATTAACTATTGTTTTTTGTTATAAGAAGATGAATTTTTAAAACATGGTTTATAAATTTGATTTGAAAATGAAATGAATTTAAATTTAAGGATTTAAGGATTTAATTTTTGGTGTTTTTCTAAATTTGGTTTCAAAGTTTTAAGAAAATAAATATTATTTGAAATTATTTTCGAATAGAAATTGTTTCCAAAGAATGTTAAAAAGAAGTAGGTCGGTATCCTCCTCTTTTGTCACTGGAAAATAATTTCGATGATGACTGCAACATCATCGACATTCATTATCAAGTCTCAGAGTGGAGAGACCGATTAGTAGCTTCGTTACATTTTGTTTTGGAAAATGCATTTAATTTGAATTTCTTAAGTATGATTTGATGTATAAAATACATATATGTATATATTTATTTCAAAATAGTTTGGAGTGAAACTTAAAATTTAACTCTTAAGTTTTGTTTAAGTGATGGTTTTCAATTATTGAAATGAAGTAAAATTTTTGAATAATTGGAGTGTTTAAAATGAGAAATAAAATTTAAACAACTTGAAATAGTTGAACTAGGATAAATTTATTTGTATAATACTTAATTGCACTATAAAAACATATATAACTTATCTAAAATATTCAAAAGTTTGAATGTAATTAGAATGTAATTGAATAGTTTACAATATAAATGTAAGAAATAAGATTTCCACAAATGAAATTTTGTTAAGGAAATTTATAAATGAAAATTTTGTTGTTATAATGATTGTTTATACATTTAATTTGTGATTATAGGGAAATGTAAGTGAAATAAATTGAATAGTAAGAGAATGCTATTTAAATTAGATAAATATGAACTTAAGAATAGTTGGAATTGAGTTATAAGTGGAATCAACTTAACTGAAGTAAAATGGATTAAATAATGAGTTAAATAAAATAAATTTTGTTTTGAAAGAAAATTTTTCTAACAATGTTAGTAATTGAAAGCAAACCAATTGAGTGAAAACACCATGAATTGAAATTAATCAAATGTGAATACTACGAATATTGATTAAATAAAATGGATTGAAACCAAATTTGTTGAATACTGATTAATGAAAATTATATGGTTTTGAATTAAAAATTTGAATTAAATAAATGGAATAAAATAAATGGAAATTAATGGTTGTGTTTTGTATTTATAATCTATATTTCCTTTTGTTGTTTATATTCTCCTATCTAGTTCCTTTTTTGGGATGAAAAGCTTTGAGCAGGGGAGAGTTTAACGACCCGTAAATTTTAACGGTCTTTATAACATAATTAACTAAAATTTTACTTGAAATTAAACAATATAATTTGGCAAAAAAATTTGATATTTGGAATGCGTCTATTTAAACGTAGGAAATGTCAGATTTTCATCAGAGAATATGGAAGTTAGTTCTGTCATGTAATTTTCAATTTCAATATAAAACCAGTTAATTTGATGAAAATAAAATATTTACGAAATCCGAATGTTTTTATATAATAAAAATGCAGAACATTTTCTAAGTAAGACGTCATATTTAGTTTCGCCAAATTTGGATTGCTATAGCCCTGTTTATCTTGTTTTCGGCGTTCTAGTAGTAATTTTGGCAACAAAATTCGAGTTTTGATAGGATGGTCATGTCTCCAATATTTGCATACCATTCTGTTCTTCTCGTCATGCTGATCTCCATATTATATTCATTTGTGTGTTTCGATGTCCGGTATGCGGCAAAATCCGTAAAATGGTTGGCCGTATCGGTACCCATTTTTGAATGTCCATTCCTTTGTTTAGCCATGAGAAAATAAATGGATGTTGTTCTTTAATATTTTCCAGAATTCAATGTTGTGGCTATCACCCTTCCCTATTTGAACTTTTGGCTTTTACTATTCCTTGGCTTCAATTCATATTCTCTAGTTCGTGCTTCTTTCCTTTTCATTCCATTTATTTTGCCATATTAAAAATACTAATGTTCAATTTATAATCAGTGCTTATATTTTTGAGAACCCTCTTCATCTCACATCATTTTGCAATCGGCCGTGCCACCGCCTTCGACCCTTGTACCGGTCTCCAACAATCGCCGCTTCTCCTCCATGCAAAGCCTCAAGCCTCGGCCACCACCCACACCGCTTCTCCTAAGGATCTGTTAAACTATTTACTATGTAGTAATATACGCTATTGTAATATGTCTATTAGTAAAGTATAGTATTAAAATAACGTTAAGGCGTTACCCGTACCCCGTTAACACATTTTTATATATTCCTGTAGTATATACAGATACTGTAAGCTCCACCAAACCGATGGCTTACTCAGTGAGCACTCCATAGGTATAGCATAAACCAAACTCGTATTGGGCACGATAAGGCATGTGACAAGGCACATGAGGCAATGCCAGGGTAAGATTCTACGTTTGTACTCCTAGCTGGTGGTAACGCATAGCAGCTACTACTACCCACCTCGGAACACACTCCCAAAATCAAATCGAGGGGTGGCCACCAAATCAATCACAAAGTTATAATATAGTTTTGAAGAAATGTTCCCGATAGGAGGAGCGTCCTCACTTGGCCCAATATAGCTCATGTTTTAGTCACATCAAGCTGACTCGAATGAGTTAGGGCTACATTAATACCTCATATAGAATCATACGCCAAGCCATCCTACTTTATTCTGGAATCTCCACCATGTGCACAGTTGTTAAATTGGTTTTCGGTATTGGCAGAGAGTATGACAATATCCGATCCCGATCTCTTTAGCAACCAAATGCTAATTTCACACCGGATGGTTCTTTTACCAAAACCAATTCATAATTGATATCAAAATATCATATTCACTTAAAATCATGTTACTTCGAAATAATATTAACTTTCAAAATCATTATCACTTTCAAAAATCATATTCACGAAATAGGTTAAACCCACATTTCAAAATCATCATATTTACTCAAAATATGTCATTTCACTAGTAAGTATCATTTCAAATACCAAAATAAGTTATAACATCATTTAACCATATTCGCCTTTTAAATCAAGGATTTAATTATAAAAAAATCAGCCTTGCACGGATTGAATTTTTGAAAATAGTTTGATAGTCATAATTAGTTTAAAATGTTTTAAAATAGTTTAAAATAGTAAAAATACTTTAAAATAGTTTAAATGGTTTAAAATAGTTTAAAATGGATTAAAATAGATCAAAATAGTTCAAATAGTTTAAAATAGATTAAAATAGGTTAAATAGTTTAAAATAGATTAAAAAGTTAAAATAGATTAAAATAGGTTAAATGGTTTAAAATAGTTTAAAATAGATTAAAATATAGTTTTAATAGTTTAATACAAAATGATTTGATATCGGAAATTGTTTATATAGTAAATAGCTTGAGAATCTAAATAAATCTGAATTAAAAATAATATACCTTTAAACAATTTATATTAAAATAATCAATTTTAAATTAGTATCAAATTAAACTATTCTCTTTCATTTCAAGAAAACCACTTAAATATATAACGAGTCCATATCCATGTTTGAACTATAAATTTAAACTACTCCAAATTCAATAGATTTCAAAGCTAAATATTCAAACGTTTACAATAACTCAATTTCCATAAATTTCATTTATACTTCAAATTTAACTTTAAAAATTCTAATTTAAATTCCTTTAAACAATTCATTTGAACCAATTTCAATTTCAACATTTAGAGCTTGGATTTTTGAAAATAATTCAGTTTATATTAATCAAATTTTATTTCAAAATATCATTTAATTGGATTCAAAAATTAATGATTTAAAATCATTTAATTTAACCAAACCGGTGTCCTATATAATTTTCCACCATATGGTCAAGTGATACAGATATGTAACATTTCAACCCACAATAATTTAAATTTATGGGTATATATCATTTCAACCCGCAATCCCGAGATAAAAATTCAAAATGCATAAAATCGCTCGAGTTTATCATTTCGACCCAGAACGATTTTTTCCTAATCTATAAGTCCATTCGGGTATCTATCATTTCAACCCATAGTGATTTTCCTAACAGCAAACTAAGGGAACTTGTAGTGTGATGAAAAAATATATATATATATAACATAACATCAAATCATTCGAATATCAACCATTAAACATCCATCACAATCATCATTCCAATCAGCCAATAAATTACAACCCTTAACTGGTATCATCATCAGGTATTTAATAAAAAAATTTAAATCCCAATATTAATTTTAAATGGCAATTAATTCAATATAAATGCAATTTAAATAACAATTTAAAATACCAAATAACAATCAATAAATCTCTAATCACATCATAAATTTATTTTAACAAACATAGGATGAGTCAGTATTCTTGAGTGGGTTAAAGCACTCACCTTTAGTTTCCAATCGATTATATCCAAAAATATCCCCAAAATTCAACAGTCTCAGAATTGACCAAACTAGTTCCATAATGTCTGAAATTCCAATACGATCGCAATGGAAAAAACTGTGCATGAGTCCGAGCTCGTATGCAAAAGTTTTATACACTAGAACATTCGACAACTGAAATTAAAATTTAAATAAATAAAAATGGATAAGACATGTGACCTCGTCTCTTCGTTCACGCACGTGAAGAAGCCCTAGCATGCAACAGGCATGATGGAAGCCCTAACCGAGAGCCACCGCCGCCTAAATCTTCCAAACGTCGTCGCCTAAAATCAGCTACACCTCGATCTGACATCGTCGGCATCTCCCGCTTTCCGAGCTAACCTCCCCCATGCCAGTGCGATGACGTGCGACTCACCCAAACACCGCCACTGTCGTTTATCCTCTTGCCAAGTTCTAGTGATCTCTGCTGCAGTTTTAACCACAATGAATCCATGGATGCACACTACTCGACGACCTTTACAAGTTCATACCTTCTGACCATCCTATAGTTGAAGATCCACCATTAGAATAAAAACCCTAGAATTGGACGACCGAGGTTCATCCTCGATTTCTGGTCAAACGATGCATCTAACTGGAAAACGAATTGCTACATGGATTACGCTCGTCGAGAGATTTCCAACGATATATAATATTATAATTGTTTTTTTTCTTATTAATAAATCACAAGTTTTCTTAAACATCTTCCAATATTTAATTCTAAAATCTTATTAAATTTAATATTTTTAATCATCAAAATTTACAGGTCATTACAGATACTGATATTGTGTTCTCTTCTTTCTTGTTCGATTTCCTTTTTCTTTTTTAACCCTAATATTCTGTCTTTTCGACACTTGACTGTTTGGCATACGAATATCGCGAATATATTAGTGTCGACATCAGGGGGTCGAAAAGCTGGATCATTACAAAAATACATTGCGGAATAGAAATCATTTTTCTTATTCCAATGTTAAGTAACACTCATTATTATTAAAAATTTCGTCTTTGATGTTTCTTTAAGAAGAAAAATTAACCATTCACTTGTACCTTAAATCACATCTACTCTTGTACATTGTTTTTCTTTCTAAAGGGTCGAATCATTCAATACAATACCCTTACTACAACATCGTAATGAACTCTTTACAAAAGTGCACTCGATCATCCTTAATATTTTAGGATATCGTAGCACTTTGCATAGAATGATCAACCTGTCATTTTAATAGTCGAGTTCTTAGATCTATCTTGTAGTTTTGGTCTAGTGTTACATTTAACACAATATGATCTTTATTGTAATCAATCAAATTGAATGATCGATTTCATAGTAGGGTTTATTTGTTTGTTTTGAATGAACTAATTTCATTAAAGTATCGTATATCACGAACTATGATTGTTCACCATATAATACTTATATGTTATAGAAAGTGGACCAAATATCCATAATCTTGTATTGCTTTTGAGTTCGTTATTTGTAGAATGCAATACATGGTCTCGACCGAATAAACACATGAGCGACCAAATTACGAACATGTTAAGTAGTTGTAAAATTAGGCACTTGCATGGGTGCAGAAAACATTAACATGCAAGAAGTATTTAATAGTAAGCATATAATATATATATATATATATATATTCTTATTTGTCAATCTTCAATTCATTTCAATTTGCATAGTTTAATTGATAAATGTTTTATCAATCATATTAAACGCACAATTTTATCAATGTAGATTATTATAACATTATTTAGCATATGTTCTTACTATATTAAAAAGGTTAAATGTTAGTATTTCATTTTTCTAATAAGGCTCCTACAAATCTTTTATGTTTCTCCAAACCCTGAAATGAAACATAGAAGTCTTTTGACTTCACTAGTAGGTGTTAAGACTCATATGTCTTGGGATTCTAACCTTGAGTTTGCTTGACAGATCATAGCCCCATAAACTATGGGTAACTTATTATCAGTTGTATCACGTATAACTCCCAACCATGGTGTTTTGTCCTAATCTCATTTCGATCTTGAGTTTGATCAACAAATCAAAAGAGATTATTTACTCATATCTACCATATCGCGGCAATCTAAGTATTGTACTTATACCTTGAGTTTGCTCAATAAATACATTGGTTATCTTACCTTGTCTATTCAATATATTCATAACACTACATATAACAGCCCAAGCTTGAGTTTGCTCAATAACTGTAACGACCTGATATTTTCAACCATTCGCATCCAAGCATGCCGGAATTGAATTGTTCAAAATACCAGATTGTAAGTTTATATTTGGCAAAACTCAGCATATACAGTAAATAAATAATCACAGAATCACAGACACAGAGATATAACAATATGCAGCGGAAATAAAATGAATAGTAGTTCATGAAGATACTATACATATAACAGAGTTAAATAAGTTACAACAGAAGTCTCGAATACAATAGTTAATACAAGAATCAGAATACATCATTAGAATCAACTGAATATCTGAAAGCCGAATAGATAGCTGGATCTCCAAGCGATGCTCCAACTCCAAAGGTGAGTCTCGAATACTGGTACACTCAGTCTGACCTGAGCGTAAAGCAAAACACAAAACACTCAAGCCAGGATTAACATTCTTATATCAATAAATCCAACTCAAGTGAAATAACAATTGAAATACAAGTAACTCAAAAGATGTTTGGGATAATCATCCTCTAAGGATCTGTTAACTATTTATATGTCCGCTAAGTAGATAATGCCTATCAGTAATATAAAGTATCAAAATAGCGTTAAGGTGTTACCATTATCCCCCTTAACACATTTTATATAAGCGTCATAGTCTATACAACACTGTAACTCCACCGTAAACTAGTGGGCTACCAGGGAGTACTCTATACGTATAACACAAAACAAATCGTAGTGGTCGCGCATAGGGATACAAGTATGACAAGGCACATGAGGCAATACCCAAGGTAGTGAAACTACCTTTTGCCTGATCCGAACTGGTGAGAACGCATCGCCGCAACGATGGCAACACCACGAAACAACACTCCCAATTAAAGGGTGCGCACCAACCAAAAAGAAGTAATGAGTAGTTTACGAAGAAGTGTGTTCGCTTAGAGGTGGCTAACCTCATTGGCCCGGCATGGCTCCTGTTTAAGTCATTTCAAATTTGGCACAAGTGTCAAGGCTATCCATTATCGTTCTCTTTCTTCAAATCCAGCAACGTCATCATTCCAACCACTTCATTCTGGATCACACTCCGCGTATAATAGTTATTAAAGTGGTTTTCAGTTTAGACAGAGAGTATGTCCCTAACCGACCCCAGACTTTTCAATAACTACGTAATTATTACACCGATTGGTCATTAACAAACTTTCAAAATAGTTTATATTTCAAAACCAAAATATGATTGCCATTTCAAAACCATATCAATGCGATATCACTTCCATTTCAAAACCAAATACGATATCATTACCATTTTAAATATATCATTTCAAATATATCCATTTACAAAATCTTAGTACTTCAAAGTTATAACACTTGGAAATCATAATACTTTGGAAATCAAAATGTAGAAGTCATAATGCTTTGGAATCATAACACTTCCCACTTAACTATTTTAAATATAAATAATAGTATATATAAAATAAAATAGTTTATAATTTAAAATAATTTATATTAAAAATAGTTACAATTTGAAATAGTTTTTATTAAAAATAGATATAATTTAAAATAGTTTATATTAAAATAATTTATATTAAAATAGATTATATGAAATAAATTTATAAAGTAACATATATAAATAGTTTTAAATAAAATTTAAAAATACTTATATAATAAAATAGCTTCCTCAAATTTCACAAATCGATTCAAATCAACTCAAATTCCAAAACTCAAATTTAATCAAATCTCAAATCTTCAATTTTAATTTATTTCAGTTTCTCAATAAACCATTTCAAATTATATCGATTTCAAATACATATTTTTAACCACAAAATAAACCATGTCAATTTCAATATTTTCAAAGCTTTAAATATTCAAATATTTCAAAACTAGATTTGGTAATTCCATATATATATCAAATTCACTTTACTATTATTTATTTTGAAATATTTACTTACTAAATCCATTATTATTTAAATAAAACCTCAAATTTCAAATGACTAAATATTTCCTTTAATTCATTTAAACTTGAAATATTTGTTAAAACACCTTAAACCAACTCAAGTTATAAAAATCATATCCTTTCAAATCTCATAAGTTTCAAATCGATTTCTAATTAAATATATTTCTTAATTAAATACAATTTTAAATCAATTTCAAATCTATCTTCTCAACCTTAATTTATTAAATCATTATAAACTCTATATTAAAATATAATTTAAATAAATACTTAACCATATTATATTTTAATAAAATCAAACTTTATTGTTAATCCTATTTTATATTAAAACAAATTTATGCATAGCTTAAAATCAAGAATTTAACTATATATAAAATAACATTTATATAATATCTAAATCAATATTTATATAAAACCATATATTTCCTTCCAAAACCATAGTAATCATTTCAAATTATTTATATATGGGCCAATGGTGTCTGTATATAATTTTCTATCCTATGTCAAGTGATACAGATATTTATCATTTTAATCCACAATTTAAATATATACGGGTATATATGTATATATCATTTCAACCCGTAATCCCAAATTCAATTCAACGAAAACCGCTTGGGTTTATCATTTCAACCCATAACGATTTTCTCCTGTTGTAAAGTCCATTCGGGTATGTATCATTTCAACCCATAATGAATTCTATACTAACAGGGAACTTGTAGAGTGATAACGCATATGATAATTATATAATGGGCATATATCATCAATACAAATAATAGATAATGGTGTCAGATGTCACAGGTGAACAAATACAGGTAATAGCAATAGCATATATATAACAATGTGAATAACAAACAACATCATTTTTCAATTGTCGTTTCAATTGAAATCAAATTTAATATATATAAGAACGTAAATCGTGAGTGATTTCTCACCTTTCGAGGCTAGAGGATTTGACACTGAAATGAGTATGATTCCAAGCACGAATTTCAAAGCAAAGCAGGATTGGCACAAATTTGACGATCAAAGCTGATAATAAGGAATCGATTAGAACAAAAATATATATAAAGTTTAAAGTTTAATATTAACTCCAATTAAAATAAGATAAAATTAAAATCTTTACAATATAATTTCAAAAATCAATATTTTAATTTAAGACAAATATTAAAATAATATATATATGTATATAATAACAACATCAATTTTAAAATCAACATTAATTTAAATCTCTGTATATACATTTTCAATATAAAGTTTAATCCCAAATAGGATAATCTCTGTATATACATATTTATTTTAAAATCATCATCAATTTACACACTCTTACATAATGAGATCTGCCTCTAACCCATTTGAATATAAAGTAGAAATAAAGATATGTCGACAGAAAAGATGAGACACATATAAAGTAAACTATTATAAACTATAACTACATATATATAATATACGCCCTATACCGAAGCTGTTTACTTTCTGGAAACCAATACAAATACAACTTTATTATAAACACTGCCTACAACCTAATAAGCATGGCTACACACAAATATATATATATATATACATTAATTTATATTTAACTTACACAAATTCATATGTAAATATATTACAAAATTTATATATTAAGTTTGCTTTAATATATATATATATATATATATATATATATATATCTGTGTGTGTGAGTTAGGCTACAGTGCAAACTAAAACCACTAATACAGTTTATGATCTATAATATTATTATAAAATTTCATGCGAACAAACAATACATAAAATATTAATAGAAATATAAGCATGCAACTGGCCAAAAGAAATCAATAACTAAACCAATATATATATATATATATATATACACACACACACACACACACAACTATATAACTTTATATAAAACTTAATATATCTCAGACATATTTTTATATCAGATCCATACTTCTAAAATCATTATTATATTAATATAATACAACTTGTATAAAACTGTGTATAACGACATGAAAACTAAACCATATATCACTATATAACTCACCGCACAAAAGAAGGAGGAGACAAGCTGCATATATCAGCCAGAGGGAAGAAAAGAAAGAATGTGAGAAGGAACTTGCGGATGGGGCAGAGGATGTGCAACCAACGCAGGCTCGACGCTCGGCATGGTTGTGCTCGATGAGGTGTGGTTCAATTGTGGCTGAGGTGGGTCAGTGCGTGTGCTCGCGTGGCAGCGGCTGAGTGGAGCTGAGTGATTGGTTGCGTGCGTTGGCACGAATGGTGGCTGTGGTGGTTGCTGTGAGAGAGGCAAAGTCGGTTGTGGTTGCGGTGGCAGATCGGCAAGTGGACTTTTTTCTGTGGGGTGTACATGTGGAAGTGGCGTTAATTCAGATGGAGAGGGGTGCTAGATGGGCGGAGGCGGCGTTGGGTCGGACGGTGGAGAAGCTTGTTGGCGAAGTGGCACTCGTGGAAGCTCGGTCTGGCCATTAAAAGGAGGAAGCAAGAGTTTCATTTTCTTTCAAAGAAAAACAAACCAATGGAAAATGAACCCATATATTGAAATGAGAAAGACGAGTTACAGAAAATGAACAGGCTTGAGTGCACAATAAAAATAAGCGATATAATTATTTCCAAGACCAATTCACAATGAAGCTACCAGAAGTTAAAGACTATTGGGAATAGAGAATAGCATGCACGATAATTTAGGAAATATATCGCAAGTAGCTGATGGCTGTTGGGTTGGTATGGTGGAAACTGAATGGTCAAAAGAAATTTGAAATGTTCGAAACTGTACCGATAATGAAAATAGTTTCATCGATCTCGTAGTGAACCGGACTTCAAAATACAGAAACGAATACACTACGGAGATCAACATGACAGGACGGTCAAAACATTGTGCAGATATCAGTGATCCGATTGAACTATAAAAATTCAAATTTTCTACTAACGGAAAATGCAGCAAAAATGCAGAAAAATAAGATCGACGCGGCTAAATAAGTCCGAATTTGGAAAAACGAAAAATGACATCTCAGTCAGAAGATAATTTAGATTTTTTCTATGTAAAAATATTCAAGTTTGGAGAATATTTTATTATCAACAATTATTAACTGACTTGAATTTAATAGAATTTTACAATGAAATAAACTTTCATAACATCAGATGAAAATTTACCATCTTTTATATTTAAATATACGTATTCCAATTATAAAATTTTAATTTCAAATTTTGTTATTTAAAATTTCTCCAAAATTCAATTAAATATGTAAATAAAACCATTAAAATTTTATGGGTCGTTACACTCTCCCCCACTCAAAACTTTTCATCCCCGAAAAGGAAGGAGGTAGGAGAATAGAAACAGCCAGAAAAGTAAATAGATAGGAACAAAATAAAAAAATAATTTAAACCATATAGATTTAAATTTAATTAATTAATATTTAACCATTTGATTAAATCCAATTATACTAAGTCAATAAATAGTCATTCAATTTAAATTTGTTAGTTCAAATGTTAATTCTAATCATATAAATTTCAATTTAAATCAATTAATATTCAATAATTGATTTTTGACTCAAGGTATTTCATTAAGTTGATTCAATTATTAATTTATTAATTCCTTCAAAGCAAAATTTTATTTAATTTATCTCATTTATTCATTATCTTATTATCCAATTATCCTCTATTAATAATTTTCTAAAATCATAAACTTGAATAGTCATTTATTACAATCATATTTTTTGATTCAACAAATTTAATTCTTCTTTATTACAAATTATTATTAAATTTATTCTACTTAATATATCTTATCACATATATTAAGTATATTTACACTTATTATAACTACTCAAATTTATTTAAAATTTCTTTTAACATCATTTTATATTGTATATTATTCAATTACATAGTTAACTTCTGAGTAATTTAGGTAAATTATATTTTAGAATGCAATTGAGTATTATACAAGTAAAATTTCTTTATTAAAAAAAATCAATTTAAATATTTATTCAAAATTTTGGCATTATTTAAAATCATTCTTTAACATAATTTCAAGGATTAAATTTCCGATTATCTTCAAACCATTTTATAGATAAATATATATATACTATATATATATATATATCAAATCAAATCTATAATCATATACTTATATATATATAATATATATTATAAATCAAGTCATTCTTAAGAAGTTCAAATCAAATTCACTTTCCAAACAAAAGAGTAGCAAAGCTACCAAATGGTCTCTCCATTTCGAAACTCGAAAATGAATGTCGATGATGCAGCCGCCATCACCGAAATTATTTTCCAACGACAAAAGAGAAGAGCACAAATTTAACATTTTAAAATTCTTTGAGACCATTCTTATTTGAAAATACTTAAATAATATATCCTTTAAACTTTCAAAGCCCAAGTTTGAAATCACCGGAAATTAAATTTTCAAATTCTTGATTTAAATTCATTTCAAATTCCAAATCAAATCATAACCAAGTTTTATAAATTCATTTATTTATTATTATGCAATAGTCAATGGTTTACAAAATTATAAATGAAAATCAAATATTATCATTCTTGACAACAACTTCATTAACAATTTAATTTCAGAGAAATTTATACTTATATATAATTTAATCATACAAAATTATTTTGTTTACCAAATTTGAAAACAATATTGTGTCAGTTTGTTCTGTTCAAGTGTTTTGGAAATTCTATCGATGGTGTTGATCAGACGAATCGATCGAAAACCCAAATCAACATCAACAACTCAAACAACATAATATATATAAAACATTTTAATATTAATACAAATACACTTCCTCACTCGATTATACAGAATAGATTCCAAAACAAGGAAAGAGACTCAAGTTCAAGGGCTCAAATCAAAAGAATTTTGATTCGAAGATAGGTTCGTAACAAAGATAAGATGAATAAAGAACAAAATAAGAAGATGGATAAGTTTATGTAAATCGCAGACAACCTTAACCGGGTCGACCATGACTTCAAAAATGAGATCGATGTAGAATTTTGAGGCAAATCTACATTCAATCTCAAAAGATAGAATTCGGCATAAGAAACGATATTAGCATCTAAACCGAGGACATAGAAATATCTGGTGAATCGATGCCAATTGTAAAGGAGTTTCACCCTTTACAAATCATTTAGAGATTGGCGAGACCGCCAGATCGTTATAAAGACCATTCGAAGTGGAGTTATGGGATAGTCCAGAGTCAAAAGAATACGTATTGGAAGAGACAAGAACATATATATGGATTTTGGAACCGAGGGGAACGTTCCAAAATCCAAAGGAGACTGAGTCAAAAGAAGAAATTCAAGCTCGAACGAGAGTGATTCCATAACTAAATCTACTATATATGCTAAGTTTTGCCTAGAGCCAAATCTCTGATACAACAATGTAACGACCTGATATTTTCAACCATTCACATCCAAACATGCCGGAATTGAATTGCTCAAAATACCAGATTGTAAGTTTATATTTGGCAAAACTCAGCATATACAGTAAATAAATAATCACAAACACAGAGTAATATAACAATATGCAGGAGAAACAAAATGAATAGTAGTTCATGAAGCTACTAATATAACAGAGTTAAATAAGTTGCAACAGAAGTCTCAAATACAATAGTCAATACAAGGATCAGAATACATCACTAGAATCAACTGAATATCTGAAAGCTGGATCTCCAAGCGAAGCTCCAACTCTAAAGGCGAGTCTCGAATACTGGTACACTCGGTCTGACCCGAGCGTAAAGCAAAACACAAAACATTCGAGTCAGGATTAACATTCTTATATCAATAAATCTAACTCAAGTGAAATAACAACTGAAATACAAGTAACTCAAAAGATGTTTGGGATAACCATCATCAAGGATCCGTTAACTATATATATGTATGCTAAGTAGATAATGCCTATCAGTAATATAAAGTATCAAAATAGCGTTAAGGTGTTACCATTATCCCCCCTTAACACAATTTATATAAGCGTCATAGTCTATACAGCAGTGTAAACTCCACCGTAAACTAGTGGGCTATCAGGGAGTACTCCATAGGTATAACACAAAACAAATCGTAGTGGTCGAGCATAGGGATACGAGTATGACAAGGCATAGGAGGCAATACCCACGGTAGTGAAACTACCGTTTGCCTGATCCGGACTGGTGAGAACGCATCACCGCAACGATCGCAACACCGCGAAACAACACTCCCAATTCAAGGTGCGCATCAATCAAAAACAAGTAATGAGTAGTTTACGAAGAAATGTGTTCGCTTAGAGGTGGCTAACCTCATTGGCCAGGTACGGCTCCTGTTTAAGTCATTTCAAATTTGACACAAGTGTCAAGGCTACCCATTGTCGTTCTCTTTCTTCAAATCCAGCAACGTCATCATTCCAACCGCTTCATTGTGGATCACACTCCGCGTGTAATAGTTATTAAAGTGGTTTTTGGTTAACACAGAGAGTATGTCCCTAACCGATCCCAGCCTCTTCAATAACTATGTAATTATTACACCAATTGGTCATTAATAAACTTTCAAAATAGTTTATATTTGAAAACCAAAAATATCATTGCCATTTCAAAACCATATCAATGCGATATCACTTCTATTTCAAAACCAAATACGATATCATTACCATTTTAAATATATCCATTTCAAATATATCCATTTACAAAATCTTAGTATTTCAAAGTTATAACACTTTCTAAATCAAACACTTGGAAATCATAAAACTTTGGAAATCAAAATTTAGAAGTCATAATGCTTTGGAATCATAACACTTCCCACTTAACTATTTTAAATATAAATAATAGTATATATAATAAAATAGTTTATAATTTAAAATAGTTTATATTAAAAATAGTTATAATTTAAAATAGTTTATATTAAAATAATTTATATTAAAATAGTTTATATGAAATAAATTTATAGAGTAACATATATAAATAGTTTTAAATAAAATTTAAAAATACTTATATAATAAAATAGCTTCTTCAAATTTCACAAATTGATTCAAATCAACTCAAATTCCAAAATTCAAATTTAATCAAATCTCAAATCTTTAATTTTAATTTATTTCAGTTTCTCAATAAGCCATTTCAAATTATATCGATTTCAAATACAGATTTTTAACCACAAAATAAACTATTTCAATTTCAATATTTTCAAAGCTTTAAATATTCAAACATTTCAAAACTAGATTTGATAATTCCATATATATATCAAACTCACTTTACTATTATTTATTTTGAAATATTTACTTACTAAATCCATTATTATTTAAATAAAACCTCAAATTTCAAATGACTAAATAGTTCCTTTAATTCATTTAAACTTGAAATATTTGTTAAATCACCTTAAACCAACTCAAATCTTAAAAATCATATCCTTTCAAATCTCAAATTTCATAAGTTTCAAATCGATTTCTAATTAAATATATTTATTAATTAAATACAATTTCAAATCAATTTTAAATCTATCTTCTCAACCTTAATTTATTAAATCATTATAAAATCTATATTAAAATATAATTTAAATAAATACTTAACCATATTACATTTTAATAAAATCAAACTTTATTATTAAGCCTATTTTATATTAAAACAAATTTATGCATAGCTTCAAATCAAGAATTTAACTATATATAAAATAACATTTATATAATATCTAAATCAAGCCTATTTTACTTCTGCCGTGGCCTCTCCTTCCCGTCCTTTACCTTCTTTTTCGCAACCTGTCAACTCTACCATTCCCAAGTACTTTTCGACCACTCCAACTACGTACGCCTCCATCCCCCCTCTGCCAGACCCGCCGCCCAATCCAATAGCAGCCCCATCCTCTCTCCATGGCCCATCGCCTGTTCCTTGTCCTTCTATCCTTCCCACCCCTTCTTCCATTCCCCTGTGGAACTCTCTCTTCAAAGCCAAGCTTCGCAACGTTGGTAGTTTTGGACCTGTCTCTTTACCATTAGTTTTTGATGACGGTGCTATTGTACCGCCAGTGGAAGTTGTCAACGCTGGGAATGTTGTATAGGGGCAATGCCTAGTTGGTTTCTTTCTTGACATGCCACTCCCCTACATGGAGTGTTACATCACCTAAAATAGATTTGGCGACTTAAAGGATCGATAGAGGTTAAATCTTATGGAAACTTGTTCCTCTTCAATCTATCATCTGATGATGATAGAAGGAAGATCATCCATTCTGATCCTACTGTGATGAGGAACAAGTTGTTTATAATTAAGAAATGGGATCCTTCTATTGGAAATAGCGTTAGCACAATAAAGACTGTACCAATGTGGTTGAAACTATCCAACATCCCGTTATATTGCTGGTCTCACTTAGGAATTAATTGGTTGGCAACGAGGATAGGGACTATGTATGGATGAAAATACTGAAAAGTTAGAGAGGATTGGGTATGCCAAATGTTTGGTTGAGGTTTCTGCACAAGCTGAGTTGCCTGAAGTTTTCATGGTTAAACTTTTGGATGGCACTGAGCAACAAGTCAGAGTTGATTATATGTGGAAACCACTTGTATGTGAGGATTGCAAAGTTTTTGGGCATCAGTCGTCTTGCTGTCTAGTGCAGAAATGTAATAATGACAGTAATGTGGTAGAGAAATCAACTGAGGTTGGAGTTACTATTAAATAAGGTGTTGGCAAAGAAGAAAAAATTAATGTAAATGGTGGGCGCAGGAAGGATGACTCCAAGGGGGGTGGAGGAAGGTACAACTTAGGAAAGACAAAGAATTCAAGAATTTGAATCAGAAAGGTAACAAAACTATATTACAAACTGTTAATGGCTTGGATAATTCAAGAGCTAGGAATTTTGTGTTGCAACTATTATCTGAAGCTGGTTCTGAAGGAAGAACTCATGTGCATGGAATAATTTCTGTGCATGCTACTTCAGAAGGAGGAAACATCAAAGTTACAAATAATCCCGAAGTTTACATGCAAAAAGAAAAATGATACCCGAAGCAATATTGAATGTTAATCCTTTTTCTGTGCTTGTGAATGATGTGACAGAAAATAATGAGAATGAACTAACAACTAATGCAACTGAGGAAGGAGAGTTTTTTATATCAGTTGTGAAGGACTCTGATCATTCAATTGATCCTGAAACACTATCAAAAAATGCAATGTATATTAATGTAGCACAGTCAACTCAAGTGGTTGAAAAAGCACATCTGAATGCACAGTATCAAGCTGAAGCTAGCTTGTTATGTACCCCTTCAACTGGCCAATCAAAACAAAGTGTTTTAATCTCCCATGCAAAGTTGCCAATCTCAAAACTGGATCATAACTCCACTGAACAAGCTTTCCTAAACCAGATTGAGAATCACATTTTCGATCTTTTTAAGCCAACTGTAACGTTCTCTGCTCCCTCTACCTCCTCTCCACAACCTAATCCTCCCCTTCCAAACCCCACCCCCTATTCCTTTCTAGGGTCTATTCCTGGATGGGCCTCACCACCACCTCAACCAGATACTTGTAGCCCAAGCGCACTGAAATCTACTTTAGCCGCTAAGCTAAAGTCAGTGCGATATGTTCCTCCTACAACTAGGAGTAGGGCAAGTGAGCTTCACCTCTCATCTTAGTTTTTGATGAATAAAATTGCTTCATGGAATATTCGAGGTGCTCATAACCCTGTCAAACTCGACCAAGTCAAAACTTTGATTAATGAACATAATATCAAGATTTTTGCTATCTTGGAAACCAAGCTTTCTCTACCATTAACCCTAAAAGCTGCTAAATACATCAACCCTGTATGGCTTGTTCATCACAATTTGGAACAAGCTGCCTATGGTAGGATATTCACTGTCCATGACGCCTTAACATACACTCTTTCCCCCATTCTATCAACTTCTCTGTTAATCCACTTTCATGCCATTTTCCTTCCTCTAAATCTCTCCTTTAACTTAATTTTTGTTTATGCTCATAATGCAACTGTCTCTAGGCAATCACTTCTTAATCTTCTACCCTCTCTAAGACAGAATTCCCATCCTTGCCTAGCTCTGGGAGATTTCAATTGCGGCTTCAACCTGACTGAAAAAATTGGAGGGCTGCCCCTTTTTCCTAGGGACATTGCCCCTCTCAATATCACTATATCAGAATCTGATCTCCTTCCCATTGCCCGCACCGGTGTGCAATTCTCTTGGAACAACAGGAGCCGGTCGGGGATTAGAACTTTTTCCAATATTGATTTGTCATTCTGCAATGCTCCTGCTTTGACCTTGTGGCCTTCTATCACTGCTAATCTGCCTCATCCAATCTTATCCAACCATTCCCCTCTAATTCTCTCTCCCATCCATATGCCATGTAGAGGGAAAAAAGCTTTTAAATTTTTCAATGCTTGGGTCAGGGATCTAGAGTATTTTAGTATTTTATCAAATGCTTGATCTATAATTTTTCATGGAAATCCAATGTTTATCTTGTGTTGGAAAATGAAGGCAACAAAGCAAGCTTTAAGGCAATGGGCTATGCTCAAATTTGGAAATGGCACCCTAATATTTAAAACGCTCAAAGAACAGCTAAAGAAGGCACAATTGCTTCTAGATGAGGATCCTTCCAATCCTTCCCTAGCCCAGAATGAGTCCATCATTTTTCAAGAACTAAATGATGCCTTAAATTTTGAAGCTAGTATGTTGAGGCAAAAGATGCATCAAAGATGGGTAATCGAGGGAGATAGGAATACTGCTTTCTTCCATGCTTCAATCAAGGATAAACAAACTAGAGATCATATTCATACGCTTCGGGATGAAAATGGAGTTATCCTTACAAACGTTGAAGATATTGATAATCACCTAATACAGCACTTCACCAAGCTTTTAGGAAACTCTGACAATTCTGAACCTGATCTAGATAGACTGAATAACCTTCCCCTACCTATGTTAAACTCAGCAATGAAAAACATGCTTGTTCAAAAGGTTTCTGACAAAGAAATTAAAGATGTTATTTTTTTCTATGAATGCCACTTCATGTGGTGGGCCTGATGGTTTTAATGTCGTCTTCTTCAAGGCTAGTTAGCACATAGTTAGTCATGTTTTAACTGCGGCAATTCATAATTTCTTTAATAACTTCAAGCTGCTTGGTGAAGTTAACGCGACCAATCTAGTCCTAATACCTAAAGTCAGGCCAATCCAAAATGCTTCCTCGTTTCGCCAAATATCACGCTGTAATGTTATTTACAAGTGTGTCTCCAAAATCCTAGCCTCAAGACTTGTATCTGTGCTGCCATCAATAATCTCCGCTAATCAGACTGCATTTCTTCCAAATAGGAACATTCTTGATAACATAATGATGGCACATGAATTAATTAACGGGTATGGTAGTTTCCTGATCTCCCCTAGAACTATGTTGAAGCTTGATATTTGCAAAGATTATGATAGCTTGCACTGGCACTCCATTGTTCGAGTAATGTCATTAATGGGTTTTCCCAAGGTCTTTGTAGCATGGATTTACGTTTGTATTTCAACCCCCTCATTCTCTCTTTGCTATAATGGGAAGTCTTTGGGGTTCTTTGAAGGTAAGAAGGGGGTTCACCGGGGGGACCCCATATCCTCCTATATTTTCATCATAGTAATGGAAGCTCTCACTTGCATGCTGACAACGAAATTTGTTGATAAGACTATTTCTTATCATCCAAAATGTAAACAGCTCCAAATAACTTCTCTTTTTTTTGCGGATGATATTATGTTCTTCTCTAAGCTTAATGTTCACTCCATTACTGGCATTCTTGAAACTCTTCAATCTTTTTATCTTGCCACTGGTTTAAGGATTAATCAGTCTAAATCACATATACTCATCTCTGGAATTGTTATGTCTGTTAAGGAAAGGATGGTTGCACTATCTGGTTTTCAGTTGATGGAAAATAATATGTCATATCTCAGCCTTCCACTATGCACATCTAGGGTTACCAGAGCAGATTGCCTAACCCTTTATGATAAAATTACTTCAAAACTTAACGCTTGGACGACCAAGTTCCTTTCTATGGCCGGAAGAGTGGTGTTGGTTAGGTCAGTTTGCTTCTCAATGACTGTGTATTGGACAAGAACCTACATACTACCAACTCAATTACTCACCATGATCAGATCAGCTATGTTAAGATTTCTTTGGACTGGTTCCATCCACAATAGGAAGATGATACCTATGGCTTTCTCGACCATTGAAAAGCCTATCATTAAAGGTGGTCTTGGCATCATCAATACCACCTTATGGAATAAAGCAACTGCTAGTACCCATGTGGATGCAATATTGCTTAAAAGGAGCAGTCTATGGGTGCAATGGGTGTGGTTATATCGAATTAAAAATGGGAACTTTTGGTCAATGAATGTTTCACAACGATCTAGTTGGATATGGAGGAAAATACTTAGCATGAGAAGTTCTTTCCTCCCTCTTGTCAAATTCAACTTGTCCCCTGCTTGCCAGGTGAGCTTTTGGAAGGACCCATGGGTGGGGGACGGTATGGTATTAAATAATATGCTGGGAATCCAGGAAAGAAGGCAATCCCTGATAGGTGAAAATGCTTGTGATGTACACTATATTGTGAATGGGAAGCTCCACACTCCTTTATCTAGTAATCAGGCAGTCAACTCATTGTGGAGGAGTATGCATGATCTTGTTGTGACTTTCAAACATAAGACAAAAATATGCTGGAAAGGCAGACCTCATAGTATTGGCAGGGTGTATGATCTTCTTCATCAAACTGATGCTCTACCGTTTTATCCATGGGCTAAGGTTGGTTGGGTTTCTCACTCACCAGCTAATGAGAACTTGATGTTTTGGCGAATTGTTAACAGTGCAATTCTAAGTAGGGATAAGTTGGTGGCTGCTAGAATGGAAATTGATCAACTATGCCTATTCTGTAATGTGTCTCCTGAATCAGCGACCACCTTTTTTTGATTGCGATTACTTATCTGGATGATTAGCACTCTGATGAATAAAGTTGGTTTTTCGAATTTTGATAATAACTCTTCTACTAAATGGAATCAACTGAAGAATGCAATGAGGTGGAGACATAACAGAAGAGATATTATCTTCTTTGTTCTAAAGATGTACTTTAGATTCACTACAAGAAAAACCATTTATAGTTGCAAAAATTGGTGGCGTTTCTTTCTAAATGCAACCAAAAAGTATTTCCGTAAAAAATAAAAATGCGGCTAAAAAGATTTCACGTTCCCGCTTTGCACCCGCGTAAAGTAAAAAATATTTCACGGATATTTTTTATTTAGTGTCATGTTTCCCTTTAGAATTTCTTCCACTTTAGATTTCCCCTTTCACTCTTTTATTCTCAATTTTCACCCGCTTCTCAAACCCTAGTTCTTTTACCAATCACTCTCAAATGCTAACACTCGTTCTCTGCTCGCACGATTCTCCTACTTTGAAAATGAGGTGCTCCTTCCCTCGTAAGCTTATTCCCCTCCGATGAGGTCATCCCCTCTCCTCCCTAAAACATTCTCCATTGATAGTCTCTTTGCCTCTAAATGTTGTCTTCCTGGACGAAGCTATCGATGAAGCAAGTGGGAAAGGCAGAGGAAGTGGGTACTATGAGTATGATTTGTACTAGAAAGTGCATGCTACAGGCAGGTATATCACATTTTATTATAGATTTTAATTTCAAGGGTTTTATTTTGAATCATTTTAGGTGTATACTAAGGATCTGTCCATTGTTATTTTGTTATTTACATGCAAAAGCCGACAGGCATTTTGAAGCTGGAAATTTGTTTAAATTTGAAGATGGATGCTGCACCGAGCTTGCTTTATTAAGCTACTTAACATCTGGCCATCAAATGTGAGAGATCTTCTTCAATAATATTTGATTTCCAGTATAAATCTTGTTTAACTGGAACATGTCGATGCGTCCAACTTCTCCTGCGTGGATTGCTGCGTAGAACCGAAACCTTGGAGGAAGAATCATGATGTTCCGGATGAGGGTAAGATCACTTCTTGATTAGAGTTTGGTATGTGCGTATATGTTGTTCGGTGAATTGCTTGCTTGAAACGAGTTGTGTAGATGAACGATTTGGTTCCACTTAGTTTTGTTTTGCTGATGAGTGGGCTTGATGTTGATTGGTAATTGTTCTGTTTACTATCTACTGCATATGATTTGGGTATTTTGATAATGGTTGAAAGAAGGTTTTTTTATCAAAATTCGAATTTGAAGTTTTCTTGGGAATTTGTTCCATTTCTTGGTCATTTATATTGCAGCTAATAGCTGTAAGAAGAGATTATAAAGAACGGAAGATAGATATCATGGAAGGGCGAAGCCATAATTTTAGCCAGTGAACAGGATTTTGTTGAAATAGCTGTAGTTTCGTTTTGATTGTGATAAGTTCTTTTTGAGCAATGTAAGAAATGCATATTGCATTGCTTTGAAAATCTGAATATGTTTATTTATTTATTTTTAATTCTTTTCATTCTCATATGAAAAGGGCATTTAAACAATGTTGAACACCTGAGTCAGAGGTAAACTTCCTCCTGATTCAGATTTAACAAACTATTGATGCTTAAAAAATATTTTGAGAAATTTTTTAACAAGCAATTGGGTTTGTTCTAAAGAAATATTCTCAGAAAAATTAAGTCTTAAACTTATACTGCATCTATTGGTTAGTGCACCTCCATTTTTATTTTATTTTTACGAGTTAAACAATGTTTATCTAGTGTTCTTTTATCATCATCTTTTTGCATGGAGGAATTTTTTAACCGTACATCAAGTTTTGCTTACTGGATATTAGTTTTCTTATAAAGTGAAATTTGAAATTGTATTTTCTAAGGTGATAGGAAAAGAAGGCCTTCAGTTTTATAGTGTAAGTTTATCTATATTTTTTTGATGTGGTCCTATGATGTATATTTGGAAATATATTTTGAGTTTGTGAATCTTTGAAATTCGTACATGAAGGGTTGTTACATGTGCAGTATTAGTATAATAACAACGGCCATAATTGCGAAGAGACCCAAACCTTTGTGTAGTAGTGATAATTTACACGGGTCTTCGCACACTTTCAAGCCTACTAAATTTTATCAATGGTTACTTAGTTTTAGCAATTTAGATGAGATACTCATCTTAGCAAGATAATTATATTTATTCCTTATCAAGATGTCTCAAACCTAAAAAAAAATCTTGATTTCTGCTTATATGGACAAGCCTGTGGAAATGCTATAGCTTTAAATTTTTCAACTGTTAGTAGCTGCCCTACATAACTGAAAGCAAGGACTTTCTCAATATATCAAAAAGGAAAGCAAAAGAAACTCTAGAAGAATTATCAAGGTGTCTTTCTTTGATCAGTGCTTTTGCTAATAATTGTTTTCTTCACATGTATAATATTAAATTTAGGCAAGTCAAATTTTAAAAAAGATGATATCATAAGTGTTTAAACGATCAATGTAAGAAAATTGATTGTATAAGAAGGAATTTCTTTAGCATGGTGGTAAAGAGGGTAGCTCTTTGAGTGTTTAATTTCTTGGGATCAAGTTTGCAAATCGATTTATCAAGGGCGATTAGGAGTCTTAAATATCGCTGAAATGAACAACGATTTTTTATGTTGATGGATTTGAGATTTAATTCGCTATATAGATGTGATGTGGAGGAAATGGGTGATGAAGCTGTACTTCAAGGATTGTTTTCAATGGAAAAAGGAGGTTAAGGATTGTTCAGTTTTTTGGAAAAATATTTGGAGGCTTTCTTCTTTATTCAAATTAAGTATAAGGTGTGATTTGAAGAGTGGGAGAAATATTTGTTTTGGCATGATTGTTGGATCCTACGGTCTTAGCTATTGATTTTTCTAAACTATATGAATTGTCTCTTAATAAATTCAGTTCTATGTGTGAGGTATTTAGAGGCAGGGAGTGTGATTTTAAGTGGGATTTAACTTTTTCTAGAGTTTTAGAAGAAAGGGTTTTGTTTCAATTTATTGAGTTGAACAATATAATTGATAGTGCAGTGATTAAGGTGGAGGTTGATGATAAGTTTTTTTGGCCTAGAGATAATAAAGGTTTTTCTATTAAATCAATATACATGTTATTCAACTTTTCTGGTAGGAAATTAGTAAATATCGTTGGGTGGTTGATACTCTAGTGAAGGTGAAAATTCGTATGTGTATTTGTTGTAAGGTAAACTTCATACCATTTCTATGTTGAGAACAAAGCATATGGTACTTCAAAGCAAGTGTTTTTTCTGCAATTGTGATGTGAAGATTACAAGCATTTATTTTTCAATTGTGAATTCAGCTTTTATGTCTTGACAAAGTGCCTAGTTCATTTTAATATAGACGTTGAGGGGGGCTTCTTGGTTGATCAGTTTGATTATTAGAATTAAAAAAGATTTTTGCTGAAAGATCAAGAGAAGAGAAGCACGTTTGAACTATAGAATCTTGCTTACTGTTAGGTCTTGTGGAGTGAGAGGAATAGGAAATGTTTTCTTAATCAATATAAGGGTTCTAATGCTATTCTTTTCACTATTTTGAGATATGTAATCATGTAGGTCAGTGTGAAGAGGTGAAGTCATATTGATTTACTGGATAAAAACTTAGCATATGCAGTACCCTGTAACAAAATAAAATATAGTAAATAATCTGAATAACGATGATAATTACTCACAGTTGTAAATAAAACAAACAATAAAGAAAGTGACATATGTTATAGGTTTGAAGATGGTATACTTGTTTGTGTCCAAAGCCAATGTTTGAATGTGTATCATTTGAGTAGATTCTAAATAATTTGAATATTTATATTAATTCAGATTATTAATCCTCATCTGAGTCTTTTGCTTGAACTGATACTTTAGGTCGCTACGGCTTAAATTCTTACTTTTATGATGCGGAATTTGTGAATAACATCTTGCAGAAACTAGTCATCAAATGGTATCATTTTAATTTAAATCTTACAAAGGTACGTCTTTACCGTTTAATTCTTATTTGGACGACGGTAGAAAGAAAAACCTAGGTACATCCAATTTGCTTTGAATCAGAGTACTGATCGTGATTGAATAATGGGAACCATAATTATTCTACTGGGTGGTATGAATAAGATTTTGAAAGTAATTAAAAAATCATGCTGGTCATAACATAATGTCTGAGCAATGGTACATGTACACAAAAATTAACTTAAGCTATATGGAAGTACGAAACACAAGTGGTTTGTACATCTTCCCCACAAGACACACGGCAGGTTCAAAAGCCTTGACAAAATAATAGTACTATTAAATAGGAAATTGGATTGAAAGGGACCAACCCATTGCTGAAAAATTATTTGACAGGTCATTTTCTATTGATATCTTTACTTAATTGAATTTGTTATTCATGTTTCGCACCACTACAAAGTGCTTTTATCACTACTTTTTTTTCCTAACGTCAAAAGGTAAAATAAAATTCGAGTACTTTTTTTTCAGATACATATAATAGATATTGAAAATTGGGGCAATGTCTTAAAATACTATAACTACAAGCTCTAACCACTCGTCCATATTGGCTTCTGTTGCTCTGGTGCCTACTTCCACCTTTGGAGTCCTCTTCGACTTCTGGCAAAAAAAACAAAAAATATTAAAAAAAGTTGTTTGTATTGGCATGAATTCCATAATATAGGCTCATTCCTTATAGTTATGTTTAATTTCTTAGTGATGCGATCTTTTTTTTTACAGAAAAGGGATCATGGAAACTGGATATAACATACAGTGGGGTCAGTATTATTTTTTGTTCAATTTTAGTGCTTCACTACACTTGCATCAAATGATGTATACCAACAGAGATTATGATAGTAGATTGATCACAGAAGATTATAGGTGACACCTCCGTTATTTTTTTTTCTATTCAGAATTGGAATAAGAGATGTTATTCAGTTGTGAGTGTACAGTGTAATGGCAGATTCAATTTGTTGTCTGTTGTTGTATAGGGGATTACTGATTTGGGTTATGTTGTCATTCATGGAACTATTGATGCTTGAAATGATCAAGCAAATTTGGTACTTACTTTTATCTTTCATTTTTTCTTCTTCTGTAATTTGAGTATTTCTAATGTTTTCTTGTGTTGTGCTCTTTTCTTTCTTTCTATCAGGACTTCTATATGAAGCATTTGGATGGAAACCCAATTAGTTCAGAGGCAGAGAGTGGTTTAGCTTTTACAAGTAGCTATTGAGAGGAGAGCAACAGAGAGGTATGTTTTAAAACTATTTCTTCTCAATTGTTTGTCCTTGGATGCTACTTAATGCTTTACTTAAACTGACATTTACAACTCTATCTGCAATAATATTATACTTGTTTCAATTTATTTGACTAAAATAAGTATGATTTTATTATATAACTTTAGTTTCATTAAGTTTCGTTAAATTCAGTTTATAAATAATGTATGGTTCATTATGTAACTTCAGTTTCATTCATTAACTTAACACGTAAGTGTTTGCAGGTAGCTGTTGAGAGAAGAGCAATAGAGGTCAGTTTCATTCATTAAGTTTATGTTACAAATGCATAGGATGTATGGTTTTGTGTGCAGGTAGATGGTTAATTGAAACTATAGTTTTTGGTTTTGAAGTGGATGGGCAGTTTTTGGTTTTGAAATGGATTGGCAGAGGCATATTTTTTTGAAGTATTATAGTCTAAGGACTTCTATATTTGTCCATTTTTAATATTTGATAACTTCACCTCACAAATATTTAGTAACATTATTATTATTGTTTACAGGTAGATAAACGTTTGTGAAGAATTCAAGCAGCAGCACTGGTTTTTGGTATGGTAGCAGCACATGTATGTAGTTAGGTTGATTAAAACTGTTATGAAACTATTATGAAACTAGTATGTACGGTAGCAGCACTACTTTAGCTGCATGTACTATTATGAAATTGTTTATGATAGTTTGGTTGTGTAAACGTATGGTTAACCTTTTGTCTTGACATTAATGTTATGATAGTGGTGATTATGTAATTGCTTTTGTTTGTGTTATTGTGGTTCATTGAATGTGTTATTTTTGAATGTGTATGTGTTTATATATTACGTTATTGCATAAGTTTTGAAGTACTTGAATTAGAGGCGAAATCAGATGTAGTCGTGGAACAGCAGACAATAAAATCGAAACATATGGTGGCGTTCAAAAAACGCTGCAAAAAATAATAATAAGTGCAACAAAAAATAAGATAGTAAACGACACCTTTTCGGTGGCATTTCTTAAACGCTGTAAAAAAGATTTTTAGTAACGTTAAAAAAACGCTACCAAAAATTTATTTACAGTGGCGTTAAAATAAATGCAACAAAAAATCATGGATTTTTAGTCGCATGTTTTCTAGCGGCGTTTATCAAAACGCCACCAAAACTATTTGTAGCGTTTTTTGAGCGCCACTAAAAATCAAATTTCTTGTAGTGATTGGTCTGGAATGAACGGAATACATGGTGTTTCAGAAATGAGGTTACTCCGGCGCAACAATTTTGGAAAAAGCTTATGTTGACAATTGCCTCTGAGATTGGTTTTTCAAGGCATGGATTCTCACCTCATAACCATGATCTCTGGAATTGACTAGGCCTACGAATGTAGGGTCATGATGTGTGCATTTGAATGCCTGTGCATTAATTTGTGCATGTGATGCCTACTTGTTCTTTTGCTTCCCTGCATTTGTGTTTTTTCTTGTCTTCTCTTCTTTGTAGGGCCTTAGTGTGTGATGTGTCATGTTTGCCTTCTTAGTTTTCCTGATGTGTTTCGCGACTTTAGTGTGTTATTGTCGTGTTGTTCTTCTTTTTTCAATAAACTTTGGTAGGGGACCAACCAACCCCGCTTGCCTTTCAAAAAAAATCAATATTTATATAAAACCATATATTTCCTTCCAAAACCATAGTAACCATTTCAAATTATTTATATATAGACCAACGGTGTTTGTATATAATTTTCTATCTTATGTCAAGTGATATGGATATTTATCATTTCAATCCACAATTTAAATATATACGAGTATATATATATCATTTCAACCCGTAATCCCAAATTCAATTCAGTGAAAACCGCTTGGGTTTATCATTTCAACCCATAACGATTTTCTCCTATTCTAAAGTCCGTTCAAGTATGTAACATTTCAACCCATAGTGAATTCTATACTAATAGGGAACTTGTAGAGTGATAACAGATATGATGATAATATAACGGGCATATACCATCAATATAAATAACAGATAATGGTGTTAGATGTCCCAGGTGAACAGATACCGGTAATAGCATATATATAACAACGTAAATAACTAAAAACAGCATATTTCAATTGTCATTTCAATTGAAATCAAATTTAATATATATAAGAACGTAAATCGTGAGTGATTGCTCACCTTTCGAGGCTAGAGGATTTGACACTGAAACGAGTACGATTCCAAGCACGAATTTCAAAGCAAAGCAGGATTGGCATAAATTTGACGATCAAAGCTGATAACAAGGAATCGATAAGAACAAAAATATATATAAAGTTTAATATTAACTCCAATTAAAGTAAGATAAAATAAAAATCTTTACAATTTAATTTCAAAAATCAATATTTTAATTTAAGACAAATATTAAAATAAAAAATATATATATATATAATAACATTAATTTAAAAATCAACATTAATTTAAATCTCTGTATATACATATTACAATATAAAGTTTAAACCCAAATAGGATAATCTCTGTATATACATATTTATTTTAAAATCATCATCAATGTACACACTCTTAGACAATAAGATCTGCCTCTAACCCATTTGAATATAAAGTATAAATAAAGATATGCCGACACAAAAGATGAGGCACATATAAAGTAAACTATTATAAACAATAACTACATATATATAATATACGCCCTATAACAAAGCTGTTAACTTTCTGGAAACCAATACAATTACAACTTTATTATAAACACATGCCTACAATCTAATAAGCATGGCTACACACAAATATATACAATAACTTATATTTTACTTACACAAATTCATATGTAAATATATTACAAAATTTATATATTAAGTTCACTTTAATATATATATGTGTCAGGCTACAGTGCAAACTAAAACCACTAATACAGTTTATGATATATAATACTATTATAAAATTTCATGCGAACAGACAACACATAAAATATTAATAAAAATATAAGCATGGAACTGGCCAAAAGAAATCAATAACTAAACCAATATGTATATACAACTATATAACTTTATATAAAACTTAATATATCTTAGACATATTTTTATATCGGATCCATACTTCTAAAATCATTATTATATCAATATAATACAACTGGTATACAACTATGTATAATGACATGAAAACTAAACCCATATATCACCATATAACTCACCGCATAAAAGAAGGAGGAGACAAGCTGCGTATATCAGCCGGAGGGAAGAAAAGAAATAACGTGATAAGGAACTTGCAGATGGGGCAAAGGATGCGCAGCCAATGCAGGCTCGGCGCTCGGCATGGCTGTGCTCGATGAGGTGTGCTTCAATTGTGGCTGAGGTGGGTCAGTGCATGTGCTCACGTGGCAGCGGCTGAGCGGAGCCGAGTGATTGGTTGCGTGCGCTGGCACGAACGGTGGCTATGGTGGTTGCTGTGAGAGGCAAAGTCGGTTGTGGTTACGGTGGAAGATCGGCAAGTGGACTTTTTGTCGTGGGGTGTACATGTGGAAGTGGCGTTAATTCAGATGGAGAGGGGGTGCTAGATGGGCGGAGGCGGCGTTGTGTCGAGCGGTGGAGGAGCTTGTCGGCGACGTGCACTCGTGGAAGCTCGGTCTGGCCATTAAAAGGAGGAAGCAAGAGTTTCGTTTTCTTTCAAAGAAAAATAAACCAATGGAAAATGAACCCATATATTGAAATGGGAAAGATGAGTTACAGAAAATGAACAGGCTTGAGTGCATAATAAAAATAAGTGATATAATTATTTCCAAGAACAATTCACAATGAAGCTACCTCAAGGTATATTGGGAATAGAGAATGGCATGCACGATAATTTAGGAAATATTTATATCAAGTAGCTGATGGCTGTTGGGTTGATATGGTGGAAACTGATTGGTCAAAAGAAATTTGAAATGTTCGAAACTGTACCGATTATGAAAATAGTTTCATCGATCTCGCAGCGAACCAGACTTCAAAATACAGAAACGAATATACTGCGGCGATTGGCACGACGAGCTGGTCAAAACGGTATACAGTTATTAGTAATTTGATTGAATTATAAAAATTCTAATTTTCTACTAGCGGAAAATGCAGCAAAAACGTAGAAAAATAAGATCGACGGAGCTAAAGAAGTCTGAAAAATGACGTCTCAGTCAGAAGATGATTTAGAATTTTTCTATGTAAAAATATTCAAGTTTGGAAAATATTTTATTATCAACAATTATTAACTGACGTGAATTTAATAGAATTTCACAATGAAATAAACTTTAATAAAATCAGATGAAAATTTACCATCTTCTATATTTAAATATACGTATTCCAATTATAAAATTTTAATTTCAAATTTTATTATTTAAAATTTCTCCAAAATGCAATTAAATACGTAAATAAAACCATTAAAATTTTACGGGTCGTTACAATAACTAAGGAGTATGCAAGTAATTTATTAATATATATGGTAGAGGACACCATTATATTGAAGATTCATAATCTTCAATATATTATATTGAGTGATATCCACTTATAGAATTTTATATTTCTTATAAAATACCCTCATGATTTATGTATCAGACACATCAGAAATCACGATATACATACATTTATATACATACATACATACATACATTCATATATATATATATATGCACATATATATTTATCCCTTAAGTTTGATTGGGTTTCTTTAATATTCTATCTTTACTTTATACATTCATACCATATAAGTTTTATTATTATATAACTTTTAATATTTCATATTACTTATAAAATAGTCTTATGTACAATATTATATTAATTAAATTTTATTTAATTAAGTCACATTTTGACTAATTTTATATTAGTATTCCAATACAATTTTTATACTGGACGTGTTTACTATAACTTTTATAGTAATACCTATATATCATACACACACACATACACATGCTATAAACTTTATAGTATAACACATATATCTTATAGTGTGTATTTTTGTTTAATTAATTAACCTTTAATTTATTTATTTATTTAATTAACCTTTAATCAAACAGTTTTAATTAAATATTATTCTCACAAATTTATCTTATATACATACATGTAAACTTATCTTATCCTAAAAATTTTAAAAGAACATAACATATATCAATATATGTAATGCCTGCATATAAGTATTAATTAAGTAACTCATTTAATTAATTTAATTTATTAATCTTATTAATAAATTAAAATTTTGAAATTAATATTTAAATATTTTCAAACATTTTAAAAAAATTTGTTACCTTTTCAAACATTTTGAAAATTTTTGTTATATTATAACTTTTATAATAAACATGTTTTTGTTTTAAATTTAAAATTTAAATTTAAAATCTAGTCTCAATTTTCAAAACTATTTTGAAAATTAGCCCAAAGCGCAATTCAAATGGGCCTTTTCTATTATGGGCAATCTTTGATCCTACTTCATCCTTCAGGCCAGTCCGATAACCAGGTAGAATAAGGTATTTGATTACTTATTTCCAATCCTACACATTAACTCTGTAAACAATGTACTGAATTGGAAAGCTTAATTAGTTAGCCCTAACATGACTAATTCAGACCTCATAAACTATTTGTCTCTGATAACATTGTAGCTTCGGCCTAAATTCCTTTATGGTGACACAACTAGGTACCTTACAAGTAAGTTTTACATGCAGCCTTTCGACTAGAACAACCATCACAAATATCTAGGGGTAAGAGGTATTGCTTTGTTACAGATCACAATGTGAGAACCCCTATCATGCTAGTTGCAAGGATCGAGCCTGGGACATCCAATGTACTAGATGAACGCCTCAATCAACCTAGCTCTGATACCATTCTTAGAACTAGGCCAACCAATAGTGAAGTTTTAGTGTAAATTTCAAAAAAATTCGTTTTGAATTCTTATTGGGCCTATCTAGGCTAAATTTAAAATAGATCCAATCTGATAAACTTCAAATAAACTCATATTTTGTTTAATTTGATAGAAAGGAATTTTAAATTTAATTTAAAGTTGTATGTAGTATAATGAATGTATCAAACACATTCAGGTGTTTTAATAGTAAAAGCAACATATAAGTAATGCATAAATTATATATATACACACACACATATGCTGTAACGACCCGCAATTTTTGATAATTAAGAATATAAAATTTAATAAGATTTTTGGAATTTAATATTGTGAAAAAATAAAATTTAAGATTTATTAATGACAAAAATAATTAGAATATGATTTAATAATGTTGTTTGAATGTTATTGAGTGCTATTTTAATGTAATTGATAACTATTTTAATGTCACCTCAAATTTAAATAATGGTAAAGTTAATTTGGTTATAATTGTAAATATGAAATTAAATCAGTAATTAATGGAATTAATGAAATTGAAAAATTATAATTAATGTCGCAAAGATGATAACTATAAAATATTAGCATAATAAGATGAAAACTAATGTTAATTATATTCATAAGGTAATAGTTGATTGAATGATAAAAGTTGAAATCAAAATAAATGAAATTATTTGAATTTAAATTATAATAAATTGGGGTTTTTGTTATAGTTGCAATTCAACGCTGAAATTAGTGCAATATTAAATATTGGATTTAACATGGAATATTAAATTTTAAAAGATTTTTTAATTTCTATGTAAACAAGAATGATAAATTTGATAACTTTTAAATTTGAATTTAAAAGTGATTAAATCAATTTAATAATAATTTATTTAATTAACGTGAAAATAGCCATGTTGGCCACTGTCTCGGATTTCGACAAAACAAGTTTCATTGGATCTGAAGTAGTGAATTATTGTAGGATTTCAAGTTTTGTAGCAATCAGACTTATAGTTTGATCATAGGAGCTCGAAAAGCATAAAAATCAATTAAAAGAATTTGAACGAATATAATTTGATTTAAAATCTAACTTCTATATACGATGGAATTTGGGTTTCAAACTAGTTCCATTGAGTTTAAAATTATTGTAAACCTATATTTCGATATATTTGATGACTTATTTTCGTTTCGGGGATGAAACAGGCTTTTTCGGTCGTTTTTATCATTTCGCCCTAATTCAATCTATCCATTAGTTCTTATAAATCTGTCTATATAAATAGATTTTCTCTGGCCCTAGTAGCCTTACATTTTATTTCTATACGTACCTCTATTTCTCATCTGTTTATCCTTCTCAAATGTCAGATAATCCCAAACCCTAAAATCCCCAATTCAAAAATCAAAATCAAAAATTTAAACCCCTCAAACTATGTCATATTATATAACGTTGGAAAACTCTCGACGATCGAAATCTATTGTTGTAATTTGTTTTTCGATTTGATGCATTGTTTGACCAGAAAATGATGAAGAAGTTTCTACCATCCATAGGCCATGGTTTCTTTTAGCGCCGGATCTTTGGTTATAGGATGATCAAATGGTGAGGTGTCATGGAAGAGGCTTAGGGTTGTCGATCCATGTGGTTCATTCGTGTCGTAGGCGAAGAGAATCGCCAGAAATCTCGAAGAACGTGGGCGGTGGCGTGGGGGTCTTGGAGACACCGAACGACGTCGATCTTGGCCAGACGGGGCGGCCAGCGATGCGAAAGGCAATCGCGATGTCAAATCTTGGTCGATGTGCGTGTAGGTGGTGCAGTTGCTTAGTGAAGTGTGGCGGCTGTGGTCTGTATGTGGGTTGCGTGCGGCTAGGGTTCTAATGTGATAGCATATTTAAATTATTGCCCTTATTCAATTTAATTTAAAATTTAAATTTCAAACGCTCTAATATCCATAACTTTAACATACAAACTCAAATTTGGACGTGGGTTCTTCCATTGGGATTGTACTGAAATTCTGGATAAAGTGGAAGTAGTTTGGGTATATTCTGAGATTGTTTAAATTTCGGGCTTTATTTTGATTTTAAATCGACGATAAGTCAAAGGTGAGTGATTTAACCCACTCATGAATACTAAATCATCTTATGTTAGTTAAATTAAACTTATGACTTGATTAGAAATTTATTGATTGTTGTTTGTTATTTTACATCGTCGTTTAAATTTAATTTGAATTTATATTGAATTAAATTGACATTTAAATGAATATTGAATTTAAATTGTTTGCTAAATACCTAATAATGATAACTAGTTAATCGTTGCAATTTTTTGCTTGATTTGAATGATGTTTTTGATGGATGCTTAATTGTTGACATTTTGGATGATTTGATGTTATGTTTATGTTATATGTTGTTATCACATTGCAAGTTCCCTTAGTTATTGTTAGGAAAATCACTATGGGTTGAAATGATACATACCCGAACGTTCTTATAGATTAGAAAAAAATCATTACGGGTTGAAATGATAAACCCGAATGATATATGGATTTGGATATTTTTGATTCGGATAATGATATATATCCAAAAATTTAAATTTATTGCGGGTTGAAATGATATATATCCGTATCACTTGAATAAGGGTAGATAATTTTATTCGGACAACGTTGGTCGGTTTTAAATTACTTTCTAAAATTGTAAAATATGTTTGATTTAAAATTTTGATTTTTAAATTTAATTTAATGATTTTATTTAGAACTAATATTTGGAAAATAAACTATTTTATATGTTTAAAGTTTAAAATTATAAGCTAATATATGATTTTAAATGTAATTTCAAGATTTAACTTATAATTTTATTTAGTTTTAAATATATAATTTTTATAATTTAAAATTTTAACTTAATAAAATATTAAATATAGTTGTAAAATTTGGTCTTAATTTAATATAATAAATTTAGTTTTATTTAATATATAATAAATTTATTCTTATTTTAATATAATAAATTTAATTTTAATTTAATATAATAAATATGGTTTTAATTTAATATAACAAATACTGATTTTTGTAATGGACCATTTTTCTGTACCCTTTGAATCGACAATAAACCACACATTTCCAACTCAAATTGCACGAATAAGCGGATCATTAAGGGTAGAAAGAAAATAATGACAGAATAGAATCTCACACGAATGGAATAACATATGTTATTTTAATAATAATCTTTACAGCGAAAAATAAAGACAGAATAGAATCTCACACGAATGTCCAACTCAAATTGCACGAACAAGCGGATCATTAAGGCCAGAAAGAAAATAAAGGCAGAATAGAATCTCACACGAACGGAATAACATATACTATTTTAATAATAATCTTTAAAGCGGAAAATTTTAAATACAATATCAGAGTCTAACCTAGATGCAGCTTCGACAGTTATAACACCTGCCCTTACAAATGCTAACAAACAACAAAACAAATGTAATAGATGTAGCAGATAATAGAATACGTCCATACGATGATGAAGATCTCCAACTCTCCTTTGTAAATTCCAACTGTCTTCAACTCAACCTAAAACTACTCGGATCTAACCCGAGTATTGAAAGTACCCTGATCAGGCTTGATAAACCAGCGTGAGATACTCGAAATTTAAAATGACTATGTTATCAAAACCTTTGATATCTCATAAGACCACGACCACACACAAATATGGACGTGTTTTACCTTATGATAACCAAAATACTTTTATATATCAAAAAGTTTGATATTATTTCTAATGATATTCTTTTGAATATTCAAATAAGGTATCAATATCTGGACTAAGTCTAAGGTAATATATGATACATGAAAGGGGGTGGCTGAAATGTTTGCAAGTCATTACAGCTATTTTGGGAATATAATCAAAACCGCAAATCTCGTATTGGGATTGGATTTCCAACATGATAGGGAACTAGTGGAAAGATCAATCTGTATCGATGGATTATGTCCAAGACTCAGACGACGTTATACAACAACACAAATGGCTAAAAGTGGACACAATCTGCGAATAACATCCAAGGACTCGGACTTCGCGTATCTTTGCCATGAGACCCGGACGTATTGGTTCCTGGGGCTCAGAACATCTGATAACCCAAATCACTACTATCTGAAATGCGAGCATACATATGACCACATAGAATCCCATCATAACCGGGGTTGAGGCTCGCGAGGCTACGATTACCTTTCACATATCACATATCACATCTCCGAATGCCACATTGTCATTCCTTTGATCACTATTTGACTCCCACAAGCATACAACCTCTGACCACGTATGTCTCAAAGAAGGGTGTTAAGCTAAGAGAAGTTACGTTCTCCGCCACCAAGCAGATGTACATTTGTAAAAGTCAAACGTTGTGTCTCAGAAATGCAATGTCAAACATTCGTCCATACAAATTCGTTATAGGACTAAACGAAACCGAAGGCACTCTCCTACTAGCGAGTAGTCCTTGCAATCCGAAAAATCTCCACAACGTGGAGACCACTTTTATAAATAACTCTGTAATAGAAGCTACCCAAAGCATATTCAACAAGCAGTCTTCATGCTATAAAGATCCACGGTCTTCAATAATCATCATCTTCCACAGGTCTTCACTTTCGAACGTATACATTGGTTCGATGTGGTTTTCGGATAGGAATCGCCCAAATCCGACTCCAGTTCCTTCAAAGCCAATCATCGCTTTAAGATGTTTAGTTCATATGTGGTTATCAATCATAAATCAATTACTTCATCTTTTATTTAAATTAAATATCTTTCTTAGATATAATCTTTTCAAGTTATTCCATTTTCTTTTCAAGAGTAATGCAATCATTAAGCCTCATTTATCAAAACATTTGGTTTATTTAAACTTTTCTTAAATCCTAACTTTTCCAAATCATTATTTTAATCTAAATCAATGATTTCTTATATTCAATTTATAACTTTTACTTATGGAAAATATTCCCAAATCATTCATTAAATCTAAATCAAAGATTTTCTTCTTAACTTCAAATCATATTCTTGCAAATCGAAGGTTTTAATAACAGAGCACTACTGCCATCTTAGATATGGTAAATTTCACCTCCAGGGACTAATGGCAAGTTTCACCTCCAGAGACTAATGGCAAGTAGTCCAACATCATGAATATCTTTGTCTTTTAACGAGCTTTGTCTTTAATGTGTTTTATTTCAAAAATTAGTTTGAAGGGAGTTTTCAGATAGGAATCACCCAAATCCGATCCCGGCTTCTTCGTACTAATCATCGATAAAAAGATGTTAAGTGGTTAATTAACATTCAAAGAATTTTTTTCTTTTCTTTTATTTTAGAAAAACTTAAATATGATCTTTTTAGAGCATCCGAGCTTTCCTTTCGATCTGTTCCACCCCTCGCCTAAGAAGAGAAAATATAGGCCTGGTAAGTTCAGGGCAGGGCATTGGTTGCTCCATCCCTAACCTTAGTTAAACACCTTATTTTATCATTTCAGATCTCACAGGAAAGACAAATGTACTAGTCGTTTCCGCGTACTCAGTTTGTTATTACATTCCATATTCTTCGCTTTTTGTTTAAGTGTTACAAACAATTTCTCTTAACCGTTTATTCAAACTCTTATTAAAACTTCCAAACAATCTTTACATTACTTAATTATTCCTTTAAAATCGTTCATAAAAGATTTAGGAAAGAATTGTTAAGTTTAAAACTCATATTCAAATGGTTATAAAATAAGTAGCATAAAAGTGCCGCGGAAAGTGCTATATAAGCTTATTTGATTGAAACAACTTTTTAACATCTAAAAATTCATTTTTCCGTTCCAAATCTCTTTTAAACTATTTTAATAGATTTATCAAGTTTGTTTCATATTTTTAATCATTTAAAAACATCATTTATAAAGAAAACCTTTTCTGGATTCCGAACTGCAAAACCGCGAAGTTTTTAGAAAATTGTTTTAGATATATTTCAAAATCTACTTGATGAAATCTTATTTGTCTTTCTTCATTGAACAACCATTATCATTATGGACCAAAGAATTTTTATTTCGAAGAAATCCGATTTATAAATCATTCTCTACGTCAATTTGAAGTTACGGGTCAAAATTTACGAACTGCCGCTACGCAACAAGCTCGATTTTGACCAGTTTTGTGAATTGCTTCAAGATTTGTCCGAAAGACTTCAAATTTGTTTTAAACCATATTTAAGCTATTTAAACTTATTTAAAATCATTAAGAGGCTAAATAACTTCCATACACATATTTGTATAGATTTAATTCTCATTTAATTAACTATGGTTAATTAGTAATCATTTCTCTTATCATTTATCAAACAAGTTATCAACCATATAATCAACCAGTTTGCAACCAAGTTATCAAACATTCATTCAACATATTTAAACTTTTAAATCATAATACTTGAAATAATTTATGGATTTATTAGTAAATAAGAGTACTCACCTTTTAACTTAACCAATTCTTCCTACTAACATTCATATGCAACAACACATCACTTAAACTTTAACTAATCAACTTCTATCCCATTTCTTTTGCTTAATGCTATCGAGCTCTTGTTTCAAACTCACGAAAATCTGGCAGAGCTTCCGCAGCACCTTGAATTTCCTCCTAGCTCCTTGGAATAAAGTGGCTGGCACTTCCTTCTCTTTTTCTTGCTCTGAAGCTTCCGACTTACTCCTTCTCTTACATATATTCGGCCTCCATCTATTTCCCTCTTCCTCCATCATTTCTACACTTCTTAGGTACTAAACCATGTTTTAATGGTATTATAAGATCTTTGGCAAAGTTTGGTGGTGTTTGGAGTTGATTTGATATGGTTTTGAAAAAGTTAGTAAGGATTTGGAAGAGAAGAAGAAGCCATTAAAGAGATCTTCAAGAAATAAGAAGAAGGTAGAAAATGATGTGAAAGAAAGTGGAAGAATGGTGGTCCTATTTATAGAAAAGTTTTGGATTAAAATAATATTTTGTAAAAAGACCAAAATACCCTTACTTACTTATAAAGTAATCTTATTTTTTTTCAACACTTAACATCACATTTCAAATCATTACTTTATGTCATTTTCACTTAGATATTAAGTAAAGTAAGTAATAATTATGTTTCTTTGATTTGATGTTTTACCTTTTGCTTTGAAATGTAATTTTTGTCCTTTTGTGCTTACTTTTTCGTAATTGTTTTATAGAATTTTATAACCATGTTTAGTAAAAGTAAACTTGATTAGTGAATTAATTAATACTTACACATTTTGAATATATGTTCCTATATAAGAAAATAAAGGTGTGACGACATTGCTACTACTTTTAATTAACAAAACTTCGTTTTTCGACAAAATGTTTTATGGTCATATTTTGACGTTTTAGTTAAACTATTTATTTACGTAAACCAAATTTAAAAATGAAACTTTTACTTCTTTAAATAAATTAAAACATGTATTTTTATATTTTAAATTCATATTTAAATAATATCAAAATCTCTAATTTTTATAGTATATGTAAAACTGACAAAATGCAACAAAATTTGATTATTTTTATTAAACGATTATTAACATACTTTTAAATCTTTTATTATACTTTTATTATCTTTATTAAAAAATTTCAGTAAGATTTATCTTTTTAATAAATATTCAAACCTATTTATTTAAGCATTTATTTATTTTTAACAAAACTTAACTTTTGTTGTTAAATTTATACTTTTTAAATTATCAACTATAAGAATAAATAATTTCTCTATTATTATCTATTATTGTTAACTTATTTATTTAAGTTTTAAACCTTTTTAAATTTAAAACAAACGAAATCTCTCATTTTCGAAGTTGCGAAATTAAGGGTCTTTACAATTTTATACAATAACTTTATTAAATAAAATTTAATATAATAAAGTAAGATATAATAAAATATATAACATAGTTTTAAAGATTTATTTAGAAATTTAATTTAATATAATGAATATAGAATTTGTAATAACTTTAATAAATAAAAGATTTGGAAAGACAAATTAAGGTTAAATGGTAATTAAATGTGTTGTAAGGATTAAATTCAAATAAGTTTTATTTAGAACTTATTTATTTATGAGATTTCCAAAAGATGTGATTTTAAAATGGAATAACTCGATTTGACAGGAATTGTTAGATTAAACGTTTCAGAACTAGAATATATTGAAGTTAAATATTTTGGTATTGATTAAATTCAAAACTCGAGATTTTATTGAAATGTTTTATAAAAATGACCATGGTGTGAAATAAGCATTTGGTTGTTAATGACACCGGGATCGAATATTATCATACTCTCTACCAATACCCAAAACCACTTTAATAATTGTGCACGTGGTGGAGAATCTAGAATGAAAAACAATGGTTTGGCGAAAGCTACTGGAATGAAGTAAGCGAACGATGATGGATGGCCTTGACTTTCGGGTTATAATTAAAATGACTAAAACAGGAGTTATACCGGGCCAAATGAGGTCGCTCAACCGATCGGGCACATTTCTTCGATACCATATTTGTTACTTTGTGATTGATTGGTGGCCACCCCTCGATTTTGATTATGGGAGTGTGTCTTGAGGTGGGCGGTAGTAGCTGCTAAATGTTACCAGCAATCCGGGAGTGTCAAACAACAGAATCCTACCCTAGGCACTGCCTTGCATGCCTTGTCATATTTATCTTGATCAGGCCCATTACGACTTTGGTTTGTATCGTACCTATGGAGTGCTCCCTAAGGAAATCACCATTTTGGTGGAGCTTACAGTATCTGTATAGACTATGGTATATATATAAAATTGTGTTAAGGGGGATATGGGTAACGTCTTAACGCTATTTTAATACTTTACTATAGACTATTATAATAGTGTATTGTATTATATATGTAGATAGTTTAACAGATCCATGGGAGATAGAATCCCGGACTTCTCTTAAGTTATTGCACGCACGTTAGACATTGGATATGAGATGTAAAATCCCATTAACATCTCTGAAGCCGTTACACTCACATTTACTCATTTTGATTTAACTTACATTAGATCTTTTAGTTATGACTCGAGTGTTTTGTCTTTTCATTATGCTCGGGTCAGCCTGAGCATTTCAGCGTTGAAGACATTTTATTTGGAGGATGAAGACGGAGATTAGTCTACTATTTATTATTTTATCCCACTGTATCATGTTGTTCCGCTGCATTATCTTATTGTTCTTGCTGTATGTATAACTCTGACATATTGTAAGAGTGTAATCAAATGTTATTTGTAAAACAGCTTTATGAATAGTCTATTTGATTATTATATTTTTTCATTCCGCTGTGAGATTCTGTATTTTGTTTTTCCTTCTTTTATCTTATTTTTTATTTACCCCATTAATAATCCTCCCTTTGAATGGTTTGAGTTAACATGTGTGTTAGAACACTGAGTTTACGATTTCGACGATGACAACAATACAATGGAAATCATATATATATATATATATATATATATATATATATATATATATCATACACATATGCAAAGCAAGACAAACCACTACCTTGACAAGATGATGACTAAAGCATTAAATAAATTCATCTATAATGTTGCACGAAGATCAAAGGAACGAACACTTAAGAATGAACCCAAAAAAACCTCACTTGACAGGTTCAGACGTCAGAATGCATAACTTCAGACGTCTGAACGTAGATGCTGGAATAAAATTAATAATAGGTTCCAAACATCTAAAAAAACGTTTCAGATGTCTGAAACTTGGCTCGGGGCAAAAAATTCAAATAACAACTGTCATCTTCGAAAAGACACAACTCCATCTCTCATCTGCAACTCTTCACCAGTGAACAGTGACGACTCTAGAATGAAAGGAAAGAGATGTGACTACTAGAAGCAATTCTCTACAACTATGTAAACAAGAATCAAGATAAATCAAAGCACCAACTTACTCACATACTTTATATCTTAGTCATCACTTGTTCTAATCTTCTGCTTGCTATCCAATCTATCAATCTGAGATCATACACTTCTATATTCTCTCGAACAATATTGTATTTAATCATTCAAGAGATATAGTGTGACAGCCCGCAAATCCGTACCCCTTGAGTCAATACTATTTTACATCAATTAACTCAAGACGAACAGAAAAACGAACCATTAGGGATTAAAGAAGAAGAAATAGAAGAAGAAGAAGCTAAAACAATATCAGAATCTCACAGTCACAGCGGAATAAAATATAATAGTAAATAATAGATCTTTATACAAAATGAAACTATATCTGTTTTATACATCATATCATCAGAGTATCTCATACAAACAACTTTTACCAGTCAGACAATTCCATACAATTCACAGCAGCGGATATATATAAGTACGAATAATACGTCTCGGGCTCCAGCTCCTCTCCTGCTCCATAGCATTCTATCCTGAACATATAATACTCGGTCTGACCCGAGCATTATAGTAAAATAACATCCGAGTCAGTCTGGAATACCAGCTGATAATAATGCATCCAAATTGATTATTAAGTTTCAAATCCTTTTGAAAACAAAAGCATCTCGTAAGACCACGCCACAAATAAACATGTCGGGATTTTACCTTACGATAGCTAAAACACTTTTTATAGAAATCCTCTGATATTATAATAGGGTCTATTTACAAATACTTATAAAATAGCCAAAATTGTTACATCTATTAAATTCCAGCTACTAGCCACAGAGTGGGTAATACAAACAAAGCTCGTAAAAGGCTCATAGGGAGAATGGATTTCCAACAATGACTAGGCACTGGGGTACCACCTGTCACAGTACGTGGTCTAGATCACAGTACCGAGGAGTACGCCCGCTCCCCTGCAACACAAGACCGGAACCATCCCTTACTGGACAGTTTCGAATAAGATCACCTCGCGGTTGGGATCAGGAACCGCACCACTAACCCGAAATAAAAAGGGACATCTAGACAGGGATGACCTTACTCTCAAGTGGGGTCTACCCACGAAGCCTTGCTGAATAACCCCTGATTTTCAGTCATTCCCATTTGATGAGGCTTGAGGCTAAGCTTTACCTTTTTGAACATTTCACTTAGAATGCCCATCGTCCACCTGATGATGTTCCGAAAGCATTCATCCATACAAGTCCGTCCTTGGTTCGAACGGAATCGAAGGCACTATTCCTACTACATCCATTTTGGAAATATCCTCAGGATTAGTAGCGACTAGCCCTTGCACTTCACTGCTCCATCTTCGACTCCGAACACGTTTTTCCACGAAACGTACAAACCGGATCGAAGTGGTTTTTGAGAAACAAATCTCGATCCCGATCTCTTCGAAACGATCAATGCGTTTGTCCAATATTGATAGTCGGTGATTTAACTATCATTTAACATTCACAAGCATCCATCACACAATAAATAATTTCCACATTATTTATTTCCTCAAAAATATCTTTACAAGATATGTTACCATTTTCAAAGTCCTTTCGAAAACACTTTTAAACCCAATTCTTTCATGGAATAAATTCCCAAATATTTATTTCCTCTGAAAACATCCAAGTACTAATAATAATTAAAATTCTTTATCTTTGAAAATACATCAAAACATTTACATTGACACTACTTACATACTTAGTTTTAAAATATATATATATATATATATATATATGTATACCTTTAAAAATGTTTCGAATAAAACTACTTAATGAAATATAAAAATAAGTTAAGTCATACTAGATTTTAAATAAAACTATGAAATCCTATACAAGTTTCATATAAAACTTGGTTTGATTATCTTTAAAATAGAACCATTTTACAAAGTATAAATAATAATAATATTCTTTAAACATAGTTCTAATTACCCTTTTTAAAATAATTTCTTTTATAACTACTTTGATAAATGTTTGCTTTTTAAATTCTTACATCTTAAAACATTTCTTGAAATCATTCTTTAATAAAACTTCAAACATCTAACTTTTCAAAAATCAGCTTTAAGAACGTACTTGGCATCTCAGGGAAATACACTTCCATCTTAGAATAACCAAAGAATTCTTTTTATTAATTCAACACGATTTATCCTAAATCAATTTTACGTTCATCCCGTAAAATACCCTTTCCATACTTTAAAAATAGCTCCTTTTATTTTAAAGACATTGCTATTTCATGTAAATCATTTTCAACATATGTTTTAAATATTTAAAATAAGCTTCTAGAAATTATTTAATTGAAAATAATACTTAAGGAAATATACAGTGGTTTCCTAAGTATTTTTAAATAAAATTTCACTTTTTTTTAAAATAAGGTTATTAAATCAAATATTCATATTAAAATTTTCTTTTGAAAACTTAATACTACAATACTTCTTTTAAAATAATTAAATACCATAATTACTTAATCAAATATTTGATTTCACTTAAAAACATTTTAAAATAATATTTCTTTCTAAAAATATTCTAAACATATTTAAACTGCAAATTTATAGATTTTAAAGCTTTCTTAAAACAAAACAAAATTTCTAAGAGAAAGCACACTTCTCATTCTTTAAAATAAATCTTGCTATTAATTTAAACAATTCTCAATTCCCTTTGAAATCAAATTTCAAACACTTGAAATTTTTCAACCCATTCCTTGGATTTAATCTCTTTTAAAATCCTTTACTTAGGAATTTCTTTTATATTCTTAAACCCAATTCATCTATTTATATTTAAAATTTTCAGGTTGTATTCCCCCAATCATAGCACAACACAATTTAAATTTAATGCATTACAGCATATAAATAAAACACTGCATATCAGGCTCTAAACAAATTATCACGGAATAATAAATGATGTATATCGCAGAATATAAATTAATTTCTATTTGTGAGGGATCCAGTTGGATCCTTCCAACCTGTTTCCCTACATCCACAGATATTAGCACAACAACATATATCGATTCAATCATATTCAACCAATCAAGCAATTCATTTAAATATCGACTATTTAAATTAACTAATACTCGAGATGTGAGTGAGTTAAACTCACCTTGGGTTTTTGGCGAGTGTTCAAATTTAAATTAAATCTAACGGCGTTCGATTTAACCTAAATTCTACTTGCTCGGAAAGATTCCAGAACTGCTCCACTGCGTAGATCGCGTTGCTGCGATTCCGGCGCTACCAAATTCATTGAAATCTGATAACGTACGCATGAGATATTAATTTTTAAACACTTGAGTAATAATTATATTACTTAAATTACTTCTATTTATTATTAACAAAATCTCGGCCCCACGTACATCAGCTAATCGAAGCCGCGAATCCATCTTCCTCACGCGATCGAACAAGGTTGTTCGAACCCATCCAGCGCCAAAATAAGCCACCGCCGCGCCTTCCCTGATCATCCAACACTCGATCAACTGCCACCAGTATATGCGCCTCCATCCCCTATGTTATCCCGCTTTTTGGCAAAGCCGTGATACCAAAAGATTGGTCGAAAACGGGAAACAGTCCATCTCAGAGATTGGTTATACTTCACTTTGCTATGGATATCGATGAATTTTGCCCGAGTCCTGATCAGGCCACAATTGATAGGACACGACAAGAAAGGTTGTAGGAGCCATCATTTCAAGTTTCAAGTCAATCCGAGTTCGTATGCTCAAGATATGGTGGATTCAGTGTGAAGAGAAATAGTCAATTGTCTGGTTCGAAACCATGAAGTTCGAACCCATCCTGTTCGAACCCATACTGTTCGAACCCATCCACGCCCTCTCCTTCAAACCCACCTAGTTCGAACCCATCCACGTCCTTGCCTTCGAAGCCATGAAGTTCGAACCCAAGCCACGTTCGAACCCATCACCTAGTACCTGCCTCGACTCCATCGCTTTCGACTCCATCGCCTTCGAATCCACCACAGTGGCCTACCTTCGAATCCATGACTTCACTCGGCCTCGCATCCTCACTTCGAACCCATCGAATGACCCAGTTCGAACCGATCAAGTTCGAACCCATAAGGATTCCTGGATTCGAATCAGTCACGTTCGAAACCAGGAATACTTCCTATTTCGAATCCACCGAGTCAATCGGTTTGGATGACGTGTTCGCCGTAGTTCACGGAGTCGAAGCGGTCCATTCGGAGATAAGTTAGGATCGGTTCGAGGAATGCGCGCCACGTCACTGCAAGCCCACGTGCACTGATGGATTCGAAATCATGGGTTCGAAATCATGGGTTCGAACGACCCAGCCAACCGAAAATGCTAATTTCGAACCGAGCATATCTCTTTAACCACAAATCCAAATGCAACCAAATTTTCACAGTAGTTTCCATATGAGGTAAAGATTGTCCCTGCCAAGTTTCAGCTCGATTGGACCAATTCTTGATGGGTTCGAAATCACTTCGAACCGATGTCAGATCGAGACGAAACTTGGTGGGATCGGTCGCGTGGGTCCACTCACGTGCCGGAAGAAGTCTCATGAAGTTTCAGCCAGATCTGGGCCTCCAACGCCTATAAATAGCACCCTGAAGCCTTCAGAAAGGGGGAGGTTGGAACAACTTCTACCATTGAACGCCAAGACTCTGCCGGATTCAAGTCTATCTACCATAATCACTGTTGTATTCAGATTTCAAAGCTATCATCTGCTGTAATCCATTGTAATCGATTGAATCGAGCAAAGCAATAAAGAGAAATCCTTCAAAGTGGACGTAGGCACGAACGCCGAACCACTATAAATCCTGTGTTTGTGATTGTTGTTTGTGAATAGCTGTGATTTGTTACGTAGAGCTGAATTTTATATTGATTGTTGCTGAGTTCTGTGTTGATTATTATCAAGTTGAATACGCAAACGGGTGCTTTCGTGATATTGGGTGTTTGTGACCAAATTTGGTGCAAACATTTTGGTGCTTTCACTGAGAAACTAATTCAGGAAGAAGTTGAATTTGAAAATTCAGGAGTTCAGATCTAGGAATTATGGCAAGGCAATCGAGTAGGAGGCCAAGGCCTGAGAGAAGTGAACCACAAGGAAGCCAAGAGGCTTCCTCAGGAGCAAATCAACCATCGATATACATTACTAGGGACGAGATGGAAACTATGATGAAGAGGCAAGAGGAAATGATCCAGAGTTTATTCCAACAGATAGGACAGCTTGGAGCACAAAATAGGGAAGCCAATGGAGTCCAGAACGGAGCGGGACCGTCCGGCGTAGCACCAGAGCTAGGGGGCACACATATGGAGAATGTTGACCCAATCTTGGAAAGAGAAAGAGAAGGATCTGCGCAACCTAGGAGTAGTAGAGGAGTGAACGCTCAGTCAAGGGGGCAGATCCCGGAGTTACCTCGTGAACTCGGGGGGCAGGTTGGAAGTAGTGAACAAGGATTACATCTTGGAGACAATGACCGATTAGCAGAGATAATTAGAAGAGCTTTGAGAGGCGGTATGGTGAACAAAGATTTGGAAGATGTCAATAGAAGTCCTTTTACTTCAGCAATCAGGCAAGCTAGGAACCCGCCTGATTTCAAACTACCATCATTGGATATGTATGACGGGAGAGCGGACCCCACGGTCCATCTGACAAAATATATGAGGCATATGGAAGTACTGGGGGCATCGGAGGAGGTTATGGCCCGATGTTTTCCATTGTACTTGACAGATATCGCTGCACTATGGTTTAGACAGTTGGAGAATGGATCCATCGGAACATGGAATGGTTTAGTTGAGAGATTTATGAGGCAATTCAGGGTTCATATTACCAGACCCAAAAACGTGATGACTTTGGCAACCCTAAAGCAAAAAGCCGGAGAGACCTTGAGAAGTTATCTAGCACGATTCAATGCAGCAGCAGCTTCAGTGGATAGAGCGGATCCGTCCATGGTGGTAATGGCAGCTGTGTCCGGAATAGCTGACGGCACAGAGTTCAAGAATGCATTAACTAAAGATCCACCCATAGATCTAGAGGAATTCTATCATGAAGCAGAAAAGTTTTTACGATTAGAAGATGCGAATGCCGAGAGAGAAGAAGGAGATGGGATAGAAGTTTTTGCATTTAGAGACGAAAAGCCTCTTAAAAGGGATTCGGATAAAGGTAAAAGAAAGATTGAGAATGACAGAGACAGATCAAAGCGGCAACGGAGGGAGACACGATTCACCACCTACGCTGAGTTGAACGAGAGCCTGGAACGAATTTATCAGGATACCAAAGAACAGATTCCGTATCGTAGGCCGATGCGAAGGGATCCTACCTCTGACGAAAGGAAATCAGATAAGTTCTGTGTATTCCATGAATTAAATGGTCATAACACTAACGATTGTAGGCACCTGAAGGATGAGGTGGAAGGGCATATCAGGAACGGTATGCTCCTTCAATATGTAAGGAGGCGAGCTCCTGCGGCGGAACCAGAGCGACCACCGTCCACATCAGCTAGAGGCGACCCCGAATCAAGGCACCGTATGGTTATCAATTGAATGAAATAACGATGAACAAGTTGTAAGCTTCCACTACCGCAAATAAATCATTTACACATGTGCGGGATCGCGAACGATCTTCAGGCATGCTCTGAGTGATCATTGACCGTTTCGTAGTGGAAACTTACACTTTGACATCCATGCTTTACTTTCATTTCGTTTTGATTTGAACATTTGGACTCTGTTTGTTTGGATAATTGTTTTTGAAACTCATCCGTTTAATAGATATTTGATTCTAATAACTCTCGAATGACCAAGCTACTTACACATGTATGGGGTCACGAACGATCCTTAGGTATGCTCTGAGACGGCGATGAACCGCCCATACAAACGATCCAGGAACTCACCCGAACGTGACCCTGGCATCGATAACATCAAGCCCTCCCGGGCACACAACTCGCCTCGAACGGCACCAGATCGCGAACGATCACCACTCGACTTCGAACAGTCACGACTCACCACGCCTCAAACGGCTTGATCGCGAACGGTCGCCACTTGAGGTCCAACACCAGACCGCGAACGGTCACAGATTCGCCTCGAACGGCACACGATCGCGAACGATCACTTCCTGCCTCGAACGCCATCGATCGCGAACGGTCATGGCTCACTGATTATGAAATCCGACCTCGAACGGTCACCATTCGCCTTGAACGGCACTTGGTCGCGAACGATCATCATTTGCCACGAACGGCAGTCGACCGCGAACGGTCCCATCTCATCATTCGCCGCGAACGGCATCGACCGCGAACGGTCCTATTCCATCTTATGCCACGAACGGCACGGACCGCGAACGGTCCCGATTCACTTCAAGCAGCATACGATCCCGAACGATCGAAGCATGAATTTATACGCTCGACCGCGCACGGTCGCACTTCACCTCGAATGACTCGATCACGAGCGATCGTCATTTGAAGTTGAGCGCTTGACCACGAACGGCCGCACTTCATCCCAAATGGCTCGATCCCGAACGATCGTCATTTGAGGACATATGAAACTATTGAGTTCTTTGCAGGTTGATAATCGGATACGAACATCCAACTCAAGGCATTACAAAACACACCTTCCTACAGCAAGGCATGTTTTGGGGGGCAAAGTGTTATCCCGCTTTTTGGCAAAGCCGTGATACCAAAAGATTGGTCGAAAACGGGAAACAGTCCATCTCAGAGATTGGTTATACTTCACTTTGCTATGGATATCGATGAATTTTGCCCGAGTCCTGATCAGGCCACAATTGATAGGACACGACAAGAAAGGTTGTAGGAGCCATCATTTCAAGTTTCAAGTCAATCCGAGTTCGTATGCTCAAGATATGGTGGATTCAGTGTGAAGAGAAATAGTCAATTGTCTGGTTCGAAACCATGAAGTTCGAACCCATCCTGTTCGAACCCATACTGTTCGAACCCATCCACGCCCTCTCCTTCGAACCCACCTAGTTCGAACCCTTCCACGTCCTTGCCTTCGAAGCCATGAAGTTCGAACCCAAGCCACGTTCGAACCCATCAGCTAGTACCTGCCTCGACTCCATCGCTTTCGACTCCATCGCCTTCGAATCCACCACAGTGGCCTACCTTCGAATCCATGACTTCACTCGGCCTCGCATCCTCACTTCGAACCCATCGAATGACCCAGTTCGAACCGATCAAGTTCGAACCCATAAGGATTCCTGGATTCGAATCAGTCACGTTCGAAACCAGGAATACTTCCTATTTCGAATCCACCGAGTCAATCGGTTTGGATGACGTGTTCGCCGTAGTTCACGGAGTCGAAGCGGTCCATTCGGAGATAAGTTAGGATCGGTTCGAGGAATGCGCGCCACGTCACTGCAAGCCCACGTGCACTGATGGATTCGAAATCATGGGATCGAAATCATGGGTTCGAACGACCCAGCCAACCGAAAATGCTAATTTCGAACCGAGCATATCTCTTTAACCACAAATCCAAATGCAACCAAATTTTCACAGTAGTTTCCATATGAGGTAAAGATTGTCCCTGCCAAGTTTCAGCTCGATTGGACCAATTCTTGATGGGTTCGAAATCACTTCGAACCGATGTCAGATCGAGACGAAACTTGGTGGGATCGGTCGCGTGGGTCCACTCACGTGCCGGAAGAAGTCTCACGAAGTTTCAGCCAGATCTGGGCCTCCAACGCCTATAAATAGCACCCTGAAGCCTTCAGAAAGGGGGAGGTTGGAACAACTTCTGCCATTGAACGCCAAGACTCTGCCGGATTCAAGTCTATCTACCATAATCACTGTTGTATTCAGATTTCAAAGCTATCATCTGCTGTAATCCATTGTAATCGATTGAATCGAGCAAAGCAATAAAGAGAAATCCTTCAAAGTGGACGTAGGCACGAACGCCGAACCACTATAAATCCTGTGTTTGTGATTGTTGTTTGTGAATAACTGTGATTTGTTACGTAGAGCTGAATTTTATATTGAATGTTGCTGAGTTCTGTGTTGATTATTATCAAGTTGAATACGCAAACGGGTGCTTTCGTGATATTGGGTGTTTGTGACCAAATTTGGCGCAAACACCCTACCCCTCTGCTCGAAAAATGGGCGGGCTTGGTCACCAACGCTGTCCCAAAACACGAGTGCGAACGGCCGGTTTGAAACTGGAAAATCTGTCGATCCATCACAAATACAAAATCTTGACCGTTGAATTACAAGAGCTCAAAGTGCTCGACAATTTCTTAGTTAGGAGTTTTCGAATTAAATGAGTGGATTGTAAGAAAAATGGAGATTAAATAGGTGGAACTTCGGCCATTGAAATAGGGGAAGTAGCGGCTGGTAAAATTAGGGTTTCTCGGTTGTGAACGCGTATATATATATACATATGTACACATTAATTTAATATTAAATTAAATTTTAACGAACGTTTGCAAACGAACTCAAATTGAAACGTGCCGACAGGCGATTATAATATTTTACCCACATTTTGAACACAATGGAACGTGCTCGGAAGCTAATTTGGTCGTACGCGCGAGTTACGGAAATAAACGGTCAATTTTAATTTAAATCGATTAAAGTATTTTCTAAGCATTTTGAGCTGCCACGGTCAAACGACAACTCCGATTGCTATGAAATTTGAAATCCGATAATAACTAACTATTACGGATCCAATGGAACAGGTTTCGTCGAATTCCGAGACTGTGACCCGGAAGGCTATTTTAACTCGTCGACAAATTCGAGCGATTTTCACAATCGTCGAAATCATCTAAAATTTCACTTTTAAAATTTTACTAACTCTATTATAACTCGTATGAAATTTATATTCACATTAGAAATCATTCTGATTCAGTTTAAATCAAAATTTGATTATTTGTATTATTATAATATTAAATTTCATTATTAAATTAATATAAAATTCCAAATTCAATTTATCAACTTCTAATTTCATCCCACAGTCCAATATTATAACTCAAGCCCAAACAGACTTAAAATAAATTTTAGAATCTAATTTTATATCCATTTACATTCAGAATTACCAATTATCCCAATTCTAATATTAATTCATTATTATTCAAGTTTCAATTAAATTACCGTATATAAAGTTTTAACCAATTTTATTAATTTAACCAGAGTCTTTTTTTTCAAAATTCAAGTTATAACACATATTCAACATTTAAAATGAATTAAATGTCCAAATCTAGCGACCCAAAATTCCGGGTCGTTACATATAGGAAGTTCAATTGTACTATATAGTCAAAATCCATGTAATAGAAGAACACATAGTTGATAAAGAAACACTGCTATTGTAAACCTGTTCCTCCCGTTGAAGTGAGGGCCATTTGCTGAAAGGAAATTCCGAAGAGGAGCTTCGAGACTAGACGTATGATGGGAGGTCAGAACCAGTATAAAAACCCTGGTGTGATTATTCTTATTTACATTCTTTACTAATTATTACACTATAGTTTAATTTAGTTACATACTTGTCATTTGTATAATCAATCCATCATAGTTAGTCTTTCAATTGGTATCGGAGCAAGGTTTGATTAAAGTACTATAACAAGTTTTTGAATCACTAATATGGCAAGTATCTTTCAAGAAGGTCAGTCTACCACACGTCTCTCACTATTTAATGGCTCAAACTATGCATATTGGTCCACTCGTATGCGTATGTATATAGAAGCAAATGGTTTAGAAATATGGCCTGCTACACAAAATAAATATGAAGCACCTGACACTGCTATGAACACTTGGATCGATACACAAAATACCTTAGCATCAAACAATGCTAAAGCTATGAACGTTTTATTTTGCTCTCTAGATAAAAATGAATTTTCACGTGTCATGTTATGCACAACTGCATTTGACATTTGGCATACCTTACAAATTACACACGAAGGTACAACAAAGGTCAAACAAACTAAGATTTCAATTTTGCAAAACCAATTATCTTCATTCAAAAGGAAGCAAAATGAAACTATTATTGATATGTATTCTAGATTTCAGACTATCCAACATGATCTTATGGCATTAGGAGTTAAGTTTACTGATTTTGATTTAGTTTCTCGAATACCCAACTCTTTAACATCGGATTGGGAAAGGAAGGTATTAGCTATTGAAGAAGCTAATGATCTATCTACTCTCAAAGTTGAAGAGTTGATAGGAAATTTAATGTCATATGAAGCTAACTTATAGGCTAGAGAAGAACAAAATGTTGAAAAGAAGAAGAAAGCATTTCAAGCAAAGAATGATGACTCGGATTTGGATGAAGAAGTGATAGTCTTCATTGCCAAGGATTATAACAAATTCATGAAATTTAGAAAGATGACCAAATTCCAAAAAGAAGGGAAGTCTAATACAACAAATCTATCACAAATCAAGTGTTATGAATGTGATCAATACGGATATATGAAGAAGGATTGCCCTAAACTCAACAATGAGAAAAAGAACAAATTTGAGAAATTTAAGAAGAAAGAGCCTTTAAAATCACTTAGGACGATTCTGATTCATCATCATCTTTCGAGAATAATAGTGATAGCGATGGAGAACAAGCTAATGTACGTTTTATGGCTAACACTGATGAGGTATGTCCTGAACTTAGCTATAATGAATTATTAGAGTTAAGTATTGAACTTGATGACAAGTTTAGACAAATAAAAAAATTGAATAAAGAACACCTAGCAAAAATAAATGATTAGAACTAGAAATTGAATTATTAAGGGATGAAAAAGTTATTTTAGAAGAAGAATTAGATATTTCACAAGAAAAATGTAAAAAGGCTATCGAATATGATACACAACTTAGTGAAATAGATAGGTTAAAACTTGAGAATAATAATTTGATTAATGAAAATATTGAACTATAGTATAGAAATGTCAAAAAATGAAATGTGTTAATTAAAGGTAAAACTAGAAAAAATTACTAACAATGTTTCAAAATTTAACAAAGGAGAACAAGATCTTGATAATTTAATTAAAATTTCAAAACCCTCTGGTAATCGAAATGGATTAGGATTTGAAAAGAATTAACATAAGAAAAAAGGTAATACTATAAATCAAAGTATCTTATATCAAAGTTTAAAAAAGACACCCAAGTTAAGTAAAGATGTAAAATCTAAAAATATAAAAATTTGGATACCAAAGTCTAACAATAAGTTAGTTAGACAAAAACATATTGATAGTTTTCTGTCAAGTGTAGTATTTAAAAATGATTATGTTTTTAAAGGACCCAAACCCACTTGGGTATGGGTACCCTCCCCTTCTAACATTTAGGACCCTAATAAAAGAAGTGGGTACTAATTGAATAATTATAGTTTTAATAGGTACCCAAAAATAAAAGCAAAGAGAAATGGATACGATAGTGGCTATTCAAAACACATGACCGGGAGTGCCTAGATGCTCTCAAATATAAAATATGTCGATGGAGGCACCGTAACTTTTGGAGACAACTCAAAAGGATATATCGTTGGAATTGGAGAAGTCATAAACATCGGTATTTCTGACTCTCATATTATTTGTAAGGTTTTATTAGTAGAAAATTTAAAACATAATTTACTTAGCATTAGCCAACTATGTGATAAAGGTTTTCAAATAAATTTCGAGAAAAATCGATGCAATATATTTGATAATATTAAAAATTTATTATTTGAAGTATTTCAAAATAAAAATATTTATATTTTGAATATGAATATAAAACAAAATTCGGATTTATGCTTAACCGCTAAGCTTGATGATCCATGGCTATGGCATAAACGATTTTGTCACATGAATTTCAAATATATAAATAAATTATCAAAACATGAACTAGTTAGAGGTTTCCCAAAAATAAATTGGAAAATTAAAAAGAAGTTCTTTCAAATTTAAAAATAATATTTCAACAAAACAACCATTAGAATTGTTGCATTTATATTTATTTGATCCTACTCAAGTAAGATCAATAAATCAAAACAAATATGTTTTTGTAATTGTTGATGATTTTTCAAGATATACATGGACTTTGTTTTTAAAACATTAAAGTGACACTTTCGGTATGTTTTAATTTTTTGCAAAAAGAATTAAAAATCAAATGAATTTGAAAATAAAAAATATTCGCAGTGATCATGGAGGAGAATTCGAAAATGAACTTTTAGCTAACTTTTGCAATAAAAAGGGAATTAATCATAATTTTTCAATTCCATGTACACCACAACAATGGTGTAGTTACAAGAATGTGCAAGAACAGTATTAAATAGTAGTAATCTACCAAAACATTTTTGAGCCACAGCTATTGCTACAACTTGTTATGTTTTGAATAGAGTGACACTGCGACCAATGACAAAAAACACGTGCTATGAAATATTTTTTGGTAAGAAACCTAAGGTATCATATTTTAGAACATTTGGATCAAAATGTTTCATATTAAATACTAAAGACAATCTAGGAAAATTTGATTCTAAGGCCGATGAAGGAATATTTGTTGGCTATTCGGATTGTAGCAAAGCTTACAGAATTTACAACAGAAGGACAAATATTATAGAAGAAAGTTTACATGTTTCTTTTGACGAAAATTTTGTGACTACACAAATTAATGATGAAGAAGAAGTACGTCCAAATGATTCTTCTAACACACCTCACAATAATAATGAAGCCATTGATCAAAATAATACTTTAGTTTCACCTCCTAGGATTTTAAGGAATCATCCTATAGATAACATAATTGGAGAGTTAAATTCTAGAGTAACTCAAACTCAACTAAATCAAATAAGTCATGTCGCATTCATTTCAAATTTTGAACCAAAGAACTATAACAAAACCTCTAAAGACAATTTTTGGATTTTAGCTACGCAAGAAGAATTAAATCAATTTGAACGAAATATTGTTTGAGAACTCGTTCCAAGAACAGAAGATCAATCCGTCATTGGAACGAAATGGGTAATTAAAAATAAAGTCGATGAAACTAGAAATATAGTTTGAATTAGAGCACGTTTAGCAGCACAGGGGTATAATCAAGAAGAAGGAATTGATTACGATGAAACTTTTGTTCCTGTAGCTAGATTAGAAGCTATACAAACTCTACTCGTTTTTGCTTGTCATAACAATTTTAAATTATATCAAATGTACGTCAAAAGTGCATTTTTGAATGGTCTCATTAAAGAAAATGTTTGTGTCAAACAACCACCATTATTTGAACATAAAAATTTCCAAATCATGTTTTTAAATTAAATAAAGACTTACATGGGTTAAAACAAGCCCCTAGAGCATGGTATGATAGGCTTAAAAATCATTTAATTTCATCAGGATTTCAAATTGGTAAAATTGACACCACTCTATTTATTAAAAGAGAAAATGATGATATTTTAGTAGTTCAAATTTACGTCGATGATATCGTATTTGGATCAACTAATGAAAATTTATGTGTACAATTTTCTAATATAATGAAAAACGAATTTGAAACGTCACGTATGGGCGAATTAAATTTCGTTTTAGGATTGCAAATAAAGCAACTAGAAAATGGTACCTTTATACATCAAGAAAAGTATTGTAATGAACTATTAAAACATTTCGGTATGGATAAAACATCTAGTAAACCTACACCTATGAGTACAATGGTTCATCTTGATAAAGATGAAAACGGAAAAGATTTTGAAGAAAAATTATGTAGGAGTATGATTGGTTCGTTATTATATTTAACCGCTAGTCGACCCAATATAATGATGAGTGTTTATCTTTGCGCACGTTTTCACGCAAAACCAAAAGAATCTCTCAAAGAGTCATTAAACATATTTTGAGATATTTATCTAACATGAAAAACTATGGACTATTCTACCCGAATGGATCTTCCTTTGAACTTGTATCATATAGCGATGCGGATTTTGGAGGATGCAAAACGGATAGAAAAAGTACTAGTGGAACGTGTCATTTCATTGGACAATCTCCCGTCTCATGGTTTAGTAAAATACAAAATTGTGTTTCTTTATCCACCTGCGAAGCCGAATACATTTCAGCGGTATTAGCATGTACACAAGTAATTTACATGCAACAAACCTTAAAAGATTTTGGAAAAATAATTGAAAAATCCCCGATTTATTGTGATAACACTAGCGCAATCAATCTATCTAAAAATCCGGTAAATCATTCTCAAACTAAACATATAGATATAAGACATCATTTCTTAAGAGATAATGTTGAAAAAGGAATTATAACCTTAGAATATGTTAACACTGAAAATCAAATAGCCGATATCTTTACAAACCATTAAACGAACAAACTTTTATAAAATTACGATGAGACTTAGGCATTTGTTCACTTAATGAACTTTAAACTAAGAAAAATTTCTTATATCCATATGGTTTTAGCTGATTAAAAACCTTTAAAAATTTAGACAATAATTTTGGACCATAAAAATGCTACCTATTTTTATATTTGGATTGTTGTAGATCTAACTTTCAGAAGTTTCTCTTTAAAAGTATATATCAAATATAAAAATGAAAATGTCATCTCAAGTAATAACTTCATATAATTCTGGATTGTCATCCTCAAACGTATCCAACCCCTTTCTTTGTACTCCTTCACTTCCTCATTCTCCACCCTCTCTTGACATACCAAAAAGTCGATGGGGGTTATCACCTCTACTGAAGAAAGCCAAACGAGAATAACCACCTACAATCCACGAAAAAATTGATGAAATATCACATTATCAATTCTCAATGTTGGATGATCGAAAGGAAATATACTATAGACAGGAAGGAACAATCAGACATTTGAATTTCCTGGAAAAGGCTCTATATGCTCTATGTGGTCATTCTCCAACAAAGAAGTGTTTACATAAAAAATCTCCACGCTTTGTTGAAACTCCTAGAGACGAACCGTCGACTTCGTCGCCCAAAGCTCCTTCCTGGTCCCCAATCAATTATGGTCATCCCATCTACGAACCAAAGTCATGGGATCGTCAGGAATGGAACCAGAACAAATAAACTACTACGTTTGAAGATGATTATATATATATATATATATATATGTTTATATTGTACTCTATTCAATAAATAAAGTTTTTTCTTCACAAAAATATCAAAAAACTAATCTAGAGTTTTCAGACATCTGAAAATGATTCCAGACGTCTGAAATAGGAATCTGAAACTACTAATAAATGCTCCCAGACGTCTGAAATCCTTTTTAGACGTCTGAAGTTACTCTCGGTCTAGTATTAGCACTTTCCAAACATCTGAGTACTATTTCCAGACGTCTGATTCTACTCTCTGTTTCTGCATTAAGAATTTTCAGACGTCTGATCCACTATTTCAGACGTCTAGAACTGGAAACGATAGTTTTTTGTAAAACCCTACCTCTGATCGATCAATCCCCTTTTCCTATTTCTAATCATTTCCAAATCGAAATTTATCATTATCAAAATCAAATCGTCGAATTTCTCACCTAATTAATGCCACCACAAACAAAAAAATAGGAATTAAGAAAAGAAAGCATGGAGAAGGATCCTCTTCTCAACCCTTGATGGTAACTGACACTCAAATCAAAGATTGGTTATTCCACAATCCAACGACTATAAGACGGTTTGAAGACTTGAAGATCAAGAAGATGCATCCGGACCCTTCTATAACCTAATCATGTTTCCTTCATATGATATGGATGACATTTGTGAGCAAGGTAACTTAAAAACCCTTGTTTCTTTTAATTCCAACGATATCTCCATCGATCAATTGGCTATATACCTTTTTTTACGCTAATCTAGATAGTTCATCCGTATGGACTGCTGAGAATGACGAACAGTGGTTATGAACGAGTGTCTATGGGACAACAATCAAGTTAACCCCTACTATAATTGGACGAATTTTAGAATGCTCTTACACGGGTCATAGTTTATCTGAAATGGAGGATATGCGATTCAAACCTCGTGATATTACAACTTCATCAATTATGGGAGAATCAAATGCCTCAATTTTCATCCAAATTCCTTAGGCCACGTGCTAGACTCCTTATCCAAATGCTTATAAATACAATTATCCCGCGATTGGGTAGCCATGAACAAATTACTGATCTTGAGCACAAAGTTTTATATGCTCTTTTTAGTCGAATGCGATTAATTGGGTTTAGTTCATTTTCGATGAACTTAAAGGTTTTTGGAATAGACCTCGCCAGACTATCATTTACCAGGCTTATGTTATACGAATCCTCAAAGCACTAAACATCCCATCATGCATTTCTCCTTTTGAGGAGTTACCTATCAAATATAGTGGAACAAAATTTTTCAATCTTATGCATTTGCCGGAGGAACCATCATCTTATATAACTCTTCTAGAATGGAGAAATGCACAAGATCAACCTCCTCCTCCTACACAACAACAAGAACAACAACAAGAAGAAGGTAATACAAAACTACCAATGCAACCATCTCCACCTCCTCCTTCCTCGTTTGAATATCACTCTGATATGGAGATTTTGGAAGCACGAACTCAGCCTAATGCTAATGAAAGTATTGCTCACTTAACTTTACAAAACCTAGTGCTCCTATCTAGAAATCCAATTCTCCTTGGTAAACAAATAACAAGGCTTGATCACACATTGTCCACAAGGCTTTCCAAAGTTGAAGACTCTATTGCTTAAGTAGTTTCCAAACTTGATCAAGCACTTCAACAAGCTCGACAAACTTCTTCTGACTGGTTTGCACCTTCTCCATCTCCTCACACATCACCAAAGATCAGCGACAAGGACGAAGGGAAATTGGCCTCCCCTGGTGATGATCTACCTTGACCTCGTATGGTCAATATTTTGTTGTAGTTAACTTTTTTCAAATTACTAGTAAGACACTATCACTATATTGCTATGCTTCAAGATGTAATCATAATTTTTATTACTGTTGTAATTCTGTCTGCATATTATACTTGTCTTTGCGTTATGGTTTTTCAATTATTTTTGATAATGACAAAGGGGGAAAAATAGATATGCACACCTATAAGGGGAGATTACATTTAGGGGGAGAATCTGTCTGTAATTATTATCTAAGTACATTATATAGTTGTCATCATCAAAAAGGGGGAGAATGTTAGAACACTGAGTTTACGATTTTGATGATGACAACTATACAATGGAAATCGTATATATATATATATATATATATATATATATATATACATACATACACATATATATCATACACAGATACAAAGAAAGACAAACCACTACCTTGACAAGTCGATGACTAGAGCATTAAAAAATTCACCTACAAAGTTGCACGAAGATCGAAGGAACAAACACTCAAGAACGAACCTAGAAAAACCTCACTTGACAGGTTCAGACGTTTGAATGCAGAACTTCAGACGTCTGAACGTAGATGCTAGACTAAAATTAATAATAGGTTTTAAACGTCTGAAAACAATGTTCAGACGTCTGAAACTGGGCTCGGGGCAAAAAATTCAAATAACAACTGTCATCTCTGAAAAGACACAACTCTATCTGTCCTCCGCAACTCTTCACCAGTGAACAGTGACGACTCTAGACTGAAAGGGAAGAGATGTGACTACTAGAAGCAACTCTCTACAACTATATAAACAAGAATCAAGATAAATCAAAGCACCAACTTACTCACTTACTTTCTATCTTAATCATCTCTTGTTCTAATTTTCCACTTGCTATCTAATCTGCAAATATGAGATCATACGCTTCCATATTCTCGCGAACAATATTGTATTCAATCAATCAAGAGATATAGGAAGTTCAATTGTACAATATAGTCAAAATCCGTGTAATAGAAGAACGCATAATTGACAAAGAAACACTGCTATTTTAAACCTATTCCTCCAGGTGAAGTGAGGGTTATTTGTTGAAAGGAAATTCCGAAAAGGAGCTTCGGGACTAGACGTAGGATGGGAGGTTCGAATGAGTATACTTGTCATTTGTATAATCGATCCATCATAAGTTAGTCTTTCAATGTCTGGTTTATTGTCGATTTAAACCAACCAAAAAGGTGGGTCGTTACAATTGGTATCATTGCTTTGGTTTAGCGATAACCTTAGCTTTGTGGGGTTTGACTCATTAGTGATAAGGTAGTAATACCCTCGAATGAGTTGTTTGAGTGCATATATATGAGAGAGCGTATTTGTTAGTGTTATATAAAAATGTTTTTATATTGAGTTAATGTATTTTATTTAGTATTTATAAATTCTGGTTAGCACATAGGACGCTATGGCATCGACAAGGATTTCTAAACACTTAATAGGGCAGACCGACACAATATTGTTTTTGAAACATAGGTAAATGAAATATTTATCTAGTATTATATTTTGTATATAAAAGAATAATTTTTATAAATGGATATCGTTGTATGTAATATTTTGTTTGTTAGGAAGTGAAATCTTATAATTGTGGTTTATAAAATAGGATTTACAAATAAAAATGAATTTAATTGGAAATTTGAGAACTTAAATTCTGGGGTTTTGAAATTGGTCTTAAAAAGATTTTGGGATATAATATTAGTATTATTTGGAAGAATTTTGATTGAAATATTTATTTAAAAGAAATGTTTTAAAAGAATTTTAGAAGGAAATAAATTTTGCACTTCCCTTATTTGTCGTTGGAAAATGTTTTGGTGATGACGGCCTCATCATGGACATTCATTTTCGAGTACCAAAGTGAGAAGACCACTGCGGTAGCTTTGCTACACATTTTTCTTTATAAATGAATTTTAATTTCATTTTCTTAAGTATGATTTGATATATATATATAAAAGATATAAATATATAATATTTCAAAATGATTTGAATTGAACCTGGTATCTAGTTCTTAAGTTTTCTATAAATTAAGGGTTTCAATTATTGTAATAAATTAAAATCTTAACTATTTTAATACTTAGAAATTTGTAAAATGAGAAATAAGAAATTAGAAGCTAAGTGTTTATTGAAACTATAAAGAAACTGGAGTTTTGTCACTTGTAATTTAAATGATAATGAAAAATTAAGAAGATGTAAATTATTGAATATTTTTGCTAACAAAATTGAACAAAATAAATTTGAATTACATCCTAAAAATACATATAACTCACATGAAATGTTTAAAAGTTGAAATGTCAATATAAACATGTAATAGAATATTATACAAGTAAAAGCTTTATAACAAAAGTGCTTTAAAATGAATATATGTTAATAAATACGGAATTAAGATGTACAAGGCACGTTATAAACATAAGTTAATAATTTTTAAATTCTTGAAAATTAAATGGAATGGTGAAAGTGAATATCACTTAAGTAAATGATAATAAATTTAAGAAATTATTGAAATGATTCATAAATATATTTAATATTCAATGATACTATATAAGAAAGGATGAATGTAAATTAAGAAGTTAAAAGACTTAAGTTGAATGATTTATTAATTAATACGAATATTAAATCGAAATCAATCTATATAAACAATGAATGTGAATAAAAAGGTAGAAAACTTAAGTATGAATTTATTCGCTCGTGAATATTAATAATAAATGGAAATCAAATTATATAAGTAATGTGAAATAAACTGCAACGAAATGTATGTAATACTCTAATAATGAATTCACGGATGATTTCAAATATTGAATGGAAAATAAATTGTGTAAGTAATGAAGGTAAATTAATAAAAGATAATCATTGTATGAATGAATGCAAAATAATTAAAAAGTAAATAATGTGAAAATAGACCAATTGAATAAACTTAAATAATATTTAAAATTCGTTATTGTTTGGCTTATGGGATGTTTGGGAAATGATACTTTGATTTGTTTGAGGTAGTATGAATAATCTATGAAGTAATTATCTAAGGCCATTAAGCGTAAGATACACTTGTTAGGTTATTTATCACCCTTGTATGATGAAAAGTTCCTGAACCTGAACAAACCATTATTTTTTGGTTGCTATGGATGTATGGTTGATTCCATGTTGCATATAATAGTCATGCTGATTTATTTGCATATGTTATTATTCGTGTTACATTTCTTTTGTTATTTATGGTAACAACTAAAATACTAATATTTTATATTAAACTAAATTATGTAAATTAATTGTTTATAAATTTATTATTTTGAATAAAAGTTATATCAAGTTTCTTAATTCCTTCTTATTCCTTTTCGAGGACGAAAAGTTTTGAGTGGGACAGAGTGCAATGACGCGTATTTTTTTATAATTAAGAATATAAAATTTAATAAGATTTTTGAAATTTAATATTGTGAAAAAATAAAATTTATGATTTATTAATGAGAAAAATAATTAGAATATGATTTAATAATGTTATTTGAATGTTATTGACAATAAGTTTAATGTAACTGATAACTATTTTAATGTCACCTCAATCAATTTAAATAATGGTAAAGTTAATTTGGTAATAATTGTTAAATTGGTAACTAATGGAATTAATGAAATTGAAATATTATAATTAATATGATAAAGATTGTAAGTGTAAAATATTAGCGTTATAAGATGAAAACTAATGTTAATTATATTCATAAGGTAACAGTTGATTTTATATTAAGAGTGGAAATCAAATAAAAGAATCTATTTGATTTTATTTGAATTTATTTATAATAAATTGGTGTTTTTGTTATAGTTGGAATTGAATACTGAAATTAATGCAACATTTAATATTGGATTTAACATGGAATATTAATTTTTAAAAGAATTTTTAATTTCTATGTAAACAAGAATGATAAATTTGATAACTTTTAAATTTGAGTTTGAATGTGATTAAATCAATTTAATAATAATTTACTTAACTAACGTGAAAATATCCATTTTGGCGACTGTCTCGGATTTTGACGAAACTAGTTTCATCGGATCCGTAATAGTGAATTATTGTAGGATTTCAAGTGTCGTAGTGATCAAACTTATCATTTGATCGTGCGAACTCGAAATGCGTAGAAATAAATTAAAAGAATTTGAATGATTATAATTTGATTTTAAAAGAAAACTTCTATATATGATGGAATTGGGTTTTAAAATTGTTCCATTGAGTTTAAAATTATCGCAAACCTATATTTTGATATATTGGATGACCTATTTTCGTTTCGGGGACGAAACGGTCATTTTGCATCGTTGTTACCGTTTCGACCCTATTCGATCTGTCCATTAGATCTTATCCATCCGTCTATATAAATAAATCATCTCTAACGCTAACAGCTTTTCATTTTATTTCTATACGTACCTCTATTTCTCATATGTTCCTCCTTCTCAAATGTCAGATAATCCGAAACACTAAAATCCCCAATTCAAAAATTAAAATTGAAAATTTAAACTCCTCAAACTATGTCATATTATATATCGTTGAAAAGCTCCAGATGAGCGCAATCTATTGCTGTAATTTTTTGTCGATTTGATGCATTGTTTGACAAGAAAAGGATGAACAAGTTTCGACCGTCCATAGTCCATGCTTTCGTTTAACGGTGGATCTTTGACAATAGGACAAACGGATGGTGCTGCGTCGTAGAGGAGGCTTAAGGGAGTGGATCCATATGGTTCGTTCATGCCGTAGGAAAAGAGAATCGCCATAAATCGCATAGAATGTGGGCGACGGCATAGGGTCTTGGAGGCGCCGGACGACGTCGATCTTGGCCAGAGGGGGTGGCCAGCGATGGGCAAGGCAATGGCGATAGATGTGCGTGTAGGTGGCACGGTTGCTTAGTAAAGTGTGGTGGTTGTGGTCTATGCGTGGGTTGATCGTGTGGAGCTAAGGTTCTGAGGTAATAACATATTTATGTTATTTCCCTTATTCAATTTAATTTAAAATTTAAATTTCAAACACTCTAATATCCATAACTTTTACATACAGATTCAGATTTGGACGTTGTTTCTTCCATCGAGATCATATTAAATTCTAGACAACATGGAAGTAGTTTGGCTGCACTCTTAGACTAATTAAATTTCGAGCTTTATTTGGATTTTAAATAAACGATAAGCCAATGGTGAGTGATTTTACTGACTCACTAATACTAAATTATCTTATGTTAGTTAAATTAAATTTATGATGTGATTAGAAATTTATTGATTACTGTTTGGTATTTTAAATTGTCATTTAAATTTAATTTGAATTTATATTGAATTCAATTGCCATTTAAATTAATATTGAATTTAAATAGTTAGTTAAATACCTTATAATGATAATCAGCCAATTATTATGATTTATTGGTTGATTTGAATGATGATTGTGATGGATGCTTAATTGTTGACTTTTTGGATGATCTGATGTTATGTTTATTTCATATGTTGTTATCACACTATAAATTCCCTTGGTTATTATTTGGAAAATCACTATGGATTGAAATGATACATACCCAAACAATCTTATAGATTAGGGAAAAATCGTTATGGTTCGAAATGATAAACCCAAGAGATTTATAGATATGAAAATTTTTGATTCGGGATACGGGTTGAATTGATATATATCCGAAAATTTAAATTTATTGCGGGTTAAAATGATATATATCTGTATCACTTGACCATAGAGTAGAAACTTTTATAGGGACATCGTTGGTCAGTTTTTCTAAAATTGTAAAATATGTATGGTTTAAGAAATTTGATTTTAAATTTAATTTAATGATTGTATTTAAAACCCATATTTGGAAAATAAACTATTGTATGTGTTTAAAGTTTAAAAGTATAAGCCATTATATGATTTTAAATGTAATTTTAAGACTTTACTTATAATTTTATTTAGATTTAAATATATAATTTCAATAATTTAAATTTTAACTTAATAAATTATTAAATATAGTTGTAAAATTTAGTCTTAATTTAATATAATAAATTTATTTTTATTTAATATAATAAATTTAGTCTTAATTTATTATAATAAATTTAGTTTTAATTTAATATAATAAAGATGGTTTTAATTTAATATAACTGTTGCCCAGTTGTGTGGTCAAGCTACAGGGCGATAGTTGCCAAGGTTATGGATGAGTCTAGATGGGATTCAAGCCAAAAGGGATGTAGAAGTATGAAGATCCGGTGTAGCCCAAGTAGTATAAAAAGTGTATGGTTTGGCCTATGTGTATGGTTCGTCCTATGTGTATGGTTTGGCCTATGTGCATGGTTCGGCCTTTAAGCATGGTTCGGCCAAGTTAGAAGGGTCATGTGCCAATTGGCCAAGGTGAGAAGGTTGCATGTCGTTCGGTCTAATAGGGAAGCATGTACGGGTCGGCCAAGTTTGAAAGATCGTGTGCTGCTCGGCCAAGGTGAGAAGTTTGTGCGTCGTTCGGTCTAATAGGGCGGCATGTATGGACCGGCCGAGGTAGAAAGCTCGTGTGCCGCTCGGTCAAGGAAGGGAAGTCAAGATGGACCAGTCGAGTGTGATTCAGCGTTCGTAGTTCGGCCTCGCTGGTTCGATATGTGCGGATCGACATGCCTGGCTCGGCAAGTCTTGTGTGGAAGTTGACAGCTTCTTTGGTTTATAGCAAAGTGTTGTAGCCAAATTTCCTATGCTTCGAGTCACATTACCGCTTGCCTTAAGTTCCTTGAGGATCTGCTTCGAGTCAGTAATGGGACAACCACTGGATCGGCCAGACTGGTTTGGCGATCACGTTCGACATCAGAGGCTCGACAACCACCTTTTGGTATTATAGGAAGTTGTCAGTAGTGGGCCGGAGTACCTTGGTCGTAGGCCTATACGAGAGAACCAGCCTATCTTCGTCTTTAAATAGAGGGGCAGGGGTACAGTTGAAGGGACCTTTTTTCGGGAACTTCGGGGATACTCTGCCATTTTTTATACTAACGCCTTTCCTTTTGAGACTTGCATTCAAGTTTTTTTACTGATTGTATCTGTACTCAAGTGATTGGAAAAGTAATAAAGATCATATTCAAAGTGGATGTAGGCAATTACGCTGATCCACTATAAATCTGGTGTTCTCGTTTTTTCTGCTCATTTTTGCATTCAACTGTGTTATTCCTCTGTTTCAATTTATTTTCTTTATTAATCTCTCTACACAAATCTACTCAAGGGTGTTAGTGACCAATTCTGGTGCTAACATTTTGGTGCTTTCACTGAGAATAGCATTCTCAGGATGTTAGGATCTACCTTGTCACTACTGGAATGAAGAAATCCCCTAAAGAAGATCCAAGTTCATTCACAAGAAGTTCATAGATTCTACTTAGAGTTCCGACCGATAACTCTACAATGGGAAGACTATGTACCAGATCAGCCTCCCACAATATGGATGTCAACGAGACAGCTAACGTCTAACAATTTGGACCCAGCAATCAATAAGCTAACCCAGGTGCAGGTACCGCCACCATCCTAAACCAAACAGAAGTTGTCACTAGAATAGAGTTCAACGAGCTGATGAGAGAACTCGTGGAAAGAAGGATATAGATTAATGAGCAGATTTAAGCTAACACCAATCTCGTGACCCAGCTTACTCAACAACAGCATTAGAATGCTGGAGGAAGTTCCACTACCTTCTCATCATCTAACAGCTCCGCTTCATTTAATGAACATCGCAGGCGTAGATGCCGTAGAATTGAAATAGCGCAAACAGGTGCAGTAGATCAATCCAACAGGAATGGTCTAGGTTCCCTACCTGGAGCCATGGCCCCTTACTTGCACCTAGGAAACCGCACTCAAGTTGGAATGGGAAACTTAGGATCTTGAATATGAATGGAAACTGACCGACAGGCTCACCAGGGATGCAATGAAGCTGCTCCCCAGGACACTTGTTTGAGAGATCACCAATCAAGGAGGCACCCATCGGGATGGTCACACAGGATGGAGTCCAACTTGCCACCTCCCATCCAGACCCCAGATATGCCAGCCATGGTTAAACAGCTGATGAGAGAAAATCAGGGCTTATCGACGATTGGGGCACAGCTAGGAGTCGTACTCCGTTCACAGATGCTATCCTACAAGCTGTGTACCCCCGAAAATTCAGCATGCCGACTATTCCAGCCTATGAAGGGAATACTGATCCCCGACAGCATATAATGAGATACGAATGGATGATGGATTTGGCTAGGGCAAATGATGCGACTAAATGTAGATGTTTTTTGATAATCCTATCTGGAATCGCTACCATATGGTTCACCAGACTTCCTCCATAACCGACCTCCAGATTTGATGAGTTAGCGACAAAATTTGTGGAGCAGTTCAGAATCCATACTACTCGCCCAAAGGACGTGATGTCTTTATCCAATGTGATCCAGGCTCCTGGGGAGTCCTTAAAGGAATATTTGCAAAGATTTCATGTTGCTGCTACCAAAGTTAGCAACCCAAATGACCACACTATTCTTATGGCTGTGGTGCGAGGAGTAGATCCAGACTTGCAGTTTGGTGATTGGCTGGCAAGAAAACCTCCATTTTCCCTAGAATGTTCTTACTAAAAGGCGCACCAATTCATGAGAAGGGAGGAAGCCGGGTGGACGAGGCGAGGCAGTGCGCCAGGGCCTGGCAAGGAGACGGTGCAAAGCAATATTGCGGTAAATCAGGCTGGAGGCAACTCGGGAAAAGTCCAGGTCAATGTTCAAAACAAACCCGAGCAGTCTAAAGGATCCCGACAAGGAAATTTCGGAAGGAAGAGGGAAGAAGGAAAACGGAAACCAAGGATCTCGACCTACAACAAATACACTCCTCTAAACACATCTCTGGAGGATATTTATGTGTCAACTTGTAATACCTTCCAGTACCGAAACCACACTCAAAAGAATCCACCGAGGAACAAAAACAAACCGGGAAGTACTATCGGTTTCACGAGACTATGGGCACAACACCGAGGAATGTAGACACCTCCATGATGCTATAGAAAAACTAATTCGGCAAAAGAAGTTACAACAGTTTGTTAAGAATCCGCAGGAAGGCAGACAGGGAATGTCCGACTCCTGTCGTGGGTAGGCTCCACGTAACCTTGAGGAACTTGCTCGAATTGTAGGTTGACTGATCATAAACACGATAGTCAGTGGGCCGCATCCAGCCGACAAGAGTTTGCAAGAAATGAAACACTATGCTAATTCCTTGAAACATGCGGATTTCGAATGTTGTTTGAAGTTGGAAGACGGGGCTCCAGTGAAACAGCAGCAAATGATGATAGATGATATGGTATTCTAGAGTAGGAATGCCGACCGGGTGGAGGCACCCACTATCGACCTGATGGTCATTTCGGCCACGATTAGGCCAATGTTTGAGAGAATGATACTGATTAATTGCGGTAGTTCTATGAATATTATTTTCAAAAAGGCGTACGACCAAATGAAGTGGAGGCGAAAGATTTAAAACCATCTAAAGCACGTATTCATGGCTTTAATGGTGCGGCTACTGATCCAATGGGTTTTTTGAATTACCAGTTAGGTTAGGAGAAGGTGAACGTAAGAGGGTACGGATCCTACCGTTCATTGTTTTGGATGTTTATGCCCTGTATAATGTTTTTCTGGGCCGATCGGCCCTAGCGGAGTTTAGGGCGGCTTTGGCCCTATGGCATTTGACTTTGAAATTTCCAACAGATAGAGGAGTTGGTGTAGTGCATGGCAATCAAGCGACTGGTCGTGCATGTTATGTGGCTGAGCTAAGAGAGGCGCAGCAAAGAGAGAAGAAAAAGGTTACGACGACTCCGTCTGCATCCATGTTGCTCAAAATTGACAAGTAATGCCCGAGCCTTAGCTCGGGTGGCAAAATTCGGATCTATAGAGATGTAGATCCGAGAGATGATGATGAAGAACCTAAGGAGTCTGAAGCAGCACCGGTTGAATTGACGATTGACATTCCAGTCAGCCATGACGACCCATCAAGGGTGTTGTAGATTGGATCACAACTCACCCCTTTGATGACCGAGGATCTTGCTGATTTCCTCCGAGTGAATTTGGATGTTTTCGCTTGGACACATTCTGATATGTGCGGGATCTCTCCCGCCATAGCAAGTCATATGTTGAACAAAGACCCAAAATACATGCCGGTGAAGCAAAAAAGCAGTGGTATGACCAGGAGAGGTCCGTTGCTCACAGAGAGGAAGTGGAAAAACTCAAAGCCAATGAGTTCGTACGCGACGCCCTCTACCCAAAATGGGTCTCTAACCCTGTACTAGTGAGAAAAGAGAATGGAAAATGGAGGACATGTGTTGATTATTAAGACCTGAATAAGGCATGCCCTAAGGATAATTTTCCTTTACCCAAAATTGACTAGTCGGTTGACTCAACAGCAGGACACAAGTTACTGCCATTTATGGTTGCGTATTCGGAATACAATCAAATCCCGGTGCACAATCCAGATCAGAAACATAATAGTTTTGTCACGGATGTCGTACTATATTGTTATGTGGTGATGCCTTTTGGGTTGAAGAACGTAGAAGCGACTTATCAACGCATGGTAAATCAGATGTTTAAAGACCAAATTGGTATAACAATAGAAATCTTTGTGGATGACATGCTTATGAAGTCACACCAGTCAAACGACCACATTCGAGATTAGCGGAGATGTTTGATATACTTAGATACTACATATTGAAAATCAATCCACTAAAGTGTTCCTTTGGTGTTTTGTTAGGAAAGTTTTTGGGTTTTATTGTCAATGCATAGGGAATTGAAGCTAATCCAGAAAAGATTCAGGCTATTCGAGACATACAAGCGCCCAGAGCTATAAAGCAAGTACAAAGCTTGAATGGAAAAGTTGCCATTGTTGAGTCAATTCATATCTAGAGCGACCGACAAGTGTATTCCCTTCTTCGATGTGATGAAGAAAGGGAAGAGAAATTTGTAATAGACGCCCAACTGTGAGGATGTGTTTCGAGCTCTGGTAAGACATTTGGAAAGTCCTTCGGTTCTGTCAAAGCTCGTAGACCATGAAATGTTATATGTATACTTGGTCGTTTCTCAGCATGCCATCAGTACGACATTGGTTCGCGAGGAGGACCAAATTCAAAAGTCGGTGTACTATGTCAGTAAACGTCTAACGGGGGCAGAGAGAAATTATCCTAAAATTGAGAAGCTAGCCTATTGTTTGGTGTTTGCATCATGCAAGCTTCATCTATATTTTCTGGCACACCCGATCAGTGTTTATACCGATCAACCTCTATGATAGGTGCTCCAATGACCAAAAACCTCTGGAAGTTGTTAAAGTGGAGCATTGAGTTGAGTCAATTCGATATCACCTATCTGCCACGAAGGGCTATCCAAGAGCAAGCGCTAGCGGACTTCATTGCAGAATTCACCATATCATACAAGCCAAATAGTGATGAAGTTGTTCCCCCTATTCGATGGAAACTATATACCATGAGGCATCCAACGACCGTTATTCTTGTAACTCCCGAAAAACGATCAATTTGTTATGCTTTGAAGCTTAATTTTCCGGCTATGAATAACAAAGCCGAGAACGAAGCGTTGATTGCTGGCTTAAAACTTACCAGGGAACTCGGAGTAAAATCAGTTGAAATCTTTGGTGATCCACAATTGGCGGTGTACCAAGTGGGGAGAGACTATCAGGCAAAGGGGCAGAGACTTGCCCTATACCTTGTTCGGGTTCAAGGGCTGTTGGCAGACCTTAAATATTACGATTTTTCACACATCCTACATGAACAAAATGGGGAAGCCGATTCAATGGCAAAATTCGCAAGTACTGGTTATGCGCAGCAGATGGGCTTGGTTCCCTTCGAAATCTTGCATACTCCGAGTATAGACAAGATGGAAGTAGATTTTGTGTTAGAAACAGAGACTAAAAGGGAGTCATGGATAAACAATACCTATTGCTTGGGACTTTGTCTAAGAGAAAGATCAAAAGACGATAAGTCATTCGCAAAGCTTCGCGGTATGTAATGCTGGACGGAATAATGTATTGGAAAGGATTCTCGGTTCCCTTACTTCGGTGCATCTCCCACGATGAGATAAAGCAGGTCATGGAAGAAGTTCATGAAGGCATGTAGTGACCATACTAGGGGCAAACACTAGCTAAAAAGATCAACCGCTATGGATATTATTGGTCAACCGTGAACCGAGACGCCGTGGACTATGTAAGAAGATGCGATAAATGTCAAAAGAATGTGAAAATCTCAAGAGCTCCACCGATGGAACTCACACAAATGGTTAGTCCTTGGCCATTTGCAATATGGGGGATCGATATAATCGGCTCCTTGCCAATCTCTAAAGGTAGTGCAAAATATGCAATTGTTACGATCGATTACTTTGCTAAGTGGGCGGAAGCAGAGCCCTAGGCTACGATCACCACCAAAAAGGTCATTAATTTCATTGTGCAAAACATCGTATGCCATTTTGGCTTCTTACGAACAATCATCACGGATAACAGAACTCAATTTGAAAGTATAGAGTTCAAAGAATTCTGTCAAAAATATTGCATTGAGAAAAGGTTTGCGGCAGTCGCTCACCCTAAAGCCAGTGTACAAGTTGAAGCCGTAAATAAAATAATCAATTAAATATTGAAAAAAACATTTGGAGAAGGCTACAGGCAAGTGGTGGATGAGCTTTCGACGGCACTCTGGGCTTACAAAACCACCCACAAGTCTACGACTGGCCATACTCCATTCACTTTGGCATACGGCACTGAAGCTGTTATACCCATGGAACTTGAAGTTCCTTCTCATTGGGTGACTCATTATGATCCTAAGAGGAATCGGGATCTCTTACAGGAATCGCTGGACTTTATCGACGAAAAATGTGAAGAAGCTGATTTAAGGGCGGCGGCATATAGGCATCGAGTCGCTCGATATTATAATGAAAAAGTTCGACCGAGAATCTTTGATGTGGGTAAGCTCGTTTTGAAGTGAGTTTTTCTGATCCCATCACATATTAATCCCACATAGGAAGTCCATATGTCATCGAACGGAAGCTTGGAGAAGGAACCTTCAAGCTTGCGACCGTCAATGGCAAAACGCTTCCCCGAGCATGGAGTAGCGAGCATTTGTGCCGTTATTGCACTTAGCCTATTTCTTTTGCATTTTAATAGCAATTATTTTCAGTATATGTTTCTTTTGTTGTTCTTTGTTTTCAACGTGTAATAAGACAGTTCAGTTTGTTCCTATTTGTTATGATCAATAAAGGCTTGAAGCTGTTTTTTCTGTGAATTGTTGATGTTCCGTGTGTTAAAATTCCATGCCAAAAATTAAATTACATTATTCTATCCAGCGTATGAACGCACATAAAAAATTTAAAGTCAATCGATTAAATAAAAATCTCTAAGTCCTCGGAGCATGGACTAGAGTACTCTGAGTCCCCATGGTGCGGACTAGAGTATAAACGACTTAAAAATCTCTAAGCCCCTGGAGCGTGGACTAGAGTACTTGAGCCCCAGAGTGCGGACTAGACTATAAACGACTGAAAAATCTCTAAGTCTCCAGGGCATGAACTAGAGTACTCTGAGTCCTCGGAGTGCAGACTAGAGTATAAAAGACATAAAAATCTCTAAGTCCCCCAAGCGCGGACTAGAGTACTCTGAGTCCCCGGAGTGCGGACTAGATTATAAAGACTTAAAAATCTCTATGTCCCCGGAGCAAGGACTAGAGTACTCTAAGTCCCCAGAGTGCAGACTAGAGTTTAAATGACATAAAAATATCTAAGTCCCCGGAGCACGGACTAGAGTACTCTGAGTCCTCAGAGGGTAGACTAGATTATAAACGACTCAAAAATCTCTGAGTCCTCGGAGCGTGGACTAGAGTACTCTGAGTCCTCGGAGTACGGACTAGAGTATAAACAACTCAAAAATCTCTAAGTCCCCAAAGCGTGGACTAGAGTACTCTGAGTCCCCGGAGTGCGGACTAGAGTATAAACGACTAAAAAATCTCTAAGTCCTCGGAGCACGAACTAGAGTATTCAGAGTCCTTTGAGTGCAGACCGGAGTATAAATGATTCAAAAAATCTCTAGGTCCCCAAAGCATGGACAAGAGTACTGTAAGTCCCCAGAGTGCGGACTAGAATATTTGCGATTCAAAAAAATTTCAAGTCATGTAGAAGCGGACGAGAGCTTATGTAACCCACAAGATTTTAAATTTTGACTACAAGTTAGACAATAAGCTAAATAGTGGAAATCATGGAAGACAAAGAAACAAAATTTTATTTACTAATCCAAAATAAAGTTCCATTACAATTTTTCTGGAGTTCGGAGCAAAAGACTATTCACAACGACTATAAAATAAATAGAAACAACTACATGATCCGAGTTCATTCGTGCTGAGCAAGGCATGTCCGGATATCTATCTTTTTGATTTTTTTCTCCTTCTTTGGCTTCTTCGAAGGCTCCTCACCCGAGCATTTTCTCTTAGACGCCGTGCTTCCTAGTGAGGTAGTGCTCGGGGAAGGAGGAGGAACTTCCAGTGACGTGGTCCCACCGAGGAGAATGACCATCAGGGGCATGTTCAAAGGATCATCAAGTTCCCCCATCTGAGGCTCGGCCTTAATTTCAGCTTTCTTCTTTGCCTCTTCCACGATTTCCTCCTCCATTGTCAATTTCGAAGTGTGTTCAGAGGCGCCCGTGATTTCAACCTCATCATGTTCTTCTGCATGTGAGGGATTCTCGAGTTTGTCCTCATCGAGCGCCCCGATCATTTGAGCATTGGGCCTAGGAGTATTCCTAATGTGAGATGCCTCTTCCAATTTCTCTTCCTTCTCTATGGCGACATTTCTCCTTGGAGTTGGTTCGGGATCAGAATGAGCTACACGAAGTCATAAAAGACAAATGTTAGAATACATTTATTATTCATCAATAGCGATGGTCCTTTCAAACCTAGAACGAAAATTTACATACCGGCTTCCGGTTGACTCTCAGTTGTTTTAGGAGTCTCACCCTTTGGAATAAGGGAAAGAACGTGAACATCAAGCCTGGGGTTCTCTGGGTCATAACCAGCATGCTGTTTGAAAGGATCGAGTTATGAGCAACCAGCCGGATGAGAGGAATCCGGAATTGAAGACTCAGTTTCGAATGGGACAGCAACGTCATCCTTCCCTTTCGATGAGGAGCAATCTCTTCCGTAAAGGACTTTGGCTGTAGATAAGTCAGAAGGCTCGTTTCCTCGAAGCACTTCCTTCACAAGAGATCCTCATCGACCTCTTAAGTACCCAGCTCCACTCATTTAATGTTTGCTAGAGTATCCTATGCTTCGGCTAATGATTCTAGGTAACCCTCGCCCAGAAAAGATAGATCTTAATGCATGAGAACTCGAGCGTTATATTCAGCAATAAGCGGATCGAATAAGCATTTAATTTCTTCACTGTCGGCTTCAGCTGCTGCCTCGAGGCGAGAATCGATTTATGTCAGCGCCATTCTTTTTGCCCTCCCCATGGGCTGCATCCTTTAACGCTTCAACTTTGGAAAGTTCCTTGTTGAGATTTATCTTTAAGAGTCGTGTTGCGGCGACTTCATCGCAATATCGATGTGACCCTTTTTATGCAGCGATTTTTTCCTCTTTCTCTTTAAGCAGCAGCTCCTCCAGTTCTTTAACTCGTCGAGCTGGGATATCCTTTTCTCTTTGGATGGAGTGTTTCTCTAAGGCTAGAGCACAACTGCGTTGAACTATCTCATCGGTTTTCTTTTTGTGAGTAGCTTCTAGACAACTGACTGCCTCGACTGTATCTTTAGCACTTTGCTGAGCAGCTTCAAGTTGAAATTTGTACAAGGAAAGCTCTTCATCATGGGCTTTGATAATATCTTTATTATGGATGTCTTCAAGTTTCAGGTGATCAATCTCATGCTGACGTTCCATAGAAACTTCTGAAACTTTTTCTGCTAAATGAACGAACGCATCGTGTTGGACATAGACAGCATTATTGCAGGTGATGGTGCTTTGTTTGACATGCCCTGGAATTGGGTGAATCGTAGGAAGAAATTTCAGCCCGTCGAAGCATATCCTCGAAAATGTGGCTTTAAGCTCGGCTAATCTTTGGGTATCGACAGATCATATGTAGAGATTGGAGGATTTTGCTTAGCCGGAGTCACCAACTGCTTATGAGGCTTACGAGATTACTTAGTGCTAGATGAGCCGAAATTTTGGTCATGGGGAGCTTCAGATTGAGATCCTCTTTGAGTAGATTTCTACCCATTATGCTCTGAATAAGGGGAGGATTGTTAGGATATGAAGAGTGGCTATAAGTTTTTCTTCGAGAAGACGACGAGTCTTTGGGACGGTAGTCTCTATCGCCACTGTCATCTCTATCTCGATGTCTACCTAATCTCGAATCTCGACCAGAGTGATGAAAGATAGAGGAACTGCGAAGGCAATCAAAGCCGTGTGCATGCCCAATATCACCTACACAAAAACCAAGCGAAGACGAGTTAGTGAGAATTGCATGATGGCTAAAACTTAGGTGTAGGGTGAACTGTGAGTGTTCGTATGTGTCCTAGTGTTTCTCCTGACGGACAAGTTTGTTTTGTTTTACTTATTGGAGTTTTTCTCCCTGATGATGAACTTGATCGCCTCTAGCGGGCGAATTAAGTCCCTAGGCCACTGGATCGTTGAAACCGTAGTTAAGCAAGTCGTTGGGGATGGTCAGATCTGATAGACCTTTTAGTGAATCCTCTAGATGTTGGGGAGACGACTTTTTCTCAACTGGAGTAATTGTAACTTTTAAGGTTTTGCCAAAAATTTTCTTTCTCAGTTTGTAGGCTAGTTTCTTTTTCCTCATTGAAGGAGGAGGCGGTTCATTGATGTCGGGTACATCAGTCGCCGGTGCTGAATCGAGACTTATATTCTCATGAGATGCCCCTGGCGCTCCAGCCTCTTTAATTTTAGCCTCCTCAGATGTGTCGGGGGCCCCACCAGTAGGGGGCACCGAAGGCCCGGCTTGATTTTTGCCTTTCTCCGCCACGGATCCAGTTGTAGTGGCTCCAGTTGGGAGACTAGTTTGATGACCTTCCGCCAACAATCCAAACTTTAAAAGCGATTCATTGGAAATAATGGATTTTATCTCTCGATCTTCCACGGGAATAGCTCAAATGACCTCGACAGCCTCAGAACATCTAGTGCCTTTGGGACATGAGTTGATACCTATAAAATTCAAAAGAAGTTTAAAAAGAATGTACTTCGTGCCTTAGACAAATATTGAGTCCGAAAATGAAACTTACTCCCTTCCAGCCATCTTCTCGCAAAGCCGAGAAGGCAGCGCAGGTAAAACCATTTTTGCTTATACCGGGAGAATTTACTCCATACCCCCGTCAGGATTTGACACTTGGAGTATGGCATAAGAAATATGAAGGATGGACTATCAGACCATCTTTTGAAGCGATAAATGTAGCGGATATCCTCCGGAGTAGGGAGCCTGGATAAGGTACTCATGAAAAGGATACAAGTGCCATGAATAAATGCATGACTGTTTGGGTGAAGTTGTGCCGGAGCGATCCCGATATACTGCAACACCTCACGGAGAAACAAAAGGAATTCCGTGAATCGAACAAAACCGACGAAGAGCGATTTCACCGACTTTTGAAGTTTGTGAATCAGTCGGATTATCCAGGATAACTACTCCATCCATAACATCAGGGGCCAGGCCAATGACTGCAGCAGCTGGATTCAGGATACCCTTTGTGGAGGTTGTCAGTGGATCCGAAGTTCCTATTACCTCCTATTGAGAACTTGGCTCAGGTTTATTGGAAACTATAACAGAACTCGATTTTCTGGACATCTTTGAAGAACGATGGATGTGAATAGAATCCTATTTAAACTATGCTTGGAAGATATCAGATATAACGACAAAAATATTTCCCCATGTGGTGTGTGGACTAGTGCAATTATTCAAGCATGAGTATAAAGAATTAAAGAAATAAAGACCGATGAAGTGCGATTGAGCATTAAACTATCGTCTTCGAAGACCGTCACCGTTGATGGTCTCCCAGAGTTGTCCTATGTTCGATAGTAGGGATCTCGGAATCGGGTATTGGCATCATATATTGTGAAGGCTGTTATTTGTTTTTATTGAGTCAAATTCGCATTCAGAATTACTTGAACTGTGAAGTTGTAAATCTGGATTGAGTTCTTGGGCTTATGTGCTTTGGTCCTTGTCATAATTCATCGTGTTATGCTTAGATATGGAAATAAGTTATTCGAGTATATGATGTTTCCAAGTTAAAATAGTTTTGATTGCCAATGCCGACCCTGACATGCCGATCCACTCACTCTCCATCTCTCCCTAATTACTGACCCGGCCTCACTTGGACTCTTACCGACCATCTTCACCTCACAAGATGCTAAGCCACTCTCTCTCTCTCACTCGAGGCAATGATCTAAACTCTACCAAGCAGCAACTAACAAACGACTCCATCTCAGCATGCCGACCCAACATTATAATCTTCTCTACCGAGAGGCCACTGCCGAATGACCTCCCCTCTAAAAATAGAAGGAGGAGATAGAATGCCTTCTTCTACACATCGTTGATCTCACTTCCTAAAGCCATCAGTAAATGCTCCTCCCAATTCGGCACCTGCCCATACCAAAAAATGTCCCATCTTCCTCGCCCATACCTTTTCTTACTATGCTTCTCTCCTCTCATGCTCACCATGTTGAGCCATGTTCTTACGGGGCTCGACCCCTAGTTCGGGTTATAGAAGATATGGGTTAGGAATTTGAAATAATACATGGAACCTCACCTATATGAAAGTTGGAGGATAAGGCGGATGATTCTTGAGATTTGGGGTCGAGAAGGATAGGACAAAATGTTTGGGAGATAATAAATCAAGGCGGAGAGGCAGTTCAGTGGAGAGGAGGATTCTGGATCTAGAGTAGTATTGGAAAGGAAGGGAAACAAAATAAGAAGTGAGAGTAAGAGAAGGAAGGTGTAAGTTTATATATGGAGATGGGGAGACAAACAAACATTGTCCTGTGGAACCAGTCAATGTGTTTTGGCGGGTCGGTGAGGAAGAACGTCGTTCATTGCCAGGCGAGCCGACCATATGGCTCGGTTTCAATGTGCCAATCCACTCTTTATATCAAAAAAGAGAAAAAACAACAAGGAAAAAAAGAAAGGAATGAAATTAGAAATAAGTTGAAATTTTTATAAATGGTGATAAAATGGTAAGAATGTAGATACTAAAATAAAATGTATATATAGGAATGTATACACAAGATTGAGGATGGTAACCCTAAGAGGAGACGGATACTACTGTGATTCAGCCTTTGAAAGGTCACAAATCTTTAGGTTTTGAAAAGTCAAAACTGAATTTCAAGCATGTCTCTGAAATTGAACTAGTACGATCGGGAGACGTGTGGTTCCCTAAAAGCCTAAGGAGAAACGATAATCAACTATCATTCTGAACGAGCTAGCTTCTGAAAGCAAGGACTAACCACTGGTTCAAAGTGCATCATGTTGACTCACGCAACGCACTTTGGGGGGCAAATGTTGCCCAGCTATGTGGTCAAGCTATAGGGCGATAGTTGCCAAGGCTGTGGATGGGTCTAGACGGGATTCAAGCCAAAAGGGATGTAGAAGTATGAGGGTCCGGTGTAGCCCAAGTAGCATGAAAAGTGTATGGTTCGGCCTATGTGTATGGTTTGGCCTACGTGCATGGTTCGGCCTTTAAGCATGGTTCGACCAAGTTAGAAAGGTCGTGTGCCGCTCGGCCATAGTAAGAAGGTTGCGTGTCGTTCGGTCTAATAGGGCAGCATGTACGGGTCGACCAAGTTAGAAAGGTCGTGTGCTGCTCGGCCAAGGTGAGAAGTTTGTGTGTCATTCGGTCTAATAGGGCGGCATGTACGGACTGTGCAAGGTAGAAAGGTCGTGCGCCGCTCGGTCAAGGAAGGGAAGTCAAGATGGACCAGTCGAGTGTGATTTAGCGTTCGTAGTTCGGCCTCGCTGGTTCGATATGTGCGGACTGGCATGCCTGGCTCAGTAAGCCTTATGTGGAAGTTGACAGCTTCTTTGGTTTACAGCAAAGTGATACGGCCAACTTTCCCATGCTTCAAGTCATACTACCGCTTGCCTTGAGTTCCTTTAGGACTTGCTTCGTGTCAGCAATGGGACAACCACTGGATCGGCTAGACTGGTTCGACGATCACCATTCGGCACCAGAGGCTTGGCAACCACCGTTCAGTATTGTAGGAAGTTGTCAGTAGTGGGCCGGAGTACCTTGGTTGTAGGCCTACATAAGAGAACCGGCCTATCTTCGTCTATAAATAGAAGGGCAGGGTACAGTTGAAGGGACCTTTTTTCGAGAACTCCAGGGATACTCTGCCCTTTTTTGTACTAACACCTTTCCTTTTGAAACTTGAAGTTGTTTGTTTACAGATTGTATCTGTACTCAAGTGATTGGAAAAGTAATAAAGATCATATTCAAAGTGGATGTAGGCAATTACGCCGATCCACTATAAATCTGGTGTTCTCGTTTTTGCTGTTCATTTTTGCATTCAACTATGTTATTCATCTGTTTCAATTTATTTTCTTCATTAATCTCTCTACACAAATCTACTCAAGGTTGTTAGTGATAAATTTTGGTGCTAATAATAACAAATACATATTTTATACAATAATATAATAAAATAAGATTTAATAAAATTTATAACATTGTTTTAAAGATTTATTTAGAAATTTAACTTAATATAATGAATATAGATTTTGTAATAACTTTAATAAATAAATGATTTGGACAAATAAATTAAGATTAAGTGGTAATTAAATCTGTTTTAAGGATTGAATTCAAATCAGTTTTATTTAAAACCGATTTAATTTTGAGATTTCCAAAAGATATAATTTTAAAATGGAATAACTCGATTTGATCGGAATTGTTAGGTTAAGCGTTTCAAAACTAGAATATAATTGAAGTTAAATATTTTAGTATTGATTAAATTTGTAACTTGAGATTTTATTGAAATTTTTTATAAAAATAGCCATAGTGTGAAATAAGCATTTGGTGGTTAAAGAGACGGAGATCGGATATTGTCATACTCTCCGCCAATACTAAAAACCAATTCAACAACTGTGCACATGGCGGAGAATCCAGAATGAAGAAGGATGGTTTGGCGAATGCTACTGGAATGAAGTAAGAGAATGATGACGGATATCCTTGACTTTCGGGTTATAATTAAAATGACTAAAACAAGAGATATACCGAGCCAAGTGAGGTTGCTCCTCCGATCGGGCACATTTCTTCAATACCATATCCATTACTTTATGATTGATTGGTGGCCACCCCTCGATTTTGATTATAGGAGTGTGTCTCGAGGTGGACGGTAGTAGCTGTTATGCGTTACCACCAGTCCGGGAGTGCAAAACGGTATATTCCTACCTTAGGCAATGCCTCGCGTGCCTTGTCATATTTATCTGATCGAGCCCATTACGACTTTGGTTTGTATCGTACCTATGGAGTGCTCCTTGAGTAAACCACTGGTTTGGTGGAGCTTACAGTATCTGTATAGACTACGGTATTTATATAAAAATATGTTAAGGGAGATATGGGTATCGCCTTAACGCTATTTTAATACTTTATTTTATTGTAGACATATTATAATAGCGTATTGTATTATGTATGTAGATAATTCAACGGATCCTTAGGAGATGGAATCCCAGACATCTCCTAAGTTATCGCACGCTGTTGGACACTGGATAGGAGATGTAAAATCCCATAACCATCTCTGAAGCCGTTACACTCATATTTACTTATTTTGATTTAACTTACATAAAATCTTTTAGTACTGACTCGAATGTTTTGTCTTTTCATTATGCTCGGGTCAATCTGAGCATTTCAGTGTTGAAGACCATTTTATTTGGAGGATGAAGATGGAGATTACTCTACTATTTATTATTTATCCCACTATATCATGTTGTTCCGCTACATTATCTTATTATTCCTGCTGTATGTAGAACTATGATATATTGTAAAAGTGTAATCAAATGTATTTGTAAAACTGCTTCATGAACTGTCTATTTGATTATTATATTTTTTATTCCGCTGTGAGATTTTGTGTTTTGTTTTTCCTTCTTTTCACTTATTTTCTTATTTACCCCATTAACAATCCTCCTTTTTGAATGGTTTGAGCTGACATGTGCGGTTTATTGTCGATTTAAATCTTCCAAAAAGGAGGGTTACATATAAACATATAGAAGTTTAGAGATAGAAACCATTGTTTTTTTCTTTGAACACAAATAATTAAACGATGGAAGACGAGGCCATAAAGGTAGAGAGAGAAACATCTCATATCTCTCTTTAATTAAACTAAGTGACATATTAAATGACATTTACTATAGAATTCACACATGCGTTTCTTATCCAAATTTTGTTTTAAAACTTGTAAGCAAGGGTAAATATGTATATATAAGTTTAACTTACACTTATAGAAAAAAGTTAATTTATATTTACAAAAGGACAATTAATGAATTAAGATAGACACTTATGAAGAAGGAAAGGTGGAGGAGTTTCCTCCTTCCTTTACTCATCCAATTACTATCATTTCAAATCAGTAATTAAACTCTTAAACATATATGCATATAAAATTCATTTTGACCATTCTTGTATTTTGAAATCTAGAATTAAAAAATATAAATCAAGTTTCAACTTAGGAAGAATTTTAAAGTTAAAATTGTGATTTTACATAAAAGTAAGTTTTATAAACATTAAATTAAAACAACACACTCACGCAAACACACAGATATATATATATATATATATAATTGTAAGCTATGTATTAAAATTAAAATAACAAATGAATATGTTAAATTCAACTTAGCATGTGCTAGAATATGAAGTTAACAAATTTACATAAATTCCAATTATGTTTTTTTAACTTTCAAACGAAAGTATACATTAACAAAAAAATTACATTCAAACAACAATCGTATAAAACTTATATTCAATTCTCAAATGATTTCAAATAGATTATATGTAATTTATACGAGTTGAAAAAAAAAACCATATAATAAATAGTTTCTAAAACAAGAACTAAGGAGACAATTTAGGTACATATAAATTCGTGGTAAAATTTCAGATCTAAACTGTATGAACATCATGAATAACTAACTGAATGAGATGTTATATGTCATAGCTCTAATCCTAAGAAGATGGATGTGTAATCAAAAGGGAATAGCACAAAATGGACCTCAATAAAATTAATATTATAAATATATATTGTTAAAGAAGATGTGATAAAAAGGAATTAGTTCAAGTTGAATAGATAAAATATTTAATCATGTAGCTTTTATAAATAAAATAATTAAATTATAATTAAATATTTCCTAATATTAATTTATATTTCCTAAAAATTAACTAATTTAATCATTTTACGACATTTTATAAATCAATTAAATCATGTGTTTTTTCTGAGAATTCATCATTACAGTTGAGCGATTCAGTTAGAGATCAATATTGAATGATTCTAATATTAACGTTCACACGTCACCTTAGCTAGTGGTGTGATATTTGTGCTGAATTTATCACTTATACATCATTAGATAAATCCAATTTAACTTATTATATGCGGTACCCAATAGTGACAACAACTTACACCAATTTTCTTTGTCAAAACTATATCACTTTGGACTTATGGAATTTGGTAATGGTCAAAATTATACTATTGTCTATATTTAACTTTATAGTTCAAACAAAAATCCTTGGTTCAATAATAGAAATTATTTTTAACCAAAATGCTCTGGTCAGAGATTTTGACTTTAATTTGACTTCATTTGACCGTAATACTAATCTCATATAATTAAGGAGATGAATCCTCTCTTGAATAGTGTTTCAATTCCAATGCTTCCACTCGATGCAACTATAGTCATTCGAAGGACGCCTTGCCATGATTTAACTATAATCAAAGCGGAGCTTCCATATTGAAGATCAACAATATTCTTAAGTCGAGAGAACTATGTAAATTAGTTATGTCGATATTTTCTGTTTGACCATGGTCATATTAACCAATAGAAAACTATCAAATCAGTCATTCTATGTTATCCAATAACTATCAGTATATAATCTCTTAGTGCCCCCCAACAGCCTTGAATAGTACACTATCCAACATTTAGAGAGTGTTATGTACTCTAATCATAACGAATATACCGATATCTAATCTCGATACATCTTGATTAGGAGTATTTTAAATGGTATCTTTATTTTCATTGTGATAAATCACTCATGGTTACAGCACTTTGTAACTATTATCACAAAAACATACCATTTATGGATTTTTTTATTAAATTTACTTTAGATTAGATTAATTAATTAATATAAAATACATTATATCAAATATATAATAAAAAGAAAACACCTTTTATTTCGAATTAGATATATGTAATAAATTACATAATTGCCCCTAGGGTATACTCTTAACTATAACACATTCTAGCTACTATCCTTACTAAGCATTAATAGCCCCTCCTAGTCCCAAAAACCGTTTCATTTCATTTTGCCGATTCATTCACTAAAACACATCCTTTAAATTTTTGGCATCCTACCATAAACTTACATGAAAATTTCAATTTTCTGATTAAACCCTATAGGCTTTCAAAGTCGAGGCACCCTACCTATACTATTGACCTTTAGACATCATTATCCTTGGTACCTTGCCATTCAGTAACTTCACAAGTTGGTATATTTTACGATTTTTGGTTCTATCAGTTTCTTTCATTTGTTTGTTTTGTACCTATATATTCTTTATATAAAATATCTTATCTTTGATTTAAATGATACAATTATCATTTATTAGCTGGCCTAAGCTTATTCGATTTCTAAATTTAAATAAGGTAACACAATTTATTTTGTAAATTTCTTACATAATTTTGTCCCTATGAAATCTCAAAACCGACATCTCGGAACTGGCTACCAAAATGCAACTAAGTATTTTCTTGTTTAACTTAGGAAATTTGGCTCCATTAGCTATCCCATGCTAATGATACTACACTAGGCTATCATGCATTGACCTATTGCATTTCAACTTTTGAAGCTATCGAAGATTGTTCCCTTATTGTTATTGCATGTTAAACTTTTACAAGTTATTGCACTTTGAACATTTACAATCCATTACATGTTGAACTCAATATGCTATCGCATATTGACATTTATAAACTATCACAAGTTGATATTTTATGCCATCTCTTGTTGAGTTTTATAACTATCGCAGGTTGACCATCCACGAGCTATAACAAGTTGACATATCAATGCAATTACAAGTTGACATATTCAAGCTATCGCAAGTTAACATACACAAGTTATTGTAAGTTGATCATTCATAAGCCATCACAAGTTGATGTTTTACAAGTTATTATCAGTTGACATTTATATGAGCTACCGCAGGTTGATATTTAGGGCTATCAAAAGTTGAGCAAAGCTATTGCGTGTTGACTTTTACTTGGGCTATCATTAGTTGATTTCTTACAAGCTATCACATGTTGATATGAAAAATCCATAAATAAATGAAATATGATATTTTTCCTTAGTAAAGAAACTACTTTTGACCTAACATGTATATGGGACAATTATTCACTAATTGCTTTTATTTCATAATAGAACTTCCAAACTATAGCCGAAAATTAAGTTCCATTAGTTAATTATTTCCTTAATTGCATTGTTAATTAAGGTATGTTTTTATTTGCCAATTTTCATATTAATTCATCAATTAATGGGAAAATTCCCACAAATTCATCAAAATTTCGAAACCTCTTCTTCTCTGTAGTAAATGTTCCTTAACAAAATATTAAATTTTGAAATTTTTAAATATTAATTCACGTTTGAAATAAATCTCTTTCTACTAGAAAATTCGTAATAAATATATCTTCATGCAAAATTATACTTATCTTTATTTATCATTAGAAACATCATATTATATTTTTGTAGCATAAGGGATGATTAAATCCTATTTTACCTTAAGCATGACTAAATCCTGTTAATTTAATTCATTAATCACATAGAAAATCAGTATTATCATCAACACATGCTTGCCAATCATTTAAAACATTCATTCTACAGTGAATATGGACCCAAACAGGTTTAGAGGTAAGTTAGAGTAAGTTTTACTTACATAAACTTTGAAACCTTGATTAACACTACTCTTTTCTTTTAAAGTTCGAAATCTAAATTTTCGGTTTTGATTTCCCTTCCTTCCCTACAAAAATGGCGATCGGCCTTCTAATGGTTGAGGGTTTTTTTTTAAATTTATTTTGTAAAGAATGATGTAAAGGAGGAGGAAGGTATGGTGAGGGGTTTATACATTAATAGTTTAGATCCCTCTAATTTATTTTCATTGATATTCCACAATTCAAGATTACTTTTCACATAAAATTCAAATTTATTTATTCTTATTAATAGGCCAACTTCAATTGCTTTAATTACCCTTGGTCTATTTAGTTAAATTTTTAGGTGTCCCACATCCAATTAATCAAATCTCCCTTAAATAATCTTTATAATTAAATTACTCTATTTATCTTTCCATAATTTCCTTGTTATTAATTTAGTTTCATATATTATGACATTCCAAAATATGAGGTGTTACATCGAATATGGATAAAGATCCATATTCTTGTATTGCTTTAGTATTAAAAACTTATAAAGGAAGTCTCGGGCAAAGTAACATTTATATGACCAAGGTAAAAAATGCTTCAAATGGTTATATAATTTTATTACTTGCATGGTCTTGAAGAGATAACATGCCAAAAGATTCGTTGATCGATACATTTTGCATTTTTTATCAATCTTAATTCGGTTCTTATTGTATATTCTAATCGATAAACTATTTCACCAATTAGCTATGTAAAATTATTTTAGTATAGTATTATAATATCACATATGTTAATGTACTTATTAGATTGGTTAATTATATCAATTTAATAAGGCTCCCACTTAATTATTCATCTTTCAGAACCCTAAAAGAAATATGGGAATTTCATAAATTCTTCTAGCTAGGGTTAGGAAACGTGTATCATCTTACTATAACCTTGAGAGCGCATAACAAACTTCAATCCCCATAAACTATAATTAATTCTTTACTAATCATATCTCATGGTTAACTCATAATGTAACTTTTAATGTGTTCATAATCATCTTTATGACCTTGATGGTGCTTAAAAAATCATAAAGTACATTAAACAACTAAACCTATTATTTCATGATACTTAAGGGAAGTTATGTAACCCTTGAGGGTGCTTAACCAGTTACATACATTCTTACTTATATAAACCATATATATATATATATATTCTATGGCTAAGGGTGCTCCACAACCATAGGTATGCAAGGTACTCCATTTATATTATAAATGCTGGAGAGCATTATCATTTTAAATTCTTAATTCAAAATAATTTTACATAGTATTATTTAAAGGAGATGGTATAACTCATGACATCATATATCTTTATATACGTCCAATGTGTACTCCCTTAACTCATATTGGTTTTAATTTATCTAACCTTCCATTTGCTTTATATATATATATATATATATATATATATATATATATATATATATGTGTGTATGTATGTATGTATGTATGTATGTATGTATGTATGTATGTATGTATGTATGTATGTATTATAACATTTGTAATTCACTAAGTAATATGTCCATGCGTATCCTTTCTTTAATTACAAATACACATACACACACACATAAACGCGCACACACATACACACATAAATACACACCCACATACATACACATATAAATTTAAACAATTTTAAATATGTTCATAACCTTTATAAAATTTTAATTTAATCAACAAAAAATTAAATTTCCATTTTTTAACACTTTATAAAATCATGTGATTATTTATTTAAATTTAAAACAATCTAAAATTATTTTATAATATTTAAATATGCTTATTTGAATCAACAAGGCTTAGAACACTTTTAAGCCTTCCATGAGGCCATACCTTCATAACATACCACTTCAGCGAGCTAAGTAAAAGCCAGAGGATCGAGAGGTTTTACCTTCATTGAATATTCCTTGATTAGAGTGACCTTCTCCTTAGTTTATGAAATTTTTCTTTAAACAGGCATCCAATTGGTTTTTCATAAAGAATTGCTCCATAAACACAATGCAGATTTTGATACCATTGTTGGATTAGGTGTATTACAAGTGGGGATAAAAGGTGAATTTCGAAAAAAAAAATATTGATTTGCATAAGATCTTATTTTGTGTTTATTTGAACAATATTTATTTATACTAAATCAAATTTAGTGCTTAATAGTAAAAGAGTTTAAAAAATATTATAATTTTTTAGTTTAGTTTAAAATATTTATGTATATGTTTTTATTATTAATTTAATTTAAAATTTAACTAAATGTTGTTTTAATTTATTTAAATTACTTTATGTTTGATATTTTGAAATGTTTCATAATACAAACATCATAATTATGTTAAGAGACGTAATCTTAACCTAGAGGTAATATTAGAACACGTGCATAATAGACTGTTATGAATTATAGTTAAGAAATTATTACTGATAAACATAAATTAATGATAACGTTAAAGGACGATGCATAAACAACACATAGTTATATTTATATTCACACCAATATAAACTATTTTATTTATTTTTTGTCCATTTTATTTTGATTAATATTTACATAGAAGTATATATAATAATATATATGTAGGTGTGTATGTATATATATTACAATACTATTTAAAAATGATTACTATTATAAAAATATGTTTTAATTTTTTCATATATAAATTCAAAAATATTTATATTTAAATATATTTCGTTAATTAATATTTGGTTTTATAAAATATATTTAAATTTTAAATAAGTTCGGATTTTCAAAACTAACATCAAGTAATGCACACATACACACAAATTCTTGTATAAAATAGCCACTAGTAAGTAAACACGTAAAAAAAAAATTATTGTTAAAAACCCAATCAGATTTGTTTATATTTTACATTTTAAATTTTAAAAACTCATTTGATCTTTTCAAAGAATAAAAAATGGATGTTTTTATTATTGTCAGCATTCAAAAAAAATCCATATTTTCATAAATTTACCATACAATTTATATATATATATATATATATATATATATATATTATTTGGAAGTGAAAACAGTAAAGATTTTCTCAATAAATATTAAATGCCGAAAGCTATCGAATAATTAAAAAGTACAAAATGTTTAATTTTATATAAATATATATTATATCAGATGGAAAAAAATTACGCCTAAAGAAAATTTTAATATATAACAGGCATTTCACCAGGAGGACAAACTTTGCAGTCAAATTAGTTTCTAGGACAAACATCCATAGAAATTAATTTCAAGGTCAAAGTCAGCAGAATAATTACTTTTAAGGACAAAGTCAGCAGTCGAATTACTTTCAAGGACATAATTTCATAGGTTTTTAGGCATTAGAAACTAATTATTTTGCATTTTGTCCTTAAAAATAATTATTTGAGTTTTGTGTCCTAGAAACTAATTGCACTTACTAAAGAGGTCCTTGTGGCTAATTTCCACTATTTTTTAAAATAGTTTGTTTATTAATTAAAATAAAATTTAGTTTTAATTTTTTATTTGACATGGCTAAGTATAAAATCAAAAGTTCGCGCATACATACACATATGACAATGTACACGTGACTATATAAATATTTAATAAAAAATATTACTCCTCCTTGCGATTCTATCAATTATTGAACACGTCAGTTATTTAGTTCTCTATTTAGTCTCCTTGGCCACGAGTTGCAATGCCATTCTTGGTTTCACTAATGTCTAATTGAGGCAAGAGATCTATTGGTTGAGTGTAGAGGGTAAGAAAAAAAAGGCTATCTATTTATAAACCATAAGGTATCAAAATTTCTGATCATTTCCCTTGAAACCCTAAAAGACTAGGTCTACAAGCTTCCTTCTTCTTTGGTCGGTCCCCTTTTGACCTTACTTGGTCAACATGTCTATTGACTTTTCTTTGAATAAATTATTTAATTATATTATTTTCACTCCTTTTATCAATTGAACACTACAACTTTATACATCATTTCCATCGATTTTAAACTTCAGATAAATAATTAAAAGGCCATAAATTTTTAATACAATGTTTTTATTAATTTATAAATTGATTTTAATAATGGTCGAATTTGAAAATAACTTAAAATGTAGTTTTTTTGAATCTTTGAGTGAACTGGGGTGTTAGTCAATATTTAAATAATCTAAATACTAAAATTTATACAGATTTTTCTTAAGTACAGTATCAGAAAAAGTTTACTGCTTAAATATCATTTAGGAAAAATCCGGATTCTAATCTATAATAAACCAACTAGTAACGACAGTCTGCGCTTGTGTTCCTTTCATCATTACTAAATCACTTAGATATCAGGGGTTTGGTCTAAGATCAGAAACACAGCTAATATTTTTATTTATTTGCGTAGACCACCTTAAAGTCCTTAGTTAAATCAAATAACACTTATTGATTAATCGATCTATCCTAACCAAAGATTTTGAATTTTAAGTTGATTATCAATTACGGTGATACTAACTTTCTATAACAAAGGAGACGAATCGTCTACTGATAGTGTTTTACTCCATATAGTTCACCGTATACCCATTATAGTCAAAATAAGGTCACTATACCTAACGTTTAACCATAATAAAAATATAGCCTAGCTAGTCGAGATCCACAATGCCCTCAAGTCTAAAGACTAGTGTACGCCATTACCATGTGATCTTCTATATTAACTTAGTTTTATTAATCTATAGAAGACCCTTATTGAGTCATTCTATGATTGTTCCTAACAACTACATGTACGTAACCTCTTGGTGCCCTGACAGTTATGAGTAATTCATCCTCCATTGTATAAAGAGCATTATGTACACTAGTCTCAGTAGAATGATCAATATCCTTTTCTCGATGCATCTTGACTAGGAACATACAAGGAGTAAGTATTTAAATGTATATCAATTCAATATCCATGGTGACAAACACATTAGTAACTATTATCGATAAATATTTTTCTTAAGTATTTTTTTTATTCGTATATGTTTAATGCGTTAATTACATTTCATATATCTCTATATAAAAACAAATATAAACAAAACAAAACAAAAGGCATACTTCGAAACAAGATTCTTTTATGATAAAATACATGATTGCGTAACACCTTGAAAATTTAATAGATAATTTAATAAAAGAATTGAATTTAAATGTAACGAGGGTAAAATATAATTTTTATAAACATTCAAATTTGGCTACGAAACTTGAACTGTTGCATTCGTAGTGGTTTTCTGGAAAATTTTCATACATAATGCTATGAAATTGGAGCTAATATGAAGAAGTTAGGTGCATTCTAAAGTTCATAATTTAAAATAACTAATCAGCTAAATTTAGGAAGAAATTATTAATAAAAATAAACAAATAACGGTCGACACCCTATGGGTCATCGATCGACAAATAGCGGTCGACCGCTGGGGAAGCGATTGATCAGTTGACGTCGTAGATCAAAAATTTCGAGTGGTCAATGATTTGGAGTTAGCCAAATATTTTTACTTAGTGACAAAGTAACTAATGGATGCGCTAGATGTAAGCAAATATTCTCATAGAGTAAATAAACAGTTAGAACTAATCTAAATCCTCTATGAATATCCACCTAATTTAACCCTAAATTCACTTGAAAATCGATCTGTACCTCCAAACTCTATCAAATTTTTTTTGCCTCCCCAAATTAAATTTCCCCAAAATAAAATATAAGTAAAATGAAGAACTCAAGAAGATCTGATCATGGGAAGGGCAAGGAAACGATGAAAGATTTTCGAGCAAAGATTAGAAGCAAAGCTTATACCAAAGTTGAGTGGGAACATTTTAATAAGATGATTATTTGTAGTTAATTTTAATTTACACTATCAGATTTAGGATGTTAGAAGCTAAATTGGAGAAACATATTATTTAAATCTAAATTGAATTATAAATTTAATTGGTATAAACTTGTTAAAAGACATATGTTAATCTACATTAAACACCTTCTAATCAAAAAGAAATTCCCACGGTCTATTAATTCATCCTGATTATATTAATGTTAACCTAGATTAGACTGATTTTGGAGATGGCTAAATATCACTTTGGGTTCGCAAAAATTGTTAAACCTAAAAACGAGAAGTTTACCATTTACTTTTGAAATCTTAGAATGAATGGAAATTAATAATAAATTATAATCGAACTAAATTATCAAATTAATCCTAAATTTTGCACTACGATTAATCGATAGCAAGCGGTCGACCACTCCAGTATTTAGTGGTCGGCTGCACCAATATTTAGCAGTCGACAAGTGAAAAACCAAATGTAGAATCTGAACTTCGACCGAAGGACTAGGTTGAGTATAAAAATCTTATTATTGTGTATATTATATGTGTGTGTATGTGTATGTAGACGTTAGAGATAATTGCTGGATTTGATAAGTGCTCTTTACCCAACAGGGGTCGATTATTCGACTGAGGGTGATTCTATAGAAAATTGCACTTGTAGATGTTCTATGGTGGACCGCGGTACTGACTGATGCCTAATTGTGTGGGCCTAGCACAATGGGAGTTCCTTGATATGCATGGATACCGATGCGACATGACACTTTGTTGTTGATGGATCTCGACTCATGCTATAAAAGGCGTAAAACTGCTATTAAGAGGTGGATATGGATGCAGAGGATGAGACACTTTGATGAGTCACCATTATGGGCTCACCTTCAATGTGTAGTTGGGTACATGTAGTCATAGTTGCAGTAAATTTATTCCCATATGGAAATTGTAGGGATGTAGTCCTATACTGAATAGTTGAAGGATGACCCCATGTTGAAAAGCTCTAGTAGCTATTAGCCGATTGTTAGTTATTGAGGTTTGATCCATAGTTCGATCCTTGAAGGAGCCTTTATAAGCTGTTAGTTTAGGTGTGTATCAAGTAAAAACCTTTAAATAAAGAATTCCAGTAACACACGGACACTTATAGAACAACCTTGGTCACACAGAAAAGAATTAAAGTCAACTACATATGATCACCATATATAAACAAGTAATCGTTCACAAATTTTTGTTTAACCCACCCATTTTCCTTTATTTTTCCCCACCATAGGAGATAGGGCAGCATGTGGTAGGCCCGATTTCAATATGTAAAGAGACGAGCTCGTCACTGGGGTTGCTTATCGTTTTATTTACTTTTTGTGTATTGTTTATTTTATCCAATAGTATTTCATCAAACCATGAATTATACTCCTACGTAATCTGTATTTGACTATGTACTATTTTCTAAGACCGTGTTTTAAGATATTTTCTGAAATGATTATTTTTTATATTTATATTTTGTTTTCTTTTGTTGTAAGTTCAAAAAGTGTAGTATATCTTAGATTATGTTTGTACACCTTTAGTCTCTAAATTGTTTTAGGTACCCCAATAGCTCATATTTTTTGAAACTGACGTGAGTCCAGAAGTCACCTTGGGTTTAGGATTAGCACATTGCGAAGTGTGAGTTGTCACAGTTGGTATAAGAGCCTAGGTTAAAAATTCCATAGGGATTAGGGGCGTATTAAGGTAAAATACTTAAACAAGTATTTCAGAAGTAAAGGTTTGTAAAATGTTTTTTCAAAAGGTTTTCAAAAGTTTTACTTATATAGGTACAACTTAAATATCATTACCTATATTATTGCCTATGCTATCTGTGGAGAGTTGCTAATAAATTCCTAAATCACAGATAGAAGATGAGTAATCCCACAGGTTTAGGATCAAAGACGCAGCCGAGATTCCTAGCATGAACGTCATGATTTGGTTCTGCCAGTATCTTCAAGCAAGGGGACAAGCCAAGTTTAATTCAATAAAGGAACCATGGGGTGAGTGACAAGTGCAATTCCTGCCCACGCACTTGCCATCGATTTTTTAAATTATGTAAAGATTTTAGAGCCTTAGAGGAAAGTTGTACATGGGGTTGAGTCATATGTGGATTCGAGGACATAGATTCGCACTTGTGAGGATTTTTGGGTTGATGAGTCTCGCCAATGAGGTAAGGAGATAAATAGCTACTTGGCATTTAAAGGGGGCCGCTCTAAGTTGGTGGGGGTGTAGTTGAGGCAGAGATCGATGGTAGATCACTTGGGAGAGTTTCAGTGACGTTTTGAGATGATGTTTCTTTCTAGAGCAGAAGAGGGAATGTAGTTGGAAAAGTTTATTCATCTAAAGCAAGGAGACATGTCAGTAAAGGAGTGTGTCAATCAATTCAAAGAGTTGACTAGGTTCGAGGTGGAGTTGGTTAATACCCCACATAAGAAGGCTTTGAAATTTTCTAAAGGACAGAACCAGCCCCTTTAAGGTTTTGCCTCAATCCATATTCCTATGGTGCGATGTATGAGGGTTTAGTGGAGATGGCCTTGCCGAACACCGTATCCAAGGAGGAAGTTAAGGGGAACCCAAGTAGACCGGTGGAAAGGCGCTGCAGCAGAATGAATGCAAGGAGTATTTGGGCCTAAGGGTAAGATCAAGAAACAAGATATACATTAAAAGAAGTGTGGAAAGAAAGGATATTTTGTAAAGGAGTGCAAATCGGAATATTCGAAGATCAAGTGTTATAATTTCAATAAGTTCGGCCATATGAGATGGGAGTGTCCAGCACCTCAAAAGGCTTCTATCTAGGTGGTTTCAACTTATACACGGGATGCAGCATCTAGCTTGAGCACCCAGCCAATTGCATATATAGGGAAGAAGGCCATGATAGAAGGTGTGTTAACTCTATCTGGCTTATCCATTCGCACTTTATAAGATACTAGGCCATCGCATTCTTTCATTTCAAGTAGACTTGTGGATGAGTAACACTTAGACAATAGCACAGTTATAATCCTATGGTTGTGTCAAACCCTATATGAGGATCAACTTATTTTTTATGGTATGTTAGGGTTCGGAATTATTCATTTTGGAGGTTGAGTTCGACTGCAATGCTTTTGTCTTAGGATTTTTTAGGTTTGGTTTGATATTGGGCATGGATTGGATAATGACATATAGATATACTAGATTGTGATGAGAAGATTGTTAGATTGAGTACATGTAGTGGACCTAGCTTGGAGGTTTATTGTGATCCTGAGGATTAGTTATGTTGAGCTACTTATAGTTCATTAGGCCTATCACATGACGAGCTAGATTTGGTGCATTAGTTAGAGATTACCCAGATGTCTTTTTCGAGTTACCGGTCTCCCACCCTAGCGAGAGATCGAGTTTTGAATTTATCTTGTAGAGAATGGTTGACCTATTGCTTTACCCTTAAGGCATATGACTCCGAAGGAAAGAGGCGAATTGAACAAGCAAGTGAACGAGCTATTAGAGAAGGAATTAATTAGGAGTAGCATTTTTGAGTGGGGAGTACTAGTCGTCTTTCCCACTAAGGGGGTGTTCTCTGAGATTTTTCATTGACTATAGGGAGCTGAATAAACCGACGAAGAAGAATTAGTATCCATTGCCCCGTATTAATGATCTCTTTGATTGGTTGGTAGAGCGAACGTGTTCTCGTGGCTTGACTTAGCTACCAGATTCCACCAGTTATGTGCAGTTGAGGATAGTATCCGTACACCGAATGGACTATACGTGGGCTTAGTCATGCACTTTGGACTAATGAACGCACCGCTTACTTGGTAGATTTAATGAGTTAAGTTTTTAGGGAGTTGCTCAAAAATTTTGTCTTGCTATTTGTGGATGACATTTTGGTCCATTCGAAGAGTGAAGAGGAGCGTGCAATGCATTAAGAAGAAGTGCTCGATACACTCCATGACCATATGCTGAAGGAAAATTTTTCTACGTTCCACTTTTAGCAAAAGCAGGTATGCTTTTTGGGACACATTATCTCGAAAAGTGGACTGATGGTCGATCCCAATAAAGTTGTTGTATTTGAGGATTAGCATGTGTCGAAGAATGCCACGGAAGTGAGGAGTTTCGTTGGTTTGGCGGGCTACCATAGGAAGTTCATTAAGGACTTCTTGAGAATCTCTGCCATTCTTATAGGCCTCACCAGAAGAATTTACTTTTCTCATGGGATATGAAGTGTGAGGATGCTTTCATTAAGTTGAAGGAAGCATTGACTAGTGCACCAGTTCTACTATTACCCAATGGTACGAAAGCCTTTATAGTTTATGTCAATGCTTGTGGTATGGGGTTAGTTGTGGTCTTTATGTAGGAAGGAATGGTGGTGAGTTACGCTAGTCGACAGTTGAAGGTCCGTGGAAGAAACTTCCTACCCATGATCTCAAGTTGGTAATCGTTATCTTGCGCTCAAGTCATGGAGGCATTCCCTATTAGGAGAGTTGTTCGAGCTGTATATGGATCACAAGTCTTTGAAATATTATTTATTCCAAAAGGACTTGAATTTAATGCAGTAAAGGTGGATGAAGTTCTTGGCCTCAAATGATTTTGACAACTTATATATTTCATTCAAGGGCAATGTGGTGGCCGACGCCTTGTATGGACAATAAGCAATATTGAGTCCTTTGTTCTTGGAGTGGAAGAATTTGGAGTTCATTTCTACATTTGATTTTCAACCATCATCAGACATTACTCCAAGAATGTAAGAAGCTTTATATGTATAGTCTACACTTATGGAACGCATCGAGTCAAGTTAGAAGCAAGATACAGAGTTAGTGGATATTTTTGAGAAGCTAGGCAGGAGAGAGAGGTCGAGTCATTTGAGGCCTTACACCATTGACTTGAAGGGATGGTTATGGAGGAACGGTAGATTATATGTTCCTCTCATTATGGATTTGATCGATATGGTATTAGCCAAGTCTCATTATAGGATGACCATTCATCCAAGTGGAGACAAAACGTACTATGACGTGAAGAGAGTCTTATATTGGCTTGAAATAAAGGATCATGTAGCAAAGTATGTAGCTCAATGTATGAATTGCCAAAAGGTAAAGTGGAGTAGAAGAAGCCCGAAGGATTGTTGCAGCCATTAAATACTACTCAAAGTAAGTGGGAGAGTATTTCTATGGACTTTATTGATGGATTACAGAGGAGTACGAGAGAGAATGAGAGTATTTGGTTCATAGCCAATCAATTAACCAAATGCGCTTATTTTATTTCGGTGAGAGTATGAGGACTGTGGCATTGTTGGCAGCGTTATACGTGCGAGAGATCGTTAGATTACAGAAGTTCCTTCTTGCATCATTAGCGACTATAATCCACTTTTCAACAACAGGTTTTGGAGAAGTCTACAAGAGGCTTTGGACACTGATTTGAGCTTGAGCACCGCTTATCACCCATAAACAGACGGACAGAGTAAACCGAGTATTGGAGGAATTTCTTTAGATGTGTATCTTGGATTTTGGAAGCTCTTGGGTAGATCCCTTTCCGCAGTGGATTTTACAAATAATAATATCCATTAGGCGAGTATTGGGTCAGCAACATTCGAGGTGTTGTATGGTAGACACTGTAGATTACAATCATGTTGGTGGGACACTGCAAATAGAATTATTCTTGGGCTGGACATGGTACGACAGACATTTGAGAAAGTAGACTTGATCCGTAGGAGAATGAAAACGGCACAGCATAGGCAGATATCTTATGCTGACAAGAGACATACAAAGTTAGAGTTTGCAGTGGATGACATGATGTTTGTGAAGGCCTCACCGCTTAGGCACGACATGAGATTTAGTAGTTCAAGAAAGTTGGCATCGGGGTTTGTAGGGCCTTTTCTAATTACTAGTAGAGTAGGAAAGTTAGCCTATAGAGAGGAGCATCCTGAGAAGTTAGAGGGAGTATATGACATCCTCCATGTGTCGCACTTGTAGAAGTTCTTACATGATTCAACTACCATAATCGAGCCCAATCAGCTAGAGGAGGTAGAGGTAGAGAGAGTCGTTGGTTTGTTGTGCACCCATTTGTATTCTTAAGTATGGTAGAAATCGACTTCGTAATAAATTAAATTAAATTTTTTAAGGTTCAGTTGGGAGACGATCTATTGGAGAGTACATGAGAGCCTGAGAAGAAGATCCGAGCTACCCACCTATAACTCTTTTCTGGTACGCTTTCAATTTAATTAAATATGTATAGACTACTTATGAGTTAGGATTTTTCTTGGTATACCCCTTTAGGTAAAGACCATGGATGGTAGGAATGGTTGCGAATGTGTTATAGGACATGTTATGGATGATGGATGTTAGTGGATGTATTGATTGGATTGGCTTTTGCACACTTAGGTAATTATATACTCTAGATAGTGAACACACTCACACCGCCACTTGCTTTATTTGTTTTATCTTATTGAGTTATATGTATATGGATTTAATGATTGTGCATACATATAGAATTGCAAGCATATATACCTAGGATGTTGCATACATCTCGGATACATGGCATAAGCACTTGCATGACAGGAGTTCAATTAGATTAGGAGACCGCCTACTCTTTGCAGTAGTATAAGTTCACATACATTCAATGATTGCATGTACATATTGCATTAAAAATTTACTATGGACATTGATTTTCCATGGATGATGGATGCGTAGATAGTTGTAGTTATTTATTGTTGTATGCACAAGTTACATTTTTTGTCCTTAGAGATTTTAAGGACGAAATCCTTTTAAGGGAGAGAGAATGTAACACCTCAAAAATTTAAGAGACAATTTAGTGAAGGAATTGAATTTAAATACAAAACTAGCAAAAATGTAATTTTTACGAACATCCGAATTTGGTTGCGAAACTTGTAACAACCCTGTATTTTGTAATTATTTTATTGTATATTTTAATTATTTTTAATGTAAGATTTTGATTTAAAAACTTATTTTACTTATTTGAAATGATTATTTATTATTTAAATAAATCTTGATTTTATATGAGTTATAATTCCAAACTTGTGTAAGTTGAATATTTGCCTGAAATGCTGATTTTGGTCAAAACAGTCAAACTGTGACTTTTAACTTAAAATTTTAAAAGTTTAAAATTTTAATTTTTTCTTTTATTATGAGAGTACATAAAATTCTAAGAACACCACTTTTCGTTTCGTTGAAATCGGATGTAAATTGTGAAAGTTATACCCTTTACAATATTGTGCGTATATAGGGTTATTTAACAATGACTATTTTAAATTGAATAAATTACTTCTTCTTTGTTATATTTTATTTTAATATGTGATAATATGTTTTATTATGTATATTTTGACTTTTAAATATTTTTAAATGATAATAGAATTTTTCCAAAATTTACTGTATTTATTTCCTATTTTTAAAGGCCGTTTTATAATTTTCTGCTATTTTCTTCATATAAATTTTACTTAATTAATTTTTTTATTTTTTTTTGTGAATGCATTTTATTTTATTTGTTATAAATATTTTTACAAGTCCATGAAGATTTTCTAAAGTTCATTTGAAATTATTTCTAATTTTTAAAGCCCAGTCTGCAATTTTAAGCCATTTTCTTAATTTAATTATATATAATTAAAATTTATTGATTTATTTTATACATTCACTTTTATTGCTGTGTTTTACTTTATTTTATTCATTTTACATGTATTTAAATTTAAGAAAATTTTTCCAAAGTGTATTGAAGTTATTTCTAATTCCTAAGTCTAGTTTTCATTTTTCTGTGCCATTTTTCTTATTTTAATCATATCTAATTAATAATTAATTATTAATATTTTGTTTATCTGTTATATTTTTGAATTCTAACTGAAATTTATAAGTGTTTTCAGTTATTTAAGATGTATATGAATATATATAGGAAGTTTAAAAGGTTTGAAAGCAAAGAAACGTAAAACCGTTTTAACGTTTCTTTTCCAATTAATAGATTTAATTTCCTTTGACCGTTCCTTTCTTTATTGTAGCTGTGCATTTCTTACCTCATTTTCACGTGAAAACATTCCTCTCCACTTCATTTTTCACGGCTAGAAAGGTTTGGTAATGGCTCCTCTTTTCCTCTTCTTTTTCCATTGTTTTCTTATATTTTGCCTTGTTTTCTCATGTGTATTGCTTGGCCTCTCCTCCATAGCCACGGCCACCACCTCCTACACCTCTTCCCTGCCATCATCATCAGCTACCCCTCTGGTCTTGACCAAGGCCGAGCCCACCATGGAGCCAAAACTCCAAAAAAAATGCAACAATGCCCTTAAACAATGCTAGTTTGACCACCTTTGCCTCATCTCCTTCAACCACCACCTTAACCACCACCATAGCCACCTCCACCACCTCTGACCTGACCTCCACCCTCTGCCACATCACCCACCACCCTCTGGAAATCAGACCATGACCAAGCCGTGCCCATCCATTGAAGCTAGCACCACAAACTTCCACAAAACTCCTTAAAACATTACCTAGACTACACATATCATCACCTACCCTCCATATCTTGCTTTGGCCACCCCTTAGCCACCACCACCAGCCACTCCACCACCTTTGGCCACTGCTCCAGCTACTGTCCAGACCTGTACAAGCATGGCCAAGCCACCACATGCCCATGGCCGAGCCAAGAATGTCGCAAAAACTCAACTTATTTAACCTTGACCCTATATATGCTTTATGTTGCACCACTACACCTTCATCTCCACTTGTTGCCTTGCCTATATGATGTTAAACCAGACCTATATGATGTCATACCTGAGCCAAAGCATCATCATAGCCAAGCATAAGTGTCCCTTAGGCCAAGCATTGAAGTGGTTGAAGCAAGGTCCAATCTATCTTGTTCATTTTGCATTGTATTTCAAAATTGTTTCAACGTTATTTTATGTTGAATGTTTATATATTGTCTTGTTTGTTTTGTTTTGGGTTGTTGATACAAAATCATATCTTGGTTATCTTTCAACTCATATCAAAAGTCGTGCAATTGTGCTTGTCGTGCCTTTGGAATCGTGCTTGTATGTTGTTTTGGTCTCTAGCTTTGAAAAAGGTGAGTCTTTCTCATTCTGACATTTATACTTATGAAAAGTGAATTGATGGCAAGTGTTTAGTAATATAAAATGTTTATGCAAGTTAATGATGATCGTATGATATGTTATGCCATGTTATTACCATGTTAAAACTGTTAATTTTCACCTGACATCTGATATATGACTGTATATTGTGATATTGACCTTGTTTATATTATTCCTATATATGATTACACTGCAAGTTCCCTGTTAGAATAGAATCATTACGGGCTGAAATGATAGGCCTGATTTATTTTATTTAATTTATTTTAACTTGGGATTGCGGGTTTGAAATGATAAAACCCGGATTTTCTTTGTAAATTATGGGTTGAAATGATATATTACCCGTATCACTTTACCTAGCGTAGAAAATTATATATAGGCCCGTAGTTAAAATATGTTTTTCTAATTTTTTTTTAAATATTTTAGAAATTTAATTATTATAATATTTTGATTTTTAATTTAATAAAAAAAAGGATTTTTGTAAAATATTATTGATTTTCTGAATAATTGTAAGTGACATGAATTGATGAAAAAGTTAGAAATTTTGAACGTAAGTTATTTTGGAAATTTTGATTTAATTATAATTGGAAATTTAATTGAATATGAAATTATGATAAATTTATGATAATTTGAATTGAAATGAATTTAAAGTGTTTTTTATATCATATTAATGATTTTTAATAAAGTTGAAATGTGAAATGAATGCATATCGTAAGTTGAAACTTTGAAATATAACTAGAATTGGAAATTTATGAAATTGACGTAAAAGTGAACTTTTAGTTAAGAAAATAAAAATAAAACTAAGTTATATTTGAGAATTTGAACTTAAGTGTTAAGTTGAAATTTAATGTAATGGATTTTAAAATTCAACATTGCAATTTAATAAGTGAATTATTATTAAATCTTGATTTTTGAATGGAAATTTAACTTTATAAAATCATAAATCTGAGGAAAAATTAAATGATGTTATAAATGTGAAAATGTTTGATTTTATAAGTTAAAAATGTTTTAAATAAAAATATAATTGGTTGAGAAATTATATTGAATATTTGAAGTTATTTGACTGTATTTTTGAAATGCTATTAATTACAATGTAAATGATATTACAACATTTGAAAATGCTATAGTTGATGATAATGAACTACAAAGCTAAATTGAATTAAAAGCTATTATAGCAATTTTTGTAAGTGCTATAAATTGTTGAATTTAACTAAGTATATTTGAAATTTAAGTAAACCCTATTACAACATTTTAAAATGTTGTCTTTTGTTAAATTGAACTGTTTTGAATGTAACTTTCCGTAGAAGTTTTCTAAATGATGCGAAAAGTGAATTTTCACGGTTTTGATAAACTTAAGTGAATAAATAAACTTTGGAAGTTGAAATTTTTGGAAATTTAATAATTTAATTATTAAACATAATAACTTCATCGAAATGATAAAAGAAAAAGAATTTTTGGAATATAAACTGTTTTGAAATGAATGAAGTTTTGAAAAGATACGATATTTTGATATATTAAAATGATTTGAAAGGTAGTGTTGAAGGGTATGAAAATTTAATATATTGGAATGATTAGAAATGACTTGATATTTATTTTAATAAATATTTGAATTGAAAGATATTTTACGATGATATTGAAATGGTTTTGGAAATGATTTAATCTTTATTTTGATAAAGATTTGGATTGAAAAAGATATTTTATTTTGAAGTATAAAATATTGTTTTAAAGTTATAACTACGGGTTATAATAACGATTGGTTGTTAAAGAGACAGGGATCGGATATTGTCTTATAGCCTGCCAATACCGAAAACCACTTTAACAACTGTGTACGCGGTGGAGATTCCAGAATGAAGTAGGATGGTGGCGACGTTCTCGAGGTATATTACGTGGACCCAACTCCCGTGGGTTGGCATATATGACTAAAACAGGAGTTATACCGGGCTACACAAAGGGTCGCACCCTTTCATCGAGCATGCTCCATCGGAAACTATTCTATTACTGTTGTGATTCGATTCGGTGGCGCCACTTTGATTCGGGGGTATTGTTCGAGGTGGGCGGAAGCTGCTGGCTTGCCGTCACCACCGGTCCGGGAGTGCAAACGGTGTATCCACCCTGGCATTTCCTTGCGTGCCGTGTCATATCCTTATATCGAGCCCACTACGATTTTGGTTTTAAAGATCCGACCGCGTTAAGGTTCACCATCCCCTTAACGCTATTTTCTATATGATTATACTTTACTGATTAGACACTACCGTATATAGCGTATATTACTACATAGTAAATAGTTTAACGGATCCTTAGAGGATGGGCGGTCCCAAGCATCCTTTAAGTTACTGATGCATTTTGTTACTGTTCACTTGAGTTGATTTACAGTTTATAAGTATTTATGTCCTGACTCGAGGGTTTTGTATTTTGCTTTACGCTCGGGTCAGATTGATTGAGTTAGCATTCAAGATTCACCTTCAGCGTTGGAGCTTTCCTTGAAGATCCAGCCATCTATTTTGTTTCAGTATCCAGTGGTTCAGTGATGTATCTGATTTGTACCTGATGTATCCTGTTACTTTTCTGTTGTATCTTATTTAACTCTGATGTATCTTATATTTTATATAGTAGCTTCATGAACTACTATCTCTTTTTCTTCCGCTGCATTTTTATATACTCTGTGTCTGTGATCTGTGATTTTTATTTACTGTATATTCTGAGGTTTGCCAAAATTTTATTTACAACGCGACATTTTGAGCAATTCAATCCCGGCATGAGTGTCTACCTATGCACTTATAATGGATGCGAATGGTTGAAAATATTGGTTGTTACAGTTGGTATCAGAGCTTTGGTAGCTCTAGTCAAAACTCAGCATATGGAGTGAATGTATTTACAGAATCACTTTCATTCGAGTTTGAATCTCTCCCTTTTGACTCGATTCCGTTGAATTTTGGAACATTCCCTACGGTTCCAAAATCCATTCGTATCCCTCACTATTCATCTTCTTTTGATTCTGGAGTAACCCATAACTCCGCTTCGAATGATCTTTCTAGTGAGTCGGCGATCACGCCAATTTCAAATTTAATTGAAAAGGGGGAAAACTCCTTTGCAATTATCATCGATTCACTAAGATTCTTATCTATCCTTGGTTTAGATGCTAATATCTTTTGTTATTTCAAACTCTAACTCTTGAGATCGAATGTCGATTTACCCTAGAAAAATCAACATTGATCTTATTCTTTAAGTCACGGTTGACCCGGTTAAGGTTGCCCGTGATTTATAAAAGCTTATCCATCTTCCTATTCTGTTATTTAATCATGTCATCCTTGTTTCCAACTTATTTTTAAATCATAATCTCCTTTGATTTGTGTTAATAAAAAATTTGAATCTCTACCCTTCTTTGAAAATCTATTCATGTATAGTGTATTTGTAAACTAGTATTTAAAATTAAAATGTTTTATATATTGTGTTGTTTGAGTTGTTGATGTTGAGTTGGGTTTCTGATCGATACGTCTGATCAGCGCTATCGATAAGATTTCCAAAACACTTTGACAGAACAAACGGACATGATATATTTTTAAAAAAAAATTGGTTAATGAAATAAATTTTGATATATAAGTAAATTTATGGAACTTAATGAAATGATTTAAATTGATAATACTTGATTTATCATTTATTGTTCTACAAATAGATCTATAAATATTTGTTTATAAATTTATTTGGGAACTGAAATGAATTTAAAACAAGAATTTGAGGATTTAAATTCCGATTATTTCGAACTTTGGTTTAAAGTTTTAAAGGGTTATATTATTTAAAGTATTTTGAATAGAATTTGTTTTCAAAGAATTTTAAAGGTTTAAAATTTGTGCTCTTCTCTTTGTCGCTGGAAAATAACTTCGGTGATGACCGCGACATCATCGACGTTCATTTTCGAGTTTCGAAGTTAAGAGACTGTTCTGTAATCTTACTACAGCTTTGTTTTAGGGAATTTAATTTGGTTTGAATTTTCTGAAATATGACTTGATTTATAATAGATATGTATATATATAGATATATGATTGAAATTTGATTTGACATATTATGTATATATTATTACTTATCTCTAAATGGTTTGAATGTAATCGGAAATTTAATTATTAAATTTTAGCTTGAAGAATAATTTCAATTGTAAAAAGAAAATCAAAAATTTGGATAAATGATTCAAACTTGAGATAATTGAATTGGAAAGTTTTATTTGTATAATACAATTGCATTCCAATATAACTTACCTTAATTTCAGAAGTTAAAAATGTAATTGGATAATATACGATATAAAAAGATTTTATAAATAAAATTTGAGTGGTTATAATAAATGTTATACACTTAAATTTTAATTATAAAATGATTAACAGAGGTAAATATAATAAAGGGTAATTGAATGACTTATAATAAAATGATGTTAAAAGAACTAAGAATAAAAGAAAGTAGTTATAAAAAAAAGTGTAAATATATTTAACATGAGTGATAAATATATTGAGAGGAATAAATTTAATTTTGATTAGGAATAAAGAAGAATAAAATTTATTAAGTACAATGTGAGTGTAATAAATGATTATTTTTCAAACCCATGGTTCTAAAAATTGTTAATTTAAGATGATTGGATAATAAGATAATGAAATTTGAGATAGTTAAGATTTAGTTAACTTGTGTAAAGATTTATTCTCTGTTTAAGTTGAAATCTCCATGCTTTCAAATTCATTTCCTAATTTTGTTTTTCAAACTATCTTTTGGTTGTCCTTATCATCCTTATCTTGCTATAGACCGGTATAGGCATCTTTCTATAATATTTCTGTTTAAAAATCTTTCTATAATCTTTGATAGACCTTTGGTAATCATTTTGAATCCACCTTTTTCGTGCTTGTGTTCTTAATTCTGGAGGATCTTGGAAAGATCACCTCCACCTTGTTAAACTTACCTATAACAATAGTTATCAGGTATAACTTCAATCTTCTTGTCATCTTATCTTAATCCTATTTCACTCTATCTTTTCTGTGCCCTTCCATACCTCGTTCCTTTTCGGGGACGAAAAGTTTTGAGTTGGGGAGAGTGTAACAACCCTGTATTTTGTAATTATTTTATTGTATATTTTAATTATTTTTAATGTAAGATTTTGATTTAAAAACTTATTTTACTTATTTGAAATGATTAAATTTATTATTTAAATAAATCTTGATTTTATATGAGTTATAATTCCAAACTTGTGTAAGTTGAATATTTGCCTGAAATGCTGATTTTGGTCAAAACAGTCAAACTGTGACTTTTAACTTAAAATTTTAAAAGTTTAAAATTTTAATTTTTTCTTTTATTATGAGAGTACATAAAATTCTAAGGACACCACTTTTCGTTTCGTTGAAATCGGATGTAAATTGTGAAAGTTATACCCTTTACAATAGTGTGCGTATATAGGGTTATTTAACAATGACTATTTTAAATTGAATAAATTACTTCTTCTTTGTTATATTTTATTTTAATATGTAATAATATGTTTTATTATGTATATTTTGATTTTTAAATATTTTTAAATGATAATAGAATTTTTCCAAAATTTACTGTATTTATTTCCTATTTTCAAAGGCTGTTTTATAATTTTCTGCTATTTTCTTCATATAAATTTTACTTAATTAATTTTTTTATCTTTTTTTGTGAATGAATTTTATTTTATTTGTTATAAATATTTTTATAAGTCCATGAAGATTTTCTAAAGTTCATTTGAAATTATTTCTAATTTTTAAAGCCTAGTCTGCAATTTTAAGCCATTTTCTTAATTTAATTATATATAATTAAAATTTATTGATTTATTTTATACATTCACTTTTATTGCTGTGTTTTAATTTATTTTATTCATTTTACATGTATTTAAATTTAAGAAAATTTTTCCAAAGTGTATTGAAGTTATTTCTAATTCCTAAGTCTAGTTTTCATTTTTCTGTGCCATTTTTCTTATTTTAATCATATCTAATTAATAATTAATTATTAATATTTTGTTTATCTGTTATATTTTCGAATTCTAACTGAAATTTATAAGTTTTTTCAGTTATTTAAGATGTATATGAATATATATAGGAAGTTTAAAAGGTTTGAAAGCAAAGAAACGTAAAACCGTTTTAACGTTTCTTTTCCAATTAATAGATTTAATTTCCTTTGACCGTTTCTTTCTTTATTGTAGCTGTGCATTTCTTACCTCATTTTCACGTGAAAACATTCCTCTCCACTTCATTTTTCACGGCTAGAAAGGTTTGGTAATGGCTCCTCTTTTCCTCTTCTTTTTCCATTGTTTTCTTATATTTTGCCTTGTTTTCTCATGTGTATTGCTTGGCCTCTCCTCCATAGCCACGGCCACCACCTCCTATACCTCTTCCCTGCCATCATCACCAGCTACCCCTCTGGTCTTGACCAAGGCCGAGCCCACCATGGTGCCAAAACTCCAAAAAAATGCAACAATACCCTTGAACAATGCTAGTTTGACCACCTTTGCCTCATCTCCTTCAACCACCACCTTAACCACCACCATAGCCACCTCCACCACCTCTGACCTGACCTCCACCCTCTGCCACATCACCCACCACCCTCTGGAAATCAGACCATGACCAAGCCGTGCCCATCCATTGAAGCTAGCACCACAAAGTTCCACAAAACTCCTTAAAACATTACCTAGACTACACATATCATCACCTACCCTCCATATCTTGCTTTGGCCACCCCTTAGCCACCACCACCAGCCACTCCACCACCTTTGGCCGCTTCTCCAGCTACTGTCTAGACCTGTACAAGCATGGCCAAGCCACCACATGCCCATGGCCGAGCCAAGAATGTCACAAAACTCAACTTATTTAACCTTGACCCTATATATGCTTTATGTTGCACCACTACACCTTCATCTCCACTTGTTGCCTTGCCTATATGATGTTAAACCTGACATATATGATGTCATACCTGAGCCAAAGCATCATCATAGCCAAGCATAAGTGTCCCTTAGGCCAAGCATTGAAGTGGTTGAAGCAAGGTCCAATCTATCTTGTTCATTTTGCTTTGTATTTCAAAATTGTTTCAATGTTATTTTATGTTGAATGTTTATATATTGTCTTGTTTGTTTTGTTTTGGGTTGTTGATACAAAATCATATCTTGGCTATCTTTCAACTCAAATCAAAAGTCGTGCAATTGTGCTTGTCGTGCCTTTGGAATCGTGCTTGTATGTTGTTTTGGTCTCTAGCTTTGAAAAAGGTGAGTCTTTCTCATTCTGACATTTATACTTATGAAAAGTGAATTGATGACAAGTGTTTAGTAATATAAAATGTTTATGCAAGTTAATGATGATCGTATGATATGTTATGCCATGTTATTACCATGTTAAAACTGTTAATTTTCACCTGACATCTGATATATGACTGTATATTGTGATATTGACCTTGTTTATATTATTCCTGTATATGATTACACTGCAAGTTCCCTGTTAGAATAGAATCATTACTGGCTGAAATAATAGGCCTGATTTATTTTATTTAATTTATTTTAACTTGGGATTGCGGGTTTGAAATGATAAAACCCGGATTTTCTTTGTAAATTATGGGTTGAAATGATATATTACCCGTATCACTTTACCTAGCGTAGAAAATTATATACAGGCCCGTAGTTAAAATATGTTTTTCTAAATTTTTTTATTAAATATTTTAGAAATTTAATTATTATAATATTTTGATTTTTAATTTAATAAAAAAAAGGATTTTTGTAAAATATTATTGATTTTCTGAATAATTGTAAGTGACATGAATTAACGAAAAAGTTAGAAATTTTGAACGTAAGTTATTTTGGAAATTTTGATTTAATTATAATTGGAAATTTAATTGAATATGAAATTATGATAAATTTATGATAATTTGAATTGAAATGAATTTAAAGTGATTTTTATATCATATTAATGATTTTTAATAAAGTTGAAATGTGAAATGAATGCATATCGTAAGTTGAAACTTTGAAATATAACTAGAATTGGAAATTTATGAAATTGACGTAAAAGTGAACTTTTAGTTAAGAAAATAAAAATAAAACTAAGTTATATTTGAGAATTTGAACTTAAGTGTTAAGTTGAAATTTAATGTAATGGATTTTAAAATTCAACATTGAATTTAATAAGTGAATTGTTATTAAATCTTGATTTTTGAATGGAAATTTAACTTTATAAAATCATGAACCTGAGGAAAAATTAAATGATGTTATAAATGTGAAAATGTATGATTTTATAAGTTTAAAATGTTTTAAATAAAAATATAATTGGTTGAGAAATTATATTGAATATTTGAAGTTATTTGACTGTATTTTTGAAATGCTATTAATTACAATGTAAATGATATTACAACATTTGAAAATGCTATAGTTGATGATAATAAACTACAAAGCTAAATTGAATTAAAAGCTATTATAGCAATTTTTGTAAGTGATAAATTGTTGAATTTAACTAAGTTTATTTGAAATTTAAGTAAACCCTATTACAACATTTTAAAATGTTGTCTTTTGTTAAATTGAACTGTTTTGAATGTAACTTTCCGTAGAAGTTTTCTAAATGATGCGAAAAGTGAATTTTCACGGTTTTGATAAACTTAAGTGAATAAATAAACTTTGGAAGTTGAAATTTTTGGAAATTTAATAATTTAATTATTAAACATAATAACTTCATTGAAATGATAAAAAAAAGAATTTTTGGAATATAAACTGTTTTGAAATGAATGAAGTTTTGAAAAGATGCGATATTTTGATATATTAAAATGATTTGAAAGGTAGTGTTGAAGGGTATGAAAATTTAATATATTGGAATGATTAGAAATGACTTGATATTTATTTTAATAAATATTTGAATTGAAAGATATTTTACGATGATATTGAAATGGTTTTGGAAATGATTTAATCTTTATTTTGATAAAGATTTGGATTGAAAAGGATATTTTATTTTGAAGTATAAAATATTGTTTTAAAGTTATAACTACGGGTTATAATAACGATTGGTTGTTAAAGAGACCGGGATCGGATATTGTCTTATAGCCGGCCAATACCGAAAACCACTTTAACAACTGTGTACGCGGTGGAGATTCCAGAATGAAGTAGGATGGTGGCGACGTTCTCGAGGTATATTACGTGGACCCAACTCCCGTGAGTTGGCATATATGACTAAAACAGGAGCTATACCGGGCTACACAAAGGGTCGCACCCTTTCATCGAGCATGCTCCATCGGGAACTATTCTATTACTGTTGTGATTCGATTCGGTGGCGCCACTTTGATTCGGGGGTATTGTTCGAGGTGGACGGAAGTTGCTGGCTTGCCGTCACCACCGGTCCGGGAGTGCAAACGGTGTATCCACCCTGGCATTTCCTTGTGTGCCGTGTCATATCCTTATATCGAGCCCACTACGATTTTGGTTTTGAAGATCCGACCGCGTTAAGGTTCACCATCCTCTTAATGCTATTTTCTATATGATTACACTTTACTGATTAGACACTACCGTATATAGCGTATATTACTACATAGTAAATAGTTTAACGGATCCTTAGAGGATGGGCGGTCCCAAGCATCCTTTAAGTTACTGATGCATTTTGTTACTGTTCACTTGAGTTGATTTACAGTTTATAAGTATTTATGTCCTGACTCGAGTGTTTTGTATTTTGCTTTACGCTCGGGTCAGATTGATTGAGTTAGCATTCAAGATTCACCTTCGGCGTTGGAGCTTTCCTTGAAGATCCGGCCATCTATTTTGTTTCAGTATCCAGTGGTTCAGTGATGTATCTGATTTGTACCTGATGTATCCTGTTACTCTTCTGTTGTATCTTATTTAACTCTGATGTATCTTATATTTTATATAGTAGCTTCATGAACTACTATCTCTTTTTCTTCCGCTGCATTTTTATATACTCTGTGTCTGTAATCTGTGATTTTTATTTACTGTATATTCTGAGGTTTGCCAAAATTTTATTTACAACGCGATATTTTGAGCAATTCAATCCCGGCATGAGTGTCTACCTATGCACTTATAATGGATGCGAATGGTTGAAAATATTGGTTGTTACAAAACTTGCACCTTTGCATTCACATTGATTTCATAGAATTTTCATATATAGCACTTTGAAATCGGAGCTAATATGAAGAAGTTGGGAGCATTTGAAAGTTCATAATTTATAATAATTAAATAGCTAAATTTGGAAAGAAATTAATTAACGAAAATAAACAAACAACGGTCGATACCCTAAGGGTCACTGGTCGATAGATAGGGTCGATCGGTGGGGACCTAGCTGTGATGCCCTACCTTGAGACCCACATTAACAAAGAGTATTACTGGATAATACTTTCTGCAAATGAGAAAATAGGGCTGGTTAGGAGTGACCATCTATAACTTTATTCTAAACATCTATTTAGTACGTCGATTAAAACTCTATTTTTTCTTTCTCTAGTGGATCGACATATCCAATAAATGCTTAACACAAAATTATAGTGGCTAACGGATCTATCAGAACAAAATACAACAGCAGAATGTACAACACATCACATAACAGCAATCAAACAAATACACGCACACATCACACACATATACAATGATACATCCCCGTATGATACAAAATGATACATCGTAAGTGATTCGAAGACCATACTATATACAACGAGTCAAAAATATATACATATCAGAGTCAAATAAAAGGACTACAGCCACAAAAGGGGATAAACAAATATCCAAGCAAAAGCATCAAAGTGAGTTAAGTCCAAAAGCAGGTACCTAACCTGAAACAACTCGGTCTGATCTGAGTAAAAAATACATAGGTCATTCTAGCTAAAACATAATATTAATAATAGATAAGTGATAATATGAGGCAATAGATGAAGGGGTGATAATTCTTCTCGAATAATAAGAAGTAATAATAACAACATATCCATAATTCAAGTGAACTAATATCGTTTAAGTATATGAACCCTCGAAGGAAGTAAACTCAATGATAATAATCAACTAAGAATCATAAATGCCGGCTCCTCTACCTAACTCCTGTACTTCAAATTTTTATTACGTTTGTAATAAAAAGTGGACGGTCCACTATAAAACCGGCTGGCCTTGCCAAAAAAAAAGAATCATAAATGCCTCATATGATTGGCGAAATCCCTAAAACACTATAATGATTTCGATGAACCATATCTCCTAAATAGGTGAAAGCACAAGTCAAAAATCTTGCCAAAATGGCAAACACAAATATGATCTCAAACTAGAATAATCCCAAAATTTGAAATACGCCTCATCTCATCGGGGTATACAAATCTCAAATGTAAAGAATGACAATATGAGTCACAACATAAAAAGAAATCGACTAGGAGTTCGAAACTCTGAATGTAATCACCATACAGTCAATATTGTAGCACTCAGGCTAGATAAATAACTCCACAAAGAAGACTATGGTGAAAATATATTTAAATCACCAAAATTCTAGAAATCATTAAAAAATCATAACTCGAGGAACTCAATTAAGAGTTCAAAACTCAGAAAATATCATAACTCGTGGAATCAATCAAGAGTTCAAAACCTCATAAATGAAAACACCATATATAAATAAAATCTCAGATAGATCTAGGCTATAAAATATACAAAATAGCATCTCAAAGTGTGAAATCATAATAATACACAAAACTCAGAAATCCCGGATTAGCCAAATTCCCGATTGCATGCCGAAGCAATGCTGCATATGCTAAACTCGTGTCTAGTCCTATATATTAGGTACATATCTCTTGACGATGGAAGTCATAATACTCATGACGATCGAAGTCGTAATAACTCATGACGACCGAATTCATAATACCTTGGAGGACCGAAGTCATAATAACTCATGACGACCGAAGTCGTAATACCTTGTGACGACCGAAGTCATGATAACTCGTGACGATAGAAGTTGTAATACCTCATGACGACCGAAGTCGTGATAACTTGTGACGACCGAAGTCATAATATCTCATGATGACCTAAAGGTCTATAGTACTGGCATAACTCGTGAATGTGTCACAAACTCTCAGACAGGAACCTGAAAAGTGTTCACGTGCATCCCATACCACACGTTCTCACTTAATGGTTTACTAACTGCTAGTCATTGCAACATTAGAAAACAAAAATCATCAAAATCGCAAAATCTCAGAAAGCTCATAACCTGTCTCGTATCACCGACAAGTACAAAAAGACATCGTAATAGTTTCTCATAAACCATAATTCTCAAATAGTAAATCTCAAACTCATGACTTGCATCATTGGCAAGTATAAAAGACGTCGTGATTGTTTTTACACCATAGCTCCTAAAAAAGGAAATCTCAAACTCAAGACTTGCCCCATATCATCGACAAGTATAGAAGACATCGAGATGGTTCCCATCGACCATAACTCCTAAAAATAGGAGATCTCAAACCTCAAAGTTCGCCATAGAATGGCAATCACAAACACTAGCCCAAAAGTCTAGAACTTTAATAGCTTCGAACGAAGAAGTCCGAAATTAACCGAAAAAGCAAACGCACATGTCACATACCACATTTTTTGCTAAATCGTTTAATTCTCTTCCTCATACATTCGAAGAGTGCAAAATAGTGTATTTTATATATGAAATAATTTGCTTGAGAAAACTATATTTTAAAACAATTTTTCGAAACCATTTGAAAAATAGTTCTTTGAAAGTTCTCGTTATTATAGGAAATAAATATATTTTAATAGCTTTAAAATAATTTTAAAAAAAATATAAATATTTATTTCAAAAACCATTTAAATTATTAAATTATGTCAAAAATTATTTTATAAAAATTCACGTTCGAAACAAAAGAAATCGTTGGAAATCACCGAAATTCAACACATGAAAAAATCTCAAAAACTCATCATTCCGGGGCGCGGATTGACCACTATTTTGGCTTACCTATAGAAATGTTAGAGCCTTTGAAAATCACCACAAAATAGCCGAAGAACAAGTGGTAAGAAGGATAGCACCAAGAAGCAAATGCTGCGAAAAACACAAGAACAAAGGCCGAAAAACACTAATACTTGTCGACCCTTCTCTTGCGTAGGTCAACCTGTAGAAGGCCCAATTTGACCCTAGGGTGAACCTGAGAGGAGCATGGGTCAACCCTAAGGTTAACCCTGGCTACAGAATTTTTTCAGTCTGAAACTCTTGCACGATTCAATTTTTGCACAACAATTTGAACAAGCTAGATGATGATCTTGGTAGTAAAAATTGGCGTGCACTTAAAACAACAACCAAACTTCAAATCAGAAAAGATCCGGTAGCATTTCGTGATAACAACAAGGACATATGTTCACTCAAAGAGGCGACCAAAATCAGATATAAACTATGAATAGACCAAAATTGATATACAGTAAGCACTTTTGAGCAATTATTCACTAGCAGCTCCTTGTTCCAGTTAAAAACTTGCGAACTTTGAACTCACCTTGGTTAATAGTGGATTTAACTTGACAACTAAAGAAATTAATAGCTTTCCGGTGCAAAGAAGTCTCAAAGACCTGTAGAAGCTAAAAATGGAACATGCAGAAGGAGGAAAATGCTACAGACAATTCTTAAACAAAATTAAGATTTTATGAAATAGTCCTTAGTATTGGCTTTGATTACCTATTCTCTTCTTTGATTTACAAGTTTTCTTTTTGATTTCAATTAGTTTGAAAGCAAAAATTTCAGTTTTTGAAGGAGTGTGGCCATTTTTCATTTGCAATTAGTTTTTGGGAGAAGAAGAAAAATGATGGAGGAAAAACTAAAGTACAGTGTAATTTTTTTTCTTCTCTTCTCCTGATGGTTCTAAATTTTGGGTTTTGGATCTCAAACTCTACCCATTAAGCCTTCACCAGACTTAGTGAAAATTTCACTAAATAATAACATATTTTACACATATTTCCTTATTTTAAAACCCAGTTAAATTTATACAACAAAAAGTTTCACAACAAAATAAAAACTTATTTTAACTATAAAAATTAGTTTCTATTATTAAAATCATATTTTTACTTAAATATCATAATTTACACTTGTTATCACATAAAACCCCATTTTTAACATAAAAATTTATACAAAATCTATATTCTTATCAAATCATGCTAGCTCTATCTTACATCCAAACATTATTTTTAAAAACAATTCCATCTTTTTATTTATAAATATCATCATAATAAATTCAAACACTTCTTTTAAAAATTAAATAAAACAACATTTAGCAATAATTTGCAAAATTATTGCATTTCAATTTAAAACTATAAAGTGTTCAATTTTCGCCCAATATAACATAATAAAGTTTTAAAATTTTATTTTCAACAATTTACATTTCTTTCCAACATTATTTATTTTAACAAATTATTATTGAATTTATTCTTTTATCTCACTTAATTAATTCAATAAATCCCCAATTAAAATATTTCTAATATTCATCATTAATTTATAATCGTCATCATCTTAACTCTATTTTGTTCTTACCAAATTTATAGTGTATTCAAAATAACCAAATTTTAAATCTCCAATTTATTTTTATTTTCCAAAATTAAATTGTAACCACCATTATAATTTAATGTTACAGGTAATCACCAAAACCAGAGTTGTTATAGATTCCCCTTATGAAAATTGCATCCTCACAATTTCTAGAGATGAGTTGTAAACAACACGATTTATTTCATCAAGCAAAAAGAAATAGATAAATCAAGTTTAAATTTTCTCCCTTAACTCATGAAGATTGAAAACCAAGATAAGATTGCTCGAGAAATCCAATGGTTTCCTATTGTAGACATTGGGATTATCAGACCATTGAATTTTTATGAGCGACACATCATGATTTCGAAGGCACCTCACCTTTAAACAAGAACACAGACAAGATGCAACACAAAAGATCAATCGGGTGAGAATGATTCCTCCAAGGCTTCTCGAATGGAGTTAGGGTTTAATCACCTCTTTTCCTGGACTCCAACTCACAAGATAGAAATTGTCATGATCTTCAGTATAAAGCTACAAAAGTTGACATACAGATATTAGGTTGACAATCACTATGGAAAGAAATCTCAACAAGAGGTAAGTGGTCTCTCCCGATACCACTAAACTCATACGACTGTCAAAAAGCACAAAAATAATCGCATAAAGGCAAGCTAGACTCAAAAATGGATTTTATGTTTCCTTTTATTATATAACATTCATAGAGTTTTCAATCTATTAACCTCACAAACAAATTCTCAATTTTCAACTCTTGAATGTTTTCAATGCTTCTTATTTAAAAAATTTAATTCAAGCATGCTACTCTTTATTTAGAGTAAATTAAATTTGAGTTGTTTCATTCTCTAATTCTACCATAAATATATTTATTTTTTAGATACATACTTTTCACTCCTATAATCTATTAACTTACACTCACTAACAGAACGTATTACACTTTACTTTTAAGTGAACAAATCTCTTTCAATTCAGACCTGTGTAAAGAATTCAAGTTTTGACTCAGAAAACATCAAAATTTTAGAACTCTTATAAAATGAATATTTTTCTAATCAGTCTAAGCTTTCCAACAATGTAGAGATCATAGAAATAGGATTTACATTTTGAAAGTTATGCTAATTTTACTTTCAGCTTTAATCTTGACAATTTTGTAATAGGACAGAAATGACCATCTACTTTCAAACCCATTTTAAACTAGAAAAAGTTCAAAATATTCTAAAGTGATAAAAAGATAATTTTTTTAGCTTACTAGAATCTCCTTCATTTACAAAAAGATTGAACTCTTTTGGAGTTATAAATCTCAAGTTGTTGCATTTTAATACAGTACTTTTTCAAATAAATTTTTAGCTTTCAAATCAATTTGAAATTCCCTAAACCATTCTAGTTTCGAACTTTATATTTCCAAACAATCTTTGTGCTAAATTATTTATTATTACAAAGGCATCTTTTCTGGAAAGCTAATGCACTCAAAATCTATAATTAACCCCATGAAATTAACTTTATAAGAAACATCCCATTAATTAGAAATTTTTATCACTTTACACAAGTAAATTCAGCAAACAAATTACTTTTGAATACTTGTTTTGAAAGAGACAATTAACTTCTTCTATTATCAAGAGATAATTATTAATCTAAAAAAAATTTTGGAATTACATTTAAAATTTAAAATTTCTCTGACAATTTAAAATGATTGAATTCCATGATTGATTCATTTATTATATCTTATTTTTCGTAATATAGCATTTTATAATAAATGAACTATTGAAAGTCATATTTTCTTTTGTTACAAAAATTATATCCTCATCTTTATCAACATAAAAACCATTTAAGGTTGATAATTAACTTAAAATAGTTCTCAAAAGAATTTTATAATTTCATTTCGACAAATCTCTGTTACTATCAAAGTTTCTAACAAAAACTTTACACATAAATTTATGCTAAAAATTCAAATTAGCATTTCATTATTTCCTCTAAAATATAGTTTTAAGTCTTACTGTCTATAATTATTCAAACAACTAATTTTAAAACAAATCCTTACATTTTTCCTTCATAACTTTGCACTAAAATATTCATTTGGTATTAATATATATTTATAATTTTTTTCTTCTGCTCAATACATTTTCTTATCTTGAATATATCATTTTGTTAATCAAACTATCCAATAATATTTTCTTCTATTAAAGATATCTATTTAATTAGAATAATTTATATTATTTACTAAAATTATCATATGATATCACTATTTAGATACTTATAGGTTATGCTTACATAACCATTTAAAAACTTCCTCATATGCAATACCACAAGTTTAAAATAATTTTATGGCATTGCCTTGCAATTAATTTATAGAGAATAACCACATTGATTAGCTACAGAGTTGATCAAACAATCAAAACTGCCTCGCCACTCATCCGACCATCTCTAAGGTTTAATAGCTGCACTGGACATCTTAAATAATACTCCAACCCATTTTAATTTATTTTCAAACCTTAATTTATTACAACTCAGTTTTTACCGTGTTTGACTATCTCATCATAGCATTTAGGAGATTTCTATGTATAACATTGATCCGGCACATCGACTAGAATTCTTAAATCACTCGATGGACAATCCAACACAATATCATTTTCTAAATGATAAACTTGCCTCTTATTTAATTTTTAAGAAAGAATCCAAATATTCTTATAAGTATATCTTCAATGAGAAAGAATTGAAATTGAAATTTATTGCTTTACTCATTTTCAATGAATACAAGGAAAACTCATCGAAATATTCATCGACGATTCCTAACATTGACGAATTAAGCTAGAACATTTATTAAAACGAACGGTATATTGAACCACTCAAAAGACTCATAACACGTGCGAAATGCGGTAATAGGAACGTTATCCTCCGCAACATGTAACCGATGAAAATCGGTGATAGGCCAAGCTGAAAAAAGGCCCCAACACCACTCAATTGAACGATATGTCTTCGGTCTTTGGCAATGAATATTCGTTCTTATAGATAATTCGTTAAGCTTTCCAAAATGGATGCAAAAGCTATGAATACCCTCATATTTCTCAGCAAGGATGACTGTGGCACCCCACGGTAAAGAATGGATGGAATGAATTGCTTGGCTTCACGCTTCAACAATTAATTCTAGAAATTCCTTTTCCCTAGCAGATATCCTCGTGAGAGGATGACTAACGGTCTGAGAACCAGGAATGAGGTCAAAATGAAATTTGATTGCCCGATTGGGTGATAAACCGGAAACGGACTCACATACATTAAAAGAATCATGAACAACTTGAATCCAAGATACATCATCATTATCTCGAGACTCAAGAGTAAATAAAAAACTTCGAAATCTCCATCAGTATTCCAAAGAATAAGAGACATCTACTCAAATGAGTTAGAATACCTAAAAATAGAATCCTTTCAAAAACATAGGATGTGGCTTGATAATATGCAAGCCACTCAATCCCAAATTCACAACAAACCCAAGATTGTAAACAATATGCAGATTCACATGAAAAGAAAAACTATAAAGAACAATCTCAATACTCTCACTCAACAAACCAAATATTGCGGATCCCCTCAATAGGATTCGCAATCCTCATAGAAGTAATAAGACAAGAACATCCAATGGCATCAACAAATTCCTTCGATACAGATGAATGTCAAGCACCCATACCGAAGAGAACTCGAATAGAACAATCATGATAAAGACTATTCATAGGGTAAGGTATCATTAATTCAATTGTGGAATACTACGGAATTAAAGTTACATTCCTAGATGTCTTCCCATCTTATATCTACCCTAAAGGACACTAAAAGGTTAAGGGTAAGATTAGAAACAACTTTGATTAGGGACGATGTTTTCAGTCATATCATGCTTGATGTATTGTAATATGTATACTATTCTCTGTTTATCACATTTTTTTCTAAATTCAGCTCTGATACCAAGCTGGGATACCCCACCACGAGACCCTCAATAATAAAGAGTATTACCAGGTAATACTGTCCATTAATGTGGAGAATAGGGATGGTTAGGAGCGACCATCTATAGCTTTGTCTTAAACATATATTAAATACGTCGATTAATGCTCTATTTCTTCTTTCTTAAGCTGATTGACATATCCAATAAATGATTAATACAAAACTATAGTGGCTAATGGATCTATCAGAAAAAATACAACAACAGAATGTACAACACATTACAGAACAGCAGTCAAACAGATATATATACACACACACCGATACATCCTAGTACAATACAAAGTGATACATCATAAGTGGTTTGAAGACCACGCTCTACACAATGAGTCAAAAATATATACATATCAGAGTAAAATACAAGGACTACAACCACAAAAAGAGATAAACAGATATCCAAGTTGAAGCATCAAAGCAAAGCTAAGTCCAAAAGCAGGTATCTCACCTGAAACAACTCGATCTGACCTATGTATAAAATACATGGGTCGGTCTAGCTAAAACATCATATTAATAATAGATAAGTGATAGTATAAGGCAATAGATCAACAGGTGATAATTCTTCTCGAATGAGAAGAAGTAGTAATAAGAACATATCCATAACTCAAGTGAACTGATATCACTTAAGTATATGAACCCTCAAAGGTAGTAAACTAAATGATAATAATCAACTAAGAATCATAAATGCCTCATATCATTGGCAAAATCCCTAAAACACTATAACATTTTCGATGAACCATATCTCCTAAATAGGAGAAAGCACAAATCTTGCCAAAATGGAAAGCACAAATATGATCTTAAAATAGAATAATCACAAAATTCGAAATACGCCTCATCTAATTGTAGGATCGATTTCACCCTAGAGGGGGGGTGAATAGGGTGATGGTATAAATTATTAGAATTAATCGCGGAAGCTTATAAATTAATTTCAATTCAGATCACAGAATAGCAGCACAGATATTGTAGAATATAAATAACAGAATAAAACAGAACAACACAGAATTTACCCAGCTTCGGCAAAACCCTGCCTACGTGCTGCCCCCAAGGTTTCTACTAGAAATTAGATAGTCCCTCGCTTACACACGTAAACTCGCTATACCCGCTATTGACTAATCTAACTCTACGCTCAAAACCCTGCCACAACTCAACTACCGAGTTGCGAATTCTCAAGCTACGCCACGTAGCTTGTCCCCTAGTCACACGACTAGAAAAATAAAACGGTTTAAAAAGAAAATACAATTAAAACAATTTAAAACAAAATAACCCTAATTTAAAACAAGTAAGCCCAAAATAATATTATTAGAATCGGCCCACTAATTAAAAGTTTGCGTCCCCTTTCTCCTTTTTATTTTATCGGCCTGGTTCCTTTTTTTTTTGCTTGAGAATAATGCCGGCCGTTGTTTTGTTCTTTCTGAGATTAGGGCTTGTAAAATTGGGGCTTTCGTTCTCTCTGCTCTGGAAATTAGGGCTTGAAGTCGCCGGCTTTAATTCGATCGATCCAGTGATGTTTTGCGTGTCGCCTTGATCGATTGATTCCTCGTTGCTTATGCGGCTGCTTCGATTTGATGGAGTTCGACTTCAATTTGGTATGTGATTTTCGTTTATGCTGTTCTGTTATGCTTGATTGAACTCCATGAATGAAATTGCCGATGATGATTTCTTTATATAGGGTTTGTAACCCTAGATTTGCGTTCGTACTAATATATTTGAATTTGTCAAATTATTTGCTCTGGCCATTCGATTATACTTGGATGCTCGTGATTTTTCCTTGACTAATTCATTTGTGTAAATACTCGATTGCTTGATTGACACGACTTTAAAAATTGTGATGAGCACGGCTTTAATTTGACTTTGTCATATTCGATAATACTGCTGCTGTTGAAATTTTATTTCATGATTTTCTCTGGTTGACTTCGACTTGGTTTTTGACTTGTTCAACATTGATTTCACTGTCACTTCGACCTTGACACTGAGTGTTTTCTTCGCGGCCATGAATTTGTTGATGATACTTGTATACACCTGTGTCCTTTACTTGGTGTTGTAGCAGTTTGTATTTGCTGTATCTTGTAGTTGCACTTCTAGTTGGATATGTTGTACATCTGAGTCACTGTTGCCTTGTTGCTGTGTCATACTCGATGTGTTTGCACTACCGTGTTATGTAGTAATTGACTTGTTCATGCTGTACTTGGATATTTGCAGTTCCACTACTTTGTGCCTGAGCTTGCATGCTTCACGTTTGCTGTGTCACTTACAAATATTGATGCATTTTTCTGGCTTTAGAGTCTGTTATGTACATTCGAGCCAGTGCATGTGAACTGGTGCATGCTTTGTACTTTGGTGCATTGTCGTGAGTAGTTTGTAGTTGCTTCTGTGCATATATATTGGCCGTTTAATTGATGCTGCAGTCTTCAATCATTGTTGATTCATTGGTCTTTGTTTACTGTGTACTTGAAGGTTGCTGTGCACTTTTGTGCTTTGAGTCTGGTCCATTGAGGTTGATCACTTTTGCTGTCCATATTGTATTTGATACTGCTGTGTGCATGCAGTTTTGTAGACTTGGAGTCTTTGTTCATTGATGATTTTGGTCGTTGCATTTGCTGGGTACACAGTCTTGACCTGTTGCAGTATGGTCCATTGAGTTTAATCATCTGTTGTAGCCTGACTTGGTCTTGTTTCATGTTGGCTTGAGTCTGGGCATGTGTACTCCCGACCATTTTATTGCATTTGAATTTATTTTTGAATTTGCACCTGTGTTGAATCCAGTTTCACAACTCGGGTTTGACCTTGTGCTCGTGTCGTGATTTTCAATGTTATTGCACGTGAGTTGAACCCGGTTTTTCATTTGGGTTTGACCTGTACTCGCCTGTCCCTGTAAATCAATCAAGTGTATATATCGACGTGCACGACCTTGTGGCATATACAGTAATACACTGTGTATGTCACAAGTTGTTCGTGTATGATGAATTCAAATTTAAATTATGAGGAACAACCCAAATAACTGAGGCATATCATATTTTCAAAAATTATCTTTTATTTTTGAATTGCAAAAATATTTCTTTTTCAATTTTACTGCGTTAGTTTATATTTTTGCAGATTGCCCAGATGCTGGATTCAAACTGGAATGCAGTTGAAGATAAATACGAGTGTCAGAGATATGTAGTGAGGTCAACTGAAAGTGTGAAATGTGATGTAATTGTAATCAAAGTTGTATAGTTATAGTGAGAGCTTGAAATTGTACTATTCAAAAATGTAATAAATATTTATTTGAATAAAATATTCGTTTGAAATCAAATTTCGTGTTATTTATTTTATTCAGCAAATATTTATTTAATCTGTGAAAAATAAAATAGTATATTATCAAATACATTTAAACGAATGTATATATGTTTATTATCATCAAACAAAAATCATATAAGCGCATATTCAACACTAATCAGCGTATATAAATCTCAAATGCTAAAGAATGATAATATGAAGCACAACATAAATAGAACTCGACTAGGAGTTCAAAATTCCAAATGTAATCACCATATAGTCAATACCATAGCACTCAGGCGAATTAAATAACTCCACAAAGAAAACTATGGTGCACATATCTAAATCACCAAAACTCAAGAAATCATCAAAAACTCACGACTCGAGGAACTCAATTAAGAGTTCAAAATTCAAAAAAATTCATAACTTGTAAAACTCAATTAAGAATTCAAAACCTCATAAATGAAATCACCATATATAAATAAAATCTCAGATAGCTCTAGGTTATAAAATATACAAATAGAATCTCATAACGATGAAATAACAATAAAACACAAAACTCAAAAATATCGGATTGGCTATATCCCTGATTGCTTACCTAAGCAATGTTGTACGTGCCAAACACGTGTCCCATACTATATATTAGGTACCTATCTCTTGAGGACCGAAGTCGTAATCTCGTGACGACCGAAGTCGTAATACCTCGGGACGACCGAAATTGTAATGCCTTGGGGTGACCAATGTCGTAATAACTCGTGACGACCGAAGTCGTAATACCTCATGACGACCGAAGTCGTAATAACTGGTGACGCTCGAAGTCGTAATAACTCTAGACGACTGAAGTCGTAATACCTTATGACGGCCAAAGTTGTAATAACTCGTGACGACCGAAGTTGTAATAACTCGTGACAACTGAAGTCATAATACCTCGTAACGACCAAAGTCGTGATAACTCGTGATGGCCGAAGTCGTAATATCTCATGATGACCCGTAGGTCTATAGTATTGGCATAACTCGTGAATCTATCACAAACTCTCAAATAGGAACCCGAAAAGTGTTAACTTGCGTCACATACCACACGTTCTCACTTGACGGTTTACTAACTACTATTCAATGCCACATTAGAAAATAGAAATCATCAAAATCACAAAATCTCGAAAAGCTCATAACTTGCCTCGTATCATCGGCTAGTACAAAAAGACATCGTGATGGTTTCTTATAAACCATAATTCCTAAATAGGAAATCTCAAACTAATGACTTACCTCATATCATTGGCAAGTATAAAAGACGTCTTGATGGTTCACACCATATCTCCTAAAATAGGAAATCTAAAACTCAAGACTTGCCTCATATCATCGGCAAGTATAAAACACTCGGGATGGTTCTCATCGACCATATCTCCTAAAAATAGGAGATCTCAAACCTCACAGTTCGCTATAGAATGGCAATCACAAATACTAACCCGAAGGTCTAGAACTTCAATAGCTTCGAACGAACAAGTCTGGAATTAACCGAAAAAATTAACGCATGTGTCTCATACCACGTATTTTACTAAATCGTTTAATTCTCTTTTTTATACGTTCAAAGAGTGAAAAATAGTGTACTTTATATATATAATAATTTATTTGAGAAAATTGGATTTTAAAACAATTTTTCGAAACCATTTGGAAAACAGTTCTTTGAAAATTCTCGTTATTATATGAAATGAATATATTTTAATAGCTATAAAATAATTAAAAAAATAGTTTATAAATATTTAAAAACATTAATTTCATAACCAATTAAATTATAAAATTATTTAAAAAATTATTTTAGAAAAGCTCGTGCTCGAAACAAAAGAAATCGTCGAAAATCACTGAAATTCAACACTTGAAAATGTCTCAAAAACTCGTCATTCCGCGTTCGGATTGACCACAATTCTGGCTTACCTATAGATAGTTAGAGCCTTGGAAAATCATCTCAAAATAGATCAAGAACAAGAGGTAGAAAGGATAGCATCAAGAAGCAAATGCTGCGAAAAACACAAGAACAAATGCAAAAATCACTAATACGGGTCGACCACAAGGTCGACCCTTCTCTTGGATAGGTCGACTTGTAGAAGGCCCAGGTCGACCATTAGGTCGACCCTGACTACGGGATTTTTTTCAGCCTGAAACTCTTGTCTCTTGTACGATTTGATTTTACACAACAATTTGAACAGGCTAAAAGACGATCTTGACGCTAAAAATTGGCACGCACTTAAAACAACATCCAAACTTCAAACCGGAAAAGATATAGCAGCATTTTGTGATAAGCACAAGGAGATATATTCACTCAAAGAGGCAACCAAAATTAGATATAAATTATGAAAAGACGAAAATTGATATACAGTAAGCACTTTTGAGTGATTATTCACTAGCAACTCCTTGTTCCAGTTAGAAACTTGTGAGTTTTGAACTCACCTTGGTTAATAAGGGATTCAATTTAAACGAACTAAAGAAATTGAGAGCTTTTCGGTGCAAAGAAGTCTTCAAAGACCTGTAGAAGCCAAAAATGGAACATGCAGAAGAAGGAGGAAAATGTTACAGACAATTCATAAACCAAATTAAGATTTGATGAAATAGTCCTTAGTATTGGATTTGATTACCAGTTCTCTTCTTTGATTTACATTCTTCTCGATTTCAATTAATTTGGAAGCCAAATTTTCAGTTTTTGAAAGAGGGTAGCCATTTTTCTTTTACTGTTAGTTTAGGGAGAAGAAGAAAAATGATAGAGAAAAAGCTAACGTATAGTATAATTTTTTTCTCTTCTCTTGAAGGTTCTAGATTTTGGGTTTTGGATCTCAAATTCTACCCATTAAGACCATCACCATACTTAGTGAAAATTTTACTAAGTAATAACATATTTCACTTATTTTATCAATATATACACATATTTCTTTATTTTTAAACCCAAATAAATTTATACAACAAAAAGTTTATGTAAACAAAAATTGTTTTCACAACAAACTAAAAATTTACTTTGACTACAAAAATTAGTTTCTATCATTAAAATCGTATTTTTAATTAAATATCACAATTTACACTTTTTATCACATAAAACCCCATTTTAACATAAATATTTATACAAAATCTATTTTCTTATCAAAACGAACACAATAAATCATGTTATCTCTATCTTACATCCAAACATTATTTTTAAAAACAATTCCGTTTTTTATTTATAAATATCATCGTAATAAATTCAAATACTTCTTTTAAAAATTAAATAAAACAACATTTGGCAATAATTTGCAAAATTATTGCATTTTCTCAATTCAAAACTATAAAGTGTTCATTTTTCTCCCAAACTAACACAATGAAGTTTTAAAACTTTATTTTCAAAAATTTACATTTATTTCCAACATTATTTATTTATTTTAACAAACTATTATTGAATTAATTCTTTCATCTCACTTAATTAATTCAATAAATCCCCAAATCAAAATATTTCTAATATTCATCATTTATAATCAACATCATCATCTTAACTCTATTTTATTCTTTCCAACTTTATTGTTTATTCAAAATAACCAAATTTTAAATCTTTAATTTATTTTTATTTTCCAATATTAAATCGTAACCACCATTTTAATTTAACATTATAGGTAATCACCGAAACCAAGGTTGTTACACTAGCGATCGACTAGTTTATATCCTAGATCGAGCATTTCAAGCGGCCAGTGTCCCAGATTTAGCCAAATATTTTTACTTGAGGAAAAAGTAACCAATGAATGCGCTAGATGTAAGCAAATATTCTCATAAGGTAGACCAATGGTTAGAACTAATCTATATCCTCTATAAATATACACCTAACCTAAAGCCTAAATAAACTTGAAAATCAATCAGTACCTCTAAACTCTATCAAATTTCTTTCTCCTCTTCAAAAATAAATTTCTTCAGAATAAAATAAAAGACTCAATAAGATTGGATCAAGAAAGAGGCAAGCAAACAAGGGTAAATTTCCAAGCAAGATTAAGAGCAAAGCTTGTATCCTAGGTGAGTGATAACATTTTAATAAAATGACTATTTGTAGTTAATTTTACTTTAGCCATCTGATCTAGGAAGTTAGAAACTAAATTGGAGAAATATATTATTTAAATTTAAATTGAGTTATAAATTAAATATGTATAAACTTGTTAAAAGACATGTGTTAATCTGGATTAAACCTCTTCTAATCAAAAATAAATTCAGATAATTTGTTAATATAACCTGATTATTATCAATGTTAACCTAGATTAAACTGATTTTGGTAATGGACAAATATCACTTTAGATTCACAAAAATTATTAATCCTAAAAACTGTAAATTTATTGTTGAAATCATAGAACAAACCGAAATTAATAATAAATCAGAATCAGACTAAACTATCAAATTAACCCTTAATTTTCCACCACAATCAATAAACTACGCATCTGGATTAGTCCGTAGCAAGTGGTCAACTCCCCCGAATATATAGCAGTCGACTGGAAAACAACCCAGAAGCAGAATCTGAAGCTCGGCCTAAGGCCTAGGTTGAGGATTAAAATATTATTAGTGTTTACATTATGTGTGTGTGTGTGTGAGTGAGTGTGGACGTTAGAGATAGTAGGGAAGCTTGTTCCCTATGAGTCACACTAGAACATTGTAGGGTTGGTCAATTGCTCTACCTAAATGGGTCAATTATTCGATTGGAGGGTGATTCTATCGCAAATGGCATTGATAGAAGGTTCTACCATGGACACGCAGCATTTGCGGATGTATGATGAAGCGTGTGGGCCTCGGCACAATGAGAGTTCAATGGTATTCTTGGATACTAGCACAATATGATACTGTGTTGTTGATGGATCGCTACATATGCAATAAGAGTCTTAAAACTACTATTTGAGAGGTGGACAGGGATGCAGGCATTGAGACCCTCCAATGAGTCGGCATTGCAGGTTCCCCTTCAATGTGTAGTTAAGGGTGCTTGTAGTCGTAGTTGTTGGAAATTTATTCCCATGTGGAAATTGTGGGGAAACCAATGTAAGATAGTTATGCATAATGTGTGATATGTAGTCCCATAAGGAAAAGTTGTAAGATGACCCTATGTTGAGAAGCTCTAGTAGCTATTAGTCGATCATTAGTTGTTGAGGTTTGATTCGTAATTTGATCATTGAATGAGTCTGCACAACCTATTAGGGTAGATGTGTATCGAATAAAAATCCTTTAGTAAAGAACCCTAGTAATACACAGGCAGTTGTAGAACACCCTAGGTTATATAAAGTAGAACAAAAGTCAACTGCACATGATCGTCATATATTACATGTACTCATTCACCAGACTTTTATCCGACCCACCATTTTTCCTCTCTTTTTCCCCACCATAAGAGGATAAGGCAATAATGATGCGCCAATTTCAGTATGTGGAGAGACGAGCTTGTCATTGGATTTGCTTATTATTTGCTCCTTATGTAACTGTCTATTTTATCCAATACTTAGTATTTTATCAGACTATGAGTTGTATTCTTATGTACTCTGTATTTGAATATACTATTTTATAAGACTGTATTTTGATATATTTTCTAAGATGGTTATTTTCTATATTTATATTGTGTTTCCTTGCACTGTGAGTTCTAAAAGTGTAGTATATTTTAGATCATTTTTGTACATCTTTAGTTTTTGAATTATTTTACAAACCCCGACAACTCTTATTTCTTGACACTTATGTGAGTCTGAAAGTCACGTTAGACTTTGAATCGATATTTCGAGAAGTGTGTGTTGTCACAATTGCCCCTAGGTTTAACTCTATTACATGAAGGGGTACGAACTTTTTTGTTTAGGGAAAAGATAATAAATACACGATGTAGACATTATAACATTTTAAATAGATTAACCATGAATATTATTGATATATATATATATATATATATATATATATATATGTTACATATCAAATTAAATGAATGTGAATTACAAGTTTTGTGATTCTTTAAATGAAATTATGTAATCAATATCATTAAATTACATTCAAGAGTCTAAGGAGGATATGGTTTTGGTATGCGAAATGGGAAACTGAATCAGTTTTAGGTGTAGAAAATTTGATTTTGCAAGAAGAAATATAATTTTTGATAAATAAGAAGAACAATTAATAACATACAAAATCGGGTCAAATAAAACCTAACTATGTCACTTTTATTTTGGAGAAGTGATTTATTATCATGTAAGATTGCAAAGGAATACCGATGAAAGTCTAACTAGTCAACAACGACTTTTATTATATGTAAAAAAATAAGGGATTAATGATAAGGAGTATAAGTAGTTGCCATAAAAATAATCGAGTAAAGTGTTTTAGCATCACAATATTTAATAAATTAATATATAATGAAAAAACTAGAACAAGAATGGGATAATAATAATTTGCGATTGAGCATAACAACCGGGATAAGAGAAAAAGTAAAGAAATTTTAGGAAAGACAAAATGGGAAAAATTACCAAAAAAGCAATATAATGGTGGGAAAATTAATTTCAACAAGCTATGTATGGTTCAAAGCATAATAAAGTAGTAGTAAACAATGCAATTTAGATAAGTATAAATAAACTAAAAACAAAGTGAAAAGTTTTTACTATAGCCAAACAAGATGTCATAATTATACATATGACATCTACCAAAAAGGGAAGAAAAGTTTGATATTTGTATGTTAGCACAACATAGAGAAAAGTTAATCTATGAACGATATAAGCAAACTATTACAGATGCAAATAATGAGATATATATAAAATTGTTAAATATTTAGATAGGTAGAAACACTACTTTGAACTTTTTTAAATGAAAAAAATCCTTGGAGAGTAAGAAGTGCATGTAGATAGAAATGTATATGATTAGTGAACAAATTATATAAGAATTTGAAGAAAGAATTTTAAATTTGGCGAAAACGAAGCTATAAATCCATATAATATATTTATAAAGCATGAGAAGCATTGGTGTAAGGATCCGCAAATTTATCAACATGGTAAATTATATTTATTTTTAAATATTCAATATAAGCTTTTTTAAACAAAGATTATGATTTTTTTAACAATAATGATGGTAATCTTATTTTGAATAAGTATTACAAAAATATAAACTTCGAAGGAATATCGATAAAATGGTCGAAAATCTTTTTGTCAATAAACAACTTTATAATTATCAGAAGTCGTGCACGAAGCAGGATACAAACACTTATTTATCTATTTAAACAAGAATATGAAATAAAAAAATTATTTGTTTATTTTTTGGAATAAACTGTATTTATGACACCATCAATAATGACATCATATTTAATAATTGATTTATGAATTTAAATTGAGATTAAATGATTTATTAATTATTTTAATTATTTAAATAACTATTTTAAATGATATAATACATTTTGATTAGTTATCAAGCGATAATAAATCATTTATAATAGTTTTACAAAGATGTATATTTGACTGAAATTATAAGGAAATTGATATCACTTTATTGATATAATAGCACTTTCTGTAAACAATTGTTTAATATTGATTTATATGGTTTAGAATTCAAACGGAATTATTTTAATTGATTAAAAATGATAAGAAATTAGTTTTCAAATTTTGTTTACATTTATATGTGATTTAATTTATAAGTGAAAATATGACCGGGAATCGGAATTCGTAACGGTTTAGTGTAGAGAAGTTGTGCAACGTTGTTCATATAACTTGTACACACATATGACATGAACATTAATACAATTACATATACATATACACAGCAAATAACATATACAAATATATATATACACATATTTACCATTTACATTTAAATTTATATAGATTAAAAGTTATAAATATCTAATATGTTTTCACACATAAAAAGCAAATTGACCATCACTCGCCTTACTCTTACACACCATCACCACTTGCACATGGCGGATTAAAAAGAGGAGGTGGAAACCGTGTGCCTTGATGGGAAAGGAGGGATGTAGGCGAGGGGTGAAAAAATAATTCTACCTGAAGATATTTTGTTCGAAATTTTTCAATACGTACTCATCCATTTCTTTCACAATTTTAACGCATTCTTCATTACATAGGAAATTTATGAATAAAAACTAGAAAAAATAAAATAAATTTACATAAGTATATATACATTAGTAATCCACTTCAAAATCAAGTGAAATCCACTCCTCTCCTCCTTGCAAAACCACGGCCACTGTAACGACCCGCAAATTTATTAGTTTGATAAATTTTATTTATTATTAAAATATTCAAAAATAAGATTTTTAACAAAGATTATGATGTCTTGAATAATAAATAATGATGGTAATCTTATTTTAAATAAGTATTTACAAAAATATAAACTTCGAAGGAATATCAACAAAAATGGTCGAAAATCGTTTTATTAATAAATAGGTCTATAATTATCAGAAGTCATGCATGGAGTTAGACACATACACTTATTTCTCCATTTCAACAAGAATTTGGAATAAATTATTTATTTTATTTTTGAAAAATAAAATATATTTATGACATCGTCAATAATGACATCATATATAATAATCGATTTATGAATTTAAATCGAGATTTAATGATTTAATAATTATTATAATTGTTTGTAAATGATATTAATTCATTTTAATTAGTTATGAGATGATAAAAAATCATTTATAATAGTTTTATAAAGATGTATAGATTTGAAATTATAAGGAAAATTTGTATCGCTTTATCGATATAACGCTCTTTTTTTAGTATTAATTTATATCTCTTTATAAATCAAATGTGATTATTTTAATTAATTAATAATGATAGAAAATTAGTTTCAATTTTATTAACATTTATATGTGAATTAATTTATAAGTGAAATATGACCGGGAATCGGCTTTCCGATTTTCAACGGTTTAACGAACGGAAGTTGTTCAAATTAGTTGCAACCTTGTTTACATGTCTTGTGCACATATATAACATACACATGCACACCCTAGCATATATATGAACACATAGATACATACAGATATAAATATACACTTTTTATATATATATAACAAAAGATCTAAGATATTTTCACACTTAACAAGCAAACTTCACTTCACTCTTACATACATCAACTCACATATATAACTACACAAATGGGGGGTGTTAGGTCGTGTAGTAATGGAGGAGGAGGGTGTGGTGGCGATAAAATGGTGATGTATATGCACATAAATATCATGATAATTTATTTCACAATTTTTCCTATAAATACCACCATCCATCTTCATTTCATTTGTTCATAAATTCCTAAGCTTCTTCATCTTCTTATGCTCCTCTTTAATGGCTTCCTTCCTTAGGAAAATTATGAAGAAAAATTAGCAAAAATAAATAAATTTATATAAGTATATATACATTTTCAATCCACTTAAAAACAAGCTCAAATCCACTCCTTCCCTCACTCAAACCCCACGGCCACCATTCTATCATCCAAGGCCAAGCCCATCTCCATTTGCAAACATAGGATGAGCCCATGAAAGGTCCAAGGCTCGATTCCATAGCCTTTGATTCAATCGTAACGAAGCTATAGCTAATTTTTATAAAGTTAGAAGTCAATCAAGATGAGAAACTCTATATATATACATATATATGTATGTTTACTATACTTTGATCATCAAATATTGGTTTTTAATATAGTTTTTAATTGTGTAAACAAGTAAAGTTAAATACACATCGATATTACACAAGGAAATCAATTTTCGAATCAAGTGATAAAAGTGGTATGGAATCATAAAACCCTTTTGAAACGATTTAAAATGGTTTATAAATGTTTTATGAACGTTAAATCCCATTTTTGTGAAGTTTGGAAAAGTTATGAAAGTTGAGATAAAAATAGGTGTGTCCGTAGCGACAGTTCGCGATTTCGCGCCGTAGAAGGTTAATCCACTTACATGATGGATTTGGAGTCAAAATTCTTTGTAATAATAATTTTTCAAACTCTTGTAATCATAGTTTTCAAACAAAAGAAAGGATCAGGATTTTATTTAGTAGATTTTGATATACGAGCAAAATAAGTTTTCAAAATAGTCGCGCTTTGACGGTTCAAAAGCCAAAGTGATAAATTATTTAAAATTAATATTTGCAATTCTTTAAAAATATGGAATAAATTCTATAATTTTTTTAAAATGTTTTAAAAGAGATTTGAGTTATAAAAACGATTTTTAAATGATAGAAAAATTGTTTTGATCAAATAAGCTTAAAAGCACTATTCACAGCACTATTTGCAGCACTTTTTAATAACTTTTGAAATATGACTTTAAACTTAAGTATTCTTTTCAAAATATTTTATAACATTTTTAAATAAATAATTGTGCATTTTGAAGATGATTTGGAGGTTCTATAATTTATTTTAAAAAAGTTTGAATAAGTGATTTAAAAAAAGGTTATTATAACCGAGTGATATAATCTTAGCTGGCCTCTTTTTTGGACGAGGAATAGATTAGGTGGAAATGTCGAAAAAGAGGTAAGTTTAAAAGATTTAAATTTTTTCCAAATTTAATACAACTTGGATTATATAGAAACAATCTTCTTACACTAGATATTAAATACGAAGGAGGGAACCAGTACTATCTGTGTGAATATAAAAGGTGATTTTACCGTTATTCGACGGATTGTAAAGATTGAATATGGAAATTGATATTAAATAGAATTAGTATAATTTCTATCGACTCCTTTTACTCAATAACGTTTTTGCAAGGTGATTTATAAGAGAATATTTTGGCTTGGTATTTCTAAAGTTAAAGAGTATATGATGTATTATTTAAAGATTTATATCTCATTTGATTAAAGACATTAATGAATGAAATGATAATCACCCTCAAACTTAACATATTTTTATCGATGATTGCTTTGAAGGAACTAGGGTTAGATTTGGGTGATCCCTATCTACAAAGCACTTCGAACCAATGTACGCGTTCAAACTAAAAGCATGGAATGATAATAAATGGAATGAAGGGCTACTTATCACTAACCCTTGAGGGAAATTTCTTATATCATATATATTTGATGGTGGTATCTTCATTTGATCTTCGGTACAAGGGTTGCTTGCTACTAATCCTAGGGTTGACTCCCGACAGGATGTAGTAGGAGAGCTCCTGTGGTTTGTCCTGTTCCTGGACAACTTGTATGGATGAATATCTGACAATGCATTTCTAAAATGCATGCACATTGATTTTTACAGACATATATCTGTTTGGTGGTGTAGGAGATAACTCTCCTATAATTAACACTCTTGTATGAGATGTACAAGCTCAGAGGTTGTACATTTTATGAAAATCAATAATGTGTGTGATGGAATTGGTAATGTGGTGTTTAAAGTGGAATGTGCTATGTAAAAGGTAATCGTTACCTCGAGCTTCATCACCTAAGAATGAAAAAAATAGGTTAGATGCGGTAAGGCTATATGGGTCGCACCCATTAGAATATGGTCATCACCATTCTAGATTACCCTCTATATATCGGGTATGTTGTGTATGCTATGAGAGCTCTCAGATAGTCAAAAACTATCGGGGTGATATCATATTCGGTACTATCTATGGTAAAAGTAAGCCGTTTTAGTGTTGGTAGAGGACCATATGTTGGTGCATCTATGAATTTTTCTAGAGATGTACTATCGAAAGGTAGTCCCTTACCTTATCATTATATGGAATCCATTATCTAACACGAGCCTTTACGGTTTTAGTTGTTGAATTTAGCATGCTGGAATATAATAATGTAACAATTTTGGCTAAGATTATATATTTGTTTTGAAAGAGTTTTCAAAGAATGTCATTAAAGATAATATCCCTAATTTTGCATAACAAATATTTTGGTTATCATATGGTAAAAACCTATTTCGGATTTACGTGCAACGTGGTCTTATAAGATACCTTTTGTTTCCCAATACCTGTATTTTTGAGTTTCGCACACCAGTCCCATGACTGACCTGGAGTTTGTTTCCTTTTCCCTTGAACTCTAGGTGCCCTATTTTTTCGTGCAGCCGGGTATTTAGGTATAACTTGGAGCATTGTGATGGAGCTTGAATTATGGAGCTGAAGATGTTCTTGTAGACAGTTCTCCATTTTCATTCCTATTGCATTTGTTTACTGATTGTGTTCAGCATTTATAAGGACATAGATTTATAAATGTCCAGATTGATTTACAAGATATACTCTGATAAATGTATTTAAAATTTCCACTGTAAAGATATATTAAAATAATACATGTATTCCATTTATGTAAGAGTCTATTCTATCTTTATTTTCTTCTTTCCCTTAACGATCGGGTCTTCCGACACTTAGTTTTGTGGCATGTGAATACCGAAGATATATTAATGTCAATTTCTAAGGGTCGAAAATCCCGTTCGTCACAGCCACCACCTCCATCACCCTTGATCTAGCCCACCTCCACTTTCAAGCATAGGCTGAGCCTTTCCAAAGGTCTAAGGCTTGATTCCGTTAGCTTCAGTTCGATCATAGCGAAGCTATAGTCCATTTTTATAAGTTTAGTAGCCAATGAAAGTGAGAAAACTCTATATATGTAATGATGATGATATGATATGATTGGAATGATTGGTTGTTATGTTTTGATCATCATGTTTTGATTATGAAAATATGGTTGTTTGGATGTGTAACCAATTCACGTTAAATACATGTCGAAATTATACAATGGAAATCACTTTCCGAAATGAATTATAAAAGTGTTACAAGATGATTAAACCTCTTTAAATTGGTTTATAAATGGTCTATAATCACCAAAAATGAATTTGTTAATGTGAAAAGAATTGAAATTGATGTCAAAATAAGCGCGTTGTGCAACTGTAGTTCGCGATTTCGCATCGTAAAAGTTTAAATCCATTTATACGATAGAATCAGAGTCGGAATTCTTTGGAATAATAGTTTTCTGAACTCTAATAATCATGGTTTTCAAACAAAAGAAAATAAATCAAGATTTTATTTAGTATATTGTAAAATATGGGCAAAACAAGTTTTCAAGATAGTCGAGGTTTGGCAATTCGGAATCCAAAAAGGAAATTTCTTTGAAACGATATTTTTAAGTCATTAAAAATATGGAATAAATTCCATAAATATACTAAATTTTATTAAATAGGATTTGAGTTATAAAAATGGACTTTTAAATGATAGAAAAGTTGTTTTGATCAAATAAGCTTTGAAAACACTTTTATAGCATTTTTATGGTAGTTTTAATAACTTGTACAAATTGCAGTTTTAACTTAACCATTCTTTACCAAATCTTTTATAAAAAAATTCAAATAAATAAGCATTTTAAAGATAATTTGAAAGTTTTATAATTAATTTGAAAAGAGTTTAAATAAAATGATTAAAGAAAAGCTGTTATAAATAAATGATTAAATCTTGGCTCTAAAAGTCGATGAGTAGACTTGATTTTTCAATTTGTGAGATCTGGATTTGGAGTGCTTAAACTACAGAGATGTTCAGGAGAAACCACTGTCCTGGCTCACCAGGCCTCTTCTTGGGCAAGAAATAGAGAAGGTCAAAATGTCGGTAATGAGACAAGTATAAAAGATTTATTTTTCATAAATAATTCCTAAACTTGGATTGTATAAAAATAATCTTCCTATACTTAGTGTTAATTTCCAAGGAGGGAACTCACATTATTCACGTGTATTTAAAAGGTGATCGAACTATTATTCAACGAATGGTACTTGTTGAATACAGAAATTAATATCGAGTAAAATTATTATTATTTCTATGTATCTTTTTACTTGATAATATTTTCCAATACGATTTATGGGAACTGTTATGGTGTTTTCCAAAGTTAAAGAAAGGCTTAACAATCTCGTATATACTAGAAAAGAAATAATGTATCTCTAAAAAGTTGAGAGACTGGGATCAGATTTGCTTTGGCACATCGTATAGCATGATAGGTGTAACATCCCCCTACTTGGAGACTCAAAACTAATGGCTACGGATGCTGTAGTCATCCATATTTATTTATCCTTAGCGACCAAATACGGCAATGTTAGATATATTGATACACAGAAACATATAAATATGGAAAAAAATTAAAACTCAAAAAAATCACATTCCATTTCAAGCCATTTCCAATTCATTACATAATCCCACAATCATTAACCACATACCGAGAAAATATATTTATTACAATATACAACAAGAGCGACATATGAAGATGCCCCATTAGATGATTAGAGTATATATATGAAATTTAACAACTTTTCAAACAACATAGCGGAATAAAAATAAAAGAGAACTATAGATAGCTATTATGCCTCCTACACATCGTTGGAAGCTTTATTCTTCTAATAAGGTACCTTAAAACCTCAACTCTCAAACTACTCAAAATTAATTAAGTATCCGAGAGTTTAAGGGGAAAACATAAACTTCGAGTCAGACATAAAGCCTGGTATGAATAATAATCAACCATAACAAATCATTTAGATATCTAGCGAGACCATGCCTCTTAGCGAAACGGGTTTTCCCCTTACTAGTATCTTAAAACCTGTATAAAACCATATACGGTGCTCCTGCATCCACAATGGTTAAAAAGATTTAAAACAATATAATATGATTATATGCAAATGAAGTGAATCAATTTTGGATTAAACATCCTCATTCATTTAAATGATCTGTCACGGTTATGTTTTCTAAGATTACTATTAACCTAATAGTTTTCATGGGCTGACTATTAACCGATAAAGTGATTACGGACTCCCTGTCTAGATACATAGTTTTTATGGGATCACTAAGAACCTATTGATAACTCCAATATCTTTACTCTTATCCTAGTTTTCATGGGATAACTAGGAACCTATTGATTGACTGTCAATGTCTTAATCCGGATATAGTTTTCACGGGCTAACTGTAAACCTATTCGCCCCTCCAATATCAAATGATAGGTTTCATAGACCGACTATAAACCTATTGGCCCCTGCCAATATCTTTATTTAAGATTTTTAACATTTCTTGAGCTATATTCACTACTGGGTTAACCTAGCTGGTTATTCTACCCTTCCCCAAAGTACCATTATTGGTTTACATTGTGGATAAATATATGAAGAAGCAATCATAACAACAAAGTCATACTCTTAAAAATCTTTATTTATGCCGGCTTTTCCTTCAAAAGGAGAATGGGTTATTTGTTTTGAAACCTTAAAACATCACTTTCGAAACCACTAAATGACCTCCATCGAAAGCATAGAAAACCTCTTTTCAAAGCTTTAAGTATACATCTTTCGAAGCTCTATAAATCAATCATTTCAAAACCAATTCATACCTTTTGAATGTGTTAAACCATTGCTTAATAATATTTAGAAAGATAGCTTCGAAACCAATGAAAGTACATTTTCGAAAGTACTGGGTTTTACTTTTAGAAACCTCTTTTAAGTCAAACTGATCATTGGCGAAAGTATCTTTTTCGAAACCTTTAATAAAATAGTTTTAGGGAAAATTGATGGTGTCAGAACCATCTATTTGAAAAGCTCAAAACCTTTGAGTAAAACTTTGAAGGACAGCATCGAAATCCCCTTTCGACACCATTGCCTTCGAAACCCTTGAACCCCTTCGAAAGCATTTAGGAAGTGACTTAGCTTAAGTTTAAAATAAAGGGAACCCTTCAAAAGCATTGATGGATGCAATACATCCGAAAGGTATTTAGGAAAAACCTCTTTCGAACAAATAGGTTTCAACTACGTCATAATCTTTAGGTAAAACAAAGCAGACACTTAACATTTGAAAACAAAGATAAGGTTTTGACCCATCGGAAGCATTGCGTTCAACACCTTGGCTTCCGCCTTTCCTCCAATCCACTATGTACCATCTAGTGGTAACTTGTGTATTGGTTTCGATTAGTTGGGTTTTGGCTGGGTTGGTTTCAATCGAGTCGAGGCAAAAGCATTGGGTCGAAGGTCACTTCCAAAAGAAGCGGAACAACTTTTTATTAAAAAGGCTAATTAATGCTAAGTTTGGTAATTGCTTTATAACTAACCTGCCTATTTGTAAACACCTAATTAGTTGCCTGCAAACTTTTCAAATGCTTTACAAAATAACTACCGCATTTATCAGATCTAAATTAAGGGAAAAGGTAACGTTTAAGCCCTTCCATTATGCAAAACCAATATTGTAAATAAGTCCTTCTTTCAAAATAATTTATTTTCTATGGTAAATCAAATAGGAAAAATCATAAAAAATCATAAAAATCACTTTCATCATGTTATCAAACATATTAAAATTTCAGACCCAATTTGTTCCTGAAATAATCGAAACAAATTTTAAACCCAAATATATCATATTTTCTTTTAGAAATTCATAATAAATTTTCCATAGCTTGGAAAATTATGAAAATTTAAACCCATCTTTAAAATCATGTTTTACCTAATATATAATTTTTCCATGGCATCCTAAATCAACAACAATCATTTTTTCCTTAAAACCATGCAAATTCATTTGTAAATGAATTGGTTTAAATAACTCAAGCATATCATCATCCAAAACATCATAAATACAAATTGAAATTTAAATCTAAAAGAATAAGATTATAAAAGAAAAATAGAGTTGGAATGAATTATTATTCACCTTAGATATGATAAGGAATTTGAGATTTGTAGAAGATTGATTCCCCTAGCTATGTTTAATTTTTCTTCCTCTTTTCCCTTTTTAATGGTCGGCTTTTTTTTAGGATTTTGGTTTGCATTTTTGAAAATGAAAAGTGTACGTGAATGGGCAAGAATGTGGAATGTATACCGTGACTAATATGGTGCGACTATCTACTAAAATGCCCATGTTTAATTAAATACATAAAAGCCAATTTACGCCAATTTATTTAATTACTAAGCACGACCTTTTTATAGTTTTATTCAAATCTCAATCTCCTTATCGTCATTATTCTATTTAATTTATCTAATTAAATCTTTTGAATAATTTTGTCAAAAATTAGGGGTGTTATGGGCTCCCCCCTTAAAGGATTTCGTCCTCGAAATTCAATAAGGACTAAATACTAAACATAGCAATCATCCATAACAACTCCTAACAACCATATTAGCCTATCTGACTAGCAACTATCTATATAAATATAATATAGACATACTCTTAAAGCATATCAGGATAAGTATATCTAATCATATCCTTTGTCTCCTAAATACAGTTTTTCTCATTATCGCTCCACTGAACTTTCACCAATCTAGTTGTCTTGTTCTTCAATCTTTTCTCATCCCTCGCTACAATCCGAACTGGTTGTCTATCAAAAGTCAAATTAGGCTCTACTATTAAGTCTTCTAGCATAGTCAGAGGAATTGTAGTCATTCATACTTACAAAGATGAGACACATGAAATACATTATAGACACCTGCCATTTTGGTCGGCAATTCTACTCTGTATGCGATCTTCCCAATCCTTTCTAAAATCTAGAATGGTTCAACATATCTTGGTGCTAGTTTCCCTGACTTTCCAAATCGCACCACACCTTTCATCGACGACATCTTAATGAAAACCTTATCTCCAACTGAGAACTCTAGGTCTTTACGCCTCTTGTCTACTTAACTCTTCTGTTTGGACTGAATTTCCTTCATCCTTCCTCGGATTAACTCAATCTTTTCTGATGCCTCTCTAACCAAATCTGGACCTAAGACTAATCTGTCTCCAGTCTCCAACCAATATGCTGCTGATTTGCATGGCCTTCCATACAAAGCTTCAAATGGCTTCATTCCTATACTAGTGTGGAAACTATTATTATAGGAAAACTCAACTAAATGTAGATGATCTTCTAAAGATCCACCAAAGTCTAAGATACAAGCTCTCAGTAAATCCTCGATTAACAATTTGACTCTCTCTATCTGCCCACCTGTCTGAGGGTGATATGCAGTACTCATATTAAGCTTGGTATCCAATACTTCCTGTAGGCTCTTCCATAATTCTCCAGTGAACAAGGCATCTCTGTCACTCACAATACTACTAGGAACTCCATTTAGTCGAACCATGTTCTTCATGAACAACTTAGCTAAAACAGGTGCAGTATTGGCTGACTTAATTTGAATGAAATAGGCACTCTTGGTTAGTTTGTCCACTATAACCCTTATACTTTCATATCCTCTATTTGTCCTTGGCAACCTGTCTATAAAATCCATGGATATTGAATCCCATTTCCAAATGGAATCTCTAAAGGTTGAAGCAACCCACTCGGCTTCTGATATTCAGCTTTCACTTATTGACAGTTTGCACACTGGCTAACCCACAAGCCAACATCCATTTTCATACCTTCCCGATAGAAGCTCTTCTTCATATCCTGATACATCTTGGTTCTTCCAGGATGAATCGTAAACTTGAACCGATGACATTTTCCCAGAATTTACTTCCTCAAGTTTTCTACATTTGGAATACACAACCGTCCCTTCTTTCTCAACCATCCTACTTGTTCAAGACTAAGGTCTTTTAAATCATCGATCTCATCTCCAATCTCAAGCCTTCTAATCTTCTCGGCTAATATTGGATCCTCCTTCTTCTTAGAAGCAATCCTTTTGATTAACACCGGTCGAACTTCTAAACAGTGCAACATGGTGGTACTTTGACAAGAACTAGCAGTCGATCTTAACTGTACACCACAACTGGCCAAAGCTTCTAAATCCTTCCACTCCGCCAACATAGCTAATACAACATTCTGATGTCTTCGACTAAGAGCATCTGCTACCTTATATTCTTTCCCAGGAGTATACTCTATACCAAAATCATAAGCAGCTAAAAAATCTAGCCACCTCTGCTGTCTCATATTCAATTCCTTCTGAGAGAATAAATGTCGTAAAGAGTAATGATCGGTATAAAGCTCAAACCTCTCCCCTAAGAGATAATGTCTCCAAATCTTCAACGCAAAGATTACCATAACTAACTCCAAATCAAGAGTAGGATGCCTTACTTCATGCGGTCTAAGATGTCTATATGCATAGGCAATAACTTTACCCTTCTGCATCAATACCGCTCCCAATCTAGTTCTGCATGCATCAGTATACACCACCAACCCTTGGTTTCCATCTGGAACTACTAAAACTGGTGCATTGGCCAAAAAATGCTTTAACTTAAGGAATGCTTCCTCACATTTGTCGGACCAGATAAAATTCACCTCCTTCTTGGTTAACTAGTCAATGGTGCTGCTATATGCGAGAAATCCTTGACGAATCTTCGATAGTAGCCAACAGGTCTAAGAAAACTTCTAATCTTAGTCACCGTCTCTAGTCTCTTACAATTATTCACAGCTTCGATCTTATCTAGATCGTTGACAAGCCTTTCTCTGAAACCACGTGACTAGGAAACTTAACCTCTTTCTTTCAAAAATGACACTTGCTAAACTGCGCCTTTAGATGATTCTGCCTCGGCGTCTCAAGCCCAACTCTAAGATGATCTTCATGCTCTCTTTCATCTTTAGAGTACATCAAAATTTCATCTATACACACCAACACAAAGCTATCCAAATACTCTCGAAAGACTTGGTTCATCAAATCCACAAAGAAAGTACGTGCATTCGTCAATCCGAATGGCATTACTAACCACTTGTATAAACCATATCTAGTTCAAAATGCTATCAAAGGAATGCTATCCTCTGCCACTCTTAACTGATGGAAACTTGTCGCTAAATCCAACTGGAAAAACACTCCGGCTCCACTCAACTGATCAAACAAATCATCAATTCTTGGCAAAGGATGCTTATTCTTTATCCTCCTCTCATTTAGTTTACGATAGTAGATACACATTCTTAATGACCCATCCGGATTCTTCACGAACACCGTAGACGCTCCCTAAGGCGAACTACTTGGTCTAATAAAATTCCTTCCTTCTAGATCCACTAGCTGCAGCTTCAATTCCTTCATCTCAGTCGGTGTCATCATGCTAGGTGGTTTACTCACAGGTTCATCTCCTAGCACAAGACCTATCCGAAAATCAATAGCTTCGGTGGTAGTCTTGTGACCGGCACAAAGACATCTGCAAACTCTCTTGCCACCCAAACATGACTTAGCTCTTCTCCCACTTCCATTGTACTTAATAAAGCACAACTACCTTGCTCAGAATTCTTTACTGAGAATATAATTCGGTTATGACTATCAGGGTGTCTTAGTGATATCTCTCCATCCTGGAAAAATATCCTGGCCTCATACCTTCTCAGCCAATCCATACCCAAAATGATTCTGAAATCTATGAAATCGAAAACATACAGACCACATGCAAACTTATGACCTAACAAATCAAGTTCTAACTGGTCACCCTCCTATTGGATTCGCAACCCTTAAGGAAGTAATAAGGTATGTGGGTTCTAAGCATAACCTATCAACCAAATACTAGGATATAAATAAACGTGATACATCAGTATCAAATAGTATCCTAACTGGTATACTCTGAATCAAAAACATACATTCCATCACTGTCTTTCCTTTATCATCTGTAGTTGGCTTAGCAGATCATCTGACAACAAAAACCTTTCCCTTGTCCGCCCTAACCAGTTCTGGACACTAATTCTTATAATGCCGAACTTGATCACAGTTGAAGCACTTCACATTCTTCTTATCTGCAGCCTTCTTCCCCTTGCCTAACCGGCACTCATTTGCATAATGACCCTTCTGATCACACTTATATCAAACTAAATTAGCCTTTCCTTCTTTTCAGCATCTCCCTTCTGGGCTCCCTTCTTCTTAAAGAACTTTCTTTTCTTTCCCATAGGACCTTGGGTCTCAACTGGCTTCTCTCTAGCACAAACGGCAAGCATCTCTTCGTGGTGAATTGCCATCTCCACAACTAAATTTCTAGGATCGCGAAGATGTGGTAGAGTCACCCTAGCAATCTCGGACCTCAGTCCCCTAATAAACCTTTCGTTCCTTCTAAAGACAGTGTCTATAGTATTATTAATGGGACAACTCCTCAAACTTAGTGGCATACTCAACAACCGACATCTCTCCCTGCTCTAGATCCATAAACTTCCTCATTAACTTTGACTTAGCAAATTCAGACACAAACTTCTACTCAAATCTCCTTCTAAAATCTGCCCAAGTCGCCACTCCTCTGGAACTTCCATAGTAACGCTAATGCACCAATGAAGCACCGACCCTTGTAACTGCCTAGAGACTAACATTCTCTTTTACCCATCATCTAAACCCAAATCAGCAAAGATATGCTCAAAATGCAACAACCAATTCTCTACCTCAATAGCATTCTCCTCCCCATAAATGGCTTCCCACCAAGACTGGTGTAGTCCCTGCTCAGCCTTGCATAAATACTCCTAACTGGAGCCACAGGATTAGCTCCTCCAACATTTCCAGCAACACCAGCAGCATCTCAAACTTGCATCATATGTACGAAGAACTGATACATGGCCCCCATATCTACTGGTGGATTTCCAGCGCTCACGTTGGCATTAGCATTTTGGTTATTAGCGTTAACCGGTCGACCTAAGTTCTGCCTCGTAGTAGGTCAAGCATTTCCAATGGTCGTGGTGCTTCCTCCACCAAGATTTCCTCTTCCATTTTCTGGTTCCATATCTTCTTTCTCGTAAATCTACATACGAGCCTTAGTAAGATACAGAAGAATGGTCTAAGAGAGAAGGGACTATGTACTTATATATATATATATATATATATATATATATATATATATATATATATATATCAAATACAAGTGCATTACTATAGTTAACCCAACTCCTATTATATTTCTAGTTCATTGGATTATGTTTGAAAATCTTTTAGGTTTAATATCTTTTAAAGTTTCATAAACATATGCTCCGATACCAATGTAACGACCTATAAATTTTAATTCGTTTTAATAACGTATTTAATTGAATTTTGGTGAAATTTTAAATAATAATATTTTAAAATAAAAATTTAATATTTGGAATACTTCTAATTAACCACAGCTTTGGAAAATTTTCATCAGAAAATATGAAAGTAAATTTTATTGTATAACTTTATTTTAGTTCAAATCAGTTAATAATTGATGATAATAAATTAATTTCCAAACCTGAATATTTTTCTATAGAAAATTTCTAAATCCTCTTTTGAGTGAAACATCACCTTTCGTTTTTCAAAATTTGGACTTCTATTGCTTCATTTATCTTATTTTCGACAATATAGCAGCATTTTCGGTACCGATTATCAACTTTTGATCGGATGATCGTACCATTGATATCTGTATACCGTTTTGATCATCTCGTCGTGCTGGTCTCAGTGGTATATTCATTTCTGTATTTTAAGGTCCGATACGTGATGAAAACAATAAAGAATTCCTTGTAACGGTACCTTTAATTGTAACTTTTAACTTCCTAATCCTTTTCAAATCTTTACCGTGCAGCTCAAGCAAATAATCAATAGCATGAAATAGCCTTTCAGCTGAAATCAAGGGAATCGAACCGTTACCATTATTTGTTTATATATTTTCATCTCTGTCTCCACTCTTTTGCTCGCATCCACCCGCCTTCCACATTGAAGCCACCACCCCGAGCGCATCTCCACCACCCGCCCTCGCCGCAACCACGCACGGCCACCGCCCAAGCTCTCCTCCGCCCCGCCTTCTTTTCCCCTAAGGCCAACTAGCGACCCATCGACAGCCTACACTCCTCTCCTCCGCCCTTTTTCTACCCATCCCGCTCGCACTGACCTCGACTAAGCATGTCACCCGCACCCTCTCAGGCAACACAACTCACCTCAAAACCGTTCATCTCCCCATTAGCCGACTTCGCTTTCACCACTTCCGCCTGTCCGCTTTCCGGTCCACTACTTATCCAAGCAGTTTAGTCGTGCCTTTATATATAAGGTGTATATATATACACACACACACACGTTCCACTTATGATGTTTGCTATAAGAATTTGCCTTCTTATCTAACAGCGGGTTCACCTTTCATTTTTCTTATGTATATTCTTACCCATTTTCACATTGTGCGTGTGCTGATAAATATATATAAGTTTGGAGAATATAAAGTTATCATATAAAACGGGTTGGAATTTTGTTATAAAGTATTAAGATCTAAGTTATACATACAGTGTTTATATGTATATAATTATATGTAAGCTTTATATTCTATTGCATATATATATAGATAAACAGAGGTTATAGTTTTGTTATATATTAACATATAGATAGATCTAATGTACGTTTATATATATATATATATTGTGGTTGTATATAATATATTATTATGCCGTATAGGTTATATAAATTTCATAATATACATACTGTTTTAATATTTTAATTATTCCAGTTTATATAATATAAGTTGTTATTTACGTTTATGTAAGTATAACATACCTATATCAAGTGCTTCCTTCGTAATTTATAATATGAAGATTTTTTATTTCCTATTGATAGGCCAAAGTCTATGAATATATAGGTTGTTATTTTTTTAAGCCGTTTTTTTTGTTGGTCATTTATATTATGATTTGTTATAGTATATAAATGTTCCAAATATTGATTTTAAAGTATGGTTATATAAATATATAAGCAGATAGGTGAGCCAAAATTGAACTTTATAAACCATGGTTTTGAAGTTTAAATAAAGTACAGTGGTCTGCGTATATATTGTTGTCGTTATATCAAGGTTATATAAGTTTGTAGTAAAGTAATTATTATGTACTTGTTATAAAGTTATATTAAAGTTATAAAAAAGGGTTTTATTTAAAGTTGTTTATTTATGTACTTGTATCATATACAATGATGCGTGGTTTAAATTATTATCTAGTACAATATAACTATTTTATTTATTGTGGCTGTTATTTATCATATTGTAGTGGCATGTCATATGTGGACATATAAATTTTCAAAGATTTGAAATGGCTGCCGTGTTATATATACCCACATATATATATTTTAGAAATATTGATTTTTAAAGTAGTATATATATTTTTACTATTGTTATCATTATTATTATTATTTATTTTATTTTATTTTTATTTGTATGTAGTTTAAACTTTATATTGATTTTTGAGAAATATGTACGGATAAAATTTACGTTTCGTTTTAATTTATAACAGCTAATTCGAATCGTTCTCATTCATTTCCAGCCTTGTTTTGATCGTCGAATTCATGCATATCTTGTTCACTTTGGAATTCATAGGTCAGTTCTTTGTCAAAACTATCCAGCCTTGGAAGGTGATCAATCACTCACGATTAACATTCTTGTATTTATTAAACTTGATTTCAATTGAAATAACAATTGAAATGTGCCGCTGTAGTCATTTAAATGGTTATATATGCTATTATCTGTAATTTTTCACCTGTGGGATATGACCATATCCTGCAATTTATATTATATTGTTATTAATGATATATGCCTGTTATTATTATTACCATATCTGTTATCACTTTGTAGGTTCCCTATTAGTATAGAATTCACTATGGGTTGAAATGATAGACCCAAGCGATTTTCATTTGAATTGCATTTGGGATTGCGGGTTTAAATGATATATACCCGTGTATATATTTAAATTATGGATTGGAATGATAAATATCAGTATCACTTGACCATGGGATAGAAAGTTATATACAGACACTGTTGGTCTATATATAAATATTTTAAAATGGTTTCTAGGGTTTTGAGGGAATATATATGGTTTTATTTAATATTGCAAATATTTTATATAGAAATAAGTTTTAATATAAAGTAGATTTAATAATAATCTTTAATTTAATAAAGTTTGATTAAATTAATATAATATGTCTAAGTATTATATTTTTATATAGATTTTCAAGGATTAGTATAAGTTAAGGAAGATAAAGTTGAATTAATTGAAATTGTATTTAATTAAGAATGCTACTAAATTAAATCGATTTGAACTATTGAATTTGAAATTTAAGATTTGATTTTATAACTTGATTTTTGATTTAAAGTGATTAAATGGATATTTCAAGTTAAATAAATCGAAGGGAATATTTAGTTTAAATGTAATTTAAGGTTATATAAATAATGCGGAATTTATTAAGTGTATATTCAGGACTAAATAATAATGAGGTTAAATCAAGATCTATATGAAATTGTAAAGTTGAACTTTGAAAATGTTGCATATTAAAGCTTTGTGATATATTGGAATTTAATTGGTTATTTGGTGATTCAGATATGTATTTGAAATCAATAAAACGTGAAACTGAATTGAATTAAAATGGAAAGATTTAGAATGAATTAAATTGGAATTTGGGACTCGAGTTGGTTGGAATCAAAATTTTGAAATTGAGGAAATATATGTATAATTGAAATGGAAATGATACTTTGGGTTCGAAGTATAAAATATTTTGGAAGGACCACGGTGTTGTAATGATGGTTGGTTGTTGGTAACTTATATTTCTACATTATAGATAGTTCCATGGATCCTTAAAGGATACTTATCCCAAACATCCTTTAAGTTAATTGTATTTCAATTGATATTTCACTTAAGTTGCATTTATTGATATATGAATGTTAGTCCTAACTCGAGTGTTTTGTATTTTGCTTTACGCTTGGGTCAGACTGGGTGGCACAGCATTTGAGACACACCTTTGGAGTTTGGAGTTGGAACTTCATTTGGAGATACAACTATTGATTCAGCTTTCATCTTTCCAGTTGATGTGTTCAGAGAAGTCATCTGTTTGTACTGGAGACTTCATTGTATTTGAGATATTCTGTTGTATTTTATTTCTAACTACGATGTTTATATAGTAGCTTCATGAACTACTATTTATCTATTCTGCTGCATTATATTACTCTGTGTCTGTGGTTCTGTGATTGATTTATTTACTATATATGCTGAGTTTTGCCAAATATAAATTAACAATCTGGTATTTCGAGCAATTCAAATCCGGCATGTGTAGATACAAATGGTTGAAAATTATCAGGATGTTATAGTTGGTATCAGAGCTTTGGCTCTAGGCAAACTTAGCATATATAGTAAATTTGTTTACGGAATCACTTTCGTTCGAGCCTATCTTCGAATCAGAATTCTAATTGATTAGAGTTCCTCTATCTATCTTAGTTCTGAAATTCATGCTTGCCTCTCCCTATTTATATTCTTAAATAAGTATATCCATCTTCTATTTTGGATTTTTTTTGTTATCTCATCTTCGTTCGAGCCTTTCCCTTTGTTTTGAAACTCCCTTTTGATTAGGTTTCCTCTAAATTTTGAACTTCTATCTTGTTGATTTTGGACTCATTGAATGATAGGAAACTATTTTGTAAATGGAAAAATCGGAAGAGCAGAAAGCAGCCCATCGAGAACAAAGAGCACTGGCCGTAAGCAACGGGAGGAAGCAATCGAGGAGCAAGAGAGGCTGTGGAGTGAAAGGGCAGGACCTAGTTCTTATGCCCAGGTCATTTGTTATCTGTGTCAGGAAAAGCGGCATTATGCAGCCATATGCGGAAAGAGAAATAAAGGAAAGAAGAAGGAGGGCAAGCGCTTTCGATAGGAGATTTTCTGTTTTAAGTGTCGTGAGAAGGGACACTTCCCAAGTCGCTTCCTGAAGGTGAAGAAAGTGAAATCAGCACTCACTACCTCAATCGACCAATCAACCACTTGCTACAACTGTAGGCAGACTGGATATATAGCCAGAGATTATTCTAAGAGACAACGCGGAAGGCAAGCTGTGTTGCATCCTACTCGAGCTGCTGCCTTCCTAAAGTTCCTAAGGGAAGATGGGAGAGTAGTGTACTCATGCAAGAAATGTCATAGTTGGGGACACCTTGATGTGGAGCGTACTGGACCCGTTGAAGCACCACCCGGCAGAATTAATACCGATGTATTGTTCTTGTAGAAGTAAGGATCAGTGGAATCTATTTGTTATAAGTAGTATATGTTAAGTTGTATCAAGTGAACTCTATTATATCCTTTACCCAGTAAAAGTCGATGTGTCGAACTTAAGAGATGTAATTATGCTTTAGCATTTTGCTTGATGAGAATTTGTGATTTTTCACTAATGAAATAAATTCCTTTGAATTGATATAGGTTAATATACCTCGAAATCTTGGTTAGGATTCTCATTGAGTAGGATCCCTTTTGAATTTGACTTCGACCTTTGTCTCGTCCCGAGATTCATTCTTGAATCATCCTTTGAAAATCAGGTTTGTTTGTACATTAGAAATTGTTTATATATCCAAATTATTATTTTGATAAGAATGATTATATTCTATATAAAGGTGAGAATGTTTTCGGTATGGATTATATACCTTTTAAAAATAAGAATTTGAAATTTCGAAAGGATCCAAAATTTTGAAAATTTTATAAGAAATTTGATTTTGAATTTCGAGGAATTGAACTTCGGTGTTTTGAAATTGGTTTTAAGATTTTGGAAAATATATAATAATAATACGATCTAAAAGTATATTCTGAATAAGAAATGTTCCAAATGAATTCAAATGAATTCTAATGATTTCGAATAAATTTCAAAGAAGTTTTCAAGAAAATAGAAGTCCAGAACTCACTTGTGTCGCTGGAAAATAATTTCGGTGATGAGTGCACGCATCATCGACATTGATTTTTGAGTTTTAGAGTGAGGGAGAGGCCACTTTAGTAGCTTTGCTATGCGAGTGATTTTGTGAAACCAATTTTGATTCCAAATTTCGAAGAATGATATGATTTTTGAAAGATATGTATATAGATATATTCGAAACTATTTGAAGTGAACTGGTGTTCAGTCCTCGAGTTCGGATTTGTTTTGGTATGACCTTACATATATTGAAATAGAGAACCTTGCTTTACTAAATACTTGATTTGGAAAGGTGCTCAATTTGAAAGGTGAAATCTTATATAATCGAATTCTATAAGTGTGATTTGATATACTATTGATTTTGGAAAGTATTCGATTTGAAAATGAAATCTTATATATAATGGACTTTATATAAGTATGATATTTGAAAAGTGATTTGAAAAGGTACTATATGATATATATTTTCGAAGTAAAGATATGGGAAGTGTCTTCTGCTTGATATCGCTTTGTGGCCACATTGTGGATTCATTCTTTCGATATTATTGTCTCTCATTTTGGTTTTCCGGATGTGATACTCGAGTGCCCTACCATGGCGTTAACCCATGGTTTTTTTTTGGATGGCGTAATCCACAAGGCAGAGATTGCTTAAAGGGTACGGATGTTTCCTTGGGGATCCTGGCATAACCATTGTGTATCCTACGGTCTACCGGTTTTATTGTTGTGGCGTAATCCACAAGGCAGAGATAGCTTAAAGGGTACAGATGTTTCCTAGGGGATCCAGGCTTAACCATTGTGTATCCTGCGGTCCACAGTTTTGGTTATCATGACGAAATTCGCAAAGCACTGATTGCTTAAAGGTACGGATGATTCCTGGGGGATGCAGGCGTAACAATTGTGTATCAACGATCTAGGTGATTTGTTTGCATTGTACTTTCCATATCGGTTTTGAAGGTTTTTCAAGTATTTTCACTGGGCGTTGAGACAGATCTACTAAATACTTGAAGAATTCTAGCTTTGTGCCTGACCAATGCATGACCAGAGTCTGAAAAAACGAGGATAAACCTGTTAAGACAACGAGTTATGAAAGTATTTGATAAAGTATATAAATAAAGTATTATATAAAGTATTATTTTGATAAAGTACTATATAAAGCATTTTTTGATCATTTTCCTTTCTTCTAAATAATTTAAAATGTTTAAATATTGTTTATTTATATACTACCTAGCTTAATAGAAAAATTATTAGTGTTTTATGTAAGAAATGGATCTTTATACAAATAAAGGAATAGATTTAATAAAATGGGTTTAACCAAATTTATTGAATATTAATTAATTTAAATTGGAATTTATATAGTTTAAAATTAATGGGATGTACTTTTCTTTTAATCTATCTTTTCTATATAGTTGTTTCTATTTCTCTACCTCCTTCCTTTTCGGGGACGAAAAGTTTTGAGTGGGGGAGAGTGTAACGACCCATAAATTTTAATTGGTTTTAATAACGTATTTAATTGAATTTTGGTGAAATTTTAAATAATAATATTTTAAAATAAAAAATTTATATTTGGAATACGCCTAATTAACCATAGAAATTGGTAAATTTTCATTAGAAAATATGAAAGTAAATTTTTTTGTGTAATTCTATTTCAGTTTAAATCAGTTAACAATTCATGATAATAAATTAATTTCCAAAACTGAATATTTTTCTATAGAAAATTTCTAAATACTCTTCTGAGTGAGATGTCATCTTTCGTTTTTCAAAATTTGGACTTTTATTGCTCCGTTTATCTTATTTTCGACAATATAGCAGCATTTTCGGTACCGACTATCAACTTTTGATCGGATGATCGTACCACTGATATCTGTATACCGTTTTGATTGTCTCATCGTGCTGATCTCAACGGTATATTCATTTCTATATTTTAAGGTCTGGTACATGATGAAAACAATAAAGTATCTGTTGTAACGGTACCTTTAATTGTAACTTTTAACTTCCCAATCCTTTTCAAATCTTTACCGTGCAGCTCAAGCAAATAATCAATTGCACTAAATAGCCTTTCAGCTGAAATCAAGGGAATTGAACTGTTACCATTATTTGTTTATATATTTTCATCTCTATCTCCACTCTCTTCATTTTCGTCTTCTCTCTTCATCCTTCTATTCTCCTCCATTCCTTTCTCTGCCGCCTTCAACTTATAAAAAAGAAAAACAAAAGGTTGAAACAAAGCCTGCTACTCCTCAACATTTCCAAATCTGCCACTCTCACTATTCTCCTCACATCCATCCGACATCCACATTGAAGTCACCACCCCGAGCGCATCTCCACCACCCGCCCTCACCGCAACCACGCACGGCCACCGCCCAAGCTCTCCTCCACCCCGCCTTCTTTTCCCCTCCGCCAGCTAGTGACCCATCGACAGCCCACACTCCTTTCCTCCGCCCTCCTTCTCCCCATCTCGCTCGTGCTACCCTCGACTAAGCATGCCACCCGCACCCTCTCAGGCATCACAACTCACCTCAAAACCGTTCATCTCCCCATTAGCCGACTTCGCCTTCACCACTTCCACATGTCCCCTCTCCAGTCCACTCCTTTTCCAAGCAGTTTGGCCGTGCCCATATATACAAGGTGTATATATATACACACACACGTTCCACTTATGATGTTTGCAGTAAGAAACTTTTCCTTCTTATCTAACGGGGGCTTCACCATTCATTTTGCTTATATATATTCTTACACATTTGCATATTGTGCATGTACTGATATATATATATATATATATATATATATATATATATATATAAGTTTAGAGAATATAAAGTTATCATATTAAATGGGTTGGGAGTTTGTTATAAAGTATTAAGATCTAAGTTATGCGTATAGTGTTTATATGTATATATTTATATGTAGGCTTTATATTCTATTACATATATATAGATAAACAGAGGTTATAGTTTTGTTATATATTAACATATAGATAGATCTGATGTACGTTTATATATATATATATATATATATTGTGGTTGTATATAATATATTATGTTGCCGTATAGGTTATATAAATTTCATAATGTATATACTGTTTTAATATTTTAGTTATTCCAGTTTACATAATATAAGTTGGTATTTACGTTTATGTAAGTATAATATACTTATTTCAAGTGCTTCCATCCTAATTTATAATATGAAGACTTTTTATTTCTTGTTGATAGGCCAAAGTCTATGTATATATATGTTATATTTTATTTTATTTTTTAAAGTCGTTTTTTTCTCTTGGTCGTTTATATTATGATTTGTTATAGTATATAAATGTTCCAAATATTGATTTTAAAGTATGGTTATATAAATATATAAGCAGATAGGTGAGCCAAAATTAATCTTTATAAACCAAGATTTTGAAGTTTAAATAAAGTACACTAGTCTGCGTATATATTGTTGTCGTTATATCAAGGTTATATAATTTTATGGTAAAGTAATTATTATGTACTTGTTATAAAGTTATATTAAAGTTATAAAAAAAGGGTTTTATTTAAATTTGTTTATTTATGTACTTGTATCATATACAATGATGCGTGGTTTAAATTATTAGCTAGTATAATATACCTATTTTATTTGCTGTGGCTGTTATTTATCATATTGTAATGGCATGTCACATGTGGACATATAAATTTTCAAAGATTTGAAATAGTTGCCTTGTTATATATACCCATATATATATTTTAGAAATACTGATTTTTAAAGTAGCATATATATATATATATATATATATATTTACTATTATTATCATTATTATTATTATTTATTTATTTTATTTTTATTTTTATGTGTTTTAAACTTTTTGATTTTTGAGAAAATATGCACTGATAAAATTTACGTTTCATTTTAATTTATAGCAGCTAATTCTAATCCTTCTCATTCATTTCCAGCCTTGTTTTGATCATCGAATTCGTGCCTATCTTGTTCGCTTTGGAATTCGTAGGTCGGTTCTTTGTCAAAACTATCCAGCCTCGGAAGGTGAGCAATCACTCATGATTAACGTTCTTGTATTTATTAAATTTGATTTCAATTGAAATAACAATTGAAATGTGCCGCTGTAGTCATTTGAATGGTTATATATGCTATTATCTGTAATTGTTCACCTATGGGATAGGACCATATCCTGATGTTTATATTATATTGTTATTAATGATATATGCCTGTTATTGTTATTATCATATCTGTTATCACTCTGCAGATTTCCTGTTAGTATAGAATTCACTATGGATTGAAATGATAGACCCAAGCGATTTTCATTTGAATTGCATTTGGGATTGCGGGTTGAAATGATATATACCCATATATATATTTAAATTACGGATTGGAATGATAAATATCCATATCACTGACCATGGATTCAAAGTTATATACAGACACAAATATATATATATATATATATATATATATATATATATATATATACAGACACAAATATCCATATCACTTGACCGTGGAATTAAATTGGAATTTGGAACACGAGTTGATTTGAATCAAATTTTTGAAATTGAGGATATATATATATATAATTGAAATGGAAATGATACTTTGGGTTTGTAACATTCCTGAAATTTATCAAGTTTAAATTGGCAATTAAATTAATTTTTGAAGATAAATTGCTAATTTATTTATGAATTAATTGGATAATTTCTAGAATAAAAAAATTTAGCTTATAAAGTAGGATAGGTTTAAGATTTATGAATAAGTATTTTATAAACAAATATTGAATTTAAAAATAAGATGTATAAAATATATTTATATTAATATGTAAGCTAAATTAAAAGATTTAAAATAGAATCTATAAAATAATTTAAACTAAGGAGTTGAATATGATTTGTATATTAAACATTAAAAATAGAATTCATGAATTAATAAAAAAAAATATGATTGGTACAATGACTTGAGTTTAAAAATTTAAAAACAAGAATGAATATGAAATACTTACCTTTTGGAATTTAATAAATGTATTGTAATAAAATTGATGTAATAAAATAAGTTTACAAAAGCACCATAAACTAAGAAATGTATATTTATGTGTGATTTATTTGTTGAGTGTACAAATTGTTATAAATTCATTTCTTTTTAAAATTTTGTAAAAGTAAAATAAATACAAATGTTGTATTTCAAGTTTAAGATTGAAATTTAAATTTAAAATGAGTGTTTTAAAAATGAGTAGCATTAAAAAAAAATTTATTAAGATATAATATATGTATATATATATATATAAATGTTGACTAAATTCTTTTAGCATTGAACATGTACATACATATACAAATGAATAAACAAATACATTTATTTATAAAGTATATATGATAAAAAAAAATAATGATAAATAAAGTTTATAAATTTATTTTGTCTTGTAAAAAAATCACCCATGTGAACATACATACACATGTGAGATGGAGTAGAGTAAGACAATCAACAAAATCCAAAGTTTATGATATGTTTTTACAAATGGCATGAATGCATCATTGCTTAGATAAAATAATCTAATAAAAAAATTTCAGAAACCTTTCACATCCCCAATTCGATTTTTTTAAACCTCCAACCTCTGAAAAGTTCAATAATCAAAGATCTAACATTTCAAATCTCAACACTCAAGCAAGAAAGAAAAATTCAGAAAAAAAAGAAAAGAAAAAAAAAGGGATCACCTCAAACTCAAAAGCTTCAAATCATCCTCCAATTGCCAGTTCAAACAAAACAAAGTTTCAATCAAACAGCAAGATCAAAACAAGATCCAGAAAAGAAAATGAATTCATCAACCTGAAGCTAGCCAGAGTCTTCAAACCTGAGATGATCAAGTTAAAACAAGATCAGAGAAGTAAAACAATTAAAGGCAAGAGCAATTTCTTTAAAATCTGAATTTGATATTGTAATCAGATATAAAGCAAAGGTCATCTCAGTATTAATTCAAAGCAGATAAATTTGCAAGGTTTAGATCAAAACAAAAGGGGCTGTTTTCAAGTGTAATCTGGAAACAATCAAGTAGTGCAGTTGATTTCTGGAAATAAATAAGGCAAGTAGCTCTTTTTTTTTTTTTTTAAAGATTTGAATCTGAGTTTGCTAAACAATATTGAAGCAGCAGTTAATCAATCTGTTGCAGGAGAAAATATCAAGATTAAGGATTTAATCTACTTCTAGTTTTTAAGTTGCAGAAAGAATAAAATTAAAAGCTTCTCTGCTATTTACATTCAACTGTAAGTAATTTAAATTTACTGTTATTAATGAATTTGGTGAATGAGTACAACAAGGAATAAACAAAAAAAAAAATATGTAGCTATGATTTGCAGAGCTTAAAAGAATCAGAGTAAAAGAAAAAAAAAAGGGGTTGCAGGCTTCCATCTCTGCTTGAAAAACTGTCAAAAGCTTTTGTCATCTGGAAAATAGGTGAGCAAACCCTCAAACCCATTTCTTATTGTCATTTTTGTTGTTGCATGTAATTAGCATGGAATGTTTGGTTGTGGATTGTGCTTGTATGGGTATAAATATACCTGTGTGTATGTATATATGGGGTGCTGTGTGTACAGGCAGACCCCCCTTGTCTTCTGTTTCTTCTTAGCTTCAGGGTTTACAGAGTAAACCTTTGTTTGAACTCAAATCTCTTTCTTCTTCTCTCTGTTCCCTTCTAGTATTAGAATCTAAACAAAATTTGCTTGTTTGACTTTAAGATTTAGATTTAAATTTTATTTAAGTTAAGATAAGATGGGAATTGCTCTGGAAAAAAAAATGAAAAAAAAAAGAAGACAGTCAAGTTTGAATTTGTGTAAAATTCAAATATGTAAATTAAACAATTCAGTAATATAAATTGAATCCCTATACTAAATCATGTTTTTACAAGGCCCAAATCACAATTTTAAAATTAGAAAGGAAAGTGCATTTCTGGTTTAACCAGAATTTGGATTTTTATGAAATTCTGATGAACTCGATGATATTTGAGGTCATAATTCTTTCTGAAGTTAGTTGAATGAGCGTAGATTAGGGGAAAAATACCAAGAATATTAATCAAACCATTTTGGGGAAGTGCGAAGCAGATTTGGTTTGTAACCCTAGTTTTCACTGGGTTGAATATCTCGATTCGTTCTCCCCCCCTGATGGATCGAGTTGCATGGGAAATTGGGTAATGCTGGCTTGGGTGTTGACGAGGACTTTGCCGAAGTGTCAGAGGTAGCGGTGGTCGGAGCTTCGAGAAAAAGGCGTTGACAGGTTTTGGTGGATGGGGTCTTCAGTGGTTCCAGGTTTGAAGATGAACATGCAAATTCAAATTTGAGCTAGTATCGATTGATTGTTGATCGTTATGGGATGCGGGGGTGTTTGCCGACCTGAGGAGATCATCGATGATGATCGGAGCGCGCTGTGACGATGGGACACGTGCACATGGTAGGGGATGGTGTCAGTGTTTTGGCTGAAGAAGAGGGTAGATACTCAAGTTTTTCGTGAGTGACTCGGAGTCTTGGAGTGTTTACTCGAAGTAAAGCAGGGGGCAGCTCGGGTTAAAGTTTTTCAAGGGTTTAAACCAAAACAGAACCTGCTCTGTTTAAAATTTTAAAACAAGTTTTAAAATGTAAACTAAAAATTTAAACTAAGTTTAAATCTGAATTTGGATCTGAATTCAAGAAATTTGAATCTGAGTTTGAAATAATTTTAAATTTAGTTTTAACAACCTTTTAAAATATAAAAAGAATATTGGTTTTGAATTTAAACTGGAAGTTTAAATTTAAATTATATACTTTAAAATAAGTTTGAATCTGAAATTTAAAATCTGGAATTTGGTTTGAATTTCAGTTTTAGAATAAAATGAAGTCTTTAAATTTAAATTGTTTAACTACTTTAAAATTGGTTAAGTGATTTGGAATTTAAAATGAAGTTAAATATAAGTAAGTTTTTGAATGTAAGTAACTTGGAATTAAAATTCAAACATGTATTCAAGTTTAGAATAAAATGAAGTTTTTAGATAAAATAATAATTTAAACAACTTTGAATGTCATAGTGTATTTTTAATTGATTTAAATTTTAAAAATGAATTGGGTTTTAAAACTTTTAAACCTCTTTTATAAAATGAATAATTCTTTAACTTGTGAGATACTTTGTTTAAGTTAAATTTGTAACCATTTTAAATCCTAAATTTAAAATGAAATTAAAATTAAAATTTGGAAGTAAATTGTTTTCAAATGCTTTATTTAAATAAGAGATGTTTTATCTTAAAAATAAATAAATGAAATTTAATGATTTAAGTTAATTAATCAAGTAATTAATAAATAATTAAATGAAAATACTAATCACTTAGTAAAAGTAATTAAGAGGAGATAACTAAAGATTAAGGATTGATAAATCAAATATTTGAGGTTAATTACTTTAAAGTCAAATTAATGAATTAATTAATGTGGTAAATTTATTAAGATAATTGAATCAAGAAAAATAAATTAAGGTTAATTAACTTAAAAATGATGGAGAAAACATTATTAATTAAGGAATAATTAATTGTTGAAATTAATTAAGGAATAATAAATCTATTTATTAAGGACAAATAATTTTAACTAAGATTTGATTAACCAATAATTAAAAGTTTATTAGTTAAAGTAATTAATTGAGGAATAAGTAATTAAGATTAATTGATTACAATTAAAGGATAATTAATTAAGATAATTAATAAATGATTAATAAATGAAGATGGTTAAGACTTAATTTATTTTAGTTAATGATAATTGATCATTGGTTTAAAGATTTCAAATAAAAGTGATTATGAGGGTAATAAATTTATAACGACACGGTTTATTCATCTTAATTAAAGATGTTTGATTGTTATTGGATGTTCTGTGATGGATTGATATATTTGATACGTGATGTGATGCTATGTGATGTTTGTGCTAAGCTGTCATATCTGTGATATATATATATATATATATATATATATATATATTGTTATGCAAACCCTTTGACCCGTAGAATGACATTTGAATTTCGATGCGACAGGGAGTCGGATTCCATTTGGTTATCCGAAACCCACATCGAATTGTAATAATTGAATCTGTGTTGATTGATGATGTTGTGCACTATTGTGTAAAACCCCTGGACCACACTATACACACACAAATATGGGTTGCACGTGGAAATTTGGTTAAGTCACAGATTTTTGAAATTGTTTTAAAATTGATTTTTTTCCAAAATAGTTTTGGAATTAGAATTGAAGCTTTTGAAAATGAGTTTTCAAAAATAAAAAGTTATTTGAATAACTTGATTGAGTTTTGAAATTTAAATAATTGGATTTAAATTTGAATTCAATATTTGAAATTGAATTCTATGACTTGGAAACTAGGGTTTAAAAAGTTATTCAACTTACAAATGGGTTATATGGTTTTAAACCATTTTTCAAGGTGATGTTTTGAAATTTAAATTCAACTCAAGATTTCAACTTATATAAATTAGATTTGCTTTCTCATAAGAAATGGACTTTCAAGTTGTGTTAAAAGGATTTTCAAGTCTAAAAGGAAAATTGTTTTCCAAGTTTTAGATAAATCTTTGGAAATGTGTTTTGAAAGCTATAAATCTTTAATTTAAAGATTTAATTGGGTTAATCCAATTGAAATGGGAATTGTTTTGAAATCTATGAGTAGATCTTTGTGAAACCGGGTGAAACTTTGTGAAATAAATCTTTTTGTTTAAAGATTTAAAGATGGTAATTTGTTTAACCATTTGAAAGAAAAGTTTTGGATGTTATAAGTTGTGACTTAGCTAAAATCCCATATCCATATGTTTTAAAATATGGCGCTTACTATTCGGATTAGCCGGGAGAGGACCTTGTGTCATATAACCCATTCCGAATAGTGATACGACGTTATGGATAGCATTTGAAGACCGGTGTTGAAGACCGGGTGTCTTCGAGAACGTTAGGATAACCTATCGATTGTCTCTGCACCGAGTAGCTACGGTATAGAGATTCCCTTAGTGATGGGAAGTCCGATCGGGATTGTGGATACCCGGGTTGGCAAGGGCTTCTTCGGAAGTGCCTTCGGTTCTGTTCGAACCCGGAACAGACTTGTATGGTTGTATGTCCGACATTACACTTTGAGATGTTAACTGATCTCTATCAAATACATTTCTGCTTGGAGGCGGAGAATTTATTCTCTTAGCTTAACACCCTTCTCTGATACGTACGAGCTCAGAGGTTATGTAGTTGATATTTATCAATGATATTCCCAATTTGGTAATGTGGCATGCTGAGTGCTGCTATTGATGATCATTGGTTGATCATTTGTGATATGATCATTTGTTTGATCATTTATCTTTGTGATCATTGCTTTGGTCATCTGTTGACCCAAAGCATGGCTTTGTTGCACAAAGCGTAGCTTTGTGGACGAGACTGCATCAGGACCTCACTCCCCGGAAATGGTCGAAACAGGAAAGATGCGGCAAGGTTATGAGGGTCGCTCCCTTTAGGGTGTGTCATTCCCTTCTGGTAAAGGGTGGTATCATGGTATGGAGCCCAGATACTTACTCATGTGGATACTGCAGATCTATTACTTTGTGATACTTTGTGGTTTTTGTTGCGAGCGCTCAGATAAAGGTCCCAAAGGACCGGGGGATGGCATATTCGTGTAGTAGTTACCTAGTTACAGAGGTAACCCGGCCTTGTGTTGGCAGAGATCTAACCGTAACGTTAGTTCTCGGGACGTCCCGCAAGAGGCGATCCCATGTGGCAGTAGGAAGTTCCTTAGCCTGACCATTTGTTGGAAATCCATTCATCCAATACGTGCCTTGTACGGTTTTAGTTGTAGAACCTGCCATTTAACATGGCAGCTATAGTAGGCATAGCATCATGGTACCTATGCTGGCTAGGATTTATATTATACTTTCGAAAGATTTTCCACTATGCACTAGTAATAATATCGAAGAATTTTTCTCGTAGTAAGCATGTTTGACTATCATAAGGAGAAATCTCCCCCATGTGTGCGTTTGCATTGTGTGTGTGCCGGGAGGCCTTATGGTAGTTTCATTTTCTAAAAAGCATTGCGGATTTCAAATTTAAATTCTTCTATCTGTTTTAAAAGAACAAATGTTTTTGTTTGCTCATACCAGTCCCACGACTGACCTGGAGTTTATTGTTCCTTTCCTAAACTCTGGGTGCCCACTATTTCCCACACGGGCAGTCTAGAGTTGGGGTTTTCAGATAATCTATAGTAGGTGTAGATTCGATAGCTTTCAGCCTTAGGATTTGGCAATTGCATTTGGATCGAGTTGCTTCTCTTCATCTTGATTTGGGAGTTCGAGCTATTCTGGATTGGTGCTTTGGACATGGAGATTACTGATATTGGAGTTCTTTCTTGAAGACTATTTTGGAGATTTGTTCCGCTGCTAGTGTTATCTTTTATTTCCGCTGCTATTCTTTGTATCTCTGATAATGTTGATATCCATTGTATCATCTGTTGTATCATATGATATCTGATATTGTATCAAATGTTGTATATTGATGTGCATATTCTTTTTCTTCCGCTGTGTTATTTACTTAATGTGTTATAAGCTCCGGCGAATCAGGTTCGACGTTTGGATCTGCGGCATTTGAATACGAGTGTCGTATTCGGTGCCGATTTTCGAAGGTCGAGTCAGGGTCGTCACAAGTGGTATCAGAGCTGATGGTTAAAACCTTAGCTCAGGAGTATAACACATTAAGTAACTCATTAGAGATAGGGTGAAGTTTACCCTAGAATGAGTATATCCTTAAGATATCTGTTCGAACGCCTCAGTAAATTCTCTTACTATCCACTGATAGTGAGTATGAGTGCGAGAAGAGGACGAGATAGGGGACAGGGAATACGACTACAAATGGTCGATACCCTGCAATAGCGGAAACAACTTTTCTCTATCAATCTCCTTTGATTCGATTTCGTATTCTTTTGATTGCTTCATAGCAGCTCCAGAAAGAAGTTTCGGTGTGATGGTGGCCTTACGTATCGTTGTAGAAAATTCTTACCCCGTATCTTCGTCAGTTTCTTATCAGCTTTTCGTTCTAAACTTTAATAAATTTGGAATTGAATTTGAAAATTTTAAATAAGTTAGAAATTTTAAATTAAGTAAATTGGTTAACTAATATGAAGATTGAATCTATCTATCCATCTATTCTCTGGGATCCGATATATTCTACGAACGATTAGTTATCCCTTCAAACTAATCAATGCCCTTGCATATTCGTAGACAGGTGGACCCAAATATCTTGTGTAATAATTGTATGAGTTCGTTCTCATATTATTGATATTCTGATTTGGGTAGACCAAATGCAGAATAAATATTTCGATCTGATCTGTTCAATCATTTCTTTATCTATTATCTATTCTTTGTCGTCTTCTGTGCAATTTCGAGGACGAAATTCTTTTAAGGGGGGGAATCTGTAACATTCCTGAAATTTATCAAGTTTAAATTGGCAATTAAATTAATTTTTGAAGATAAATTGCTAATTTATTTATGAATTAATTGGATAATTTCTAGAATAAAAAAATTTAGCTTATAAAGTAGGATTGGTTTAAGATTTATGAATAAGTATTTTATAAACAAATATTGAATTTAAAAATAAGATGTATAAAATATATTTATATTAATATGTGAGCTAAATTAAAAGATTTAAAAATAGAATCTATAAAATAATTTAAACTAAGGAGTTGAATATGATTTGTATATTAAACATTAAAAATAGAATTCATGAATTAATAAAAAAAAAATGATTGGTACAATGACTTGAGTTTAAAAATTTAAAAACAAGAATGAATATGAAATACTTACCTTTTGGAATTTAATAAATGTATTGTAATAAAATTGATGTAATAAAATAAGTTTACAAAAGCACCATAAACTAAGAAATGTATATTTATGTGTGATTTATTTGTTGAGTGTACAAATTGTTATAAATTCATTTCTTTTTAAAATTTTGTAAAAGTAAAATAAATACAAATGTTGTATTTCAAGTTTAAGATTGAAATTTAAATTTAAAATGAGTGTTTTAAAAATGAGTAGCATTAAAAAAAAATTATTAAGATATAATATATGTATATGTATATATATATAAATGTTGACTAAATTCTTTTAGCATTGAACATGTACATACATATACAAATGAATAAACAAATACATTTATCTATAAAGTATATATGATAAAAAAAATGATAAATAAAGTTTATAAATTTATTGTGTCTTGTAAAAAAATCACCCATGTGAACATACATACACATGTGAGATGGAGTAGAGTAAGACAATCAACAAAATCCAAAGTTTATGATATGTTTTTACAAATGGCATGAATGCATCATTGCTTAGATAAAATAATCTAATAAAAAATTTCAGAAACCTTTCACATCCCCAATTCGATTTTTTTAAACCTCCAACCTCTGAAAAGTTCAATAATCAAAGATCTAACATTTCAAATCTCAACACTCAAGCAAGAAAGAAAAATTCAGAAAAAAAAGAAAAGAAAAAAAAGGGATCACCTCAAACTCAAAAGCTTCAAATCATCCTCCAATTGCCAGTTCAAACAAAACAAAGTTTCAATCAAACAGCAAGATCAAAACAAGATCCAGAAAAGAAAATGAATTCATCAACCTGAAGCTAGCCAGAGTCTTCAAACCTGAGATGATCAAGTTAAAACAAGATCAGAGAAGTAAAACAATTAAAGGCAAGAGCAATTTCTTTAAAATCTGAATTTGATATTGTAATCAGATATAAAGCAAAGGTCATCTCAGTATTAATTCAAAGCAGATAAATTTGCAAGGTTTAGATCAAAACAAAAGGGGCTGTTTTCAAGTGTAATCTGGAAACAATCAAGTAGTGCAGTTGATTTCTGGAAATAAATAAGGCAAGTAGCTCTTCTTTTTTTTTTTTTAAGATTTGAATCTGAGTTTGCTAAACAATATTGAAGCAGCAGTTAATCAATCTGTTGCAGGAGAAAATATCAAGATTAAGGATTTAATCTACTTCTAGTTTTTAAGTTGCAGAAAGAATAAAATTAAAAGCTTCTCTGCTATTTACATTCAACTGTAAGTAATTTAAATTTACTGTTATTAATGAATTTGGTGAATGAGTACAACAAGGAATAAACAAAAAAAAAATATGTAGCTATGATTTGCAGAGCTTAAAAGAATCAGAGTAAAAGAAAAAAAAAAGGGGTTGCAGGCTTCCATCTCTGCTTGAAAAACTGTCAAAAGCTTTTGTCATCTGGAAAATAGGTGAGCAAACCCTCAAACCCATTTCTTATTGTCATTTTTGTTGTTGCATGTAATTAGCATGGAATGTTTGGTTGTGGATTGTGCTTGTATGGGTATAAATATACCTGTGTGTATGTATATATGGGGTGCTGTGTGTACAGGCAGACCCCCCTTGTCTTCTGTTTCTTCTTAGCTTCAGGGTTTACAGAGTAAACCTTTGTTTGAACTCAAATCTCTTTCTTCTTCTCTCTGTTCCCTTCTAGTATTAGAATCTAAACAAAATTTGCTTGTTTGACTTTAAGATTTAGATTTAAATTTTATTTAAGTTAAGATAAGATGGGAATTGCTCTGAAAAAAAAAAAAGAAAAAAAAAAGAAGACAGTCAAGTTTGAATTTGTGTAAAATTCAAATATGTAAATTAAACAATTCAGTAATATAAATTGAATCCCTATACTAAATCATGTTTTTACAAGGCCCAAATCACAATTTTAAAATTAGAAAGGAAAGTGCATTTCTGGTTTAACCAGAATTTGGATTTTTATGAAATTCTGATGAACTCGATGATATTTGAGGTCATAATTCTTTCTGAAGTTAGTTGAATGAGCGTAGATTAGGGGAAAAATACCAAGAATATTAATCAAACCATTTTGGGGAAGTGCGAAGCAGATTTGGTTTGTAACCCTAGTTTTCACTGGGTTGAATATCTCGATTCGTTCTCCCCCCCTGATGGATCGAGTTGCATGGGAAATTGGGTAATGCTGGCTTGGGTGTTGACGAGGACTTTGCCGAAGTGTCAGAGGTAGCGGTGGTCGGAGCTTCGAGAAAAAGGCGTTGACAGGTTTTGGTGGATGGGGTCTTCAGTGGTTCCAGGTTTGAAGATGAACATGCAAATTCAAATTTGAGCTAGTATCGATTGATTGTTGATCGTTATGGGATGCGGGGGTGTTTGCCGACCTGAGGAGGTCATCGATGATGATCGGAGCGCGCTGTGACGATGGGACACGTGCACATGGTAGGGGATGGTGTCAGTGTTTTGGCTGAAGAAGAGGGTAGATACTCAAGTTTTTCGTGAGTGACTCGGAGTCTTGGAGTGTTTACTCGAAGTAAAGCAGGGGGCAGCTCGGGTTAAAGTTTTTCAAGGGTTTAAACCAAAACAGAACCTGCTCTGTTTAAAATTTTAAAACAAGTTTTAAAATGTAAACTAAAAATTTAAACTAAGTTTAAATCTGAATTTGGATCTGAATTCAAGAAATTTGAATCTGAGTTTGAAATAATTTTAAATTTAGTTTTAACAACCTTTTAAAATATAAAAAGAATATTGGTTTTGAATTTAAACTGGAAGTTTAAATTTAAATTATAGACTTTAAAATAAGTTTAAATCTGAAATTTAAAATCTGGAATTTGGTTTGAATTTCAGTTTTAGAATAAAATGAAGTCTTTAAATTTAAATTGTTTAACTACTTTAAAATTGGTTAAGTGATTTGGAATTTAAAATGAAGTTAAATATAAGTAAGTTTTTGAATGTAAGTAACTTGGAATTAAAATTCAAACATGTATTCAAGTTTAGAATAAAATGAAGTTTTTAGATAAAATAATAATTTAAACAACTTTGAATGTCATAGTGTATTTTTAATTGATTTAAATTTTAAAAATGAATTGGGTTTTAAAACTTTTAAACCTCTTTTATAAAATGAATAATTCTTTAACTTGTGAGATACTTTGTTTAAGTTAAATTTGTAACCATTTTAAATCCTAAATTTAAAATGAAATTAAAATTAAAATTTGGAAGTAAATTGTTTTCAAATGCTTTATTTAAATAAGAGATGTTTTATCTTAAAAATAAATAAATGAAATTTAATGATTTAAGTTAATTAATCAAGTAATTAATAAATAATTAAATGAAAATACTAATCACTTAGTAAAAGTAATTAAGAGGAGATAACTAAAGATTAAGGATTGATAAATCAAATATTTGAGGTTAATTACTTTAAAGTCAAATTAATGAATTAATTAATGTGGTAAATTTATTAAGATAATTGAATCAAGAAAAATAAATTAAGGTTAATTAACTTAAAAATGATGGAGAAAACATTATTAATTAAGGAATAATAAATCTATTTATTAAGGACAAATAATTTTAACTAAGATTTGATTAACCAATAATTAAAAGTTTATTAGTTAAAGTAATTAATTGAGGAATAAGTAATTAAGATTAATTGATTACAATTAAAGGATAATTAATTAAGATAATTAATAAATGATTAATAAATGAAGATGGTTAAGACTTAATTTATTTTAGTTAATGATAATTGATCATTGGTTTAAAGATTTCAAATAAAAGTGATTATGAGGGTAATAAATTTATAACGACGCGGTTTATTCATCTTAATTAAAGATGTTTGATTGTTATTGGATGTTCTGTGATGGATTGATATATTTGATACGTGATGTGATGCTATGTGATGTTTGTGCTAAGCTGTCATATCTGTGATATATATATATATATATATATATATATATATATATATATATATATATATATATTGTTATGCAAACCCTTTGACCCGTAGAATGACATTTGAATTTCGATGCGACAGGGAGTCGGATTCCATTTGGTTATCCGAAACCCACATCGAATTGTAATAATTGAATCTGTGCTGATTGATGATGTTGTGCACTATTGTGTAAAACCCCTGGACCACACTATACACACACAAATATGGGTTGCACGTGGAAATTTGGTTAAGTCACAGATTTTTGAAATTGTTTTAAAATTGATTTTTTTCCAAAATAGTTTTGGAATTAGAATTGAAGCTTTTGAAAATGAGTTTTCAAAAATAAAAAGTTATTTGAATAACTTGATTGAGTTTTGAAATTTAAATAATTGGATTTAAATTTGAATTCAATATTTGAAATTGAATTCTATGACTTGGAAACTAGGGTTTAAAAAGTTATTCAACTTACAAATGGGTTATATGGTTTTAAACCATTTTTCAAGGTGATGTTTTGAAATTTAAATTCAACTCAAGATTTCAACTTATATAAATTAGATTTGCTTTCTCATAAGAAATGGACTTTCAAGTTGTGTTAAAAGGATTTTCAAGTCTAAAAGGAAAATTGTTTTCCAAGTTTTAGATAAATCTTTGGAAATGTGTTTTGAAAGCTATAAATCTTTAATTTAAAGATTTAATTGGGTTAATCCAATTGAAATGGGAATTGTTTTGAAATCTATGAGTAGATCTTTGTGAAACCGGGTGAAACTTTGTGAAATAAATCTTTTTGTTTAAAGATTTAAAGATGGTAATTTGTTTAACCATTTGAAAGAAAAGTTTTGGATGTTATAAGTTGTGACTTAGTTAAATCCCATATCCATATGTTTTAAAATATGGCGCTTACTATTCGGATTAGCCGGGAGAGGACCTTGTGTCATATAACCCATTCCGAATAGTGATACGACGTTATGGATAGCATTTGAAGACCGGTGTTGAAGACCGGGTGTCTTCGAGAACGTTAGGATAACCTATCGATTGTCTCTGCACCGAGTAGCTACGGTATAGAGATTCCCTTAGTGATGGGAAGTCCGATCGGGATTGTGGATACCCGGGTTGGCAAGGGCTTCTTCGGAAGTGCCTTCGATTCTGTTCGAACCCGGAACAGACTTGTATGGTTGTATGTCCGACATTACACTTTGAGATGTTAACTGATCTCTATCAAATACATTTCTGCTTGGTGGCGGAGAATTTATTCTCTTAGCTTAACACCCTTCTATGATACGTACGAGCTCAGAGGTTATGTAGTTGATATTTATCAGTGATATTCCCAATTTGGTAATGTGGCATGCTGAGTGCTGCTATTGATGATCATTGGTTGATCATTTGTGATATGATCATTTGTTTGATCATTTATCTTTGTGATCATTGCTTTGGTCATCTGTTGACCCAAAGCATGGCTTTGTTGCACAAAGCGTAGCTTTGTGGACGAGACTGCATCAGGACCTCACTCCCCGGAAATGGTCGAAACAGGAAAGATGCGGCAAGGTTATGAGGGTCGCTCCCTTTAGGGTGTGTCATTCCCTTCTGGTAAAGGGTGGTATCATGGTATGGAGCCAAGATACTTACTCATGTGGATACTGCAGATCTATTACTTTGTGATACTTTGTGGTTTTTGTTGCGAGCGCTCGGATAAAGGTCCCAAAGGACCGGGGGATGGCATATTCGTGTAGTAGTTACCTAGTTACAGAGGTAACCCGGCCTTGTGTTGGCAGAGATCTAACCATAACGTTAGTTCTCGGGACGTCCCGCCAGAGGCGATCCCATGTGGCAGTAGGAAGTTCCTTAGCCTGACCATTTGTTGGAAATCCATTCATCCAATACGTGCCTTGTACGGTTTTAGTTGTAGAACCTGCCATTTAACATGGCAGCTATAGTAGGCATAGCATCATGGTACCTATGCTGGCTAGGATTTATATTATACTTTCGAAAGATTTTCCACTATGCACTAGTAATAATATCAAAGAATTTTTCTCGTAGTAAGCATGTTTGACTATCATAAGGAGAAATCTCCCCCATGTGTGCATTTGCATTGTGTGTGTGCCGGGAGGCCTTATGGTAGTTTCATTTTCTAAAAAGCATTGCGGATTTCAAATTTCAATTCTTCTATCTGTTTTAAAAGAACAAATGTTTTTGTTTGCTCATACCAGTCCCACGACTGACCTGGAGTTTATTGTTCCTTTCCTAAACTCTGGGTGCCCACTATTTCCCACACGGGCAGTCTAGAGTTGGGGTTTTCAGATAATCTATAGTAGGTGTAGATTCGATAGCTTTCAGCCTTAGGATTTGGCAATTGCATTTGGATCGAGTTGCTTCTCTTCATCTTGATTTGGGAGTTCGAGCTATTCTGGATTGGTGCTTTGGAGATGGAGATTACTGATATTGGAGTTCTTTCTTGAAGACTATTTTGGAGATTTGTTCCGCTGCTAGTGTTATTTTTTATTTCCGCTGCTATTCTTTGTATCTCTGATAATGTTGATATCCATTGTATCATCTGTTGTATCATATGATATCTGATATTGTATCAAATGTTGTATATTGATATGCATATTCTTTTTCTTCCGCTGTGTTATTTACTTAATGTGTTATAAGCTCCGGCGAACCAGGTTCGACGTTTGGATCTGCGGCATTTGAATACGAGTGTCGTATTCGGTGCCGATTTTCGAAGGTCGAGTCAGGGTCGTCACAGGGTTTGAAGTATAAAATATTTTGGAAGGACCACGGTGTTGTAATGACGTTTGGTTATTGCTAGCTTATATTTCTACATTATAGATAGTTCCACGGATCCTTAGAGGATGGTTATCCCAAACATCCTTTAAGTTAATTGTATTTCAGTTGATATTTCACTTGAGTTGGATTTATTGATATAAGAATGTTAATCCTGACTCGAGTGTTTTGTGTTTTGCTTTACGATCGGGTCAGACTAAGTGACACAGCATTTGAGACTCACCTTTAGAGTTTGGAGTTGGAGCTTCACTTGGAGATCCAACTATTGATTCACCTTTAATCTTTCCAGTTGATGTGTTCAGAGAAATCATCTATTTGTACTGGAGACTTCACTGTATTTGAGATATTCTGTCGTATTTTTTTTCTAACTCTGATGTTTATATAGTAGCTTCATAAACTACTATATATCTATTCCGCTGCATTATATTACTCTGTGTCTGTGATTCTGTGATTGATTTATTTACTGTATATGCTGAGTTTTGCCAAATATAAATTAACAATATGGTATTTCGAGCAATTTAAATCCGGTATGTGTGTATGCGAATTGTTGAAAATTATCAGGATGTTACACTTGGTATCAGAGCTTTGGCTTTAGGAAAACTTAGCATATATAGTAAATTTATTTTCGGAATCAATTTCGTTCGAGCCTATCTTCGAATCGGAATTCTAATTGATTAGAGTTCCTCTAATTTGAGATCTCTATCTTAGTTCTGAAATTCGTGCTTGCATCTCCCAATTTATATTTTTAGATAAGTATATCCATCTTCTATTTTTAATTTTTTTATTATCTCATCTTTGTTTGAGCCTTTCCCTTTGTTTTGAAACTCCCTTTTGATTAGGTTTTCTTTAAATTTTGAACTTCTATCTTGTTGATTTTGGACTCATTAAATGATAGGGAACTATTTTGTAAATGGAAAAATCGGAAGAGCAGAAAGCAGCCCGTCGAGCATGAAGAGCACTGGCCCGTAAGCAACAGGAGGAAGCAATCGAGGAGCAAGAGAGGCTGTGGAATGAAAGGGCAGGACCTAGTTCTTATGACCAGGTCATTTAATATCGGTGTCAGGAAAAGGGGCATTATGCAGCCATGAGAGGAAAGAGAAATAAAGGAAAGAAGAAGGAGGGCAAGCGCTTTCGATCCGAGATTTTCTGTTTTGAATGTCATGAGAAGGGACACTTCCCAAGTCAATGTCTGAAGGTGAAGATAGTGAAAACGACACTCACTACCTCAACCAATCAACCACTTGCTACTACTGTAGGCAGACTGGATATGTAGGCAGAGATTATTCTGAGAGACAACGCGGAAGGCAAGCTATGTTGCGTCCAGCTCGAGCTGCTGCCTTCCCAAAGTTCTTAAGGGAAGATGGGAGAGTATTGCACTCATGCTAGAAATGTCATAGTTGGGGGCATCTTGATGTGGAGTGTACAGGTCCTGTTGAAGCACCACCCGGCAGAATTAATACTGATGCATTGTTCTTATAGAAGTAAGGATCGGCGGAATCTATTTGTTATCAGTTAAGTTGTTTTAAGTAAACCCTATCATATCCTTTACCTAGTAAAAGTCGATTTTTCAAACTTAAGATATGTAATTATGCTTTAGCATTTTGCTTGATGAGAATTTGTGATTTTTCACTAATGAAAGAAATTCCTTTGAATTGATATTCGTTAATATACCTTGAAATCTTGGTTAGGATTCTCACTGAGTAGGATCCCTTTTGAATTTGACTTCGACCTTTATCTCGTTCCGAGATTCATTCTTGAACCATCCTTTAAAAATCGGGTTTGTTTGTATTTTAGAAATTGTTTTATATATCGAAATTATTATTTTGATACGAATGATTATATTCTATATAAAGGTGAGAATGTTTTCGATAAGGATTATATACCTTTTAAAAACAAGAATTTGAAATTTCGAAGGGATCGAAAATTTTATAAAAAATTTGATTTTGAATTTCGAGGATTTGAACTCCGGTGTTTTGAAATTGGTTTTAAGATTTTGGAAAATATATAATAACAATACGATCTAAAAGTATTTTCCGAATAAGAAATGTTCCAAATGAATTCAAATGAATTAGAATGATTTCAAAAAAATTCAAAGAAGTTTTCAAGAAAATAGAAGTCCAGAACTCACTTATCTCGCTGGAAAATAATTTCGGTGATGAGTGCACGCATCATCGACATTGATTTTCGAGTTTCAGAGTGAGGGAGAGACCACTTTAGTAGCTTTGCTATGCAAGTGATTTTGTGAAACCAATTTTGATTTCAAATTCCGAAGGATGATTTGATTTTCGAAAGATATGTATATTTATTCGAAACTATTTGAAGTGAACCGGTGTTCAGTCCTCGAGTTCGGATTTGTTTTGGTATGACCCTACATATATTGAAATCGAGAACCTTGCTTTACTATATACTTGATTTGGAAAGGTGCTCAATTTGAAACTTAAAATCTTATATAATCGAAGTCTATAAGTGTGATTTGATATACTATTGATTTTGGAAAGTATTCGATTTGAAAATGAAATCTTATATATAATGGACTTTATATAAGTAAGATATTTGGAAAGGTACTATATGATACATATTTTTGAAGTAAAGATATGGGAAGTGCCTTCTGCTTGATATCCGCTTTGTGGCCACATTGTGGATTCATTCTATCGATATTCTTGTCTCTGATTTTGGTTTTCCAGATGTGATACTCGAGCATCCTACCATGGCGTAACTTTTTTTTGGTGGCGTAACCCGCAAGGCAGTGATTAGTTAAAGGGCACGAATGTTTCCTGGGGGATCCTGGCGTAACCATTGTATATCCTATGGTCTGCCGGTTTTGTTTTCATGGCGTAATCCATAAGGAAGAGATTGCTTAAAGGGTACGGATGTTTCCTGGAGGATCTAGGCGTAACCATTGTGTATCCTGTGGTCCACAGTTTTAGTTATCATGACGAAATTCATAAAGCAGTGATTGCTTAAAGGTACGGATGTTTCCTGGGGGATCCAGGCGTAACAATTGTGTATCTACGATCCAGGTGATTTGTTTGGATTGTACTTTCCATATCGATTTTGAAGGTTTTTCAAGTATTTTCACTGGGCGTTGAGACAGATCTACTAAAAACGTAAAGAATTCTAGCTTTGCGCCTGACCAACGCATGACCAAAGTCTGCAAGAACGCGGACAAACCTGTTAAGACATCGAGTTATAAAAGTATTTGATAAAGTATATAAATAAAGTATTATTTCGATAAAGTACTATATAAACCCTTTAACTTATAAAAAAGAAAAAAAAGGTTGAAACAAAGCCTACTACTCCTCAACATTTACAGATCTGCCTCTCTTACCCTTCTCCTCACATCCACCCGACCTCCACACTGAAGCCACCACCCCAAGCGCATCTCCACCACCCGCTCTCACCGCAACCACGCACGGCCACCGCCCAAGCTCTCCTTCACCCCGCCTTCTTTTCCCCTCCGGCCAGCTAGCGACCCATCGACAGCCCACACTCCTCTCCTCCGCCCTCCTTCTCCACATCCTGCTCGCCTGCCCTCGACTAAGCACACCACCCGCACCCTCTCAGGCAGCACAACTCACCTCAAAACTATTCATCTCCCCATTAGCCGACTTCGCCTTCACCACTTCCACATGTCCCCTCTCCGGTCCACTCCTTATCCAAGCAATTTAGTCGTGCCTATATATACAAGGTGTGTGTGTGTGTATATACATACACACACACGTTCCACTTATGATGTTTGCTGTAAGAAATTTTCCTTCTTATCTAATAGCGGCTGCACCTTTCATTTTGCTTATATATGTTCTTACCCATTTTCATATTGTGTGTATACTGATATATATATATATATATATATAAGTTTAGAGAATATAAAGTTATCATATAAAACGGGCTGGGATTTTGTTATAAAGTATTAAGATATAAGTTATACGTATAATGTTTATATGTATATAATTATATGTAAGCTTTATATTCTATTGCATATATATAGATAAACAGAGGTTATAGTTTTGTTATATATTAACATATAGATAGATCTGATGTACGTTTATATATATATATATATATATATATATATATATATATATATATATATATATTGTGGTTGTATATAACATATTATGCTGCCGTATAGGTTATATAAATTTCATAATATATATACTGTTTTAATATTTTAGTTATTCTTGTTTATATAATATAAGTTGGTATTTATGTTTATGTAAGTATAACATACTTATTTCAAGTGCTTCCTTCCTAGTTTATAATATCAAGACTTTTTTTCCAGTTGATAGGCCAAAGTCTATGTATATATATAGTATATTTTATTTTATTTTTTTAAGTCATTTTTTTCTCTTGGTCATTTATATTATGGTTTGTTATAGTATATAAATGTTCCAAATATTGATTTTAAAGTATGGTTATACAAATATATAAGCAGACAGGTGAGCCAAAATTGAACTTTATAAACCATGATTTTGAAGTTTAAATAAAGTACAGTGGTCTGCGTATATATTGTTGTCGTTATATCAAGGTTATATAAGTCTGTAGTAAAGTAATTATTATGTACTTGTTCTAAAGTTATATTAAAGTTATAAAAAAAGGGTTTTATTTAAAGTTGCTTATTTATGTACTTGTATCATATACAATGATGCGTGGTTTAAATTATTAGCTAGTATAATATACCTATTTTATTTGATGTGGCTGTTATTTGTCATATTGTAATGGCATGTCACATGTGGACATATAAATTTTCAAAGATTTGAAATGGCTGTCGTGTTATATATATCCAAATATATATTTTAGAAATACTGATTTTTAAAGTAGTATATATATATATTTACTATTATTATCATTATTATTGTTATTTATTTTATTTTATTTTTATTTGTATGTGTTTTGAACTTTTTGATTTTTGAGAAAATATGTACCGATAAAATTTACATTTCTTTTTAATTTGTGGCAGCTAATTCTAATCGTTCTCATTCATTTCCAGCCTTTTTTTATCGTCGAATTCGTACCTATCTTGTTCGCTTTGGAATTCATAGCTCGGTTCTTTGTCAAAACTATCCAGCCTCGGAAGGTGAGCAATCACTCACGATTAACATTCTTGTGTTTATTAAATTTGATTCAATTGAAACAATAATTGAAATATGCCGCTGTAGTCATTTAAATGGTTGTATATGCTATTATCTGTAATTGTTCACCCACGGGATAGGACACCATATCCTGCTATTTATATTATATTGTTATTGATGATATATGCATGTTATTATTATTATCATATCTGTTATCACTCTGCAGGTTCTCTGTTAGTATAAAATTCATTATGGGTTGAAATGATAAACCTAAGCGAATTTCATTTGAATTGCATTTCGAATTGCGAGTTGAAATGATATATATACCCATATATATATATATATTTAAATTATGGATGAGAATGATAAATATCCATATCACTTGACCATGGATAGAAAGTTATATGCATACACCGTCGGTCTATATATAAATATTTTAAAATGATTTCTAAGGTTTTGAAAGGGAATATATATATACGGTTTTATTTAATATTGAAAATATTTTATATAGAAATAAGTTTTAATATAAAGTGGATTTAATAATAATCTTTAATTTAATAAAGCTTGATTTAATTAATATAATATGTCTAAGTATTATATTTTTAAATAGATTTTCAAGGATTTGTATAAGTTAAGGAAGATAAAGTTGAATTAATTGAAATTGTATTTAATTAAGAATGCTACTAAATTAAATCGATTTGAACTATTGAATTTGAAATTTAAGATTTGATTTTATAACTTGATTTTTGATTTAAAGTGATTAAATGGATATTTCAAGTTAAATAAATCGAAGGGAGTATTTATTTTAAATGCAATTTAAGGTTATTTAAATAATGTTGAATTTATTAAGTGAATATTCAGGAGTAAATAATAATGAAGTTAAATCAGGATCTATATAAAACTATTAAGTTGAACTTTGAAACTGTTGAATATTAAAGCTTTGTAATATATTGGAATTTAAATGTTTATTTGGTGATTCAGATCTTTATTTGAAATCAATAAAATGTGAATTTGTTACTTAGATACTGAATTGAATTAAAATAGAAAGATTTAGATTGAATTAAATTAGAATTTGGAACTAGAGTTGATTTGAATCAAAATTTTGAAATTGAGGATATATATATATAATTGAAATGGAAATGATACTTTGGGTTTGAAGTATAAAATATTTTGGAAGGACCACGGTGTTGTAATAATGGTTGGTTGTTGATAGCTTATATTTCTATATTATAGATAGTTCCACGGATCCTTAGAGGATGGTTATCCCAAACATCCTTTAAGTTAACTGCATTTCAGTTGATATTTCACTTGTGTTTGATTTATTGATATAAGAATGTTAATCCTGACTCGAGTGTTTTGTGTTTTGCTTTACGCTCGGGTTAGACTGAGTGACACAACATTTGAGACTCGCCTTTGGAGTTTGGAGTTGGAGCTTTGCTTGGAGATCCAACTATTGATTCATCTTTCCAATTGGTATGTTCAGAGAAGTAATCTATTTATACAGGAGACTTCACTGTATTTGAGATATTATGTTGTATTTTATTTCTAACTCCGATGTTTATATAGTTGCTTCATGAATTACTATTTATCTATTCTGCTGCATTATATTACTCTGTTTCTGTGATTTGGTGATTGATTTATTTACTGTATATGCTGAGTTTTGCCAAATACAAATTAACAATCTAGTATTTCGAGCAATTCAAATCTGGCATGTATGGATGTGAATGGTTGAAAATCATCAGGATGTTACAACCAACTTGTAACATCCCCTACTTGGAGGCCCAAAACTAACAACTACGGATGTCGTAGTCATCCATAGTTACTAATCCTTACCGAGCAAATATGGCGATGTTTGATACATTGGTATACAGAAACACATGAATATGGAAAAAATTTAAAACATCAAACAAAATCACATTCCATTCCAAACCATTTCCACTTTATATAAATCCCAGAATCGTTACCCACATTGAGAGAAAATATATTTATTAAAAAATATGCCAAGAGCGATGGAGATGCCCCTCCCCCGGATGATCAGAGTATATTTATATATATAGGCAATTTAATAACTTTTCCATTACACTCCAGATAGCAATCATGGCTCCTACACGTCTTCGAAAGCTTTATTCATCTAATGAGGCACTTGAAAACCTCAACTCTCAAACTACTCAAAATCAATTGAGTACCCGAGAGTTTAAGGGGAAAACATAAACTTCGAGTCAGACATAAAGCCTGGTATGAATAATAATCTATCATCAAATCATTTAGATATCCAATGAGACCATGCCATTTAACGGAATGGGTTCTTCCCTCACTAGTATCTTAAATTTTTTATAAAACCATATACTATGCTCCTGCATCCACAATGGTTAAAACAATTAAAAACAGTATAACATGATGATATGCAAAACAAGTGAATCAATTCTGGATTACCCATCCTCGTTCATTTAGACGATCTGTCACCATTATGGTTTTTATGGTTACTATTGACCTAATAGTTTTCATGGGCTGACTATTAACCGGCAAAGTGAGTATGGATTCCCTATCTAGTTATATAGTTTTCATGGGATCACCAAGACCTATTGGTAACTCCAATATCTTTACTCTTATCCCAGCTTCATGGGCTGACTAGGAACTTATTGACTAACAGTCAATATCTTAATCTAGATATAGGTTTCATGGGCTAACTATAAACCTACTGGCCTCTGCTGATATCAAATCATAGTTTTCATAGGCTGACTATGAACCTACTGGCCCCTGTCAATATCTTTAGTTAAGACTTTTAAAATTTCTTAAGTTATATTCACTACTGGATCAACTTATGCAGTTATTCTGCCCTTCCCCAAAGTACCGTTATGGGTCAATTACAATGTGAATAAATATATGAATAAATAACCATAACAGCAAATTAATACTCTCAAAAATCTTTATTTATGTTGTGATTTTTCCTTTAAAATGAGAATGGGCTATTTTTTTTGAAACCTTAAAACATCACTTTCGAAACAACTGGATGACCTCCATCGAAAGCATAGAAAACCTCTTTTCAAAGCTCTAAGTATATACCTTTCGAAGCTCAATAACTCAATCCTTTCAACGCCAAATCATACCTTTAGAATGTGTTAAAACATTGCTTAATATTCTGTAGAAATATAGCTTCAAACCCAATGAAAATACCCTATCAGAAGTACTGGATTTTACTTTTAGAAATCTATTTTAGGTCAAAGTGATCATAGGAGAAAGTCTCTTTCAAAACCTTTAATAATATAGTTTTGGGAAAATTAATGGTGTCGGAACCATCTATTTGAAAAGCTCAAAACCTTTGAGTAAAACTTTAAAGGATAGCATCAAAAACCCCTTTCGACTCCATTGCATTTGAAACCCTGAACCCCTTCGAAAGCATTTAGGAAGTGACTTTGCTTAAGTTTAAAACAAAACTAACCCTTCGAAAGCATTGATTGCTGCAATACATCTGAAAGGGAAAAGAATGGCAGCTGGATTTCGACCAGTCGGAACCATCTCTTTCGAAAGCATTATTTAAAAACAAAGGAACCCATTCGAAAGCGCCTACTTAAAACATGATATGGCAACCTACTTCTAAAGCTATTTAGAAAAAATTCTTTCAAAAATATAGGTTTCGACTACGGCACGATCTTTAGGCAAAACAAAGTAGGCACTTAACATTTGAAAACAAAGCTATGGTTTCAACCTCATCAGAAGTATTGCTTCTGACACCTTGGCTTTTGTCTTTCCTCTAATCCACTACATACTATCTAAGTGATACCTTGTGTATTAGTTTCGATTAGGTGAGTTTCGACTGGGTTGGATTCGAATGAGTCGAGGTGAAAGCGTTGGGTCGAAGGTCACTTCCAAAAGAGCCGAAATCAACTTTTTATTAAAAAGGCTGAATTAATGCTAAGTTTAGTAATTGATTTATAACTAACCTGCCTATTTGTAAACACCTGATTAGTTTCTTGAAACTTTTTAAATACTTAACAAAATAACTACCGCATTTATCAGATCTAAATCAGGGGGAAAAGTAATGTTTAAGCCCTTCCATTATGCAAAACCAATATTGCAAATAAGTCCTTCTTTTAAAATAATTTATTTTCTATAATAGATCAATTAGGAAAAATCCCTAAAAATTACCGAAAATCACTTTTATCATGTTATCAAACATATTAAAATTTCAGATACAATTTTTTCTGAAATAATCGAAATAAATTTAAACCCAAATATATCATATTTTCTTTTAGACATTCATAATAAATTTTCCGTAGCTTGGAAAATTATGAAAATTTAAATCCATCTCTAAAATCATGATTTACCTAACATATAATTTTTCCATCGCATCCTAAAATGAATAACAATTGATTTTTCTCTACAACCATGCAAATTCATATGAAATTAATTGGTTTAAATAAAACATATAATGACTCAAGCATATCATCATCCAAAACATCATAAAAATGAATTTAATCTTAAATTCGAAAACATAGGATCACAAAAACAGAGTAGAGATGGAATGAATTATTATTCACCTTAGATATGATAAGGAATTTGAGATATAGAAGATTGATTCCCCTATCTTTGATCCTTAGCTTTGATTTAATTTTTCTTCCTCTTTTCCCTTATTAATGGACGGCTCTATTTTTAGGTTTTTGATTTGTGTTTTTGAAAATGAAAAGTGTATGCGAATGTGAAACAATGTGGAATGTATAGCCATGAGTAATAATGGTGCGACTATTTACTAATATGCCCATGTTTAATTAAATACATAAAAACCAATTTAAGTCAATTTAATTAATTACTAAGCACGACCTTCTTATAGTTTTATTCAAATCTCAATCCGCTTATCATCATTATTCTATTTAATTTATCTAATTAAATCTCCTAGATAATGTTATCAAAAACTAGGGGTGTTATAATAAGGGGTTCTCGCTTTGTGTTTGGTGGCCAGCAGAAAACTATTGCTTTTGCATGTTCTCCGAGTTGATGCAGTCGAGAGGCTAGCTATAAAAGCAAAAAGCGAGATACCAGTGTGAGTAATGGTGGTTGTACCCACTACCGGAGGGTGGAAGGCTCAGTCGTCACATTTGGTATCATACCTTAGGTTAAGCGAACATCTAAGTCTGACAGGGGCAAAGTCTCATCAGAGATAGGGTTAGTAACATCTTAGGATGAGTAACTCATTAGTGATAGGGTAAGCGACACCCTAGAATGAGTTGAGCACATTATATAAGAGTATGTATTTGTTAATGATATATAAAAATGATTTTCTTTGAAAATATGGTAATTGAAATAATTTTACCTAAGGTTATATTTTAAATAATAGTATGGGCCTGTGCTTTACACGCGGACTGTTTGTGTACGGGCTGTTTGTGTTATCGTATACGTTGATATTTTGTTTGAACGTAAATATGTAAACGGAAAGAAAAGGCATTTTTGAAATTTCAAAAAGACACCGAGTAAATTAGTTCAACGAATTTCATTATTAGTATTAGAGAAGAGATAAAGAGTATATTTTGGAAAATATAGTTAGAAATGGTATTAAAATCATAAATTGGAAAATTGTTTTAAAAACAAGTTAGTTAAATCAAAAATAAACATCTTATGATTAGAATTTCACAGTTTGATTGTAAGATGTTTAATAATGGTATCGAGAGGACTAAAAATATGGAGGAAAACCTAAGATTTGGATAATGAGAACTTTTATCTAAAGGGTTTTCTATGAAAAAGGATTTTGAAAATCGATGATAATAATGAATGGAAAATATTCTAGCAAAAAAATTTCAAAAGGATTTTTGGAAAGAGATATTTTTTTTATAAAGTTCTCGATTTGCTTCCAAATTATTGATCAAACCGTGGTTTGAAAAGCAGTATACTTATTGAGTTAGGATAAATACTTAGTGTCTACTTCTAGGTATTTGTGTTTATATTTGTAGAATCCATACGAAGGGAAGTATTCAAAAGGAGAAACCTCAAGAGTGGATTGGGGTGAGAAAGATGATCTAATCATTCTTTTAAGTGATAAGGAAGAATCCATAGAAGAAGAATATGATCGGTATATTCTAGAGACGAAGATAGTTACCTGATAGTGGGAATGCTTATACCTCTCCCAACTCTAGATTTGGTCATAATTTCTAGTGATGCAGAGGCCACTCTAGCCTTAGAAGAAAGGTGGATCACTAACCCCGCCAGTTCATAATTCAAACCCGAAGAAGAACCATGGAGGAAGAGCCTGAACTAGAGGAGAACCCGAATGATATGATATCAAATGATTTGAACCACAGTAGTGGGGACATCAATATCATATGGGAGATGGATGAGGATCATGTTATTTGGCATGAGGAGTCATCAAGTTCATACATTCATTGGGATGATATGGAAGAAAATGACAAGGAAGCTAAGGAAGAAGCTGCTGAGGAATTCGAAAATCCTGGGGAGATAGGAATGCAAGGAATAGAGGAATTAGAAGAAGGGAAAATGTTACAGGGAGTACCATTCGAACTTGAACATGTTCCATGGAAGAGGCCTTGGCTACCATATGTGGACGATGAGATACAACAAAATGAAGATAGAAATGAAGCTGATGACGGAGAAGAAAATAAGGATGAGTATGTTGGGGAAGTTCCGTTAGAGTTTGGATATTGGAGTGCACCATCGGCAATGGATTCTGAGTGATGATTGAGACCGTGATTGAATATTTGTGACTATCTATCTAGTATTAAAGTAGTATCCTATAAGTATGGCTTGTGATAAGGTGGTGTTATGGTTAGTCAAATATTTTTATTTGTATAATGTACTGCTATTATGTGCCTAAGTAAGAATTGGATGACTTGAGGATGATCCAAGTATGATAGGAATGGTGGATGTAAGATATGAAGTGGTATAATATAACTATGAGCTTTCATTTTGACTTTGTTCATTTTCTATTACATAAATCACTCAAGTACATCAATAAGAATTACTGATAAAGGAAGTAAAAATTGAATAGAGAAGTTTCTTTCTAAGATGAAAAGGTATGTTATGAAATGTTTAAAAACTTAAAACAAAAATATTTTGGAAAAGATAAAGTATAAATGCATTATCCATTAATTATTTCTCAACATAACTTAACCTAATATTTGGATAAAAGACTTTGATAATCAAAAAGAATGTATCACTCAATGCATGATGGAAAACATTGATAAGTTTTTATAGTAATATACTTACATTTTATATCATGATTGAGAGCTATGCAAGGAAAATAAAAGCTTCTAAGCCGAATAAAAGTTCCATACTAGAGAATCGAAGTATCAATACTAATTTGAAAGTAAAATCGTATATTCAAAAAAGGTATCGGGACAACTATCACATACGTATAATCAATATACATTATACAAGTGTAAGTTTAAAAATATATTTTGGGCAAACATCTTAAGGTTTTGCGTTATAATTTCGAGGACGAAATTCTTTTAAGGAGAGAAGTCTACAACGACCCGCAAATTTATCAATTTAATAAATTATATTTATTTTTAAATATTCAAATATAAACATTTAAAACATAGATTATGATGTTTTGAACAATAATGATGGTAATCTTATTTTGAACAAGTATTTACAAAAATATAAACTTTGAAAGAATATCAATAAATTGGTCGAAAATCGTTTTATCAATAAACAGCTCTATAATTATTAGAAATCGTGCATAGAGCTGGATACATATACTTATTTATTCATTTAAGCAAGAATATAAAATAAAAACAATTTTTTTATTTTTTTTGTAATAAAATGTATTTATGACATGATCAATAATGGCATCATATTTAATAATTGAATTATGAATTTAAATTGAGATATAGAGATTAATATAATTATTCTAATAATTGTTTCTAAATGATAATAATTCATTTTAATTAGTTATGAAGTGATAATAAATCATTTATAATAGTTTTATAATGGTATATATCTGATTTGAAATTATAGGGAAAACTGATATCGCTTTTCGATATAATAGCACTTTTTGTAGACCATTTTCTAATATTGATTTATATGGTTTTATAATTCAAATGGTATCATTTTAACTATTTTAAAATGATAAGAAATTTGTTTTCAAATTTTGTTTACATTTATATATAATTTAATTTGTGAGTGAAAATATGACCGAGAATCTCGCAATAGTTTAATGTAGAGAAGTTGTACGACGTTGTTTATAAAACTTTAACACACATGTGACATGAACATACATACAATTACATATACATATAAATAACAAATAACATATATAAATATATATATACATATTTACTATTTACATTTAGATTTACATATAGTAAAAGTTATAAATATCTAAGATATTTTCACATTTAAAAAGAAAACCAACCATCACTCACCTCACTCTTACACATCACCATCACTTGCACATGGAGGATGACAAGGAGGAAAGGGGAGTCATGCATTTTGATGGGAAAGGAGGGGTGTGGGAGAGGGGTAAAAAGGTAATTCTACCTTGAGATATTTTTTTTCAAAATTTTCCTATAAATACCCATCCATTAATTTCATAATTTTAACAGCATTCTTCATCTTCTTCTTCCTCTTTCTTAAGCTATTCAATTCCTTATCTACTTAGGAAATTTATGAAGGAAAATTAGCAAAAAGAAAATAAATTTGTATAAGTATATATGCATAAGCAATCCACTTCAAAATCAAGTGATATCCACTCCTCTCCTCTTGCAAACCCACGGCCACCACCTCCATCACCCTTGGCTGAGCCACCTCCACCTATAAGTATAGGCCGAGCCTTCCCAAAGGTCCAAGGCTCGATTCCATTAGCTCCAGTTCGATCGTAGCGAAGCTTTAGTCCATTTTCATAAGGGGGATTTTCACTTCAAGGGCTTATTTGTGCAGGGTAATAAGTTTTAAGGACGCCGCTTCTGAAAAATTAGTTTAAGGACATTTTACAGGAAAAAGATAAAAGAATTTATCATTTTCAGTTATACAGAAATAATGATAAAAGGATTTATCATTTTTTTGTATAATTTAAAAAGATAAATGAATTTATCATTATGCTGTAAATTGTCCTTAAAACTAATTATTCAAAAGTGATGTCCTTAAAACTTATTACCCTGCAAGTATAAGCCATTTAACCTAATTTCTATTTTCATAAGTTTATAGCCAACAAAGTTAAGAAAAATCTACTTATATTATGATGATGATATGATATATTTGGAATGACTGATTGTTTTGTTTTGGTCATCATGTTTTGATTACGAAAATATGGTTGTTTGGACGTGTAAAAAATTCACGTTTAATACACGTCGAAATCACACAACGGAAATCTCTTTTCGAAATGAATTATAAAGGTGTTACGAGATGATTAAACCACTTTAAATTGGTTTATAAATTGTTTATAATCACTAAAACTCAATTTGGTGAAGTTTTGAAAAGAATTGAAATTGGAGTCAAAAATAGGCGCGTTCCATAACGGTAGTTCGCAATTTCACGGTTTAATAATTTAAATCCATTTATACAATGGAGTCGGAGTTCTTTGGAATAAGAATTTTCCAAACTTTTATAATCATAGTTTTCAGATAAAAGAAAACGATCGAGATTTCATTTAGTAGATTTTGAAATATGAGCAAAACAAGTTTTCAAAATGGTCGCGGTTTGGCAGTTCGGAATCCAAAACGGAAATTTCTTTGAAATGATATTTTAAATCTTTAAAGTTATGTAATAAATTCTATAAATATTCTAAAATGTTTGAAAAATTATTTGAGTTATAAAAATGGACTTTCATATGATAGAAAAGTTGTTATAATCAAATAAACTTTGAAAACACTATTTGTAGCACTTTTCGTAGCAGTTTTTAATAACTTATACATTTTATAGTTTTAACTTAACTATTCTTCCCCAAATGTTTTATAAATTTTTTTAAATAAATAAGTGTTTGTAAGTTTTATGACTGTTTTAAAAAGAGTTTAAATAAATGATTAAAATCAAAGCTGTTATAAAGAAATGATTAAATCTTGGCTTTATAAGCCGATGAGTGGACTGAATTTTTCTTTTCGTGAGATCTAGATGTGGAGTGTTTAAACTAAGGAGATGTTCAGGAGTAACCGGTGCCCTAGCTCACATGACCTTTTCCTGGGCAAGGAATAGATACGGTCGAAATGTCGAAAATGAGAAATATATAAAATATTTACTTTCCGTAATTGATTTCTTAACTTGGGTTATATGGAAATAATCTTCTTATACTTATTATTAAATTCTGAGGAGGGAACTCATACTATTCAGTGAATTTAAAAGATGATTTCACCATTATTCGATGAATGGTACTTGTTGAATACATAAATTAATATTGAGTAAAATTAGTATAATTTCTATGAATCCTTTTTATTTAATAATGTTTTCCAACATAATTTATGAGAAATGTTTGGTGTTTTTAAAAATTAAAGAGGGGTTTAATAATCTCATATATACTTGAAAAGAAATGATATATCTCTAAAATATGTTTTATTGATAATTGGTTTGGAGAGACCGGGATCGGATTTTGGTGATTCCTTTCCAAAAACCACTTTGAACCATTGTACGTTTGAAAGTGAAAACATGATAGAGACAATGATTTTGAAGACATAGATCTTCATAATGAAAGGCTACTAGACACTAGCCCCTCAATTTCCATATTATATACATATGGATGCAGTAGTACTTAATTTTGAAAATCTTCAATGCAAGGACTTCTCGCTACCAATCCTAGGGGTGATTCCTAAAACAAGATGTAGTAGGAGGGTTCCTTCAGTTTGTCCTGTTCTTGGGCAACTTGTATGGATGAATGTCTGACATTGCATTTATAAATACACGTACGTTGATCTCTACAAAAGTACCTCTGTTTGGTGGTGTAGGAAATAACCTCTCTTACACTTAACACCATTCTCTGAGATGTACGAGCTTAAAGGTTGTGTATTTATGGAAATCAACAGTGTGTGACGGAAATGGTAACATGGCATTCTAAGTCGGATTTGATGATTCTATGCAATGTAAAACGTGACCTTAAGTCTCGCACTGGGGAATGAAAAAAATAGGGTAGATGCAGCAAGGCTATGTGGGTTGCACCCATTAGGATATGGTCATCAGCTTTCTCAATTACCCTTTATATATCGGGTATGTTGTGCGTGCTATTAGAGCTCTTAGATAAGTCGGGAATGACTGAGGTAATGTCATACTCGCTACTATCTATGTTGAAGGTAGGTTGGTTCTATGTTAGTAGAAGAACATCTGCTGATGCCTCGATGCATTTTTCTAGATATGTATTGTTGGAAGGTAGTCTCTTAACTTTTCATTGTATGGAATCCATTCTTCAATACGATCCTTTGCGATTTTAGTTGTAAACCTACTATGTTGTCGAATTTAACAAATGTAACAATTCCAACTATAATTAATATGTTATTTGAAAGGATTTTCAAAGAATGTCATTAAAGATAATATCCCTGATTTTGCACAGAAAAATGTTTGGTTATCATAAGGTAAAAATCTATTCTGTGTTTATGTGCGGTGTAGTCTTATGAGATACCCTTTGTTTTTCAATACCCATATTTTTAAGTTTCTCATACCAGTCTCATGACTGACCTGGAGTTTATTTTATTTTCCCTTAAACTCTGGTTATCATATTTTTCTACGCACCTAAGCATCAAGTTTAACTTGGAGCATTATGATAGAGCTTGAAGTCTGGAGCTGAAGATGTTCCTATAGATAGTTCTCCATTTCCATTTCCACTTCATTAGTTTATTGACTGTATTCAGCATTTATAAGGACCAAAGATTTATAACCGTCCTGGCTGATTTATAAGATAGACTCTGATAAATATATTCAAAATTTTCGCTGTAAAGATCATATATATTAAAATAATATATGTTATTTCATTCGTGTAAGATTTTGTTCTGTCTTTATTTTCTTTTTACCCTTTGTTATCCCTCATTTCGGCAATTGGTTTTGCAGCAAGTGAATACCGAGGATGTGTTAGTGTCGATTTCTGGGGGTCTAAAGGGCGAATCCTTACAATTAAGAAATAAAGTAATTGAGTTTCTTACAAATTTTTAAAAAAATATATTAAATGAAGGTAAAATGCCAAATGAATTGAGAAATGGCAAGTTAATACTAGCTTTTAAGAATAAAGGGGATATAGAAAGTTGAGGACATAGTATAGGAACATTAAACTAATGATCCACAAAATGAAATTATATGAAGGGGTTATAGAAGAATGACTAAAAAATGAATAATCAATATCTTATAAATAATTTGACTTTATACTGAGTAGATCGACAATAAAAGCTATATATCTGATAAGAGATAAAGCAGAAAAGTTGGAATTGAAAAAATGATTTATGTATGGTATTCATAGATGTAGAAAAAACAAACGATAAAGTGTCACATGGTGTACTATTCCATGCATTAAGTAAAAGAAAATTACAATACACATAATAAAACTAATCCAAGATATTTTAAAACTATACATGCAGAAAGACAAATGAGTATACCATGAATGTGGTGCTACGTCAACGCTGCATGATGTTTGTGGATGTTATTATGCTGGTTGATACATCAAATTAAAAGATAGAACAAATGTACTAAAATTAAAAGGATTAAAACTTTGAATGACTAAAACAAAAATACATGACAAGTAATTTTGCCAAAAAAATAATATAGGTAACGATACGACAATATGCAAAATCAATTGAACTACAAAATACATTAGTTTAAATATCTTGGCTAAATAATACAAGAAGATGGAGAAACTATTAAGACACACAAATGAAATTAACATCGGTTAGATGAAATGGAGACAACTAGTGTTATTCTATTTGATAGGAAAATTAAAAAAATTAATAGGAAAATTTTATGGAAAAAAGGTCAGATCTGCTTTATTGTGCAAAACTGAAATTAACCTTTGAAAAAGAAGCAAATATAAGATAGATATAGGAGTGTGAACATTAACAAGATTACTTGGAATTAGGCAAATTGTAACGATCGTCATTTTCGACCTCCAAATGTCGACACTAGTACATCCATGATATTCACGTGCCGAGCATCCAAGTGTTAAAACGAAAAAATATTTGGTAAAATAAAATGGAAAGGAAAACAGAACAAGAAGGAAGAGAACATGATATCTGAATGTAACGACCCGCTTTTTTGGACAGTTTAAACCGACGATCAAATACACATGCCGGTTCCAAACCGTTCAAAAGGGCAGATGGTTATTGGGGTAAATAAGAAAAGAAAAGAAAGAGAAATAAAGGAAATGAAACAACACAGAATCTCGCAGCGGAAAGATAAAATATAATAGTCAAATAAACAGTTCATGAAGCTGTTTACAATACTTTGATAATTATTTGTACAACCTTTATCGGAGTTATACATATACAACAGAACAGATGAAATAATGCAGCAGACAACATGATGCAAAGATAATAAGAGTAATAGTATACCAAATCTTCGTCTTCGTCCTCCAGAATAGATCTTCAATAAGCTGAAAAAAACTCAAGTCTGACCCGAGCGTAATGAAAAGACAAAACACTCGAGTCAGGACCAAAATATCCTTATGAAAGTTAAATCAATCGTAAATAAATATGAGTGTAACGGCGTCAGAGATGTTTACGGGGTTTGACATCTCATATCCAGTGTCAATGTGCGTGCAATAACTCAAGAGATGTTACGGGATTTTCCATCTCTCAAGGATCCGTTAAACTATCTACTATGTAGTACAATACGCTATTATAATATCTCTACAGTAAAGTAAAAGTATTAAAATAGCGTTAAGGCGTTACCATAATTCCCCTTAACACATTTTTATAATGCCATAGTCTATACAGCATCGTAAACCCCACCGTAAACTAGTGGTTATCAGAGGGTACCCCATAGGTATAACACAAAACAAAACGTAGTGGTCGCGAATAGGATAATCAGTATGACAAGGTACATGAGGCGATACCAACTAGGATACTAGTAGTTGCGTGATCCGGACTGATATTGAGCATTGCCAGCAGCTACGTCAACACCGCGAAACACACTCCCAAATCGAGGGGTGCACCCAAATCGAATCACAAAAGTAATAGATATGGTATCGAAGAAGCGTGTCCGCTAGAGGTGGCGAACCTCAATGGCCCGGCGCGGCTCCTGTTTTAGTCATGTCAGGGGGTCATCCAATATCGTTCTCTTTCTTCAGTCAACGCGCTCATCAAATCATCCACTTCATTCTGGATCAACACTCCGCGTATAATAGTTATTAAAGTGGTTTTCGGTATCGACAGAGAGTATGTCCATATCCGATCCTGGTCTCTTTAATAACTATGTATTATTGCACCGGTGGCTCTTTTACATTTCAAATCAATTCATAATTGATTATCAAAATATCATATTCGCTTCAAAAATCAAATCCATTTCAAATATCATCATAGCTATTCAAAATGTAAGATTCCGTTTCAAAAATCATTTTTCGCCTCAATATCTCATTTCGATTTCGAAATCATTTCGAAATTCAATTTAGGTTGCAACTTCATTTAACCCAATTCGTATTTAAATTCAAGATTTAAAAATAAACAATTCACCTTATTGACTAGCTTGAAATTTTAGAAAATAGTTTTAATTAGTTTATAAGTAGTTTTAAATAATTAAAATAGTTAAATGGATTTAAAATAGATGAAATATAATTAAAATAAGTTAACATGGTTTAAGATGGGTTAAAAATAATTTAATATAGTTAATATAGGTTCAAATAGTTTAAGTATTTAAAGATGGTTTATATAACAGAGTAATTTGGAAAACAAACTGAAACAGCTTCAAAACCAATCCATTTCAATTATAACTTCCTAATTCAAATCAATTTCAATTTCCATTCTACCGATTCAATTTCGATTTCAATTCAAATCCATGTCAATTTTGACTTCAAATTAATTCAATTCTACATTCACCTTCAATTAATACAATTTCAATTTATATCGATTTGGAGCTTGATTTTTCAAAATATCAATTTATAACACTTAACAAAATTATCCTTCAATATTCAACTTTTGAATCCAAATTTCAAATATGATTCAATTTCAAGCTCAATTTCAAAATATCATTTTTATGTCACCTTTACTTAGTAGTACTCAAAGCTTGAAATAATGTTCAATCTTTAAAACAAATAAATTTTCGAAATTCAATCATATCCCAATTTTTAAATTTCAAAGTCTCAACTTAAATTATTTAACAATTTCTTTTAACCAAAATTTATTTCAACATTCCAAACTCAATTTTTGCGATAAATTCGATTCTTATAAATTAATTTTATTTATAACTTTTAAATCAAAACATTTTATATAAATTTCAAATCAACGATTTTAAAATTTTATTCATTTAACCAGTCCAGTGCCCGTATATAATTTTCTATCCTATGGCCAAGTGATTAGTTATTACAATTAAATGTCAGGGATGAATATATATCACTTAAATCAGATCACGGTGTCATATGTATGCATAACAGGACATATATATAAGCAAATAAACATCCAAACATTTAAATATCGACCAATAGCATCCATCGAAATACATCATCCAATAGACAATACAATTCACGGCAATTTCATAGTTATCAATATCAGGTTATTTAATCGCAATTAAATTTTAATTTCGATTTGACTGTCAATTTAATTTTCAACGGTGAATTCAAATGACAATCTATATGACAATTAAATTTTATCAAACAACGACAAATAAAATTCATATCACTTCATAATATCAAATTTAACTACCATAAAGATATTCAGTACGTTGTGAGCGTTATAAAACACTCACCTTGATATCCTGTTGTCACCGAGACGTTCCTGTTTGGAACTAAACAGGACGACTCCCGATTTTAGCCCAAATTTCAACTGTCTCCAAATTCTTCCAAACCAGTTTCATTTCTAAGCTCTCGTCATCACGATCGCAACGCAAAAAGTCTCGTCTCAATCGGACCTCGTATGTAGAAGTTATACATTTTTAAGTTATCGACATTTGAATTTATAAAACAATTTAAATTATAATTAAATTAACCCGTACCCAAAGCAAAGAAGCCCAGCCCACTAACTCCATCTTCCCCAAATTCCTGTGCGTGCATGAGAAAAACAACCCACCAAGCCGTGCACTAATCCCCGATGATACGGAGCTACAGGCGATGAAAATCGAAACCGATCGCGCCGCCAAGCTTCTCCTCTCGATCTCCATCTCCCAGACCCCTCACCTCGAAGCTCGCACCAACCAATCAAAACGCGTGCCAACCACTCCTCTTCAGCCAAGGCCAGGTCACGCGACCCAATACGCCACTGAGCTTCACCAAAACGTGTGTCTAGATGCCATTCGACGAGGAGAATCCAAATATGAGCTTTATTTCTCGAATCGATGAATGAAAACGAAGTGAAGCTTAACCCTAGCTTCAAAATCTCTCACGTCTCCACTGTCGCACTCCCAAACTCCAAGTCGCACCAGGCCAAAAGCATACAGGATCGAAGCAAACGATGAAATAGGGTTTTTAGAGAAGGTTTCGTGATTTTTAATCGAGTATTTGAAGAGAAAGAAATTTTTGAAGTTTTGATTTATTATTTTCTTACTGCCTGAAGCTTGCGTGCAAATAAAGAAGAAGGAGAGTATGCGTGTTTGAATATGAAATAGGTACTAGGGTGTCGGCTGATAAGAAGAAACAGACAGATGTGAAGGGTATGGTCAAATCAAATTTATATATATTAATTAAATTTTCAAACCGTCTTAATTACGCAACTCAAAATCTTGAAACCCTATCGAGGCATGCCGCTAGGCGTTTATAATGTTTTACCCACATTCCGGACATAATGGAACATGTTTCAGGGCCTAATTCGATCGTATGTGCGAGTTACAGAACTAAACGATCAATTTTAAATTAAATTGATTAAATTAATTTCTAAGCGTTTTGAGCTGCCATGGTCAAACGACAACCCCGATTGCTATGGAAATTGAAACCCGATAATAATAAACTATTACGGATCTAATGGAACTGGTTTCGTCGAATTCCGAGACTGTGCCCCGTAAAGCTATTTTAACTCGTCGATTAAATCGACGACTTTTCAAAATTTACGGAATTGCTAAAAATTCCAATTTTTAAAATCTTATTAACTCTATTAAAATCCAAATATAACTCACATTCACTTTGGAAACCAATTTGAATCATATTAAATCAAATTTCAGTTATTCACTCTATTTTCATATATTAAATTTCAATATCAAATTAATCATATCAAATTCGGAATTTAATTATTCAAACATTTGTAATATTAAATTTAAACAAAATTGATTATTCTTAAATCGCTATCTTTTGAAATATTCAAAACGAACTTATATAATTTAACAAATTCAAATTATAGAACAACCATTTCCATTAAAACAGTTATTCAATTTTCGTTATTCAATTATTCAATAAATTCCAAATATTAAATTTAAACAATTTAATTGTTCAATATTTGACGGATTTCAATATTGGATTTTTTAAATAAAATTTCATTATCAGTCGATTACTTTATTACCTCAAATGAATTCCACATCATTATTTAACTACAGTTAGAGATAATGCACTCAACTAATATATAAACTTTCGTTTCAATTGCAATTGGTTCACAAATTCAATTTGACTAACTAAATGAATAGGTAACTTAAATGATTATCACCGTTAACTTTTAGTTACACTTATAAGTTTATTATTTACAAACAAGTGTCACAATTACCTATACAATACAAATTCATTCAATTACCGTTGACTACATATTATTTCAATTGATTTGGGATTTCATTCAATTCATAAATAATTAACTTAGATAAAATTTGTTGCAATTCATTCTAGTTATTTTTATCATAAATAAATTAAAAAAATTTAACTCTTCCAACATTAAACCATGAAATCTTATTAAATTAACATTTTTAATTATCGAAATTTTACGGGTCGTTACACTGAATCTCACATTGGAACGATAACATATAATATCAAAAGATAGTACAACTATTACTCTAAGATACATAGCATTTCAGAGTTACAATTCTAAATATTATCATCAACATGGATAGTTTTAACAATCTGTCCTCACAAATGCTGATATATATATAATATAGTAATTGATCGGAAATAAGTATACTATGGTAGATAAAGCATCCAACTCGTCTCCTTGAGTTTCAAGAATATCTAATTAAAACCTGCCATTCTTTGTCTGGTTGAAAGAGCATATAAGAATTTAGGAAAAACAAAAACCATGTATCAGACTTATGTCTAGTGTGAGAAACTCAAGAAATATGTAGCTAGCATATAACAATAACTTTAAGACCGCATGGAATGCCTTAACGATTATCCCCTCAAAAGAACCACCATCTAATAAGTATATAAGGTGATATAAAAGATAATGTCTAGGGTGACGAATATAAATCCTAAAATAGTTGTGTCGCTTACATCTCACGGCACAAAAATATTGAAGTACAATCAAAACCGCAAAGGAACACATGCATATATGGATATCCTTAGAGATCTCCTCGAATCAAGATAAATATGATCTCCTACAAAAGACTCAAAAACTACCTCCGAGCGTCATATAACTCTAAACAACATGTATCTTTAGATAAACATAGCTGATCTATGGTCAAAAACGTGATCCCAAATATCATCACCTCCCATGCACAACATCGATATGCATACTCTATATGTGGAGTATTAATATCCTGCTGTGGGTTAGTTAAACCGCAGACTATGAAGCATACTCTATTTTCTTTCATCTTCAATGTCGATGTCACGTTCGACATCTCTCACACAAGTCTTCATCACTTGAGTAGAACACAAATCCCTAAATGGTGTCCAGCATCTCGAAGTCCGTGGATCTTTATAGGGATCCCAGCATAACTCGTTCGACGAATACTAACGTTAACCTCTCCTTTGGCCTTAACCTCAGGATAGACAGTTCAGCTCTGTAGCATTCCACTTCACAACCGCTTCCAAAACATAGAACCCATATATCCACTCTATAAGTCGACAAATTTTTCGTCAACTCAATTTTGGTTCTTCAAGAAGTAAGCGAACAATATATAAATAGGACTCCTTGTGATCTCATATATATAAATTCTTAAACCTAGAGACGTTTCATAACAATGCTCCTCCCTAGGGGTTCTCAAATCAAATGAAACCACGAAGCTTTTAGATACTTCCCGAGTTAATTTGTTCAAGTTCAATAGTCGACTAATATGCTATTAAGTTCAAAATAGACGATCGCATATGGAAATCAATTCTCGTATACTTATCATGTTTTTGAACCTTTCAATTTATAATATCCCACGATCAAGTGTGAAACCAGGTAAGTTAGAGCACTGGTTGCATCAAAGCTTTGCCTAGACACTTTATTATTATGTCTCACAGATAGACAAGGCTATTTTATCGGCTTTTAGTGCTAAGTATACGACAATGCTTTCTTTAAACAAGCAAACAAACAAAGCACAATTAAGTCACATAAAGCACGATTAAGTCACATAAGCAACTTTTAATCTCCTTTTTAATTTATTAATCCCTTTATTAACCACTTTTATTAGCAAAACTTCCTTATCTAATAAAACTTCGTCATTCAATTTCTACTATTCAATTGTACTCTTCTAATAGTTCAAAAAGTATTTATATACTTATCTCAAATGGTATAAGTATATTCACAAATCATTAACAAGATTTCTTAGTTTAAACCTTTACTTTTTCAAAAAGATTCCATACTTGTTATTTACTTTGAAGTATCCATTTAAAAGTCTAATTGCATTGAAAATTTTATTTCAAAAGGTTTAAGACTAAGGTTACTTAAACATTGTCACTACAAACCCAAAACCATTTATACTTATCATTATTTTTAACGATCTAAGCATACATAATAACAAGATAATATACTGTTACATAACTTCACAAAATCGTTTATTACAGCATAAGTGTTATAAATCAAAACTTCATTTGTTCTTTTACAAAACAATTAACTCACTTTTTCAAACTTATATATATATATATATATTAAAAATACTTATAAATAGGTTTTAAATATCTATGTAATATATTACTAAAAATAACTAACTTATAATTTGATGAAATTTAAAAAAGCATGTTATATACTATAAAATCCCTTTAAAGTTATAAATAATTATTAAAAAAATACTTAAACTTCAAACCAACTTTACAATACGACAAGATATGTTAGAAAACATCCCTAAAAAGATTACAGGAAAATACCAAATTTAAATATCATTTTTTGACATTTAAAACTATAGGTAACTTACTACAGGATATATAAATGTTGTTAAAACTATTGTACAAAGAACAACATAAGAAAGCATGAACTTTGCTACCACTTTTCACTACTTAAACAAATGATTTAAGACTTGAAATTTCTACTACAGCCCTTAGGTTACCAAAAAACATGAGAAGAATCCCTTAAGGACATCTTCCAATTTATTTAGAAAAATTCCCAAAAACAAAGTATATTTCATATTGTGTTTATAACCGCCTTTTTTGCTCTAAATTTATTTGACTAGGTCTAATCTCTTTTTATAAAAAAAATCAAATAATAAGTATACATATAATACTTATTAAAAATGCAAATAAATCCATAAGGATATCTTTCAAGTTAATAACAAAATTCTCAAAAACAAGGTGTTTCAAAATGCTCATATAGCGACCATCTTCTTGCCATAACTTTTTGCAACTTTGTTTCAAAAGTTAATGAATGATTTTGTAACGACCCGTAAATTTTAATGGTTTTTATAATGTAATTAACTGAATTTTTGTGAAATTTAAAATAACTGAATTTGGAATAAAAATTTGATATTTGATATGCGTCTATTTAAACATAGCAAATGGTAAATTTTCATCCGAAAATATGAAAATTTATTTCATGGTGTATTTAATTTCAATATTTAAAATCAGTTAAATTAGTTGAAAATAAATTATTCTCGAAATTTGAATATTTTTATAAAATAAAAATGTTAAATATTTTCTGAGTGAGATGTCATCTATAGTTTCATCAAATTTGGACTGCCATTGCTCCGTTTATCTTATTTTCGTCGTTTTAACAGCATTTTCGGCGTTTTAACGGCATTTTCGGTACCGAATATCAACTTTTAATTGGATGATCGTATCTCTGATATCTGTGTACTGTTTTGATCGTCTCATTGTGTTGATCTTCGTAGTATATTCATTTGTATATTTCGAGGTCTGGTACACAACGAAATCAGTAAAACCGGTAACCAATTTCAACCTTTTGGGTTTCTTGTCCTTTCATCTATCTAACTGTTGAAATCAAATAGCCATTTGCTTTATTAATTACTTGTAATTCAACTGTTGCCTTTTACTATTCTCCTGGTTTCAAAATACATAAGCTTGTTCGTTTTCTCACTGTCCCTTTCTCTTCTTTGGTCAATTCTGAGAAATCAAATATAAAGTTTATGTAATCAAAGTTTTTATATCTCTGACCATTCATTCCTTTCCTTTTTGAAGACCTTCTTGCATTTCTTCATCCCCCTCTCTCCGCTAATCACCAAAGCTTCCACCCTGCCTTCCCAATCCATTCTCCCCTGCATTCGGCCTCTCCCCACTTTGAACCCGAGCACACCCTTAACCGACCATCGCCACCACCAGCGAGCCGAATCCACCATGTCCCTTGCTCCCTTCACCACCATCTGCCCACGATTGCACTTCCAACCCTGGCCACATGCAACTCCGCTCCTCTACCCTCTCATGCCACAGCCGAGCCACCATGTGTCAGCTTCCATCGATACCAAGTTCTGCATTCTATGAAATAGCATAGGTAATGTATATCTGATTATTTAATATATTTTTCAGACTTTATATATATCCTAGTTTTATAATATGTTAGTTTTACAATATATTAGTTATATAATATGTTAGTTATATATGTTAGATTATATAAAGTATATATATGTTAGTTTATACACGTTAATAATCTGTCAGATTATAATAGTTTATATATATATATATAATCGGCTCTTTGTATATGTAAGTTGTAACAATCTGTCATCTTATATGTGAGCTTATGTAGGTTATTTAATTTATAATATGTCAGTTTATGGAAGCTAAAGAAAAAGCCAGTTTTATCTATGTAATATATTATATACATATATATATATATATATATATATAACAATCTAAGTATATATATATATAGTAATGTCTGAAGCTTTCTATCTTACTTACTTTGGGTTTTATATATATATATATATATATATATATATATATATATATATATATATTATATAGAAGTAAGATTATATATATCAGCTTATATTTGTTATATATATTATTGATTTCAAAGTATATATGTATATAGGTTTATAATAATATTGATTTTAAATTATATGTGTGTATATATAAAGTTGTATATGATCTGGTTGTCGTATATGTAAGTTTATATAACTATATATATATATATATATGATTGTTTGAGTTTATACATATATTTAATAAAATCAGTTGATATTGACTTTTATGATATATATATATATATATATATATGTATATATATATATTGCTTTTGAAATATAACATGTATGTAAGTTGTATATATGTTTATATACATCAGTTTTATATGTTAGTATATGTGAATTTGGTTTTTCAAATATATAGATATTCTATGGTTTTGGGATTAAATATTGATTTGAAAATAAATATATATATTTCTATTTTAATATATGTTTTAAACTGATTTTTGAAATTCGTATATATGTAATATATCTGGTTTCATCGATCTCCTGCCCATCTTGACTAACATTTTCAATATCGAATTTGTCGCTGCAGTTCTCTAGCCTTATCGCTTATCCATGTGCGTGTCCGTGTCCGTGTCATCTTCTGATTTCTCTAGCCTTGAAAGGTGAGCATCACTCACGATTAACATTCCTATATTTAATAAATTTGATTTCAATTAAAATGACAATTGAAATATGCTGTTAAATTTAAATTGCGAGCTATTTAATTGTTAAATATGATATGTCATTATTTGCAATTGTTTACGTGTGATATATGACACCATATCATGTTGTGTATATTTTATTTTATTTGTTACTGATGATATATGCCTGTTGTTGATCTGTTATATTATTATCATATTTGTTCTCACTCTACAAATTCCCTGTTAGTTTAGAATTCTCTATGGGTTGAAATGATACATACCCGAACGATCTTGTAAAATAAGGGAAAATCGCTATGGGTTGAAATGGTAAACCCAATAGATTTTCATTTGATTTTGAAAATATGGGATTACGGGTTGCAATGATATATATATACCCGTAAATATTTAAATTGCAGATTGAAATGATAAATATCTGTATCACTTGACCATAGGATAGAAAATTATATACGGACACCGTTGGTCTATATTTTGAAAATAATTTCCAAAGTTTATATAGGTTTAATAAGTACTGATTTTTAAAATATAATATATAAATGTTATTTTATAGATATGTCTAAATTTTAGATTTTTTTTTAAATATATGTTTTGGAAGTTTTCAATTTATAGGTTAGTTTGAAAATATAATTTTTAAGATTTTTATTATAATTTTATTATTTCAAAAATATATAAAATAGATTTAATATAAAATACATTTAATAATAAGATTGAATTTAATAAAATTTAATTATTGGTTTTAATATGTTTTGAAACATTTATTTAAAATTCATATTAATATTTTAATAGATTTTAATAACTTAAATAATAGAGATTTGGAAGATAAATAAATGTTGACATGGAATTTAAATGGGTTAGTAATTTAATTTAAATAAGAATTGAACTAAACTTATTAGTTTGAAATTTTGAAAGATATGGTTATAACTGGATTTATAAATTGATGTGATAAAAAGTGATAAAATGAATAATCTCAAATTTGAATAAAATTGAGATTGAATATTTAATATTGATTTAAATATATAAATTGGGATTTAAATAAATTGCTATCGTTAGGGGAATAATTTCAAATTTGGATAAATTTAAAGTTAAATGTTGAAATATAAATGAAATTTATCTTGTAAATGTTTGAATATTTAAAACTTGGATCTTTGAACTTTAGATTGAAATGTCAAACTGGAATTGATTTAAATTGAATTTTGGAAATAAAGATGATTTAAATTGATTTGCGAAATTGGAGGAAACTAATTTTATTATATAAAGTATTTTATTTTATATATAAACTATTTTATTATATAAAGTATTTTAATGATTTCAAAAGTGTTATGGTTTCGAAAGTGTTGCAACCTTTGAAAATGTTGCGATTCTAGAAATAAATATTATTTAAAGTGAATAATGATATCGAATTTGATATGGTTTTGAAATGAATAAGATATTTTGATATGAAGTATGAACTATTTGAAATGAAAGGATCATGGTGTGAAATAAGCGTTTGGTTGTTAAAGAGACAGGGATAAGATGTTGTCATACTCTGCCAATACCGAAAACCATTTTAACAACTGTGTACGTGGTGGAGATTCCAGATTAAAGCAGGATGGTTTGGTGATGATTCTATATGGTATTTATGTAGCCCTGACTCCCATGAGTCAGCTTGATGCGGCTAAAACATGAGCCACACCAGGCCAACTGAGGTCATTCCTCCATCGGGCACTTTCCTTCAATACCATTCTATTGCTTTTGTGATTTGATTGGGTGCACCTTTAATTTGGGAGTGTGTCACGAGGTGGGTGGTAGTAGCTTTATACGTTACCACCAGTCCGGATATGCAAACGGTATATCTACCCTGGCATTTCCTCGAGTACCTTTTCGCATGCCCTATCGCGCCTTTTACGTGTTTGGTTTGTACCATACCCATGGAGTGCCCTCTGATAGCTCTTCAGTTTACGGAGGAATTACCGTACTGTATAGACTATGGGAATATATAAAAATCTGTTAAGGGGGATATGGGAAACGCCTTAATGCTATTTTAATAGTTTACTTTACTTTAGACATATTATAATAGTGTATACTACACGTAGTAGATAGTTCCATGGATCATTAGAGGATGGAAATCCCAAATATCCTTTAAGTTACTTGTATTTCAGTTGACATTTCACTTGAGTTGAATTTATTGATATAAGAATGTTAATCTTGACTCGAGTGTTTTGTATTTTACTTTACGCTCGGGTCAGACTGAGTATCACAGCATTTGAGACTCACCTTTGGAGATTGGAATTTTGCTTGAAGATCTGTCTTATCTATTCAGCTTTTCAAGTTGCTTTGCTCAGACTTTTCATCTCTTTGTATTCGAGACTACATTGTATTTGAGATATTCTGATGTATTTTATTTCAGACTGTGATGTTTTATAGTAGCTTCATGAACTACTATTTATTTATTCTGCTGCTTATAGTTATATTAGTATGTGTCTATGATTCTATGATTTGTCTATTTACTATATATGCTGAGCTTTGCTGAATATAAATTAACAATCTGGTATTTTGAGAAATTCAAGTCTGACATGTGTGGATGCGAATGGTTCGAAATATTGGGTCATTTTAGATTTGAACTTTCATATTTTTCTAGTAATAAGTACATTAATATTGCTTATTAAAAATGCAAAGAAAACCCAAGGATGTCTCTCAAAGTTGACTTTGAAAACAACCGAATAAAAGGCATTTTCGAAGTACATCCATAGCAACCTTTCCACTTCTAACTTTCACAACTTTGTTTCACAATTTCTACGGCTTTCCAAATCATTTATTTATTGTCCCATACATCAAAATATGTGTAAAAAACAACCAAATCTAATTATCCCAAGTTAAGACCATAAATCTTCCATTTACACAAGTTAAATTTAAGGTATGTCGAAGTGCACTTATAGTGACAATTCTCACTTCAGACACTTTCAAACATACTTCAATTCAACACACAATCCAAACAACTATTTAAACATTAAGTTAAAGCCATGCCACATGTTATAGAAGGTAATAGGAGTGATGTTAAACAATATAAAGTTGTTATTTGCTTTCAAAAGTAAGAGAGTTCAAAGTTTATAACTTTAATTAGTAATATCACTTTAATTTTATATTTGCATACACACACACACACACAAAATGAATACATACAAGATAGTGAGATAAATCACCCAAATCCAAGCCAAACACAAGCTCAAGCACACCCAAACTCAAGAACCACTTCCTATCATCTCCAAAAGCATAAAGATCCAACCTTTAGCACCAAAACCACAAAGCTAAGCTCCGCCTCCTTCCTTATGCTCACGGCCCAAGATGGAAACCCCATCTCCTCTTTGCTTCTTCCATTTTTTGACTTTAGATCCTTGCTTGTTCGAAGGTGCTGGTGAAAGTTTGCTGAAGTTTGGAAGAGATTTGAGTTTATTAGAGAAAGATTAGTGAAGAATAAAGTGGACTAGTGTTACTTCCACCATTTGTATTCTTTTTATATTTTTCAAGCTTTAATTAATAAGAGTGAACACATGCCAAAGCACTTCTTTTACCCTCTTTTACATGACCAAAAACCCACCTACATGTGCCTTGCATGCTTTTAATTTTACACCTCATTTCCTTAGCAAATTAACCTTTTCCCTTGCACATAAAACATCTTCCCATGACATCATTATATTTTATTTTCCATAATGAAAAAATATTTTTATTCCATATTATTGATTTCCTAAGTCTTTTAGTGTATGTAAAAAAAGTTAGAACATCTTCTGACAAGTAAAAAGATATTTATCGATAAAACAATTTTTGGTCACATTATCAATATTTCTTTAACTTACTTATTTTTTTAAACATTTTTCTAAAACAAGTTTACCATCATTAGTTATGATTTAGAAGGAAGTAATAAGGTTATTAAATCATTTTAATCATATTTATTCCAAGATTTAAATGTTTAAATAATTCAGATATTTAAATACGAAGTGTTCGAATTTCAGATCATAACACTCCCTCACTTAGTACATTTGGTCCTCGAAATTGCCAACACTAGCAACAAAAGGAAACAATCACATAGCAACACTTAATAGTATTCATAATTACTATCACTCATAACTTATAGTTTTCTCAAGTTCAAAAATCCTCTTATGGCATAAGGACGATAAACAATCTACCAAACGTACCTTATACTCAACAATCTTAGGTTATCACTTAGTCGATTATCCATGCAACCTCATGAAAAATCGAAGAGTCGTCCCCTAAACTCTCCATAAGCCAACAAAACATAACATGCATGCCTGTACGATGTACATGGATTGTAACGACCCAGAATTTTTAGTAATTAAAATTTGAATATTTAATTAATTTTAAATATTAATAAGTGAATTTATAAGTCAAATAAATTTTTATTTGAATTATTGGATTTAATTGAATAATTAAATCGATAATTTAATATGTTAAACTATGGAATAATTGAAAATTGAGTTAAATATGATTGAAAATGATTTGTAAAATTTTACTTTATCATATGGGAGTTAGAATGATATTTTATAACTTTTAAAATCGAATTAAAAGTTTATTTGTGAAAATTGAATATTTTAATATTTAAATCGACTAGTGAAAATAGTCAATTTTTGAACAGTCTCAGAATTGAACGAAACCATTTCCATTAGATCCGTAATAGTTAGTTATTACCGGATTTCAAATTTCGTGTCAATTGGAGTTATCGTTTGATCGTAGCAGCTCGAAACGCATCGAATTATTTTTAATATTAATTTGGCGAGTTAAAATAGCCATTTTTCAAAAAGTCTCGGATTTCGACGAAACCAGTTTCATCGGATCCGTAATGTGATATTATTGTAAGATTTCAAATTTCGTGTCAATTGGATTTACCGTTTGTCCGGTACAAATTAAAACGCCTAGAAAATCGTTTAAATCGGTTTAATTTAAATCGAACGTTTGTAGCCATAACTCGCACAGATGTCCGAATTAGCTTCCGAAACTTGTTCCATTGTGTCCAAAACGCGGGGTAAACCCTAGAAACGCTGGTTATGGCGCGTAAATCGGAGTTCGGAATTTCCGGATGAATAGTGTTCAAAAATTCTCTATAAATAGCACCACTCTCTTCATAAATAAAAAAAAAAACACAAAACCCTAATGTATGCTAATGGGTTCAAGTTGCGGCCTGGGGATTCTGTAGCGTGCGTGTATGAGGGGAGGAGAGAAAGGACGTGCGGTCTTGATCGTGTGGTGGGAGATCCTACGGCTGTTAATTGTATGGGTTTAAAAATTAATAAGTTTATGTTGAATTGTTTATATAAATTAGTACAAACTTCAAATATTCATAACTTTTTCATACGAGGTCGAAAACGCGCGAAACTAATTGCGTTGGAATCGTATGGACGAGCACTACGCGATGGAGTTGGTTTGGAGTCGTTTGGAGTTAGTGAGAATTTTGGGTAAAATTAAACGTCCGTTTAATTTTATTCGAAATAAATCGCTAAAACGGAAATTAAAAATCAAGGTGAGAATTTCTCACTCAATCGAATCAGTTTCGATTTTATTTTAAATAGTTAGATTTAAAATATTTGAATGCATGTTTTAATGATGATTGTTATCTCTTGATTGTTAAAATAGACATTATACGCCGTTAGTAAGCGGATGTTATTTATTAAAAACATATACCGCGAATATTTCATAAACAGTGAAATTGGTATTATATATAATATCAATATACATATATTGGCATATGTATATATTGCAGTTATTGATTTTCCGCAATTTTTGTTTAGCGGATGAGACCCTATTGCGCCGTCTATTAAGCGGATAATATTTTAAATCCCATATACCGCGATAATTTCGTACTGGAGCGAAATTGGTATTGTGCTAATGTTTGTGAATGCAGGAAAACAGGTTGGAGGGATCCAACTGGATTCCTCAACAGTATTTATTTGATTTCAGATATTTTGATATTTGATGGATTATCATATCGATATATGATATCGTTGTAGTCGTGATTGACTATTTGGTGTGTAGCATCATTGGACCAAATTTGGAATTTTAAAATGATTTCAAAGGTGAAAGTATACGTTTATAAAATATTTTTGGAAATTGATTTATTTTAAATAAATAAACGTTATAATTTTTAATGTTATAAAAATTATGATTTTTGAGAAATATAGTTAAAAACTGATTTTTGAGAATATGATGTTAATGATTTTATAAAATAGTTTAATTTGGGAAATTTGAATTTATTGTGAAAAGTTCAAATATAGGATTTATAAATTTTAATTATTTTATGAATCAAAATGGTGAAATAATAAAAGAGATTAAAGACGTTTAAAGAATAATATAAATTGATTTATATTAAGAGATTTATAAATGGATATTTATAAATTGAAATATTGACATTATAAAACGAGTTTTTATAAGTGTTTGAATGAAGTGAAAATGAATTTCATAATGGAATGAAATTTATAGAATTTTAAACAGTGAAGTTATAAATGGAATTTTATAAACAGTAGGTTTATAAAATTTATAAAGTTATTGAAAGAACGAATTTTGGATAAATAAACAATCTTATAAGTTATAAGATTTATAATTTGGGAAGTTAAAAGAACGATTTTGTAAAATAATCGTTTTATAAGTGTTTAACTTATAATATGAACCTTTAGTTTATAATTGAGTTATAAATCGAATAGGTTAATAAAGAAAATTTATAAAAGGAAGTTGTTATAAAATAATTAGAAATGGGATTTATAAACGTTGTTTTATAAATTCGCAAACAACTTATTTTGACAAGTAAATTGTTGAAACCTATTAATGAAGTTATATTCACATTTTTGACTGTGAATAATCCTTAGAAATAAAATGAATAAAGGATGAAATTGGTTAACGTAGTATATTCACATTTTTGAATAGTGAATGATATGTTAAAGAAAATGTTTAGAATGTGATATTTTAAATTGAATTAAAAACGATCTAACGATGTTTTAAAATATGTTGAGATTCGAAACCATAGATTTCAACATTTATTGTTGAAATAGACGTTTTCGAGAAATAAAAGGAAATGGTAGATTATAACACTGTTGTTATAATAAATGATTTCCGAAAGGAAATGTTTTGTATAGTATTGGGATTTATATATCTATTTTAATTTCGAATCCCTATACTAGTGATTTTGGGTTGTCGTAACGATGTTTTACGTAACATTCGTTTTGGCCCAAATAAATATGTTTAAGAGAATGATTTCCTTAAAGAATGAAATATATACTTAATTTCGATTTAAGTATATTGAATATTTTCTAAGTGTTGAAAATAAATAAAATTTGTGAATTACTTATGAATAAATAAGTATGGAAACATTTTCCAATATAAAGTGAATATTAGAGAATTTATCTTTTTGAAGATAAATTGAAATGAATAATGGGAATCGAATATTCATAGATATTTTGGATTTTAAATTCACTAAGGAATTTATAAAGGAAAGGGGAATTTGTCTAAAAATAAATATTGATTTATTTTGAAATGTGAAAATTATATATCTTGTAAAGATATTTTGGAAAGTAAATAATTTGGAAAATTATTTGGAATCTGGTGATGTGTGCATACCTATTGATAGTTCAATAGCCGACTATCAATATTTCCCTTTGAATGGGTAATTGATGTGATTTGTTTGAATGTGAATGCTACACTTATTTTTGAATAAGCGCTCACTATTCGGGTTAACCGAGAAAGGACCATGGGGTCGTATAACCCATTCCGAATATGTGATACGTCGTTGTGAATTGCATTTCAAGATCGGTGTTGAAGACCGAGTATTTGTGAAAACGATAGGATGACCTATCGATTGTCTCTGCACTGGGTAGCTCCTGGTATAGAGATCTCCTCAGTGATGGGAAATTCGATCGGGATTGTGAATACCCGGATTGCAAGGGCTTCGTAAGAAGTGCCTTCGGTTTTGTTCGAGCCCGGAACAGACTTGTATGGATTGTATGTCTGACGTTACAAATTGAGATATAAAGCAGATTTCTTTCAAATATATTTCTGTTGGTGGCGGAGAATTTATTCTTTTAGCTTAACACCCTTCTCTGAGACGTACGAGCTCAGAGGTTATATAGTTGAAGTTATCAGCAATATATTCCCAATTTGGTAATGTGACATGCTGAGTGTTGCTGTAAATGATCATTGTGTTGATTATTTGTGATAGGATCATTTATTTGATCGTCTATCTTAGTGATCATTTCTATGATCATTTGTTGACCCAAAGCATGGCTTTTGTATAAAGTATGTTTTTATGGACGTGACTTCGTCGAGCCTCACACCCCGTGAATGGTCAAAACAGGAAAGATGCGGCAAGGTTATGAGGGGTAGCGCCCTTTAGGATGTGTGCATTTCCTTCTGGAAAAGGGTGGTATCATGGTATGGAGCCCAGATACTTACTCATGTTGAAAACACTTTGTTATGATTGTGTGAATTGATTACGAGCGCTCGGTGAAAGGTCCCAAAGGACCGGGGGATGGCATATTCGGTCAGTTGTTACTCAGTTAGGGGTAACCCGGCCTTGTGTTGGTAGAGATCCGGTTTGGTTCTCGGGGATGTCCATCCATAGGCATTCTCATGTGGCAATGGGAAGTTCCTTGGCCTGATCATTCGTTGGAAATCCAAAGAAACAATACGAGACTTGTACGGTTTTAGTTGTATAACTTGCTATGGAATGTGGCGGTAACCTGCTATTGAACATAGTTAGCTATAGTAGGCATAGTTCGGAATGTCTATGCTGGCTAAGATTTATATTCTACTTTCGAAATGATTTGTCCTACACTATTCACTAGTAATAATATCAAATGTTATTTTAAATGCGTATCAAGCATCTTTGACTATCATAAGGAGAAATCTCCTCCGATTCTGCGTTTGCATTGTGTGTGTGTGCGGGAGGCCTTATGGTAGTCTCATTTTTAAAAGCATTGCGAATTGACTTTAAAAATATTCCTCTATTTTGATTTTTAAAGATAAATAAACTGTTTTGAGTTCTCACACCAGTCACATGACTGACTCGGAGTTTATTGTTTTCCTTCCTAAACTCTGGGTGCCCACCAATTTTTCACACGGGCAGTCAAGAGTTAGGATTTATCAGGATATTCTGGATATTCTGGAGTTGCTGGAGGCAAGATGGATGGCATGGCGTATTATTCGTTTATATAGTATTTCTTTTTCCGCTGCACTGTTTGTTGTTGTTGTTTGATGTTGTATACTATGATGATATGATGTAATGTAATATATAAAATGTAATAACTGATATAGTTCTTTGTTTAAAGATTATTCATTTATTATTATATGTTGTTCCGCTGCGAATTGTGAGATTCTGATGTTGTTCTGTTGTTTTCTATTATGTTATATTCTCTATTTTCTATTTTCTTTCCCTCTCTATTTTCTGTCTTATTTTTCTATCCTCTTCTCTCTTCTTCTGCCTTTTTCTTTTCCTAAATTTTTCTTAAACCCCTAAGGGTTCGTATTTTCGTTCATCTTGAATTAATCAATGGAGATTAGTGTCTATTCAAGGAGTACGGATTTACGGGTCTTTACAGTTGGTATCAGAGCATATGGTTAAGCGACAACCATGGTTCTGTTGGGTATTACTCATTAGAGATAGAGTCAGGAGTGCTCTAGATTGAGTTTGAGTGTAATAATAGCTATGAGAGCGTATTTGTTAGTGAATATAAAATTGTTTTATATGATGATTGGTTTGTTGAGTGGTATATGAACCTTCGTCGGCGCAGCCTCGAAACTGAATCGAAGGGGTTTCTAAACACTTGAATAGAATAATTCGACACAATATTGATTTCTAAATTGGGTAAATGAAATAATTTTCCTTGAGTATATTTTTATATAAAGAAATAATTTTTCAAAATTATTAAAGTGTATATAAGTTGATTGTTTAGATGTTTGAATAATCTAAATAAAAGAATAATTGTATAAGCAAAAAGAATTATAAGAATTGGATTATAATTAAAGTGATTTACAATTGTGAAATAAACTTATACATATAAGAAGTGAAACTATATGAATATATTTATGAATTTGAGTTATGTAAATGAAATTCAACTTTAGAAATTGAATTGAATTGAATTAATGGATTAAATGTTAATCAATTGAATGTAAATTAAATTGATATGAAATAATGAATGTAAGTGTTAATTCATTAAAATCTAATGTTATTGGAAAGTTGAATAGTTGAATAAAAATCAATTTATTAAACCAATTGAAAGTGATGGTGTTAAACCAAATAGAATGAATATAAGCAAAGGAATTTGGTTGTAATTGATATACATTGATTGTTATATGATTGTTAGTTGATTGTATATAATTCATTAAGTGTTAATGAAATTGAAAGTTAAATTAATTGAAATTCAATTGGAAGTTAAGTGAATCTTGAATAGAATTGAATTTGAATTGGAAGTGAACCAACTTGAATATGAATTAGTAAATATAAACTAATTGAAAAATGAATGTTAGTAAGAACATCCATTGTTAATGAATCAAATGTGATTAAAATTGAAAACCAATTCATTGAATATTAATGAGAATATGAATGAATATATATTGGTTATGAATTAGTTGGATGATAATTGGTTGATGTTTGCATTTGTTGCTTTTACTACATTTGATATGTTGACATATATAGTTATTATGTTGCTATATGTTGTATATTGATACTATTGCATATATACATGATTCTCATGTTGTTTGTAGAGTGATTAGTAGGTGCGGATCGCGTTTGCTTCGCATTTGGAGCTCGCTTTCGCGCTATATTAGCCGTATATGCTCGCTAATAAAATATAAGGTACATATCTCGGATTACATACCGTTCTTTTATACTTTTTTCCCTGCGGGATGCCTCATTACTTGATGAGATGTATATTTGTGATATATATACTGTCATTTTTTTTTCGGATCGAGCCGCGCAAAGGAGACTATGGCGAATTTTTCCGAAAATTTAAGGCGTTAGAAAAAATTTGAGAAAATTGGAAAGTTTTGAAAACTTAAACTTTGATTTTGGAATTGAAAGTTAAATGATATAGTTTGGTTTTGAAAAAGATAACTAAGTATGATTTGAAAACTTAGTAAAGTATTGTAAGAAGTTTAATTATGAATTTTGGAAAGTTGATAGATTCTGTAACTTTTCTTACTTAATAATTTCAAGGACGAAATTCTTTTAAGGGGGGAAGATTGTAACGACCCAGAATTTTTAGTAATTAAAATTTGAATATTTAATTAATTTTAAATATTAATAAGTGAATTTATAAGTCAAATAAATTTTTATTTGAATTATTGGATTTAATTGAATAATTAAATCGATAATTTAATATGTTAAATTATGGAAATAATTGAAAATTGAGTTAAATATGATTGAAAATGATTTGTAAAATTTTATTTTATCATATGGGAGTTAGAATGATATTTTAGAACTTTTAAAATCGAATTAAAAGTTTATTTGTGAAAATTGAATATTTTAATATTTAAATCGACTAGTGAAAATAGTCAATTTTTGAACAGTCTCAGAATTGAACGAAACCAGTTCCATTGGATCCGTAATAGTTAGTTATTACCGGATTTCAAATTTCGTGTCAATCGGAGTTATCGTTTGATCGTAGTAGCTCGAAACGCATCGAATTATTTTTAATATTAATTTGGCGAGTTAAAATAGCCATTTTTCAAAAAGTCTCGGATTTCGACGAAACCAGTTTCATCGGATCCGTAATATGATATTATTGTAAGGTTTCAAATTTCGTGTCAATTGGATTTACCGTTTGTCCGGTACAAATTAAAACGCCTAGAAAATCGTTTAAATCGGTTTAATTTAAATCGAACGTTTGTAGCCATAACTCGCACAGATGTCCGAATTAGCTTCCGAAACCTATTCCATTGTGTCCGAAACGCGGGGTAAACCCTAGAAACGCTGGTTACGGCGCGTAAATCGAAGTTTGGAATTTCCGGATGAATAGTGTTCAAAAATTCTCTATAAATAGCACCACTCTCTTCATAAATTAAAAAAAAAACACAAAACCCTAATGTACGCTAATGGGTTCAAGTTGCGGCCTGGGGATTCTGTAGCGTGCGTGTATGAGGGGAGGAGAGAAAGGACGTGCGGTCTTGATCGTGTGGTGGGAGATCCTACGGCTGTTAATTGTATGGGTTTAAAAATTAATAAGTTTATGTTGAATTGTTTATATAAATTAGTACAAACTTCAAATATTCATAACTTTTTCATACGAGGTCGAAAACGCGCGAAACTAGTTGCGTTGGAATCGTATGGACGAGCACTACGCGATGGAGTTTGTTTGGAGTCGTTTGGAGTTAGTGAGAATTTTGGGTAAAATTAAACGTCCGTTTAATTTTATTCGAAATAAATCGCTAAAACGGAAATTAAAAATCAAGGTGAGAATTTCTCACTCAATCGAATCAGTTTCGATTTTATTTTAAATAGTTAGATTTAAAATATTTGAATGCATGTTTGAATGATGATTGTTATCTCTTGATTGTTAAAATAGACATTATACGCCGTTAGTAAGCGGATGTTATTTATTAAAAACATATACCGCGAATATTTCATAAACGGTGAAATTGGTATTATATATAATATCAATATATATATATTGGCATATGTATATATTGCAGTTATTGATTTCCCGCAATTTTTGTTTAGCGGATGAGACCCTATTGCGCCGTCTATTAAGCGGATAATATTTTAAATCCCATATACCGCGATAATTTCGTACTGGAGCGAAATTGGTATTGTGCTAATGTTTGTGAATGCAGGAAAACAGGTTAGAGGGATCCAACTGGATTCCTCAACAGTATTTATTTGATTTCAGATATTTTGATATTTGATGGATTATCATATCGATATATGATATCGTTGTAGTCGTGATTGACTATTTGGTGTGTAGCATCATTGGACCAAATTTGGAATTTTAAAATGATTTCAAAGTGATTTTTGAAAGTATACGTTTATAAAATATTTTTGGAAATTGATTTATTTTAAATAAATAAACGTTATAATTTTTAATGTTATAAAAATTATGATTTTTGAGAAATATAGTTAAAAACTGATTTTTGAGAATATGATGTTAATGATTTTATAAAATAGTTTAATTTGGGAAATTTGAATTTATTGTGAAAAGTTCAAATATAGGATTTATAAAATTTAATTATTTTATGAATCAAAATGGTGAAATAATAAAAGAGATTAAAGACGTTTAAAGAATAATATAAATTGATTTATATTAAGAGATTTATAAATGGATATTTATAAATTGAAATATTGACATTATAAAACGAGTTTTTATAAGTGTTTGAATGAGGTGAAAATGAATTTCATAATGGAATGAAATTTATAGAATTTTAAACAGTGAAGTTATAAATGGAATTTTATAAACAGTAGGTTTATAAAATTTATAAAGTTATTGAAAGAACGAATTTTGGATAAATAAACAATCTTATAAGTTATAAGATTTATAATTTGGGAAGTTAAAAGAACGATTTTGTAAAATAATCATTTTATAAGTGTTTAACTTATAATATGAACCTTTAGTTTATAATTGAGTTATAAATCGAATAGGTTAATAAAGAAAATTTATAAAAGGAAGTTGTTATAAAATAATTAGAAATGGGATTTATAAACGTTATTTTATAAATTCGCAAACAACTTATTTTGACAAGTAAATTGTTGAAACCTATTAATGGAGCTATATTCACATTTTTGACTGTGAATAATCCTTAGAAATAAAATGAATAAAGGATGAAATTGGTTAACGTAGTATATTCACGTTTTTGAATAGTGAATGATATGTTAAAGAAAATGTTTAGAATGTGATATTTTAAATTGAATTAAAAACGATCTAACGATGTTTTAAAATATGTTGAGATTCGAAACCATAGATTTCAACATTTATTGTTGAAATAGACGTTTTTGAGAAATAAAAGGAAATGGTAGATTATAACACTGTTGTTATAATAAATGATTTCCGAAAGGAAATGTTTTGTATAGTATTGGGATTTATATATCTATTTTAATTTCGAATCCCTATACTAGTGATTTTGGGTTGTCGTAATGATGTTTTACGTAACATTCGTTTTGGCCCAAATAAATATGTTTAAGAGAATGATTTCCTTACAGAATGAAATATATACTTAATTTCGATTTAAGTATATTGAATATTTTCCAAGTGTTGAAAATAAATAAAATTTGTGAATTACTTATGAATAAATAAGTATGGAAACATTTTCCAGTATAAAGTGAATATTAGAGAATTTATCTTTTTGAAGATAAATTGAAATGAATAATGGGAATCGAATATTCATAGATATTTTGGATTATAAATTCACTAAGGAATTTATAAAGGAAAGGGGAATTTGTCTAAAAATAAATATTGATTTATTTTGAAATGTGAAAATTATATATCTTGTAAAGATATTTTGGAAAGTAAATAATTTGGAAAATTATTTGGAATCTGGTGATGTGTGCATACCTATTGATAGTTCAATAGCCGACTATCAATATTTCCCTTTGAATGGGTAATTGATGTGATTTGTTTGAATGTGAATGCTACACTTATTTTTGAATAAGCGCTCACTATTCGGGTTAACCGGGAAAGGACCATGGGGTCGTATAACCCATTTCGAATATGTGATACGTCGTTGTGAATTGCATTTCAAGATCGGTGTTGAAGACCGAGTATTTGTGAAAACGATAGGATGACCTATCGATTGTCTCTGCACTGGGTAGCTCCTAGTATAGAGATCTCCTCAGTGATGGGAAATTCGATCGGGATTGTGAATACCCGGATTGCAAGGGCTTCGTAAGAAGTGCCTTCGGTTTTGTTCGAGCCCGGAACAGACTTGTATGGATTGTATGTCTGACGTTACAAATTGAGATATAAAGCAGATTTCTTTCAAATATATTTCTGTTGGTGGAGGAGAATTTATTCTTTTAGCTTAACACCCTTCTCTGAGACGTACGAGCTCAGAGGTTATATAGTTGAAGTTATCAGCGATATATTCCCAATTTGGTAATGTTACATGCTGAATGTTGCTGTAAATGATCATTGTGTTAATTTTTTGTGATAGGATCATTTATTTGATCGTCTATCTTAGTGATCATTTCTATGATCATTTGTTGACCCAAAGCATGGCTTTTGTATAAAGTATGTTTTTGTGGACGTGACTTCGTCGAGCCTCACACCCCGTGAATGGTCAAAACAGGAAAGATGCGGCAAGGTTATGAGGGGTAGCGCCCTTTAGGATGTGTGCATTTCCTTCTGGAAAAGGGTGGTATCATGGTATGGAGCCCAGATACTTACTCATGTTGAAAACACTTTGTTATGATTGTGTGAATTGATTACGAGCGCTCGGTGAAAGGTCCCAAAGGACCGGGGGATGGCATATTCGGTCAGTTGTTACTCAGTTAGGGGTAACCCGGCCTTGTGTTGGTAGAGATCCGGTTTGGTTCTCGGGGATGTCCATCCAGAGGCATTCTCATGTGGCAATGGGAAGTTCCTTGGCCTGATCATTCGTTGGAAATCCAAAGAAACAATACGAGACTTGTACGGTTTTAGTTGTATAACCTGCTATGGAATGTGGCGGTAACCTGCTATTGAACATAGTTAGCTATAGTAGGCATAGTTCGGAATGTCTATGCTGGCTAAGATTTATATTCTACTTTCGAAATGATTTGTCCTACACTATGCACTAGTAATAATATCAAATGTTATTTTAAATGCGTATCAAGCATCTTTGACTATCATAAGGAGAAATCTCCTCCGATTCTGCGTTTGCATTGTGTGTGTGTGCGGGAGGCCTTATGGTAGTCTCATTTTTAAAAGCATTGCGAATTGACTTTAAAAATATTCCTCTATTTTGATTTTTAAAGATAAATAAACTGTTTTGAGTTCTCACACCAGTCACATGACTGACTCGGAGTTTATTGTTTTCCTTCCTAAACTCTGGGTGCCCACCAATTTTTCACACGGCCAGTCAAGAGTTAGGATTTATCAGGATATTCTGGAGTTGCTGGAGGCAAGATGGATGGCATGGCGTATTATTCGTTTATATAGTATTTCTTTTTCCGCTGCACTGTTTGTTGTTGTTGTTTGATGTTGTATACTCTGATGATATGATGTAATGTAATGTATAAAATTTAATAACTGATATAGTTCTTTGTTTAAAGATTATTCATTTATTATTATATGTTGTTCCGCTGCGAATTGTGAGATTCTGATGTTGTTCTGTTGTTTTCTATTCTGTTATATTCTCTATTTTCTATTTTCTTTCCCTCTCTATTTTCTGTCTTATTTTTCTATCCTCTTCTCTCTTCTTCTGCCTTTTTCTTTTCCTAAATTTTTCTTAAACCCCTAAGGGTTCGTATTTTCGTTCATCTTGAATTAATCAATGGAGATTAGTGTCTATTCAAGGAGTACGGATTTACGGGTCTTTACATGGATCATCCGTATGTAATGTCTAGCTTGATCACTTGCTCGATCACATAAATTTTACTTCCAAACTAGTATAGATCAATTGACCTCACTAGTACGGACTCCGAATCAGGTTCCTTGATTGGAAATCTCCATTATCCTTACATAGCTGTATACTTTGATAGAAAAATTTGAAACATATCAAAAATCTATATCAAGTGTTCACCGTCAAGCTGTACAGTTACGCTTTGCATTTCCACACTGGTGGAGGCGCAAAAAGTTATAACAAGGATAAAGCGAGGATATCAACAAACCAAGCGAGGATATCAACAAAACCTGAGAACAAAAAAGAATAAGCTGAGTATAGAAGCCACGCAACATGAAGAAACATGTAGTTTCAAATGTTCTTAATATTTCTCATAACTCAGGACTAATTTTAGGCCACTTTGCTATAACATCATCGACAAGTTTTAACCTTCTATCAATGCAAATGCTATCAACATCCACTTCATTCTTTGTTTTACATGCGTTGTAGAAACTTCCAGACATTATATTCCTTTTAACTGGGCTTTCATCTCCCAATACCGTCATTCTTTTTTAAGAGAGATGACCATCAGCTTTCAGATCTGCATTAGATATAATTACCAGCCTGAGATAACGACAAATTTCATTCTTTAAATCAAAAAGAACAATCAACGGACAACCGAGTGCTAAAAATATTATCATCAAATACAAACACAATAAGAAGGCTATTGTTACCATCGTAAAAAAAACATCAATAAAAAAAGGTTTGTTTCAGATTATCATTTTATTCTAGAACGATACTATTTTCTTATATAATAAAAACAAAAAATAGATAAAACAGAAATACTAAAAATTATACCTACAGACGCTAAAATTGATACTAAAATGGATAATTAATTTCATAACATGTTATGTGTTTTGCATCATATTTCCAAATCAACCATGGAATATACGTCACTGAACAAAAACCAAATACCGAACAATTTAAAACACACAAGAGAAACAATGACGCATAAAAAAACAAAAACAAAAACAGAGTGTTGCTTTTCAAATTTTCCATAGAATATAAAAAAATAAACATCAAAATATAGCTGAATTTCAAATTAATACAGAAAAGAATATAAAATTAGAAATGACCTAAATTAAAGAATCAAACACCGAAAGAAGAAATTATCAAAACAGAATTGAGGAACCATACCTTAGTATGAAAATCATCGGGTTGATGAAAGAAATGAGAGATGCTACCAGGAAGAAGAAGAAATTCTCATGGGAGAATAGAGAAACGATAAAGAAGAGAATAAAACTTCTAACATGCAACGTATAAGAAGAAAAAAAATAAAATAAAACAAGCACGCAGGTGTTAGGGCTCGAACGAAAATTTGAACGTTTTTGTCTTTGACGCGAAAATACTACTAGGCTGTCCTAAATGAAAGGGAACAGCGGATTAAGGATCTTAAGGCTAATTTAACACTAGAGGGGGGTGAATAGTATTTAATGAATTCTAAGACTTATATGAACTAAATTGAAATTATGACATAAACAAATGCAGAACTTAATCACAGAACAATCACATAATCAAACACAGATGCAGAAAGTAAATAAAAAACAGTAAAGGGAAAGAAAACACCGGATTTTATACTAGTTTGGAGTTATCCAACATCCAGTCCTGTACCAAGGCAAACCACCTCATACAGATTTTTGTTAAACTAGTGTTGAGATTACACTTCTCAATTTATAAAGGCCTTGAGGCACCCTCCTGTCTCACGAGTCCGAGGAAAACTCTCTTGATTTACGGGCCATAAGATTACCCAATTGATTTCCAGGAACAACCACACCTTATAGAGAGACTCGATAAACTTTTGGTTACAAATTGATCCTATAAATCTGAATAGTGCTTTGATCTTTGAGAGAGGACAGAGAATCAAACAAGAATGAAATTTTAATTTGATTCACTTGAGAATTTGGCAGAATTTTGACACGATCATAAAAATATGATAATATAACATGGATTTGTGGAGAAGAAGAAGTGAAGAAAATATGAGAATTGTATATTAAAAAATTCGTTTAAGAAGGCTATTTATAGAGTACCAACTGTCATAACCATTCATGAAGAGATTTAAACGAATAGACACTTCTTTTGAAAATTGAAACTTTTGAATTCAACGGCCACCATGTCGACATGTGGTATCCCATAATGTCGATATCCCCTTGTTAAAAAATGAAAAACTTGTTTTGAAAATGTTATTGAAATGAAAACAAAATGAAATGACTCTAGAGTAAAATAAACTAATTTACTATGTTTTAAAACACAAAAACAAAGAATAATTTAAGGCTAAAACATCTTTTTGAAAATTATTTGAAAAGATAGTTTTAAGGCTAAAACATTTTGAAAAGAAGTTTTGAAAATCATTTTGAAAAACCATTTTGATGTAGTTTTACAAGCTTCTTCCTGCAGAATATCTCATCACATCAGGACTCGAGAATTTGTACAAAACCAGGATGTTCGTGGGTTTGTAAGCCACTTGTCGTAGGTTTGTAAGCTACTTATCATGGGTTTGTAAGCCACTAAGAAGGTAGAAATGGGTTCCATCCCAAATGAAATTCGGAATGAAGATTTCCATGCTATTATGAAGTTTTAACAAAAAACTAGACACATATCTTGATCTTGATACTCATGAGTTTCAAACTTGATTTCTTCATTCTCGATCTTTATACTGTACAGTCTTCAGTAATCAGTACCAGCCTTATATATATCCTGCATAATATAATTCATATATATATAGACAATAGTGTTAGTATGTAAGTTATAATAAAATAAGTTACAAAGGTTGTTGTCATCAAAACCACTATCTCCAGTTCCTAATAATCTCCCCCATTTTGATGATGACAACCTTATAAAATATACTTACCACTTCGATCATACCATAACTCCCCCTTACACCAACAGCTCCCCCTTACTCCAAGCCTACTATTTTATATAACTTATCTTCCCCTTTGTCATCAACAAAAATAACCTATAAACCTTGAACTTAATAAGAAAAAGTGATAAACAAACATATGACATAAGAATAATAAGTGTGTATGAGTGAAACATAGAATCCTAAGTTAAAATGGAATTTAAGTTTTTATATACCAACAATTGTTAGAAGAACATTAATTAATATACTAATTATGTACAAATTTACAAACCAATATACAATCAAACGAAAAAATGCCTAACAAGGACCCTTAACTATCGTTGATTTATGGACCGAACAATTTGGATAGTGAAGAGAAAAGTTTCCACGTTGTTCAACCAAGTTCTCATTAGCGTCAAAAAGGACCTCTCCAACGCAAATCACGCCATCTTCTTCGTCCACATGAACATCTGGATTCGGTAGAGGATGTTCTTCTTCTTGATTCTCTTGTGGTTCTTCTAGAGGCTCTTCTTCTTCAGAGTTCATGGCTTGTGATGATTCTTCGATGACAATGGGATTTTACCTTGCCTATCTTGTTCTATATCCATTTGCAGTTGACTTACTTGAATTTCCACCATCATTTGAAGTAAAATCTTCTCTTGTAGTTTGATGACTCGTACGTGTGTAGAATGTTGAAAAAGGGTAGAATGAGGAGAAGTGGGTGAAGAGGGTTCATTATTAGAGGAGGAAGCCATTAATTTACTGTTTTAGAAGTTTATTATAGAGAGTAGAACAGAGAAAAGGTATAAAAGTCGAAATATATAAATATATAACCACATAACTAATTTTAGAGGGTAATTTAAATTTGAAAATCTCGGCCTATATGTCGACATAGGGGGATGGGTTATGTCTACATGCCCATTTCAATTTTTGAGAATTTTTTTTATTTATATTAATTATTAATTATACTTGTATTATTTATAATTTATATTTCAGTTAATGAACATATACTTAATTCTCTTCAAAATTTAATAAAGTTTTGTTCATTTAATGGTTTAGTTAATATATCAGCAATTTGTTTTTCAGTATTAATATATTCAAGGGTTATGACTTCTTTACTTATATTATCTTTAAGAAAATGACGTCTAATATCAATATGTTTTTTTATAGCATGATGAGTTGGATTCTTAGATAGGTTTATTGTGCTAGTATTATCACAATAAATTGGTGTTTAGTTATAATTAATCCAAAATCTTTTAAAGTTTGTTGCATATATATAACTTGAGAACAAGCTAAAGCAGCAGATATATATTCTGCTTCAGTTGTTGACAAGGACACCGTGTTTTGCTTCTTACTAAACCAGAAAACCAGAGAATGTCCTAGAAAGTGACAAGTTCCACTTGTACTTTTTCGGTCCGATTTACAACCAGCGTAATCAATATCACAGTAAGAAATTAAAGCAAATACATCGTTTTTAGGATAAAATAAACCATAATCTAAAGTATGTTTTACATATCTTAAAATTCTCTTAATCGTTTTTAAGTGATTTCTTTAGATTGAGACTGGTATCTTGCACAGAGACAGACACTATGCATGATGTCAGGACGACTTGGTGTTATATAAAGCAGCAAACCAATTATTCTCTTATATAATTTTTGATCAACATCTTTTGATTTATCTTATTTACTTAAAGCTACATTAGTTGTCAATGGAGTTGGTTTCCCACCAGAAGTGGTCAATCCAAATTTATTAGTTAAATATTTAGCTATTTTTCTTTACTAATGAAAATTCCTTTATCTAATTGTTTGATTTGAAGTCCTAAGAAGAAACTTAGTTCTCTCATATGACTCATTTCAAATTCTTTAGTCATTATATCTGAAAATTCTTTATTCAATATGTTATTATTTGATCCAAATATTATATCATCTATATATATTTGTATTAATTGAATATCATTTTTGTTTCTTTTAATAAAAGAGTTGTATCTATTTTACTAATTTCAAAACCATATTGTAGTAAATAAGATCTTAGTCTTTCATACCAGGCTCTAGGAACTTGTTTCAGACCATATAAAGCCTTCTTTAATTTATATACATGATTTGAAAACTTATTATCTTCAAAAAGAGTAGGTTGTTCTATATAAACATCTTCTTTTACAAAACCATTTAGAAAATCACTTTTAACATCCATTTGATATAACTTGAAATTATTGTAGTTTACGAAAGCAAGTAGAATTCTGATAGCTTCTAGTCTTTCTACGGGTGCAAAGGTTTCGTCACAATCAATTCCTTCTTCTTGACAGTAACCTTGCGCAACTAAACGAGCTTTATTTCTCACGAACTCACCAAGTTCATTCATTTTATTTTTATAAACCCATTTTGTCCCAATTATACTTTTATCCTCAGATCTAGGAACAAGTTCCCAAACAACATTTCTGGTGAATTGATTCAATTCTTCTTGCATACCATGAATCCATGAATCATCATATGATGCTTCCTTTGGATTTTTAGGTTCAATAGTTGATATAAAAGGTACATTACTCACACTATTTAGTTGATCTCTTGTTTTAACTATAGATTCAAAAATTCCTAGTATATTTTCTACAGGATGATCCTTTAATAGCCTACTTCTTCTATTAGGTTGAATGATTTCACAATTAGTTTCATTAGATTCATTATTTAAAGTTATAAAATCTTCTTCATCTTCTATTTGTAGAGTATCTTTAAAATTTTCATCAAAAGATGCATGCATTGTTTCTTTAATAGTGTTAGTTCTCAAATTATAAACTCCAAATGCTTTACTTCTATTAGAATACCCGATGAAGATACCTTTATCGGATTTAGGTTTAAATTTATCTAAATTATCTTTTGTATTAAGAATAAAACACTTACTACCAAAAAATTTAAAATAAGTTACTATGGGTTTCTTATTGTAAAGTAGTTCATATGGTGTTTTATTAGTTAATGGTCTAACTAAAATCCTATTTAATATATAATACGCTGTAGCGACTGCTTTATCCCAAAAATTTTTAGGTAAGTTACTATCAGAAAACATTATTCTAGCACACTCTTTAATCGTTCTATTCTTATGTTCTACCACTCCGTTTTGTTGTGGAGTTCTTGGAAAAGATAAATTATGAGTAATTCCTTTTTGATTATAGAAATTCTCAAAATTTTCAATTTCAAATTCTCCACGGTGATCACTATGTATAGTTTTTATTTTTAAAGAAAGTTGATTTTGAATTCTTTTAGCAAAATTCTTAAATTATTCAAAAGCATCACTTTTAAGTTTAAGAAAAATCGTCCAGGTATATCTAGAATAATCATCTACAATTACAAAAGCATATTTATTGTGATTAATTGATTGAACTTGAGATGAACAAAATAAAACTAAATGAAGTAATTCTAGAGGTTTAGAAGTATAAATCATATCTTATAATTTAAATAAACTTTTCTTAAGTTTTCCTAATTGGAAAGCATCACATATACTATCTACTTTAAAGTTTAACTTCGGAAGACCTCTAACTAAGTCAAGTTTTGATAACCTAGATAATAGTTTGAAATTCAAATGACCAAATCTTTTATGCCAAATCCAAGGGTCACTTGTATTAGCCAAAAGACATAAGTTATCATTTGTAACTTTCATACTAAGGATGTAAATGTTTTTCTTCCTAATTCCTTCAAAGATAATATTTGACTTATTATCTTCGATGTGACACTTATCTTTTCCAAATTTAATTTTAAATCCTTTATCACATAGTTGACTTATACTAAGCAAATTATGTTTTAAATTCCTAACTAGCAAAATATCAGAAATAAGAGGAGTTTTAGAATTACCGACATTGCCGATGGCAATCACATATCCTTTTGAGTTCTCTCCAAAGTTGACCAATCCACCATCTTGATATATAATGTCATTGAGTATCTCGGGATTTCCAGTCATATGCCTTGAACAGCCACTATTAAGTATCTATTTATCTTTCTCAATTCACACATTTTGTCCATTGGTTGTTGATTCTCCAAAAGCCATGTAACATGTCTGTTCCTACATAACAAACCAATTCGGTAGATAAATTGATTTTTCATAAAAACTATATGCAGATTATGATACTTTGATGAAATGCATAAATTCAAACTAGTGTTAACAAAATTTCTTTAAAATGCCATTTTTAACTTTTCAAGTTTTAGATTATAAAAACTGTAACAACCCGCATATTTATCGATTTTATATTTAAATATTTTATTTAAATATTTTATCATTCGTCGGATTTTGGTCCGAAAAGCTACTTTTTGCAAACAATTGAATTAGGACTCGAGACCACTTCCATTGAGTTCAAAATGCCGTTTGCGACCTTTTTGAGTATAAGCTTCGATATGTTTGGAGATAGTTGATTTTTGCTACTTTTTTCCGCTTATGACTTTGGTTTGGACTGCACCCTTATTAACTCAGCTCAACCCCTTCTCTTCATTACTTCATAATTTCCTAATACATTCAAGCTTCATCAAAAATGGGGGAAGAGAAAAAAAATTAGGAAATCCTAAGCCCTAGTTTCCATTAGCAAATCCATCTTCTTGCTCCAAACTCAAGTGAACCCATTGGTAAGCATCTCTTTCTTCTTCTCCAACTCATTCTCTCTTTGATTTCAGAAAAATTCCTAAACCTAATTTAGGAAATGTTTCTCTTTTAAGCTTAGATTGAAGCTTCTTGAGTTGTTATTGAAGAGGAATTGATCTTAGCTTGTTTTTAAAGCTTCTCCTTCATTAATTTGGGTTCAAAGGTGAGATTTTTATCTCACATCTTTGTCTATAATTATCTTCGATTGTTAGGTATGAATTCCTAACACTTATTCATGTGCAATTGATTTTGGTTTGGATTGATTTTGTGTATATTCCAATTTTTGGTGTTTTGGTCTAATTTATGAAAATCCTATTATGGATATTTGGACATTGATATTTGAGGCGTATCGAAGAGCCGTTTAGGCTGGGTTGTCGTTCGACATAATTCCTTAGTCATCGCCATTTGCTCGTTCGATCGTTTCCGATATTCATTTGGCCATTTTTGGCCTAGGTTCAGGGAATGCCCTGAACCCTTCATTCAGACGTCTGAAACGTAATATTCAGACGTCTGAATATTGTTCTGGGAAGATTTCTATTCCCAGATTCAGACGTCTGAATAAATGGTTTCAGACGTCTGAATTGGTTCATTTGGAACCAGAAAGGAAATAGGCTAAAAAGTGCCTATTTCAGACGTCTGGATCCAAGGATTCAGACGTCTGAATTCTGTCTTTGGAAAATATTTATTTTCCAGATTCAGACGTCTGAATCCTTGATTTCAGACGTCTGAATCAGCACTATTTTGCCTAATTGCCTATTTGCTTGAGAATTCCAATTTAAATCGATTCGTGATGATCCTATTTGTTGTTATCATTTATTATGACTTTGATGACTCCTTTTTAGGGATTTTTGAATATCCATTTCGATGGATTCTTTATCGGTTTCTTTGGATTTTATTCACGTCTTCGAATGTGAATTTTACTGATTGATTGTTCTTACAATCTTCTTTGTGATTTGTCGCTTTAAAAATATAAAGGTTTTCTATACTAGTAGTAAATATCAAAACTCTTTCTTCAAATGATTTCAACACTATTTTATTACAAAGCTCGTTTTCTCAAACCGACTTCTAATCTATTAGTAGATACAAACCTTTACCTCACTCGTATGAGAAATCTAATTAAACGACTTAGTAAAACAAGTGGTATGAAACGCTTGCGTTTACTTCGTCGGTTAATTCTTGGACTTGTTCGATTGAATCTCTTGTGACAATTTTCTAGTGGAGATCTACAATTTGTTCGTAAATATTTAAGTTAAGCTAGTGGTTATGGGACATGAAGCTAAGCTCATATATTTACTAGCTTATTGCAATTGACACTTCTCGGTGATCATGACGATCATTTTATGTTTTAGACTAGCATTGTGCGATGTCCCTTTTGATTCGATTCATCGGACGTCACGCTGTACGACGTCGATGCTCCGAATTATTTGATACATTGGATGTACCGTTTGCACTACATCAATGTCTTTGCTTTTGATATATTGGATGTACCGTTTGCACTACATCAATGTCTTTGCTTTTGATACATTGGATGTACCGTTTGCACTACATCAATGTCTTTGCTTTTGATACATTGGATGTACCGTTTGCACTACATCAATGTCTTTGCTTTTGATACATTGGATGTACCGTTTGCACTACATCAACGCCTTTGCTTTATGATTCATTGGATGTACCGTTTGCACTACATTAATGTCTTGGCCATCCTTTTCTTGTGATTTCTGGATTTCGCGTGTTGAATTCTGGAATTTATGTTTCACCAACTTTTACGATTGGCATTGATCTATATGTCATTTATTGTGGCACGGTGAAGGAAATTAGGAGTATGACATTCATTTTTATCTTTGAGAAGATCTTTGTGATATTGATTAATCTCTTATTGATTTTTCAATTATTTATTTATCACAGCTTGGCATTGTGATTATTATACATTTAGTCATATCTCTTATTCTATATCATTTCATCTGATATTTATAGCTAGACTGATCCGTTTATTATTTTCTTCTTAAATAATACTCGGGTCAGAGTGAGATTTTACAGGTGCTTCTGCTTGACTCCTTATCGGACTATCATCCCGACTTTTGGTTAACTACTTAGATTAGCAGTTTTTGTTGTATACACTTGAGATATGGACTCATAGTTGTATTCTTTTGTATAGCACGTGTTGCTATCCTTTTGTATTATTATGGATCTTTTTGACCACTACTCTAATGAACACTTTTATGTGTAATATTCATATCTTATTCCGCCTTTGTGATATGAATTATCTGCGACTGATTTGTGTTATATTTATTTCTATATTTGTTTCCGAAGATATTATAGCCACTGTGTGGTAGCTTTGAGTTTGTGTCGGCATGTCGGATTTCCACTTGAAAAGAATTGCATGTTATACTATCTGACATATCGATGCTCGCACAAAGTAATTACACGGATGGTCGCTCCTCAACAGCCTTATTCTCCGTGCTAGTTGACAGCATTCACCGTAATGTTCTTGCCTAGCGTGGGTATAGAGGTGGGGCATCACAGCTTGGTATCAGAGCCAAACTTCGGAACAATATGGAATATTATAACAAGGATCATCGTCCTAAGTCCATCTTAGGAGTCGTGCTTTAGGATTTTATTCGAGTCTTCGTACCGATTCATCCTATTTTCTTTATGATTCCTTGTTTTATCTATCAAGATTGCTTGATACTTATTTTGAGAATAACTTTTTTTCCTCTTCTTTCTTTCTTTCTTAAAGAAGAGAAATGGTTAGACCAGGCCGTCCCAGCGCCGGTCAATCTAGTGCTACTCCTCAGGATGGAGTATTCATGTATATCCAGCAACTTCTTGATCTAGTAAAGAACGCTCAAGCAGCCGGACCCATTCCAAAGCCCACTCATCCTAGATCCGGTTTTGCACGCTTGTACAGAGACTACACCGATTTGGGTGGAAGGCCATTCAAAGGATCCGAGAGTGTTATAGAAATTCAGGCTTGGCTCAAATCATGCGATCGCATCTTTTCTCGCATGAACCTTGTTGATCTACATCGAGTCCAAGTGGCTTCTAGCATGCTCCAAGAAAGAGCGTTAGATTGGTATGAGCTCTTGACTTTGGAAATTATCGAAGCGGATCTTACTTGGGAGCAATTCCGGGAAAGATTCGAATTGAAATTTGTGCCGGAGGCTGAAAAAGTAACTTTGGCCCGGCGTTTTATTGACCTTGTTCAAGGTGAATCTTCTGTGACAGACTATGTCGCATCCTTCGAATCTCTGTCCAAATACGGGGTTGAGTACATTAATACCCCATTGAAGAAAAATCAGATATTTGTTTATGGCTTGAATAAGAATCTTAAGAAGCCATTACTTCTGAAACTTGAGGTTTCATTTGATCAGCTTATTGATATCGCTCTTCGTCTTGAAGAGGCCGATAATGAAGGTGATGTTGAAGTTGTGCGTGCCCAACAGAACTTCGACAATAACTTGAAGAGGCCTATCAAATTCAAAGGCCCCGATTCTAATAAGAAAGGGAAGCAACAAACTCTGGTAGCAAAAGTTCCTACCTCTAGTCGTGGATGATGCTACAATTGTGGTTCCACAGACCACCATGCAAGGGAGTGCCCGAAACCCCTCTTTTGTCGTTATTGCAAAGGTTCGGGTCATCTTTTATCTTCGTGTCCTAAGCTTCCAAGCAAGAGAGAAGGAAAGTTGCAAGCCCCTGGCAACTCTTCTCTTGGTCAAGGTATTTTCATTCAATCCTTGATGGCATTGTTTTATTTTGTGAACTTTCTATTTGAGTTCTTTTTTATATGGGTTCATCTCATTGTTTTTATATCAAAAGAACTTGTAGATTCTTTTCTTTGACTATTTTGGGCTTGATGACTTCTTTGAGAGCTGCGAATCCGGATGGTTGATCCGCAACACTAAATTTGCTTTCTATTGATATCGAAATTATTTTATGTGATTTATCTTTCCGAGCCGATATTTTTACTTAGGCTTCGGAATTGATTTTTGTAAGGATTGGCTCAATCGTTGTGAAGCCCATATCCTATTTTCTCGTGTGGACTATTCCTCTTCGACATTTTCAATCTGTTAAGCAGATTTCTATTTTTCCTTTATGATTTTGATTCCAACTTGATGGCATCATTTTATTCCTTAAGCCCACTTATAAGGAAAGTGTTATTTCTCTCATTCATGTAGTTAGAGAAATTTTCCGGTATTTTTGAGCTTGTCTTAGGATTATCACCTAAGTAATCTTTTGTGTGGTGCTAAGGTCTTTTCAGTTTGACCTTGCCACCGATTTTCATTTGGCTACGAGTCGCGTGAGTTAGCATTCCACTTACGCACTCCGCACTCGTTATGATTCTTATGAATGACTTATTTTGTCATTCAATTTGTCCAGCTTATTTCATCCATTTTATATATCAAATATTCTATGAATATTTCGATGAGACCATTCTTTTATTTATTGATTTTTGGATGAAAATAGCAATTTAAAATTTTGCAAAATCTTTTTCATAAGATTTATTTAGAAGTATAACCGGATTTTTGTTCTTAAAACGAACAAAGAATATTCTTAGAAGTTTTTGAGAAACTTACTTATCCTATAGAATACGATTTTGTGATTGTATTGCCCATTTAGTGTTTTAAGAATTTGGTCGATGCGCTTGATCAACGTTATCGATAGGAATTTCCTAAACGCTTTGATGAGACAATCAGACACAGTATATTGACTTGAAAATAGTAAATTTTTCTAGAAAGATTATTACATAATGATAAATGTAATTTTGAAAGTTTTAACTTTTCAGGAAAGAAGATTATTTAAAAGAAATTATTTCTTTTCGATACTCTTGTTCTTGTGATTCCCGAGGGGGAACCAAGACTTTATCTTTTGTACCAATGCTTATCGTATTGGTTTGGATGCCGTTCTCTTACATAAGATAACGTGCTATCACTTGTGCTTCTAAATCATTAAAAGCCGATTGAGACTAGGTATGCCACTCATGATCTAGTGCTCGCGGCTATTGTTTTCGCTTTTAGAGTTTGGCATCATCATTTTTGGATGAGAAATCTGTTCTCTACCCCGATCATAAATCTTTGGAATAATTATTTTCTCATATGGAACTCCATGTTGACTCGAGTTCCTGACATCTTATGATCTTGATATTCTTTTTATTCCTGGAAGGGAAATCGTGTTGCCAATGCGATTTGTCGTAAGCAACAAGTGGTTGTTTCTTTGATGATGGCCAAATGAAATTATCTTTTTACCAAGTTCATGGGGCGTTTTGATGTACTTCGTTTTATTGAGTTTCATCTCGTTTCTTTTATGACTTGCGTCTGATGTTCTTTTATGGTGTTCGGTTCATCGGATGTACCGTTTTTGAACTACATCGATGTCCTGACTTTTTGGTTCATTGGACGTACCGTTTTTGTACTACGTCGGTGTTCCAAATTATTCGAGTTTCTAGCTTCTCGGGCGTACCGTTTCTGTACTACGCTGTTACACTGGCTCAATTTTCTGCTATTCTTGACGTTTTTTACGTCTTTTAACTATGGAAATGGTTTTAGGTTTTCTATTTTATTCTTGAGCCCGGTGATATTGAGGAAATTGAAGTTTCACCAGATTTGACTTATGAGCAACATTCTATTCGCAGCATTGCTTCGGAGGTTGAGTGCCATCGAAATAAAGATGTTCTTTTTGTGAGAGTTCAATGGTTCTCAAATCCTAAGGATTGCTCTTGGAAATCCTGAGAATTCATCAAACGATCCCGTTCAGGCTAACTCTTTCATGCTCCTTATGGTGAACTTCCTATTTCAAATTTTCTTTTGTGTTGATATGCTTTTATGGTTGTTACTTCTTATTTTCTTCTTAAGTATTGCGAGGACGCAATTTCTTTAAGGAGGGGAGTCTGTAACAACCCGCATATTTATCGATTTTATATTTCAATATTTTATTTAAATATTTTATCGTTCGTCGGATTTGGTCCGAAAAGCTACTTTTTGCAAACAGTCGAATTAGGACTCGAGACCACTTCCATTGAGTTCAAAATGCCATTTGTGACCTTTTTGAGTATAAGCTTCGATATGTTTGGAGATGGTTGATTTTTGCTACTTTTTCCCGCTTATGACTTTGGTTTGGACTGCACCCTTATTAGCTCAGCTCAACCCCTTCTCTTCATTACTTCATAATTTCCTAATACATTCAAGCTTCATCAAAAATAGGGGAAGAGAAAAAGAATTAGGAAATCCTAAGCCCTAGTTTCCATTAGCAAACCCATCTTCTTGCTCCAAACTCAAGTGAACCCATTGGTAAGCATCTCCTTCTTCTTCTCCAACTCATTCTCTCTTTGATTTCAGAAAAATTCCTAAACCTAATTTAGGAAATGTTTCTCTTTTAAGCTTAGATTGAAGCTTCTTGAGTTGTTATTGAAGAGGAATTGATCTTAGCTTGTTTTTAAAGCTTCTCCTTCATTAATTTGGGTTCAAAGGTGAGATTTTTATCTCACATCTTTGTCTATAATTATCTTCGATTGTTAGATATGAATTCCTAACACTTATTCATGTGCAATTGATTTTGGTTTGGATTGATTTCATGTATATTCCAATTTTTGGTGTTTTGGTCTAATTTATGAAAATCCTATTATGGATATTTGGACATTGATATTTGAGGCGTATCGAAGAGCCGTTTAGGCTGGGTTGTCGTTCGACGTAATTTCTTAGTCATCGCCATTTGCTCGTTCGATCGTTTCCGATATTCGTTTGGCCATTTTTGGCCTAGGTTCAGGGAATGCCCTGAACCCTTCATTCAGACGTCTGAAACGTAATATTCAGACGTCTGAATATTGTTCTGGGAAGATTTCTATTCCCAGATTCAGACGTCTGAATATGTGGTTTCAGACGTCTGAATTGGTTCATTTGGAACCAGAAAGGAAATAGGCTAAAAAGTGCCTATTTCAGACGTCTGGATCCAAGGATTCAGACGTCTGAATTCTGTCTTTGGAAAATATTTATTTTCCATATTCAGACGTCTGAATCCTTGATTTCAAACGTCTGAATCAGCACTATTTTGCCTAATTGCCTATTTGCTTGAGAATTCCAATTTAAATCGATTCGTGATAATCCTATTTGTTGTTATCATTTATTATGACTTTGATGACTCCTTTTTAGGGACTTTTGAATATCCATTTCGATGGATTCTTTATCGGTTTTTTTGGATTTTATTCACGTCTTCGAATGTGAATTTTACTGATTGATTGTTCTTACAATCTTCTTTGTGATTTGTCGCTTTAAAAATATAAAGGTTTTCTATACTAGTAGTAAATATCAAAACTCTTTCTTCAAATGATTTCAACACTATTTTATTACAAAGCTCGTTTTCTCAAACCGACTTCTAATCTATTAGTACATACAAACCTTTACCTCACTCGTATGAGAAATCTAATTAAACGACTTAGTAAAACAAGTGGTATGAAACGCTTGCGTTTACTTCGTCGGTTAATTTTTGGATTTGTTCGATTGAATCTCTTGTGACAATTTTCTAGTGGAGATCTACAATTTGTTCGTAAATATTTAAGTTAAGCTAGTGGTTATGGGACATGAAGCTAAGCTCATATATTTACTAGCTTATTGTAATTGACACTTCTCGGTGATCATGACGATCATTTTATGTTTTAGACTAGCATTGTGCGATGTCCCTTTTGATTCTTTTCATCGGGCGTCACGCTGTACGACGTCGATGCTCCGAATTATTTGATACATTGGATGTACCGTTACATCAATGTCTTTGCTTTTGATACATTGGATGTACCGTTTGCACTACATCAATGTCTTTGCTTTTGATACATTGGATGTACCGTTTGCACTACATCAATGTCTTTGCTTTTGATACATTGGATGTACTGTTTGCACTACATCAATGTCTTTGCTTTTGATACATTGGATGTACCGTTTGCACTACATCAATGCCTTTGCTTTATGATTCATTGGATGTACCGTTTGCAATACATCAATGTCTTGGCCATCCTTTTCTTGTGATTTCTGGATTTCGTGTGTTGAATTCTGGAATTTATGTTTCACCAACTTTCACGATTGGCATTGATCTATATGTCATTTATTGTGGCTCGGTGAAGGAAATTAGGAGTATGGCATTCATTTTTATCTTTGAGAAGATCTTTGTGATATTGATTAATCTCTTATTGATTTTTCAATTATTTATTTATCACAGCTTGGCATTGTGATTATTATACATTTAGTCATATCTCTTATTCTATATCATTTCATCTGATATTTATAGCTAGACTGATCCGTTTATTATTTTCTTCTTAAATAATACTCGGGTCAGACTGAGATTTTACAGGTGCTTTTGCTTGACTCCTTATCGGATTATCATCCCGACTTTTGGTTAACTACTTAGATTAGCAGTTTTTGTTGTATACACTTGAGATATGGACTCATAGTTGTATTCTTTTGTATAGCACGTGTTGCTATCCTTTTGTATTATTATGGATCTTTTTGACCACTACTCTGATGAACACTTTTATGTGTAATATTCATATCTTATTCCGCCTTTGTGATATGAATTATCTGCGACTGATTTGTGTTATGTTTATTTCTATATTTGTTTCCGAAGATATTATAGCCACTGTGTAGTAGCTTTGAGTTTGTGTCGGCATGTCGGATTTCCACTTGAAAAGAATTGCATGTTATACTATCTGACATATCGATGCTCGCACAAAGTAATTACACGGATGGTCGCTCCTCAACAGCCTTATTCTCCGTGCTAGTTGACAGCATTCACCGTAATGTTCTTGGCTAGCGTGGGTATAGAGGTGGGGCGTCACAAAAACTATGAAAACCTATGCTTTGATACCAATTGAAAGGGGACAGCGGAATAAAGATCTTAAGGCTAATTTAACACTAGAAGAGGGATGAATAGTGTTTAATGAATTCTAAGACTTATGAACTAAATTGAAATTATGACACAAACAAATGCAGAACTTAATCACAGAACAATCACAGAATCAAACACAGATGTAGAAAGTAAATAAAAAGCAGTAAAGGGAAATAACACACCGGATTTTATACTGGTTCGGAGTTACCCTACATCCAATCTTGTACCAAGGCAAACCACCTCATACAGATTTTTATTAAACCAGTGTCGAGATTACACACCTCAATTTATAAAGGCCTTGAGGTACCCTCTTATCTCACAAATCCGGGGCAAACTCCCTTGATTTACGGGCCACAAGATTACCCAATTGATTTCCAAGCACAACCACACCTTATAGAGAGACTCAATAAACTTTGATTACAAATTGATCCTATAACTCTGAATAGCACTTTGATCTTCGAGAGAGGACAGAGAATCAAACAAGAATGAAATTCTAATTTGATTCACTTGAGAAGTTGGCAGACTTTCGGCAAGATCTTAAAAATATGATAATTATAGAACATGGATTTGTGAAGAAGAAGTGAAGAAAATATGAGAATTGTATATTAAAAAATTCGTTTGAGAAGGCTATTTATAGAGTACCAACTGTCATAACCATTCGTAAAGATATTTAAACGAATAGACACTTCTTTTGAAAATTAAAACTTTTGAATTCAACGGCCACCATGTCGACTTGGGGTATCCCATGATGTCGACATCCCTTGTTAAAAAAAATGAAAAACTTGTTTTGAAAATGGTATTGAAATGAAAACAAAATGAAATGACTCTGGAGTAAAATAAACTAATTTTACTATGTTTTAAAACACAAAAACAAAGAATATTTTAAGATTAAAACATCTTTTTGAAAATCATTTGAAAAGATAGTTTTAAGGCTAAAACATTTTGAAAAGCAGTTTTGAAAATCGTTTTCAAAAAACCATGTTGAAGTAGTTTTACAAGCTTCTTCCTGCAGAATATCTCATCACATCAGGACTCGAGAACTTATACAAAACCAGGATGTTCGAGGGTTTGTAAGCCACTTGTCGTAGTTTTTTAAGCTACTTGTCGTGGGTTTGTAAGCCACTAAGAAGATAGAAATGAGTTACATCCCAAATGAAATTCGGAATGAAGATTTCCATGCTATTATGAAGTTTTAACAAAAAACTAGAATATATCTTAAAATCTTGATCTTGATACTCATGAGTCTTCAAACTTGATTTCTTCATTCTTGATCTTTATACTATACAGTTTTCAATAATCAGTATCTACCTTATATATATCTTGTATAATATCGTTCATATATATCTAGATAATAGTGTTAGTATCTAAGTTATAATAAAATAAGTTACAACGGTTGTTGTCATCAAAACCACTATGTCCAGTTCCTAACACTAAATTCTGCAAAAGCCTTTAAAAATGTCCTTGAGAATATTTTTTTAGTTATATAAATCACAGAATAAAATCGTTTACATATCGATTGAGTTGGATTGGTGCAGGGGAAGTGTTTTGGTATGGATTTTGTGTAGCCTACTTGCAATCACACTTATTAACTTGTTTCTAGCTTCATTTCTTAACTTAATATCATCAAGGGCGTGGGTCGGTTTGGTCTGCTTTAAAGTCCAAACTGTTTCCACACCGCATCAAACGGTTAGCTAAAATCAATAACCGTAATATAATTTTTTAATGCACTGCGGTTCCAGTCCTATTTTGTAATACTACGGTCCGGTTTCAGATCGGTTTGAACCCGTATTACATTTGTTTAAACAACTTAAATGATTATTAAATAAAAAGTAAGAACATTAATTAGAAAATAGTTTAAATAAAAGACACACACGTTCATAAATAATTCATATGGTGTGTATTTTTATACATAAACACTCATACACTTAATGCTTTAGTAATTTTAAGTAGAGAAATACAAAATACCATCAAAATCTTTGAATTCTACCAAACGATCCGATTTGGTTTAATGTGATTGGTCCGATCATTTAAACCACAATGACATCGTATTAAATCGAGTCGATCCGTTTTAGATATTTGATTTGATTAGAAAATATAATGCGATTTAACAAACTATTTTAATAGTTCAGTGCGGTCTGTTTTCGTATGTAGTTGCGGTTTGTCCACCTTTTCTTTTTCATCATGTCCTGTGGCAAATCATCATCGAATTTAGATGTACTTTTTTTTTAACAGAAGGAAGATTTTTATTAAAAACACCAAAAGCTGTCAACAAGCCTGACAGATAACCAACAGAAGAGGAGACAACAAAACTCGGTGAAGAAAGCCATAACAAACAAAAAACAGAAGAAATAAAAAACGGAAATAGCTGCCTAAGACGCCCTCCAGAGAAAGACGCGGTACAAACAAGACGGAACCCAGAAAAGACAGACGATAATGAGATCGGCGATAATGAAATCCGACATATCCTCTGCCCAAAATCCTACAATAGAGAAGGAAAAACATTCCCCGTACCAAACCTATATATCCAGAGCCTGAAAAACAAAAGCCACTAAATCAGATGAAAAAAGGGAGGGTAACGGAGTCGGAGTGCCAGAACCACCTGGCTCGAGATTGGTCATCATCCAATTCCCGCTCTAGTGGAAGCCTGAGAACAGGAAATAGACAGCAGGACCACCAAGGGGCCAGAACGGGAACTAACTGATCCCTTGAAAGGTCTACCACGAAAAGCTAAGATAACATCATTTCTAACCCGGTGAATAACGGAAGTGGGATCCATGGGAGTTTCCTCAAAATTGTCTTATTCCGCACGCACCAGAGATGCCAGCAGATCAGACAAGGAATCAGGCGAAAGACAACAGAGCGCAGCGATTTACCAGAGATGCTGTTCCACCAAGTTCTCTGTAAATCCCTCGGCGAGTTGTTTCTACCTCGGATACCAATCAGATTTCCGAAGTAATTCCAACAAGATCTGGCTGTGAAACCAGAGAAAAGTAAATGATCCAAAGATTCTGAATTCCTGGTGCCGCAGCATCTACAATGGGAGACATAAGGAATGTCAATCTGCTGAAGGTTCTCATCAACTGGCAAACCCTTATGAAGGGTTCGCCACATGAACAGAGACACTTTAGGAAGGATTCTGTCGTCCCAGATGAAAGAGAATAAAGGGAGAACCGGGGCTGGATTACGAGCCGAACTCCAAGCTTTCAAGATGGAAAACGAACCACCATCCCAACCGGTTTGGCCGCCATGAGAGTCGGAGAAAGGTTTGACCAATTGCATGTGCTTCCAAGTCTCACTAGCGAAGGATGGAGATCCGAAAAAGCCCGTGGAGGCCAGACCATGGTACTTGGCACGGAGGAACTTCGCCCAAAGGGAGTCGTTAGTCCCAAACCTGTACCACAACTTGCAAGCAAATGCCAAGCAAATATCCTTTGGGTTTCGCAAACCAAGCCCGCCCTCGTTCTTGGGATGGCACACCACGTCCCATGATACCCAGTGATGACGGTGGTTGTCAACCTTCGACCCCCAGAAGAAGGAAGAAGCCAAAGATTGGAAAGACCGGAAGAAAGATGCGGTAGGAGACATCGCTGCGAAGACATGAGTACCCAACGAGCCTAATACCGACTTGATTAGAACCAATCTTCCTGCTTGAGAAAGAAGCGACACATTCCAACGAATGATCTTTCCCCTAACTTTGTCCGTCAGAGGATCGAAGAGGGCGTTTAGTTTCCTACCTCTGTAGAGAACAATACCCAAATAAGGAAGAGGAAGGGAAGTTTCCCTGAATCCTGTAAACGAATGGACCCAAGAAACCCTGAAAGTATCCATGTCCTTCGCATGAACGAAGCAACTCTTCGAAGAGTTAACAAGCTGGCCCGAACACCGCTCGTACTGATGGATAAAACGAATCAGCCGACGAACAGACGACCGGTTTCCGTTGGAGAAAATGACAATGTCGTCCGCAAAGGATAAGGAGGAAACGAGCGGGCACCTTCTCGGAAGGCCAAAACGGTGAACCTGGCCGAAAATCGTTAAGGTGTGAATCCCTCGAATGAAAGCCTCAAGCGCAATCACGAAAAGAGGAGATAGAGGATCACCTTGACGAAGACCTCTACCAGCCCGGAAAAAACCATTGGCTGATCCGTTAATGAGAACAGAGAACCAACAGTTAGAGATTAGCCTCCAAACCAAATCGATAAGAGTTTCTGGAAAGCCAAAGGCACGCATAACTCTAATGATGAAAAACCACGACATACGATCATAGGCCTTTTCCATATCTAATTTGAAGACAACATTAGATCCTCTAGCCTTCCGGTCAATCTGGGAAATCAGTTCCTGAGCTAACAGGACGTTGTCAGTGATTAGACGACCTTTAACAAAACCCGTCTGAGAGGAGGAGATGATACGATCTAGGAACGGAGCCAAAAGATAACGGAGCTGACCTAATTTGAAGACAACATTAGATCCCACTTTTCCGACGGAGCTGACCTAACTTTCGGGTCCCTGATGTCTCCGTAATTAAGGATAACGTAAGATGGGGAACAATATTACAATCAAGCCCTAGAAACTTCCGACCAGTCAAAGATGTACTACCATTCGAAACAAGTAGTCAACATATATGTGTAATTGTATGGAGCATGATGTAGCCTTTCTTGTAGCTAGTCAACAGATAACAAAATTGACTTACTAGTGTTTCAACCATCAAATTTTCACATCCAAAGTTTATTAAAATTATTTCTTATATTTTATCTTCTGAAAACCATGATGGCATGATCTAAAACATGGCTGTGCCAAGTTTTCTGTTACATAATGAATGTTTTCTAACAAAAGGGCATTCACACAGTATATAAACGGATGAGCAGCAAAATAAAATATCAGTAATAGTATTTTTCGGACTTTACAAAAATAATTATTATTTTAATGCTTTATATCGCTTTAACTTGAAGCATGCGTACCTTTTACAATGCACCTAGCCTTCCTCGCTCAGCTTCCATGATACGATTTATCAAAAGAGCAAAACTTTTCTATAAAGGCAACAGCTATGAAATTATACTTTAAACCTAAACTGATAACCATTGATTTTAATAGATGATCTAGCTGATTTTATTAATATAGCTTTTAAATTTAAGAACTTTTAGAATAATTCAATAATACACAAAACGGATAACCCTTGATGACTATTGACTAGGTATATTGATTTTAATATAGGGATAAATGCACAAGAAGACAACACATGCTATAAACATCAATCACGTATCTCTTGGCCATTCCACTTCTTATAAGCAAAAATGTGATCAGAAATAAAATCGGTAAACTATTTAATTTATAGTGGTTAACTACGTGATTCACATAAAAAATACACAAAAAGCTTGTTGACTATTACTAATATGTTTATTAATTCAGTTTAGTGAATGTTCATGAATGAAGAATAGTGTTTCTTGGTTTACACATTGAAAACATAACAGATGTTTCTCTTTCTTCATTCTAGTATGTAAATTGGAATATATGATGGAAGACATCCCTTGTATATACATAATAGTCTAAGACATTTCTTGACCCCCTGTTGGCTCAAATATTTGGGCATTAAGTCCGATAAGAGTAGCATCACCTAGTCATGCTTCATAGTTGAAAAAATGAACGATGATACCTGAATAAAAAGGATAAAAAGTGAGACCCTAGTCATGGTACTAGTGGAAAAGGATTGACCTACAGTTCAAAACTTCGTCTTTGAAAAGAAATGAATTTTGTATTACTTTTTTGAGTGTTTACGAAAAAAATCAAAGTTGTTTGAAAGATTTTGGATCTTCGCAAGTTTTTTTTATTCCTTTGCCCGGGAAGTTTCAAGCTTTTATTAGAAAATTTGAATTTTTGAACCAACTTGGATATTGTTCTAGGAAAAAAGTATTAACCTATAAGAAAATGCCTCTAAAAAAAATTAAACAAATATTTAACTTTCGGAAAACATTGAATTTTTTTAAAGAACAGAAACTTCACTGGAAACAAGCAAAATTTTGGGACAAACATTGATTGTGTTGCAAATTAAAATATTTTGAATTTATCAATATTTCAATTCTTTCAGAAGTTTCAGATTTGTCTGAAAACATGAATTTGTAAAAGGTTTGGATTTACTTTAAACAAAATTTGAACTTTTTAACAAAACTTAAAACTTTTAAATAAAAAATTGATTTATTCGAAAAAAAATTGATTTTTCTAATAAGGAATTATGAGCTTTTTTTTATGTGATTGGAATGACTTTTTATTCAAGTACTCATTTTTATTGTTTTCGGGAGATCGAAAAACCAAGACCTAATTAAGAACGGGTGTCCAGAGATTTTACCACTTAAACTAGTGGTCATTGAAAAAAAAATTGAATTTATTTAAAAAGAAAATTGATTTCAGATGTTATAAAATACAATCAGAAAGATAAGTTGGAAGAAATTTAAGAAGATATCTGTTGAAGTTGGACAAGTCAAAAACAAGATTTGTTTGTCATCTACTTTTCAGTTCCAAAGAATTTCATTTTGCATCATTGTGGTAAGCAATATCCCCAGATAGTCTGTTTGATTAATTCTTACTATTGTCATATTTAGAAAAAGACTCCAAATTTTGAAAAACTATAATTACTTAGATTGTTATATTGTTGGAAAAATATTGTTACACTGCAGAAACTAATAATAGAGGCACAATTTAGATTTTACAATAAATCAGTCTAAATACTTCATATTTACCTAGTTAGCATCTTATCAAATTTAATAAGCTTCATTCTTACAATCATGCAAAGATAACCTCCGGCCCTATCGTACTGTATGTAGTTATCTCTCTGCTGTTATCTCTCTGGTACAATGTCCAAGCCAATACGATGTCCAGTAGCAAGGCTATAGTGATACTGCGGTTCATAATGATTTTGCTAATTTGACATTTAAAAAAAAAAATTATTGGATTTATACATAAATGATATGGGCTATTAATAGATAACCGAAAAATCTGATGTCCGTCCGCATCCGTATCCGTAAAGCAGATATATATCCAATATTCAAAAAAAGAAATGTGGATGCAGAAACGAAAACATCGGGATTTGAAAATTATCCGTCCGGTTTTTTTCAAGATAATAATTTAAGTGTATTTTAGTACAATGAAAGACGTTTATTTATTATTTTATTAAGCTAGAAGTCTATATTATACGCACTAAATGCATATTAACTACTCAAAACTATTTATTATCGTTATATTTATTTACTTTTAATACTTTAATAATCAATGAGATTGAAAATATTTATATTAAACTAAAATTTTCCATTTATGTTATTGGATTTATCGATCATTATCGAATATGATAATTATTCGATATCCGTCCTATCCGCGGATGTGGATATCCAATATCTGAAAATGATTTCGAATGCGGTGCTCATAAACGATCACATATTGATAAGGGCATTCTCAAGTTTGTTGCCTTGTACAAAGACATTCAACTTAGATATCTTGTTTGCAGCTACATAGTATTACTGTAGAGAAGGGAATTTTATTTTTATTTTTTGGCTAATATCAATTATTTCTATAGCCACAATTAGTTTTACAACCATGTAACACACTGTGCTCATGATTCCTAAAGGGTCACTAGATTAAAACAGAGGACAGGAATAGCATCATAGTGTAGTGATAATGAAATTTTGGAAATGCTAACTAGCCATATAACACCATTTATTTACTCTAAAACAGATAATACATTGATCTCTCTTGATAAATATAAAAATTGAACTAGGTTTGCGATGTAGGTCATAACAATATCCAGTTTTGCAAACAACTTTGTGCTTACAAATTCGATAAAGAATGGTTTCATTTTGATTGTGAACTTCTTTAGACATCAAAACCCTGACCATCACGAGCATTTTCAATTCAAAACTCGCCTTCAGTAATTTTGGTTCCGTGATGCAATGTATGAATAATACTTGGGAAAGAAAGTTGTTCTCCTAGTCAGTTAAAAATCAAGAAGTCGTTTCAAAATCTGGGATCATAAATTACAGTTACTCCAAGGTTTAAAGGGAAAACAATACCTAAAATGTACACATTTAGGATGGAAAAAGTAATACCTCTATCAGTTCTAAATCCACAATATACTCTAAAAATTTCAAAGCCAAATAATATTGTGCTTAAGCTCTCCTTCACCTGTTATAGCTAATGGAAAATTCTTTGTTGGCCTAAAAAGTATGCATTTATCATAGAAATATACGACTGAATGATCTTTTTAATAGTTGTAATACATTTGGTGTCATACTTTTTTGTGTAAATGTGAACTACCAAAAATGATCTTCCATAGATAGATATTATCAAATCTTTTGAAAATAGATTCTAACAAATTAACACACTCTAAATTCAAAATGTCCCTTTGCAAGTATTAACAAACCAAAATATTACATAAAAATAGAATTTAATAAATAATTTTTTTTACAAATTCAAAACGCACTCTACAAATATTATGAAATGTTAATCACTTTAAAATATGATCTAACAAATAAACTTCATTTATAAATTATTTATTTATTAATTAATAATAGAAATAAAAATTCAAACTAAAAAAAATAGATATTGGAACTTAAAAATAAAAATTCACTACAAAAAAGGGATTATTAAAGACTCTTTTATTTTGTCTCTAAACAAAAAATTATGTCTCTAATTCATGCTTGTAACCCACTTAAGACAAATAAGTATTATCTCAAAAAACAGGTCTCTACATAAACAGAGACCACATACATTCGTCTCAAAAATATTAGTGACCTCACTTGTGGTCTCAAATAAGCATCTAAATTAAAAACTAGTTAGAGACAATTTTATGGGTCTCTTTATATAACTATAGAGACCGTAGTCAAGGTTTCAAATCAGTCATTAATACAGTCATTATTATAAACCAATTAGAGACAAGAAATGAAACATAATTTTATTTCAATTTCATCACAAATCAATTAATAGACAAAATATAAAGCCACATAGAGCAAGCTGAAGGATAAATTTTCATCATATATGTGAAACGGTAACCAATGGTCTATCGTTGAAAAACAAAGTACAACCAAAGTTCAAATGTTAGAACTAAAAAACAACATATCTAATTTATATCCTAAAAACTAGCCTTGAAAAAAAATACAATCAAAAACAAAACCTAGATTAGTTCAAAAGAAGAGGCAAGTGTTCTAACAGAGCATGCTTGAAAAGGCACTCATGCGTCATCTTCAATTTGCGACCGGATGTTTCCTTGAGGGTTTGATGCTTGATGGTTTCCAAGTTAATTATGACCTGGTTGATCTTGTGTTATAGGCCTCAATAGTTGCATGAAAGACCCAACTTGTTCTGAAATGTTTCCAAACGTTGATTGAAAAGGCACATTCATTGTTTGATATTGTTCGGCTGTTTGTTGACAAGGAACCAATGGTTGTGGCAATTGATAAAGTGTTTGAGAGGACTGAATAGATGGCTGGGAGATATGATTAGACATTTGTATAAACGGTTGATCACATGGTTGTGGGACTTGACATGATGGCTGCAAGAGAAAACTTAAAGGATGTAGAAATGGTTGAGGAGGCTGCAACACTTGATTTGGTGGTTGTTGTAATTGAGCAGTTGGTGGTGCAAATGGCTGAGTAAGTTGTTGTGAGATTTGACTTGGTGGTTGTACAAAAAACTGACCCAAGGACTGCGTTTGACTGGGTTGTTGGTTGAACGCCCACGATTATTGGTTTGTGCTTTGGAGACTGGTCGAATTAACTGAACCAAACAGGCTAGTTATTTTCGGCTGCGCTTCTCTTTCTATAATCGATTTGATCTCTGATGTTAATAACATGCCACCGGACATAACAGTTTGTTCAAGATTCGCACGATCTGCTAAACAGTTGGATTGAAGACTTTTATGCAATATAGTATTTGTATCAAAATAAGGTGTTCCATAAAATCTTCCTCTTGTAAAGCCTCCGAATGACTCAATCCAAAGTCGTGGATTCCATATGTGACGACCCGGAAATTTTAACGATTTAAAATGGAATAATAAATTGATTTTTAACATTTGAAAGGTTAATTTTAGCTTGAATTCCAAATATTAATATTTATTACATAATTAAAGTATTGAATTATATAATTGAAATTGGGTAAATTGTTGAATTTGAGATTCTAAGCTTGTTTAAAATAATTTGAAGGCTTATAAAATCTATAATGAGGATGCTAAAGATAATAGAATGGTTGAAATTTAATTTAAAGGTAATTTGTTCAATTTTAATAATATATCATTTAAATTGGAACTTGAAAATAGCCTTCCGAGGCACAGTCTCGGAATTCGACGAAACTAGTTCCATTGCATCCGTAATAGTTAGTTATTATCGGATTTCAATTTTCGTAGCAATCGGAGTTGTCATTTGACCCTGGCAGCTCGAAACGCGTAGAACTATTTTAATCGATTTAATTTAAAATTTATCGTTTATTTCCGTAACTCGCACATACGATCGAGTTAGCCTCCGAAACGCATTCCATTGTGTTCGGGACGCGGGTAAAACCCTGAAATCGCCAAGCGGCATTCCTTAAGTGGAGTTTGAAATTTCAAGTGGAAATTAACGAGACGGTTTGAGTGTTTTATATAAAAAAAAATAAAATTTTAAGTACATAGTCAGAGATATTTTCACTTCAACGCGTGTTCGAGAAGCCTCACTCCATCAATATCTCACTCTCGTTACCTTCACTATTCTGAAAGCACGAAATCGAACTCAATCAAAATAATAATGGCCGATGCTCAATAATAAAAAAAAATCAAAGAAACGGGAAAAAAATGGCGACAACCCTTCTCCTCATCCACTTATTTTACGCCGTTCTTCCCTCTACCTTTTCTTTTATTTTCAGATCCATTCATTCGAAATTTCATGGCCGCTACTAAAAAAAAGGGAGATTAAAGAAATCGATTCGATTTCGAGTTGGAATCGCAAAGAGAGCTCGCGCTCGCGTGCGCTGCGACAGGGGAGAGGAATAGTCGTTCGATTTGGAACGGCGACGTCGAAATCAACCTTCAAAATCACACCTATGGGTTGAGCATTGGAGCTCGTGCTCATGGTTTTGTTTATACTGTTAGTCGAAGCGGTAGGAGGTGGAGATGTTTTCTGGATTCGAGGGGATTGGTGTGGAGGTTGTAGCTTTGGTGTCAGAGCACTTCGTAGTGATGACACAGTGGTCAGTAGGAGTGAGGAACTATGATGGTGCAAGGTTAGTAGCAGTAGGCAGTAGGTTAGAAGCACCAATGGTCGGCGAGGGCTGTGGGCAAGGTGGACGTCTCAGTGGGGATTCGTCAGAGGTAGGCCGGCGATGATGGTTGACGTTCGATGTCGAGGTGAGTAATCTTTGATCCATATAATTGATTTGCTGTTTGGATTTGAAAGAAAACAAAGTTTAAGTTTAAATGAATTTGAAAGAAAACATTTTAAATGTGTTTGAGAATGATCAGTAAATCAGTTACCATTATGAATTGTAATTAAATAAGTTTGAATTGCAATCGATGATTAAGAATTGGTTATTCGAGTAGTTAAAGGTAAATTTAGTTAAGGTCTATGAATCGATGATGTAATTAGAAGTTAAATAGTTTGTAATTAAGAATTAATTGACTAATTAATTTGTAATTAAATAATTAATTAAAATTAAGTACTTCGAGAAGTAATTAAAGGGTTGGTTAAAGAATATGTCAAATGAAAGAATATTGGTTAAGGGTTATTAAATGGTTTATTAATATGATTAATTAAAGGTTTTTTTTTTTGAAAACCCAGGAGAAACCGATGGACTGGTAAACTCCTGAGGAGGGTATAGTAAAGCCGTCCGCTGATCCAAGCCCTCATACCCTCGGGTAAATTTATATAGGATAGGGAAGCGTATGGTAGAAATCGAACCTGGGTCTTTTTACCAGAACCCAAGCCACCTTTCCACTGCGCCGCACCCGCGGACAATTAAAGGTAATTAATTTTATTAATTAATTATGGATAATCAATCGTGAAATTTTGGTAGGTAAAATTACTTAATGAAAGTATAATTACTTGGTGAAGCAATTAGTGATAATTGTTGGATGCAATAAATTAATGGACGGTTAATGAAAGGATGTAATTTGGATTTAAATTACCTGGTGAAATTGATAAGGAAGATAATTACTTGGTAAACATAATCGAAGGGTAGTTCACCGGGGAATTAATTAGAGATAATTAACTACCCTTTGAACAATTGCACTAAGTGATAAATGAAAGATGGATAATTTGGGAATGATAAATTAATGGATTGTAATTAATTATTATCAAGTAAACAAGATTAAAATGATTAAAAATTAATTGATTTATTTGATAATCGAGAGTGATTAATATTGTGGTTGAATTAAAGTAATTAATTTAGATTGGAACAAATTAAAATATATAATTGGAAGTAAGTAATTAATAAATTAACGATGTAATTAAAGGTTGATTAATTAAAATGAATTAATCAGTAATAAGTGACTTATGTGAAGTTAATGAACATAAGTAATTAAGGATTAATGAAATTAATATAGTTAATTAATGAGGTAATTAAAGATTACTTATTGATTTTGGTTAAGAATAATTAATATCGTGATAATTAATTAAAGATAATTACTTGGATGCAATTGAAAGATAATTTATCCAGTGTGATTAATTAAGATGAATAATGAAGGGTTAAATAATTTATTGATTTGAAATTAATTAATGTTGAATGAAGGAATCTAAGTGATTGAGGTTTGAAATTCAATTAGAATCAGTTGAATTAATTTGTATTGATTAAGTTTTCTTATGGATGATTGAATGGTATTGGATGTTTTGAATGAGTTGATATCGTTGATATAAAATGTTAGGATAACATGAGTTTCGAAGAGACTGGGGTCGGGTTTTAGATACCCGAAACCACTTCGAATTTTTATAAATTGATTCGTGAAATCAATATGACTGGAATGAAATGATTTGAGTGAATTGGATTATTTTATCTAAATTTGGTACTTAGAAATTTATACGTGAAATACGTGTTGTCTACAGCAAATTGTGAATTGGTTAAATTGATATAAGTTGCCCGGGTTTATATAAGTTGATTGCTTTGGTATTCCATATTAGTTGGGTTTACTCACGCTGGTTTCCAGCCTGACCCGGGTGTTACTTTGGTGTAATTCTCGGGTCAGACCGAGTATTACAGATTTTCAGGTAGGTTCGTTCTGGAGCTCAGGAGGCGAGCTGGATGGCATGAGCGTATAAAGTATTTCCGCTGTATTTATATTATTGTTAATTTGAGACATGATAATTGTAAATATTCAGTGACTGTATATAATATGAAACTCTGATGTATATTAAATGTAATCGACAGATATAGTATACTTTTGTAGACTGTTATTATTTATTATTATATTTTATCTGCTGCGATTGTGAGATGTTTGGTGTTTCTGTTCTTCTTCTTCTATCTCTTTCTTCTTTTTCATAACTATCTGGAATTTTCGGCTTGGGAAATTTCGGGTTGTTACATTTGGTATCAGAGCTGAAAGGTTAAGCGAGAACCTTGGCTCTGGTGGGGATTACTCATATAATAGAGTCCGTAGTACTCTAGAATGAGTTAAGAATATATATATATATATATATATATATATATATATATATATGAGAGCGTACTTGTTATTTTCTTATATAAAGGTTTTAAATGATTTTATATAAAAATATATTTTTGATATATCAAGCAATATTTCCTTCTAATAAATATTATGGCGATTGGTTGTTAAATTATTGAAATAAAAATTAAGAGTAATATAATACAGCCAAATTGAAGTCTTAAATTGGAATTAAATTAAGTAGAAATGGAAATACAACCAAATTAAATTTAATTGATTTTAAAATGAAATTCTAAATTTGGTCCCAAAATTTGGAAATTTTGTTTCAAAGTAATGAAATTAATAAATAAGTATTATTTGGATAACTGGGATTTGATGCAAACAATGGGTTGTTTGAAAATCTATTTGAATTTAAAACCAAGGGTGGTTTAAAATTTTTAAAACATGGCTGGGAGGGCCAAGGAATAAATATGTAAATATATATGGATATACATGATATCAAAGATATTTTGAAATAAACTCTAAGAGGTTGAGTTTTGATTTTTCCCTAAGTGTGATGTAAAAACCTAAAGTGATATAAGTTTGAACTTATAAGAGGGAAAGAATTTTGAAATTTGAAGTGAGAATTCAAATTTGAGTAAGGTTGATTGGATTAAGTAAATTGGAATTTAACTTTGGAAAGTTAAATAAGTGTAGAAAAGCAACCAGAATTGGTAATTTCGAGATGAAATTGGAATTTAACTTGAAAGGTCAAATGGTTGATTTGAATTGGGAATTTGTGTGATCTCGAAATGGTTTGAGATCTAAAAATTTAAAATGGATGGACGTTTTAAAATAAATTGGATGATATCCTCCTATTGTAAATAAAAATCTTTAAATTGAGAATGGAATTGTATAAATAAAATAAAATAAGTTTGAATAATTGAATTGTAAAATAAACTTGTTTAAGAACTGGCTTCAAACTGGAAAATTGAATTGAATAATAAATTAAAATTTTAAAATAAAATTGTATTGAACCTTGAAATACATAAGTAAAAATAATTTGAAATGAGAATTTTGAGAAATTGGGCTCAGAAATTAAAATGATTAAACACTTTGATTTAAAGGTTAATTTGGTTTAAAGAGTTAAACCAACCTTTGAGAATTTTACTCGAATTTCTATAATTCGAGATAGTTTAAATTCAAGATTTAATTGAATTAGTTTAAAATTGAATTTGGTTTGAAGTAATTGGATTGGTGATTGAAGATGTATAAGTTTAAAAATTTTAAATGGGAATTGGATTAGATTAAATTGAAGTGATTTGGATTCTGAAATTAAATTGATAATAATTCAAATTGATTGGAATAATATGAAATTATAACTAAAATTGAACAGGATTAAAATCAACTAGAATTTGATTTAAATTGGGGAAGGAATCAAGATGGATTCAACTTGAATTAGGGATTAATCAAGTCCAATGGAATTTGGAGTTATTTGAATTGGAATTGGGTCAATTTAAATGAAGATTTAATTGAATTGTTGGAGAGGTGAACTGTTGGCTCTTGACTATTTTCAATATAAATTGTTTTGATATAAACTTATTTTTCTAAGCTATTAAATATATACAACCTTTCTTTCTTAAAGCCAAATTATTTTATATACTTGTTTTACGATTATTTTTGGGGCTATTTAACCATTTTTCAACTGTTAACTAAACTAATTAGTATTTTTCAACTATTTCACAAACTAATTTCTATTTTACAACTATTTTGCAATTATCTACAATTTTTGAAACTATTCAACTATTTCTTAACTGTTTTACAGTTAGTTACCTATTTTATAGCTATTTTGCAAACTAATAATTATTTTTCCACTCCTTATTTATTTTTAAAATTTTCAAGCTATTTTCTAAATATAAACTAGTCGGAGTTCAAACTGTTATTGGTAAAATACCCAACTGAGATGAGAATTGAAGTGATAATCCAAATAGGGGACTAAGGTAAATGTGGATAAGTGAATGAAAATTTAAGTGAAGGTGAATGGAAAAGAAATTGATATTGAAAAGAGTAATCAAATTGGAATATTTGATTTTGAATAAACAAAGTTATATATCCTTGTTTTATTTAAGATGAAACCTCCTTGTTGAATCTATTGATGGAAGGAAAAGGATTTTTGAATGTGTTTGAAGTATAAAAGGAATTTTATACAAGTTTGAAATGATTCAAAGTTTTAAAAATTAGATATATCTGTGTGTATATATATCTATATATATAAAGGATATTATGAGGATTTTGGAAAAGGTTTTGAGAACCTTTGGATTTGGAAAGGCTTTTGATTTTTTGGTAAAATCAATATGAGAATTTGGAAAGCCTAGTTTGAGAATTATCGATTTTGGGATAATCGATTTCGTGTAAATGAGCTTTGTATGATATCATACTAGGTGTATGATTTGAAGATACTATATGTGTATAGTATAAAATATTTTGATGATGGCTCTGGGGAAAAAGGCGCTCCCTTGAAATGAACTTCTCAGGAGTGCCACCGGGTGGTGCTGCCTTGAGCCCCAAGGGGGTTTCTAAAGTTGATCCTGTGAGGAGTCCGGACAAAACTAGTTCCTGAGGATTATTGGATAGCGAAAGTCGAGGGCGTTGATGCCTACAGGAGCATTTGGGTTATGCTGTGATGACAATGTAACGCGATGTCGCTGCGATCTACTGTGGGGACCATTGCGAAAATCGTGTGGAGGATGAGTGCCAACGGTCTACACTTGATTTTGCCGGGAAGGCAACGCAACATCGATAGACTGCGATCTATGGTCAAGTGGAGTGGAGAAGTTTCATTTTTGGCAGCGAAATTCGATGGCGCTAATGCCTACAGTTATATGGGTTTTTGCTGTGATAGCTACGTAACCCCAGTTGTAGCTGCGATCTGTCGTGGGTTCCATGGTGTAATCGAGGGACGCGAAGGCCTACAGTTATCTATGGATTTTGTCGGGATGGCAACGTAACCATCGGGTTAACTGCGACCATGGATGGGGGTGATGATTCCACAGCATCCTCAGCAAAGATATTTCCTCTATTTTCAAAAACTGTTTTCTATATTTCAATAAAATTATTTTCCAAGTATTTTCACTGGGTGTTGAAAACGAGTTTACCAAGTACTTATAGATTTTCAGTCCTACACCTGATCAACGTATAACTGAATTTCTGTGAGAACAAGGATGGACTGGTTGAGACATTGAGTTATAAAAAGTATTTTTATAAAGAGTTATTTTAATAGTATTATGTGACTTTAAAAGCTTTTCTAAAATTTTGAAATAAAGGTGTTGGGATTTTGGAATATCAAAGGAAATCCAAACTTAAATTATAAAATTAAAACTCGGGAAAATTTAATGAAGTGATTCTTTATAATTAAAGGAAATCGAATATTAAATTAAAAGTAGAAGTAAATCAATCAGCTAAATAAACTATTTAATAGTGTATGTTAATAAAATTTAACTTGGGTAAAACAAATGGTTGTAAATTAATAATGGAATTTGGTAATGAATTCGAATTGTAAATAGAATTCGACTTGGAATTGATAATAAATAAATAAGAAGAGATGTTGTAAAATAAAATATAAAATAGAGTTGGATTGAAAATGTGATTGGTTTGAATTACAAATAAAATTGAAAGGTGATTTGAATAATATTTAATGAAATTTGCAAGTAAATTGGATATGAGAAAAGTGATTATAATAGCAATGTTTTGAGTGCAAAACAAAACACAAGTGAATAGAAATAAATTGAGAGTGGCCTTGTATTAATAAAATAAATTCGATAACGAATTAAGTAAGCAAATTAAATAAAATTGGTTATGAATCATTTGAAGTGAATATGAGCTTGTTTGGGTTAAAAATCAATGGAATGTAAGAAACTGAGTTCCAAACAATTGAAATTGAATGAAATGGTATATAAATTGGTTGAAAGCAATTAAATTAGTTTTGAAAACATATAAATTGCTTATAGAAGTTATTTTGAATGCATTTCTTTTAGAATTGAAGTGTTACAGTTGTTTAAGTAAGAGAAATATTATAAACTTCATATACATAGTGCTTATATGTTTAAGTTGAGTAAGTACAGGTACCTGAAGGCCGTTTGGCTGGATTTGGATTGATTAATTGCTAAAATTAGTAAGCTGCTTGCTTAAAATGCTAAATAAAGGTACGCTTACGCAATACAAATAGGAAATATGAACTGTTTTTGCTTTTTCCGACCAGGTGGGTCGATGTATATATATTTATATCTCTTGTCAAATTGCAAAAGCTCCTCCGTACAAGGGAGACTCTGCCAAAATTTTCCGAAAATTTTGGAGTTAGAAAATTTTTGAAAAATAAATTTGGTTAACGAAAAAACGATTTCAAATTGGGAATTAAAGTAAATTAGTAAATGAAACTAATATGAATCAGATATACATGAAAGATTAAATTCAAAATTCAAAATTTAAAGTAAATTGAATTCGTATAGAAGTGGGGAAAACTAGTTGAATAGAAATGGATATGGAAACCTATATAAGAGAATGTATAAAACGATTTGAAATTACGATTGAATATGGTTGCTAATCAAGATATGCAGGTATTAAAGGGAAAAGAAAATTGGGTTTGGTTCCAAAAGATAAATTTGAATTGCCCGACAAAAAGGTATGTATTTAAATTTCTGTATGAAATTGGATTGGTTTATTTTTTATGTAGCCACTTGGCTTTTTGTTTCTTTTTGGAATTTGGGAGCCCGTAGAGGCCTTTTGTAGTTGTACCGAGCTAGCCGCGCAAAGGAGACGCTGGCAAAAAATTTCGGGAATTTAGGGAGTTAGAAAATTTTTGAGAAAATTTTGATAATTCCAAATTTTGGTTTTAAATTGAAATTTAAACGATTGGGTAAAAATGGATTGTTGAAAACCATGAAAGGTTTTGGAAGTTAGTTGAGGTATTAGTGAATCTTTAATAAAAGATATTGTGGCAAGTTGATAAACCTGTTGGTTTTGGAGAAAAGGTAAAAGGGATTGGTCCATTCTTCCTAACTAGTAATTTCGGGGACGAAATTCTTTTAAGGGGGGAGGAATGTGACGACCCAGAAATTTTAACGATTTAAAATGGAATAATAAATTGGTTTTTAACATTTGAAAGGTTAATTTTAGCTTGAATTCCAAATATTAATATTTATTAGATAATTAAAGTATTGAACTATATAATTAAAATTGGGTAAATTGTTGAATTTGAGATTCTAAGCCTGTTTAAAATAATTTGAAGGCTTATAAAATCTATAATGAGGATACTGAAGATAATAGAATTGTTGAAATTTAATTTAAAGGCAATTTGTTCAATTTAATAATATATCGTTTAAATTGGAAATTGAAAATAGCCTTCCGAGGCGCAGTCTCGGAATTCGACGAAACCAGTTCCATTGGATCCGTAATAGTTAATTATTATCGGATTTCAATTTTCGAGCAATTGGAGTTGTCGTTTGACCCTGGCAGCTCGAAACGCGTAGAACTATTTTAATCGATTTAATTTAAAATTTATCGTTTATTTCCGTAACTCGCACATACGATCGAGTTAGCCTCCGAAACGCATTCCATTGTGTTCGGGACGCGGGTAAAACCCTGAAATCGCCGAGCGGCATTCCTTAAGTGGAGTTTGGAATTTCAAATGGAAATTAACGAGACGGTTTGAGAGTTTTATATAAAAAAATAAAATTTTAAGTACATAGTCAGAGATATTTTCACTTCAACGCGTGTTCGAGAAGCCTCACTCCATCAATATCTCACTCTCGTTACCTTCTCTATTCTGAAAGCACGAAATCGAACTCAATCAAAATAATAATGGCCAATGCTCAATAAAAAAAAATCAAAGAAACGGGAAAAAAATGGCGACAACCCTTCTCCTCATCCATTTATTTTACGTCGTTCTTCCCTCTGCCTTTTCTTTTATTTTCAGATCCATTCATTCGAAATTTCATGGCCGCTACTAAAAAAAAGAGGGAGATTAAAGAAATCGATTCGATTTTGAGTTGGAATCGCGAAGAGAGCTCGCGCTCGCGTGCGTTGCGACAGGGGAGAGGAATAGTCGTTCGATTTGGAACGGCGACGTCGAAATCAACCTTCAAAATCGCACCTATGGGTTGAGCATTGGAGCTCGTGCTCATGGTTTTGTTTATACTGTTAGTCGAAGCGGTAGGAGGTGAAGATGGTTTCTGGATTCGAGGGGATTGGTGCGGAGGTTGTAGCTTTGGTGTCAGAGCACTTCGTAGTGATGACACAGTGGTCAGTAGGAGTGAGGAACTATGATGGTGCAAGGTTAGTAGCAGTAGGCAGTAGGTTAGAAGCACCAATGGTCGACGAGGGCTGTGGGCAAGGTGGACATCTCAGTGGGGATTCGTCAGGGGTAGGCCGGCGATGATGGTTGACGTTCGATGTCGAGGTGAGTAATCTTTGATCCGTATAATTGATTTGCTGTTTGGATTTGAAAGAAAGCAAAGTTTAAGTTTAAATGAATTTGAAAGAAAACATTTTAAATGTGTTTGGGAATGATCAGTAAATCAGTTACCATTATGAATTGTAATTAAATAAGTTCGAATTGTAATCGATGATTAAGAATTGGTTATTCGAGTAATTAAAGGTAAATTTAGTTAAGGTCTATGAATCGATGATGTAATTAGAAGTTAAATAGTTTGTAATTAAGAATTAATTGACTGATTAATTTGTAATTAAATAATTAATTAAAGTTAAGTACTTCGAGAAGTAATTAAAGGGTTGGTTAAAGAATATGTCAAATGAAAGAATATTGGTTAAGGGTTATTAAATGGTTTATTAATATGATTAATTAAAGGTAATTAATTTTATTAATTAATTATGGATAATCAATCGTGAAATTTTGGTAGGTAAAATTACTTAACGAAAGTATAACTACTTGGTGAAGCAATTAGTGATAATTGTTGGATGCAATAAATTAATGGACGGTTAATGAAAGGATGTAATTTGGATTTAAATTACCTGGTGAAATTGATAAGGAAGATAATTACTTGGTAAACATAATCGAAGGGTAATTCACCGGGGAATTAATTAGAGATAATTAACTACCCTTTGAACAATTGCACTAAGTGATAAATGAAAGATGGATAATTTGGGAATGATAAATTAATGGATTGTAATTAATTATTGTCAAGTAAACAAGATTAAAATGATTAAAAATTAATTGATTTATTTGATTAATCGAGAGTGATTAATATTGTGGTTGAATTAAAGTAATTAATTTAGATTGGAACAAATTAAAATATATAATTGGAAGTTAGTAATTAATAAATTAACGATGTAATTAAAGATTGATTAATTAAAATGAATTAATCAGTAATAAGTGACTTATGTGAAGTTAATGAACATAAGTAATTAAGGATTAATGAAATTAATATAGTTAATTAATGAGGTAATTAAAGATTACTTATTGATTTTGGTTAATAATAATAATTAATATCATGATAATTAATTAAAGATAATTACTTGGATGCAATTGAAAGATAATTTATCCAGTGTGATTAATTAAGATGAATAATGAAGGGTTAATTAATTTATTGATTTGAAATTAATTAATGTTGAATGAAGGAATCTAAGTGATTGAGGTTTGAAATTCAATTAGAATCAATTGAATTAATTTGTATGCGATTAAGTTTTCTTATGGATGATTGAATGGTATTGGATGTTTTGAATGAGTTGATATCGCTGATATAAAATGTTAGGATAACATGAGTTTCGAAGAGACCGGGGTCGGGTTTTAGATACCCGAAACCACTTCGAATTTTTATAAATTGATTCGTGGAATCAATATGACTGGAATGAAATGATTTGAGTTAATTGGATTATTTTATCTAAGTTTGGTACTTAGAAATTTATACGTGAAATACGTGTTGTCTACAGTAAACTGTGAATTGGTTAAATTGATATAAGTTGCCCGGGTTTATATAAGTTGATTTCTTTGGTATTCCATATTAGTTGGGTTTACTCACGCTGGTTTCGAGCCTGACCCGGGTGTTACTTTGGTGTAATGCTCGGGTCAGACCGAGTATTACAGATTTTCAGGTAGGTTCGTTCTGGAGCTCAGGAGGCGAGCTGGATGGCATGAGTGTATAAAGTATTTCCGCTGTATTTATATTATTGTTAATTTGAGACATGATAATCTAAATATTCAGTGACTGTATATAATGTGAAACTCTGATGTATATTAAATGTAATCGACAGATATAGTATACTTTTGTAGACTGTTATTATTTATTATTATATTTTATCCGCTGCGATTGTGAGATGTTTGGTGTTTCTGTTCTTCTTCTTCTATCTCTTTCTTCTTTTTCATAACTATCTGGAATTTTCGGCTTCGGAAATTTCGGGTTGTTACACCATACATTTTCATCTTCTTGTAGCTCAGCTTTGTGCTTCATGTATATTTCTTGAAAATGTTAAAAAATTATATAAATTGAGTGCCTTATGTTAAAATCACCATTTTCAAACTCTGTTACATCCAGTGCTCCATTTGAAAACTCTGTTACTGACCAAATGGATTTGTAGCTCAGACTTTTCAACATAAGGATTTGTTAAAAGAGTTCTGAACATAAACAGAGTTTTTATATGACGTTACATTTTTGCAAATGAAGCACTGCATGTTACATAAATAACACTCTGTTTTAATAAACTCTGTTATGTAAAGTAACACTCTATTTTAATAAACTATATTTTAAGTGGCACTGTATGTTCAGAAATCTTTTAACGTTTGCGAATGGTGCACACATTAAACAGAGTCCTATTATTTGATTGTTTTCACTGTACTATCTACTTGGACAAACTAGGGTGGGGCCGAACTCAGTTTGTAGGCATTTGGTGCATAGTTAAACAACTGAGTCTAACTTATTTTTAAAATAGAGTATATTAACTTGATTTTTAAAGAGTCTTCCGCTATTTCGGTTTTTAAATAATCCGATTAGTTGATTGTTTTGATTATACTGGCTACTTGTATAAACTATGGATCCAAACAAAATTGTAGGCATTTGGTAAGCATGTAGACAACTGTCTTTAATAAACCGAGTTTATAACAAACTCGGTTTCAGCAGACTTTAAAAACAAAATAAAAATGTTCAAGTTGGTACATGAAATATAAATTGAAGAAGGAAGATCTGCCCTAAAAATGTGCATATAATAATAATATTTTGGAAATACGAGCAGGGACTGTTATGCCAGAGATTTAAATCTCTTATGGTCAAAACTTACAAGTCATGGAAAATGACAACCTTACCTTGGCTGCTAGCTACTTAAATGCATTATGTTATGCCCATATCTCCCATTACTTACACTTCTTACCAATTAACAAACATATACAGTATATGTTTTGACCATAAATGAACTTAAGTTTAAAACAATAGTTTTAGCATACAGATATTTGAGTTGTTTACACCTTTTAACATAACAGGAGTTTTAAACTTAAGTAACAGGAGTTCATTACACCTTAAGTGACAAGAGTTTCATGACATATCTGCTGTATGTTAAAGTTCTAAACTTAAATATAAAGTTTTGACTAAATAAAATGATGTTTAAACTTGAGTAACAAGAGTTTCATTACATTTCTCCTGCATTTTTTCATGTCTGTAACATGTGACCTAATCATGACTTTATGTCTTCTGTTTTTGATCTGTTTATTAATTTCATGTTTATAATAGGTCAAACATCAACAGGTTTCATTGTGTTAGCTTCTTACCCACTGGATGAATAAAATGAGAATTTTCCCAGTTAAATATAATTTATTCAACGGTATTTTAATTAACTGAGTTTAAACTTAAGTAAATCGGTATTTTTCTTACGCTGAGAGTGGAAAACTGAATTTTAAACTGAGTTCATCTCAGTTTAAAACCGAGTTTAAAACTTAATTTGAACTCGGTTTACTCCTTTTTTAACTAAGTTTAAACTAGTTTTAAACTCTGTTAAAAAAGTGAGGTAACTGAGATTTTATTATGTTACCTAAGCTTCGTACCCAGTGGATGAATTAAATGAGAATTTGCCCATTTAAATATGATTTATTCTAAGGTATTTTTAACTAACTGAGTTTAAACTTAAGTAAATCAGTTTCTTTTTTCTTACGCTGAGAGTGGAAAACTGAGTTTTAAACTGAATTCAAACTCAGTTTAAAACTTAATTTGAACTCTGTTTACTCTCGGTTCACTCCTTTTTTTAACTAAGTTTAAGCTAGTTTTAAACTCTGTTAAAAAAGTAAGGTAACTGAGATTTTATTATGTTGCCTAAGCTTCGTACCCATTGGATGAATTATATGAGAATTTGCCCATTTAAATATGATTTATTCTAAGGTATTTTTAACTAGCTGAGTTTAAACTTAAGTAAACTGGTTTCCTTTTTAAATGAGATTAGAAAACTGAATTTTAAAACCAGTTTACAATTCATTTTAAAACTCATTTCAAACTGAGTTTAAAACTGACTTTAATATCGAGTTTAAAACTGAGTTCAAACTCAGTTTAAACTCTCGGTTAAATTGTTTTTTCAACTAAGTTTAAACTCTGCTAAAAAAGTGAGTTAATTGAGATTTCAATATATTACTTATGCTTCTTACCCATTGGATGAATAAAATGAGAATTTGCCCATATAAATATGATTTATTTATAGGCATTTTTAATTAGTTGTGTTTAAACTTAAGTACATCAGTTTTTTCTAAACTGAGATTAAAAAAATGAGTTTAAACTCTCCTTTGACTCATTTTTTTAGCTAAGTTAAAATTCAGCTAAAAAAGTGAGTTAATTGAGTTTTTAGTTTAGCTAATAGGCTCCAAACAAACCGAGTTAAATGAAATTTACAGAATTGCATGAAGTGTATAGTTTTTTTAGGAATAATGTTTTAGGTTGAACAGCATTACGTTAGATTTATAATGTCTTCACAAGCATCAAAGCCAAAACATTGTATTACCATAGTAAGAAAATCCGTATTATACCATCATGTTAATTCAAATGATAAAAAATGTAACTAGTTTAGATTTCAACCTAAATAGAACATAACAAGATTAATAAAGTTTAAAATAACTCACGTAGACTTTCCACGACTTGTTGTCAAAAAAATTGCAAGTTGGTACCGAAGCTCGCTTTGCTTTCCCCTTTTCCTTCGCTTTTTCTCTTTCAGTATGCCAAGCCACAAAACTTTCTTCGAAACTCATTGGTTTACCTGTCTCAAATTCCTACAAATAGATCATATACAGATCAGTACAAATATTGAAGAATGTAGCAAGCACTTATCTGGCTGTTTTATGGTTGGATATGTTAGTAAGGGGTTGATTGATATATAAGGATCTAGAGATTTCGCCATGATATTTGGATTAACCAAAAATAGATTTGGTAAAAAAAACTTAACGACTACTATTAATTCTCCGAGTGCCTATTTTGCCTTCTATACCTGCACATTCCGACGATACATTGATTTAGTTATTGCTGACCATGTTGCATGATTTCTATGGTTAATGTTGAACCATTTTCAATTGATGCAGTTATTATTCCAATTTTTTTGAACCTTCTGAAACAAAATTTATTGCAAGTAGGAATATATATGAGTTGATTTTCAATTAATTTTTGTTTTTATTTTTTTGCCCTGCTCCTAACAATGGATGTCAAAACCTTACTTTAATTCTGAATCTATTCGTGTTAGGAAACCCTTTTGTTTTTATATGAAACAACTCATACGATGCTGAATATGACATTCATGAACAAGTGGTAAAGTAAATGTTAAACTACTGTAATTCACTTAAAAAATTTGGTCCAATGATTATTATAAGTTTAGGCAATTTTTCTCTCAATTTCCTTACATATCAACCAATATAAGGTTTGTTACTTTATTTACTTTCCTATTTTTTCAATAGGAAAGAAAGCTTTTGTAGCTTATCAGGGTAAAATTTTAGATATAGATGAGACAAATGTTATTTTATTATTTTTAATCATATACATACACTACAATAAATTTTATTTTTGGTGGCGCATAAAAAACGCTACCAAAACTTATGGTAGCGTTTTGATTAACGCCGTGATTAATCCCGCAATAGTCACATTTACTTCAACGCCGCTATAAATCCTTTTATTGCAGCGTTTCTCAAACACGACCATAAATTTTTTTGTAACGTTTTAAAGACGCCACCAAAAGGTTTTTTGACGCTACCAATAGAATTTCTAACTTTACCCCTACTTTACGGTTGCGTTTACTCAACGCCATTATATGTATTTCTGTAGCGTTTTTGAAACACTACTAAAAGTTGATGATTATTTTGCACTATTTTTCATGCTATTATTTCCTGTTGATGGTCTATTTTGTTTCTACTATATCAATCAACAATCGCTTACATAATCATCATATTCAAAACAATTAAAAAAACATATTAATCATATAATCAAACAGGATATCCATAACCATTCTAATACAATAGTTTTTTGATAAAATAACCAAACTCACATACAATAACCATTCGTATACAAATATACACACCAAGTACTAATAAAATGTTATACCAAACTGGTGTTAACTAAACGCTCGATTACCCATAATTCTTTATTGCATGCACAAGTGAAAGCTAGAATCATAAAAGTCCAACCTTGCTCTCTTCGGAAATTCAATGCCTGCACAAGTGAAAGCATAACATATAGTCAAACAATTATGTTATTTCGTAGGACTTTAAATCTGATATCAAACATCTATAGCATTGTACAAGCATATCATACTATAAATAACGTCATATAAATAATCAAAGATATAAACGAAATGAAATAAATAAAGTCCAATCTTACAGTTATATATAAAACTTTGTTAGATTAATTATATTATTATTATTTATAAAATTTAGTTAACTTAAACTTAGTTAATTTTATAAAAGTTGTTTAATTAATTTTAACAAAACTTAGTTAATTTTTATTAACTTGGTTAACTTAGTTAATTTATTATTATAGTTATTATTATTTATAAAACTCGATTAACTTAGTTAATTTATTATTATTATTATTATTATTAAAACTCGATTTAACTTAATTTTATTGTTGTTGTTGTTGTACTTATGAACTTATTTCATTTTTATGAACTTAGTTAATTCATCATCATCGTCAATATTATTATTATTTATAAAATTTTGTTAAATTAGTTATATTATTATTATTTATAAAATTTAATTAACTTAAATTTAGTTAATTTTATAAAACTTGTTCAATTTTAACAAAACTTAGTTAATTTTTGTTAACTTAGTTAATTAATTAATTAATTAATTATAAAACTCGGTTAACTTAGTTAATTTATTATTATTACTATTATTATTATTAAAACTCGGTTAACTTAATTATTATATTATTATCATTATATTAGTTAATTTTTATAAACTTTGTTAATTCATCATCATCATCATCATCATCATCATTATTATTTATAAAACTTTGTTAAATTAGTTATATTATTATTATCTATAAAATTAGTTAACTTAAACTTAGTTAATTTTATGAAACTTACTTAATTTTAACAAAATTTAGTTAATTTTATTAATTTGGTTAACTTGGTTAATTTATTATCATTATTGTTGTTGTTGTTGTTATTGTTATTATTATTATTTATAAAACTCCATTGACTTAGTTCATTTATTATTATTATTAAAACTCAGTTAACTTAATTATTATTATATTATTATTATATTAGTTAATTTTTATAAACTTTGTTAATTCATCATCGTTATTATTATTATTTGTAAAACTTTGTTAAATTAGTTATATTATTATTATTATTTATAAATTTTAGTTAACCCAAACTTAGTTAATTTTATAAAACTTGCTTAATTTTAACAAAACTTAGTTAATTTTTATTAACTTGGTTAACTTAGTTAATTTACTATTATTATTATTTATAAAACTCAATAAACTTAATTATGTTGTTATTATTACTATTACTACTACTATTGCTATTTATAAAACTCGGTTTTCTTATTTTACTATTACAAATGTTTGAATAACCGTCAATAAAACAATATAAATGATGAGCGTTGCTAATAGATAAAACAATAAAATAAATCTTATGGTTAATGTTTACCTGCATTTTTGAATGGCCAGGTATATCAAGCTGATATATGATTCATTAGACAAAAGTTTATCTGAACTCACTTTACGATATCCTTAGCATCAGCGATTGTATATCTTTCTAAAGAAGAGAAAGCTCCCCTCCATGTTTTGGGTAGGATGGTATTTCTAAAGGGAAAGATTGTTCATCCATAATATGCCAATGTAGAACATTCTGCATTCAATGTATAATTTTGATATGTATATATCTCAGTTGTATTCTTGCACACTAGAAATATTCTCATGATCCTCAAAAAAAGGTCTTACCAACTTTGTATATGACATAGAATCAATCATGCTCTTTATAACTGGCATAGGCAAATAGTGTCGTGCAGTATCTGCAATTGGAATAAACAGTTACAAATTGCATCTGACTAAGTAACAGTGACCATGGTTTGGGTACTGCATTAAACAAAAATTTGGTTCAACTCACCAATTAGAAGCCCTCTATAGGAAAACCTTGGCCCATCAATGATGTTGCAAGGAGCATGTCCTAGCTCAATCGTCCTTGTCACAGGATTAGTTTCGCATAATTGGCTAAATGTCTAAAAATAATAAGTTTTATAAAGTGATTGTTGTCATTATATGAGGTGAATGATGATAACATAAATGCTCATAAAGACCATTGAATTTCAAATAGATGTCTTAATTTGTGTCATGACTAAGAAGAGCATTCTTTCTGCCATGACACAGTCAAATTGCTCTTTATAAATTGAAGGTATTAGCTTACCTATAAAGCATGAAGTGCTCCATATACTGTTTGTGCTTGCAATGGAATTTGATCAAATTAAATATCATAGACTAATAACCAACACATGAAATTATATATCAAGTAAAAGATTGAAATTTATACCAATATTCCGACCTCAATGTATGCATGCAAAGGATCCTTTCCAAGCAAAGGAATTAACAATTTGTAGGATTCATCAATGCCATAAGTCAGCTGTAAAACTGATAAACTGATTTACAACAAGCCAAGATCTGGAAACACTATTGACAAAATTCATGTAATCCAAATAAATAATAAATATCCATATATACTTCAACGTTATTTTAAATAAGAAAAGAAAAAATGCTTAAATCTAGAGCTTAGAAACAAATATACCGTATCAGTAGGCGATTGAATAAGGACATGTATACCCTCAAGAACTTTAAGTCCTTCTGAACTTCCATCTGCAACATGGCCTGCTTTGATAATATTTATGGTTCGTGCAAAACCATCTTTCAAAATTCCTGAATCATCATTATATTTGCTCCCATTTGTAATCCACTTAAAATCATTACTCAAATACACAGGTTTGTTTCCACAGCTCACATAGGCCATATATTAGTGATGCCATTTGCTGTTACAAAGAATGCAAATAGAAAGCATATAATAACCTTCATGCTTGGCATTTTGACAAATACTACAAATTTGAGTGTAAATATATATGAGTTAAGGAGGAGTTGCATATATTGTTAAAGATAGGGAAAGGAATGCATTTATATTGAATATCTTCACAAGTGCAAGAAAATAAGCTATCATATCAACATCACTGTATGCCTTAAGTGTTGCATTAATTAAAATGATTTTAAAGGCTACCAAAGCAATCTTGTCAAGAGATTGGCACAATAACCCTGTATATTAATTAGATTCAGTGGATCTTCAAGAATATATGCAAGTATTTTCCTACTGAAGAAAGAATTTTAATTCACAGAATATAAATGCGTTTATTTTCACTAAATATTTGTGGTGCATAAAACTTGTCTATGTTTCCACTCAATATGATGGGTACATGCTTTCAGTTAGCAGGAAGAAAAAATTCATTTATTTATTGTGTTCCGTTGTTGTATGCAAATGGACAGATTTGTCATGTGAGATAAACTTGTTGTGGACTAGCTGATTGGGACTTGACTATATTTTGGACTGATTCCTTTTTCAATCAACTTGCATATTTTTACCCTCACTACTGAATAAAGACTTTAATGGCAACCTTTTGCAATTCGTTTATATTTTAAATTGAGGTGTTTTCTGTTAGTCGCCTACAAATTAATTTAATTATCATGTAACCAGTGAGTTGCGTAAAGTAGCCTTGACAAGAATAACAATGTTGGACTTACAAGCACATTGTTATACAAACTGGTACGCTATGTCACAGGTGGAGATCAGCTGATCCCTGGATTCTCTATCCCATGACAAGGCAACAGTTTGGCGTATATAAATATGTCTGCCTAATAATATTTGCAACATGAGTTATTGGGAGCAATCTAAAGCTTCCTACTTCTCCATCTGTAGAATAAAATCAAATGACCAAAATCAATATTATTCATGAATGTATATTTAAAGACCATCTTTACCTTTTCAAAATGTTTTCAATAAGAATTTTCCTACATACAATCTTTTTCTACTATACACAATTTCATTTCAAAAAGAAAAAAATATATATTCCATTTCATTTTTCTGCATTACATTTTTTCTGTGAACTTCTGTTTATCGCTGTGCACTTCTGTTTACCACTTCTTTAATTTCCACATTTTGATGGTCCAGAATTATAACATTATGTTTGTTTATACCACTCTTAATAGACTGCACTTTATCTTACTACTACTTTATTACTTCTATCAACAAAAACTATAAGCATTATAAACTACCTCTACTATTGCTTTTGTACAAATTCCATTTCACAACTCTAAATTAGGAAAGATATCTGGATCACTTTAAAGCCTAGTGAAACTTCTTAGGGTATCTTTAGAATTCATCAAAATAGACAATGCCTGTACCAAATTACATTTGTATGCGTAAACTTCATTTTTAACTCTATTTTTTTAATAGCTACAAGCTTCCATGGTACTATTATTCAATTCCAATTACTGCATAATTTAATTTGCTATCATTTTACATGTTCATTTACAATTACTATAGCTGACTTTAGGATGTGTGTGCTTACGTCACAATCGAAGGCCTTTTGAATTTGCCATATTAATATCTTCCACTTTACTTATGTTGTGGCCTACTGACATAAAATTGATTTTCTTAAGTTACATCCTTGCATGTGTACAAAATTTACATACTTTAAGCATCAGTTGTTTTACAAGTTTACTTTAAAAAAATTAGTGGCTTTTAATCTTGGCTTTTGAGCTTATACTCAAGATAAAGTTTATGAACATTTTTTAGGGATTACATGAACTTTACTAATTATTATATTCCGCGTTTACAATAATATATTTCTTGATGTGTTTTTTTCTCAACCTATTAGTTCAGTTATTTGAATTTTTTTATTTTTCCCCAACTATAAACCCTATACAATTATATGAATTTGTAACAAACTAGGTAGTGAATAAGCTCCGCCACATTTCGGCAACAGATACGACTGAAATCTCCAGCTCCTATACCTTCCATTAGAGAGCATTAACATCATCAAAGATCAAAAACCCTTGTACTCATTTATAATAGTTGTCCTCCAATCTTCAATTCGTTCCTACAGTAAACCAATCCAAAGCAAACCTATACAACAGTCCCTACTACTACCTCAACATCCTCACAACCACACCATCACCATATCAAACCATCAAACAAACACAACATTCCATACACAAAGCCTAAAATAACCATCTCTATTCCTTTAGCATCCTTGCATATAAACTGCCACTGGCAAAACTGCCTGCAGACCAGCAATCACCCACCTAAAAGTCCATACAAATCAACTACTTACCTTCTTCATATCAATGGCATCATCCCAAAACACACATAATTTACAGCCACTCTACATTACCTCTACCACTACCCCTGCACACCATTCTCCTTCAAATTGCCATTTACCTCTACATACTGCTGCCATCATCCTTTGCCTGTACACTCCTAAAAACCTGCAACACAAAATCCTACACCACCCAATTTCATTCCTCCCCGTTCACTTGAACACTGGAACACCAAATCGCAATTGCCAAGAACCACCATTCGACCTCAAATCAACTTGCAAGAAACTACACCACCAGCCAATCAAGCCTCAACCGTCGAATCAAACCCATCCTACCCACCTTGAATCACCAATTCAAATTCCATTCGCGACCAGATGAAATTCACGATCTTTTTTATTATTATTTTGGGTTTCTTTCTTATAAATGTAAAAGATGCATTTTTATTTGCTTTTTCTTTTGACAGAAGAGAAGCACAACGAGATTCCTACCCAATACTAACATCATGCTATTAATGGTTCAGCTTGAATTTAAACAAAAATTAATAACTAAAAGCATTACCTTTTCAATTTGAATAAAATCAGCTGCTTCAGCTTTCCTACTAAATAATTTTCAACTGTGTAGATGCGAGAGCGAGATTCGTTGGAGACTTGGTGATAGGTTATGCTAGATCTGAACGCCACCGATAAGTTGAGCGATGGGATTGCAGGTGAAGAGAGATGATTTTTTAGTTATGGATCTAGGGTTTTAATCGGAATATAGATTTTTAGTTTTGAGAGAAGCATAAGGAGAACAAGAAAGTTTGAAAAATAAAAAATTAGAAAGAAGAGAGAGTTAGAATTTTTGGCTGGGAGGGACTTAGAAATTTTTGGCCAAAAGTTTTGGCGGGTTAACGAAATATTAATCATTGTGTTTTCCACCTAAAGAAAAACAAACCCAAGTATTTAGGATGGCATTTAGTTACAAACGCTGCCTATATATGCAACTAAAAATTGGTTTTCTTGTAGTGATACCACTTGTGCATCATGTGAAACGATGGACATAGAACCAACAGTGTGACGTGTATGTGTCCCTTCTTTTGATGTCAAATGATTGGCTCTAATCTTCTTACATTTGTCATCATATGTGCTTTTGTGCCATTCAATATCAATCATTTTATTCCATACATCTACCTGTGTCCATGCAGGAGGTGTGTCTCGAAAGTCGGTTATTTTTGTGGTTTGCTTTAATCTTTTGGCTCTTTGTCATGCACGATTTAGTTTTTTTCTCAAGACAGAAGCTGCTTTCTTTTTCCAAATCTCATAAACCATGTGTTCATAAATAGCGTCATAAGTGTATGCCCACTACAAAAAAAGCAAGATAATCAAAATTAAATTTTACAAAGTGATACTATAAGTGCATTCGAGAAACAAAATGTGAAAGAGGCTATGTGGTAGGATCGTGTAAGATGGAATAATGGAATAGTCTAGGTAGATAAAGTAGGTAAATGCAAGGAGACACCAGGATTTTATACTGGTTCGGATCTCTCGTCCTACGTCCAGTCCCTAAGCTTCACTTAGGAATTTCACTAACTAATACCCTCACTTCACCCGGAGGAATAGGTTTACAACTTACCCGAACAACCGAACGGGATTTCTTGCCTCAACTACCGGAGAGGACTTCAACTCAATTACTAAAATACAATATTCGACTTGTTGTGTTCTTGTCAACACTAATGAGTCTAATGTAGTACAATATTCCTATAATCTTATCCTCGAGAATATGCAATGTGTTTGTGAAGATTTAGGAAATGTGAATTGCTATGAATCAAAAGAATGTTATAAACAAAAACAGTGATTCAAGCAATAGATTGGTGATTGCTTTGAGAATATCTAGAGAATATGAACAAGAGAATAGTAAGATTAAAGCAAGAGAATTCGGTGAATTAAATGATGTTAGAATCATGTATATATACTTGTAGAAGAGGTGCATATGTTGTCAAAGGTTGCAAACAAGAGATGCTTCCATTTCCATTGATGAATGGTTGCAACTCTTGGGAGGAAGAAGGTGTCTTTTCAGAGAAAATTCGCAGGTTCAAATTCAGTCGACTGAGCAGAGAATTCAGTCAACTGAAAATATGAAGTAAAATTTTCGGGAGCAAATTCAGTCGACTGTGCAGGAAATTCAATCGACAGAAACTGTGCATGTGTATAAATTTGTTCCAGTTTCAGTCGACTGGCTGTTCATGTTCAGTCGACTGAACTTATAAAATATGCATAGTGAAAACTTAATTGAAAAATGAAGTTTATAAAATGTTTTATAGTGTTCTTGCATGCTTCTTGAGGATAGATTTTAACAATAAATCTAGAGTAAGACATATATAAAAACATACTTTAAGTTTGTTTGGTCTTCATCGATCTTCCTTTAGCATTTGCATATATTTCTTCCTTGTTTGTTAAAGTACATTGTCATTGATCAAAATCTTCGCGTATCAACAAAATGATGATGTAGAAAGATGCGCACAACATGAATGTCATGAGTTGCATTAACTGGTAACTAGTTCGCATAGTGAGGTTTGTAATTTCCAAAATGAAAGTAGAAAACTTAAACAAATTGAATATTTATTTAATAAAGAGTCAGAAATATTTAGATTGTCATTAAATAACAGTTGTCTTTTCTCTCAGGGAACTTTTAAAAATGCATACCATGGTTCAGTAAATCGCATATCCCATATAGATCCAATAAGATATGCAGCGGATTTATTCTTAAATCTATGTCAGTCAAAACAAATATAAACTATTTGATATATATTATTTCATAATGTTAATGTAAAATTATGTAAAACTTACTGAGTTCCTTTCCACTCAAGAGGCCTTTTTTGCGTAATAGGATCAATTAGAGTATCGTATTTTCTGATCGGGATATACTCCCTTTCATCAATTGTATTTTCTGTCTCTGCTCCATCCATCTCATGTTCTCCAATTTCTAATGCATCGTCTCTCTGTTGGACACCTACTTCTGCTTCAAAAGTTTGCTCTCCTCCAACTTCCATAATATTTGCAACTCTGTGCTCATAGGTAGATAAGTGTGTTATTGCCTCTCTTTCAATGCATTGCCCCCCTCTAATTCTCAGAACATGTTCCACTCCATCCTCATATATGTTTGATAGGTTTTCATCGATGTTAGATAAACGATCATTTCATGATGATCTTCTAGAGATTTGTCTACATCCTGTACTAGTTGCCTTTCTCATGAGGCCTCGAATCTTTGAACCTTCCATTAAGAATTCACAAAATATCATTAGTAAAAAATCTCATTATTATGCTGGTATTGTATTTATGAAAATTCAGTAAATAAACAGTAATTGCCAATAAGACCACACTATTTACATTTATGCGATGACATTTTAAATCCTAATAAATCAAGTTATTTTGCTGTTATTTCATTGATAAATAATTTATTTTGGAGAGTTTAATGGGTTTCAAAAAGATTAATTAATTTTAGAAGAAGACTATAGTAGATATTGGGTAATTTAAAACATAAAAATTACTTGTTATGCGAACCTATTCATTTATCAGTTCCCTCATAACGAAAATTACTTGTTATGATTATAATCCAACAAGAAGAAGTTTCATATAAACCTCCATGACTTTTGCTCAATACTGAAATTTATTTGCATTAAACAATTACTGTTTAATGAGCAAGATTATCCAATGCATACACATTATTGCAATTCATAAAATGTTGCATATGCTTAAAATTATAAACAAACATAAAGAACAAGATTGGTACTGACTTGAAATGGTTCAAAGCTATCAAGCATGTTAACTGGAAAAAATAATATAACCCGATGATGGTGCGTGACACCCCAATTTGAGGACTGCACAAAAGAATCGGTTAAGATATTCATCCATTTGAATCATTATTAGTTGTAGGGTTCTTGGCTATATTAGTGGTTAGTAATCCCTTAATGCGTGGTTAGAACCAATGAGTTAGCAGGAATATCTGTACATTTAATTGTGGAGAGGTTTTCACTCGGAACTCAAACACGGAAAACCTAAGTTTTCTTAGTACGTAAATTGGAAACAACTCATCTCCTATCTTTAAATTATTGTGAATGCAGTCCGATTCTCAAGAATATTTGTGTTATTCTTCAAGCTGAGCAATCACTGAAATCATATAATGAATTATTCTCCAAAACATCATGATTTTGATGTTTCATTTGTCTTAATGTAAAGTACAGGGGATGGAATAAGAAATGAATGCAAAATTGGATTCCTTTATATATATAAAATCAAGTGACTGGGTATAGCTCTTCTTATGTTCTATAGTGTTGCTTGCAGAGTCAACATCTAACTGGAAATCGCCACTGACTAAAATGCTTTTCAAGATTAGGTCTCCAGGTATAAAGGAGTAACTGCAAGGAACTTGCAGTTGACACTAAGCAGCGCATAAGGGTGAATACTTCTAGCAAGGACCAATGTTGCTACAAGTACAAGGCAAATGGGAGAAGTTGATCTGTTGAAATTTTTAGTTTTCATCTATTGGTGATTAATTTTTTAAAATACCATTTGTCCAATCTTCCAAGATTCCATTTGCTTACAGATTGATATGCCAAAAAATAACATTTTTCTTTAAATATTTTGTGTATCCAAGTGGCTAACTCCATAAAATTTCTTCAGTAGAGACGGGTGATTGATCATCATGAATAAGTTAAATTTGATTACAGTGAAAATCAGCAAAAGGAAATAAAAAAGAACAAACAAAAAAAAGAACTGGGAAAATGTGTTGGAGTTCCAAGATGGCCTCCACACTACTGAAAAAATCATTTAAGTTTTCTTCCAATCTAACTTTGTATTGGTCTTGAGGATGTCAAGTATGATCTGCTACACCATGAAATATTTCACATTTGTGGAACAAGAAATATATCATCCTCCTCTCATTTATCATATCAGTTTGTTAAATGTGGGGTCAAAGGCATATTACTTATTCACTATTTTAAAATTATCTAGAGGACACTGCACATATACATAAAACTGTACACTCCTATCTTATGACTGTCAAAATATTAGTTAATTTTAGATGTAAAGATAGGTTAAATTCAAAATAATACGTTAATTTCAATAGTCGAAACTCATAGTATAAAAAACAGCTTTCGTATGGTAAGTGTACTAAAGTGCATTTTATGATCCCTCAAGTAATATTACCAACTTTATCAATAATTTTTTTATTTCTATATTAAATGTTTTATGCATCAAGATTTTATGTCATCAATTTATGGTTTAAAACTATTTCAATTTGAATTATCAAATGAAATGCTCATGTTTACATATAAATATATGAAGAAAAGAACAGATTATTTGTAAGCAGTGGGAAATAAAAGAACAATTGCTTCTTTCTCAACGAAAGATAAAGTGATAAAGGAGTGGATGAAAATTCTCACCAAAGTACGTCGAAGAAGTATTCATTATAATAAAATTTTAAGCTTTGCCATTGGCGCTGTCAGAAACATTATGGTGTACGCCTGTATAACAAAAAAATCCATATTATAAATTAGAAGATAGAATAATGCCCAATGTATTTATTAAACAAATTTCTAATTTTTATACCATGTACATATTGAAAATAAAAGACAAGCTAAATTCAAATGGATATGTTTATTACCTTGAATAGAGGTAAAACAATAGCAGAATCTATAATTAAGTAAATATATTGATATTCACTACCACTGTCAACGGTTTCTGCATATATGTAACATGTTTTTCTACGGTAGCGTTAACATTTTACTTGTCGAATTTGTAGCCAATAGGGCATTGGGCTGCATCAAATATACTTTCATATCTCATTAAAAAGTCATCATAAATGTAACACATAGTATTCACATGCACATTAAATCTAGATTGTAAGAAACAATAGTAAGTAATCTAGAAACATTTTCCAACTTGCGATGTATCACGTTTCAAAACAATAAAAGATGATAAAAAATTATTCATGGACATTACGAAATTATAAAACGGCAACCATAACATTTAATAATAGTTTAATGCTACTAGGGATAGTATTCATCCTCAATAGCTACTTCATCGTCACTTTAATCAACATCATCTTCGTTGATATCTACTTCTATATCCACTTCTGAATCATCACTACTATTATCATTCGTTTCCATTTCAAGATTCTGTTCTTCATTATAAATGAAATCATAATGTTCAATTATTATTGGTTAATCAAGACTGTCATCTGAAATAACAGTCGGGAGTCGATATATCTCATCTGCTTGATCCACATCTGTATTCTCCTCTGAGTTGAATACATTAAGTGAAAACCGACTTCTTGCACTAGTTTTAATCACAGTTAACCATTCATTTGACGCACTTCCAAGTTGGCATGTAAAATAAACTTGCTGACACTGGTGCGCAAACACAAACACGTCTTCTATTTGAAGTTGAGAATCACTTTTTACTTCAATTAGTCCATTTTTATAGTGCACTCTTATCCCATCGCTTGACAGTGTGTCAAACCAATCACAATTGAACTTAAAGATTTCGTTCTTCTCTCTAAGATATGTCAACTTAATAACTTCTTTAATCATCCCATAATAATCACTTTTCAGATCATCATAACAACTTCCTTTCACACATATGCCACTATTCATTGTTTTTTTGTTCTTCCCATACCGCATTGTATGGAACTTATAACCGTTCACAAAGTAACCATCGTAACACTCCACCAAATAACGGGTCCTTATGTAAGTAAATATAGTTGATGCATAATACCATCTAGATGGAATGAAATCTATTAAAAAATACACGTGATAAGTGAACAATTTGTACAACATAAACTATCTGTAATATATTAATTTTACATCCAGTTAAAAAACATACATTTGATTTTAACCATTCATGAAATATTGATTCCAACTTCATATCAATGAAATCCTCATCCTTTTCCGAATATTGGCCTCGTAGTTCATCTTTACATTTTCTAAGCGCAAAATTATATTCTTGTTAGTAAGATGTATTATGGTATATCTAATTATAATAATATTTAATATTACTTGCATCATCAAATCTTTCAGTTCAAGACAATTGAAAAGTACGTATTTATGCATAGCATGATGTTCAATTGGGATCAGTCTCCTCTTAACGAATGCATTTGATAACACCCTGCCCGAATGACAAAAATGGATAGTCCTTCATCAATCATAATCTCTCCTACATCATCATTTCTCGAAGCTGGACTCCATATAGTTTCTACATTTGGACCAAAATAACATGATGTGAAGTTTGAAATCTCGTCAATAAGATATGCTTCAGCTATAGACCCTTCAACATGCGCTTTGTTACCCACTTTCTTTTTCAAACAGTACAAATACCTAAACCATAAATAAAAATTAAAAAATAATCCACAGAATTATCGAGAAAATAATAAGCATACCTCTCAAAAGGGTACATCCATCGATATTGAACTGGACCACCTACTTTTGCTTCATATGGAATATGAATAGGCAGATGCTCCATGGAATCAAAAAAGGAAGGAAGAAATATTTTCTCAAGCTTACAAATTATTTCAACGATATTTTTTCCAACAAACTCATATAGTCAACATTTATATTTTTCGCACATATATCACGAAAAAAATTACTAAGTTCGACTAATGTTTCCTATATATTTTTTTGGTAAGAATGACCGAAATGCGGTAGGAAGAAGTTTTTGCATAAATACATGACAATCATGACTTTTAAACCCACTAATTTTAGTTTCATACCCGTTGACACATCTTTGAATGTTAGAGACATATCCTTCTGGAAAACTTATGCTTTTAACCCAATGACAAACATCTTTCTGATCTTTTTTTGAAAGACAAAAAGGAGACTTTAGCTTATAATAATTACCATTGGAATATTGAATTAAGCTCATCACCGTTGTTTGCTACAAATTTTTTCAAGATCGAGTCCAGTCTTCAAATTGTTTTTTTTTTGTCGATGTCCATCAATGATTTGAATATATTGTCAAAAAAGTTTTTTTCAATATGCATCACATCTAGATTATGACGAATCGAATTTGATTCCTAATATGGAAGATCCCAAAATATACTCCTACGTACCCAATTATGTGATTCACCGAATCCTATTATTTTTTGATTACCTGATTTAAATCCAAATACAATATTAGGCAAACTTGACAGTATATCTCTCATCTCAATATCAGAACGTCGAAGAGGTGGTATATCACGTTCAATGGCATTCTTTTTGAACTTGTCCTTTTGCCTATTGAATGGATGATTTAATGGCAAGAATTGTCGGTAGAAATCAAAAAAAAAACAAGTCTTCCCTCCATGCTTAAGAGTAAAGGACTTTGTTTTCTCCATACAATAAGGACATGATAATCTTTCATGTTTACTCTAACTGGACAATATACCATACGCAGGAAAATTACTAATTGTGCATATCAAAGCAGCTCTCGGCAAAAAATTATCTTTTTTGTGCACATCATAACAAGAACACCTTTCCACAACTCTAATAGTTCATCAATCAAAGGTCGTAAGAAAATATCTAAATTCCTTCCAGGATCTTTAGGCCCTGGTATGATCATGTTTAGGAATAAAAATGGTTGTTTCATGCACTTCCAAGTTGGCAAATTGTAAACCGTCAAAATAACCAACCAATATGAATAAGCTTTTGCAGAAGTTCAGAATGTAATAAAACCGTCGGTACATAAACCCACTCGCACATTTCGATCAGATGATACAAAATCCGGATGTCGATGATCAAATTCGTTTCATGCTTCGCCATCAATCGGATGAGCCATTGAACCATCGGTTGACTTATTATAATAATGCCATGTCATGTCTTTAGCATGATTTAGTGACATGAATAACCTTTTCAATCTCGGAATGATTGGGAAGTATCAAAGTTGTTTTGCAGCGATGTTTCTGCAATTATTTCTTATACCTTCAAACTTGTAACGAGGACTTTTACAAATATCATAAATAACCTTCCTATCATTTTCTTTGTAATACAGGATGCAAAAATTCTAACAAACATCAATTTTTCCATAGCCAAGCCTAAGAGGTTTCAACATTTTTTTAAATTCATAAAAATTTTGAATCAGCTTATGTCCTTCAGGTTACATGTTGTCAATTAGTGCACTCATATCCTTGAAACATGCATCTGTTACACCTTATCGAGATTTAAGAGCCATCATTTTGGCACATGCAGATAACTTTGTCTCTTTTTTGCATCCATCCCAAACCGGTTCATCGGCAGCTTTTAAGATGTGTAAAAACTTTTGAGATTCGGCATTTGGTGATTGCTCTTCCACATCATTATCAACATCCATCGCATCTAATACCATATCTCTATATGGATTATCATCATTCGAATTATTTGTATCTGACTCTGACATTGTTGGTTCATCAACTTCTTCCTCTCCATGGAAAATCCATTTAGAATAAAGTGGAACAAAACCATTTAGTAATAAATGCTTAGAAATTTCTTCCTTTAATTGAAATTTTTTGTTTTTGCACATGGAGCATGGACACCTAACGGTTCCTCCGTAACCTACTTGTAAAAATGCATAATCAATAAATTTGTTGACACCATTAACAAATTCTAGATCATATATCCATCTTTAAGCCTACTGTACATCCATGAACGATCACTCATTTTGAGACTTATCCTACAAAGAAATAAAACTTACTTAATATTTAATAAGCAGTAAAAAGCTATTATAAAACAAACTTATAATACAATACATACCTACTTTTACCTATGGAAAAGTATAGGAATCAAACATTACACATTCCAGACTATAATAATGATTCGCAACATATAATCAATAGAATATACTAAACGAAAAAACATGTAGCTTGGTGAAACAATAATAATGATTCAAAATGTATAATTCATAGAAATAATGCATAAATAAAAACATTAAAATGGCCCATCGGCAATATAAGAAGGAAACAATGATCTAATTACTGAAAAGAAAAGTGAAAAAAGGGTGTTTCACAATAAATTTATGCCTACATTGTTAGTTTGACAATGCATCTGATGTTTTTGGTTTTGTACATATATATTAAGAAGCTTATTTTGAATATTTTGATTATTCAGGTAACTTAGACAGCATCCATAAATTTTCAAAGATGCGTTGCATATGTGGTATGTCCCTCATGCTTTAGGCGACTAATTAACATTAAAATGATGATGGCGGCGATGATAAAAAGAAAAGATATTTATCTTAAATGTTAAGGGATAATTTTTCCATTTATAATATATAGAACAAGGTGTATAATACATGTACATGAAATTAGAGCTTATACACTCTCCATGATCGATACAGTATTACTTTTACTCATGATTATTTCTGTAGCATATAACAATTATAGTTCTACTAGAAATTGATCGTTTATTTCAAAGCTTTAGATTTATTAACAAGCATGGAAAAAAGATTTGTCAGAATAAAAACATGTGATAATTTGTTAACCATATATGTAGAATACTTTGTTATACATGTAAGAAATTAGAGTTTATAGTATGCACTCATTAAGATTGGCTCAAAATACGGTATATTACTTTCCTAATTGGTAGAATACAATGTTACTTGCCCTATTTGGAGTATGATTTGAACATGGTTTTAATTTTTATTTGCATAAAATAGTTAACCAAAATGTTTAACTGCACACAACTGTTTTACCACTATAGCTTTATTTTGTTGTAAATCATGTCAGATTCTTCTATAAAATTCAAGTGTGTATATGTATAGTTAAATTTGCAATTAAAATGGTGTTAATTAGTTGTGTGTCTGATAATGTCAAAATTAGAGAATTAATGGCATTGAAAAGAAAACATAGAGAGTGAGAAACCTAGAGAATTATAGAGATGGGATAATTACATAAAACGTTGCAAGAAAAAACAAAGGAACAGAAAGCTTACAAGGGTGTTTGTATGTTGGAAAAAATAGCTGCTTTCTCATTATGTTGTCAGTAAGTGAAACCTGAAAACAAAAAATTTACTGTATGGAAAAGGTACAAACAGTTACCTGCATAATATAATATTTTAGCACATCATTGATAGTTTCATCTGTAAATGTGCATGCTCAGCTAGCTTCATTGATTAACTTTTATTTCTATGTTTGGATTAAACTAAGCATTAAAATACGGTTGTCCCAGTTAAATTTTTTATTTCAATTAGTCCAAAAGAGTTTTCTTAATTGTTAACATTTGTATCAGTATACACGCTTTAGTCCATTCAATATATGTTCTGAATTCTCTTCCATGCTAAATTAACTAGGAAGTGATTCAAACGTCCAAACAACCAAGCAATTAGCATTTGAATATTTTTGTTTAGGCCAATGATACGTATTCAATGTATAGGAACACCTGATTAGTCAGGATAACCAAATATACAATATAATTATTCAAAACATCGTGTAAATTTCTGTTTTAATTCAGAATATTGATAAATATTGTTAATTTTTCATTGGAGATTTTATCATACAAATAAAGTTGGTGAATTTCTATGTAGTTAAAAGATCAAAAACATCAAATTTATATAATCACAGGTCTCATAATACATAGAAAATACCAATCTTCATGTGGGAGTAACAATGTAATATATCCATCTATATATGAGTACTTACTATATGTTTCAAATCAAATGAGAATTATGTACGCTGACAAACAAAGCATCTTTATGTCAGAATTAAACTCAATACTGAAGCACACTTATCCCAGTTAAAGTTTTACTTCTTCTAGTGTAAAATGGTATTTCTTAGTTGTTAATATTAGCAGTATGCACAAAATAATCCAATATATGATCTGAATTTTTTTCTATGTTAAATTCAAATAGCAGTCATTCATGTATATCCAAACAAAGAACTATTACATTCTAGATTTTTTTCTTTAGATTAAATATATGCATTCAATAGAAAAGTAAACTGGATTAATATGAGATATTAACTATCAAATACATAATTTGATGATTCAGAATATTGAAGGATCACTTGATGCTAAAAAGGAAAAAATATCTGATGTATGTGAATTTTACATTGTTATAATAGCAATCGATCTATTTTACAAGTCACAAACGCTTATGTATGCTTTTATATCTGCAGGTTATTGCAAATACAAATGAATTGGAGCAGAAGTTGAAAAATGTTATTCGAAAAAAATTCAGACTTGTACAAGCATGGCGTATTTGATAAGGATAAGGTGTTTTATACACACACATACATATGTATTCAGTTAAAATTTTCCCATATATTATATTAAGCACATCCTACATCTTGAATTAAATTATTTTTAGGTAAAACTCGAATGTGATGATGGATGGAAGTTAAGATACTATAAATTCTCAGCCAGGAATCAAATAGAAGTAGAGATCAAAAGGAAAGAAGTTGTGAGTTGAAACCAGGAAATATATTTCTTTATTGTTTTTGCATATTTAGTTTGAAAAATACGCTGAAGGTTTGCGTTGGATGCTACATTATTATTATTCTGGCATCCGTTCTTGGTCATGGTGAGAAATATATTTCGATATTTTCTAATTCTGTCATATATTATTATTACACCAATATAACTTAAATTCAATCAATTTCATGCTAGGTATCATCCATTTTATTATGCTCCATTTGATTCTGATTTGAAAGGTTTAACCTGCCCTTCATCAGCATTCAAAACTGGTGAGCCTTTTAAGCCCTACAATCAACTCATGGTTGTTTTGTGTCCAAAAAGGTAATAACCGTTGCTAACCTTTTACAAACACCCTCTTTTATGTTTCAAAATATACAGCCGTCCCTCATCAAAAGAAAATTTAAAAAAAAAACACTTATTTCTAATTTTCAGCATATGTGGATAGAGCTTTGCAAATATGTGCATTTATTCAAAAAAAAGTTTTGTAAAAGATGTGATTAAAGTTTAGACTTAATTCACCAAAAAAATATTATTATTTTGCTTAAATTAAAAATATGAATAATTCAATACATATTATTGATCGAAACTTCAAAATAAGGGATTGATCTTAATTTTTGCTAATTGTTTCCTCTTAATTCTACTGTGTAAAAAAATGTTTATAAGAATTATTTATATCTTGTAGCTCGAACGCATTGCCTAAAGCTATATGAACTTAATAAAGAGCAAGGATTCACCTTTAATGGAATTTTATTTGAAAGGTAGGCTACAATAGTTTAAAAATAAAAATAATTATCAATTTTGTACACCTTTTTTTTTCCTGAAGGGTTTATATACTCCAGTTTTAGATTTTGAAGTTGATGCCAATGGTAGAAGATACACATGGCAGGTAAGTTTGCAGCTTCTAACTTATGTTCACTGATAAATTTCAAGGTAGTTGTTATTTTTTTATTTTACTTTTTATTCCTTTGAGTTTAGGATGTTTTTAAACTGCCATTCATTGATGATGAAAAACTGTTAGCTGGAACGAAGGTCTCCCTGTTCCATCATCTGGCTTATGTTCTTCATGTGAGTGTGGAGAACAATCTTGAGGTTTCATCAAACTTTTTAACTGTGGCATTACTTTTGAAAAGCATGAAACTGAGTATGCTATATTACTTTTGAACTAAATGGCATTTATATTTGTTTAATATAGCATAATCAGTTTGAAAAGCATGTTATTTAGTTCACCTACAAGTTTTTTAATTCTAATCAATACCCTTAACAAAATAACCTATTTTTTACTTTCCTATGCATTGCTAAACTTGAGCAAACAATAAAGCTGTAGCCATTTTGCTTTATCTACTATTCTTTTCTATTTATTGTCACATAGGCATTTCTTACAACTACAAACATCATAAAAAATTCTGTCTAAAGTACAAAAAGCTAGGCATAATACTTGTATCACAACATCATTATCTGTTAAATTAGTCCTACGAGAAAATGAGAATCAAATACCATATTTATCAAATTGGCAAATGAATTCAACTTTCACCAATTGATAGTCAATAAAATCATTGAACACTTGCAGTCAAATCAAATAAATTCGTGTAGAACAATTAGTAGAAATAAGGGATTGAGAAATCGAATCGTTGTTTTCTTCACATACGTAACTCGGTAGCTTGAAGCATCCTTTCTAGTTTCTACTGATTCACAAAAGAGAAGTTTATATACCGAAACAGAATGATTTGTGGACAGGCGAATAGATATGCAGAAACATTTTGCAGGATTAGGGTTCTATTTTTTTGGGGGAGAAATAGGATATGCGGCCTTGTTCTTATTTTTACAAATAAGTGGTTTTGTTTTTTAGAATGTGTTGTGCGATGACGTGGACGTTTAAAGGGTATAAGATGGATTCATTAAAAGCTCTTCACATTGATACCCATTAAAGACAATTATTTAATACTTTTAGAAATTATTAGTGACAAAATTATTTTTGTCTCTAGTTGGATCTTTCAAAGACATAAATATTTTTGGTCTCAATAAATTGTCTTAAATCTACATTTTTGCTGTAGTGATTCAAACAAATTACGTATGATTTTAACGCAAAATATGATTAAATATTTGTGCCATTATTTTTAAGGATTAAAACATATACAATTTGTAGAAAAACAATTCATGTGCGAAGCGTGTGCCGTAACGCTCGTGTTGAGAAACAAGAAAGAAGTATGGTTACGATTTTTGCAAGCTCTGCAGCGTTCTCATCGTCAAAACCTAGGGTTGCCAATATATTGTAACCGATTGAATCTTTCTCAGACCATACACCAAGAAAAATATGTGTTGTGGTCACTTCTCCATCCTTGCCTGCACGAAGAATAGTTTAGTCAAACTGTGTCATACTTTATTTAATTGTGCTTGCAGTACCATATATCACGGTTGAGTTTAAACATTGAACACTTTATTTAATTGTACATGCATTAACGTGAATTACGGTTGAGTTTAAACACTGAACATTTCGAAAATAGTTGATGTTTGTCATGGTTAGAAATTTGGAATCAGTTCGATTCATAGAAATATGTATATTTCAAAAGAACAGCCAAGCTGTTTACAATACTTTGATCATTATTTATACAACCTTTATCGGAGTTATACATATACAACAGAACAGATGAAATAATGCAGCAGACAACATGATGCAAAGATAATAAGAGTAATAGTATACCAAATCTTCGTCTTCGTCCTCCAGAATAGATCTTCAATAAGCTGGAAAAAACTCAGGTCTGACCCGAGCGTAATGAAAAGACAAAACACTCGAGTCAGGACCAAAATATCCTTATGAAAGTTAAATCAATCATAAATAAATATGAGTGTAACGGCGTCAGAGATGTTTACGGGGTTTGACATCTCATATCCAGTGTCAATGTGCATGCAATAACTCAAGAGATGTTACGGGATTTTCCATCTCTCAAGGATCCGTTAATCTACTATGTAGTACAATACGCTATTATAATATGTCTACAGTAAAGTAAAAGTATTAAAATAGCGTTAAGGCGTTACCATAATTCCCCTTAACACATTTTTATAATGCCATAGTCTATACAGCACCGTAAACCCCACCGTAAACTAGTGGTTATCAGAGGGTACCCCATAGGTATAACACAAAACAAAATGTAGTGGTCGCGAATAGGATAATCAGTATGACAAGGTACATGAGGCGATACCAATTAGGATACTAGTAGTTGCGTGATCCGGACTGATATTGAGCATAGCCAGCAGCTACGTCAACACCGCGAAACAACACTCCCAAATCGAATCGCAAAAGTAATAGATATGGTATCGAAGAAGCGTATCCGCTAGAGGTGGCGAACCTCAATGGCCCGGCGCGGCTCCTGGTTTAGTCATGTCAGGGGTCATCCAATATCGTTCTCTTTCTTCAGTCAACGCGCTCACCAAATCATCCACTTCATTCTGGATCAACACTCCGCGTATAATAGTTATTAAAGTGGTTTTCGGTATCGACAGAGAGTATGCCCATATCCGATCCTGGTCTCTTTAATAACTACGTATTATTGCATCGGTGGCTCTTTTACATTTCAAATCAATTCATAATTGATTATCAAAATATCATATTCGCTTCAAAAATCAAATCCATTTCAAATATCATCATAGCTATTCAAAATGTAAGATTCCGTTTCAAAAATCATTTTTCGCCTCAATATCTCATTTCGATTTCAAAATCATTTCGAATTTCAATTTAGGTTGCAACTTCATTTAACCCAATTTGTATTTAAATTCAAGATTTAAAAATAAACAATTCACCTTTGACTAGCTTGAAATTTTAGAAAATAGTTTTAAGTAGTTTAAAAGTAGTTTTAAATAATTAAAATAGTTAAATGGATTTAAAATAGATGAAATATAATTAAAATAAGTTAACATGGTTTAAGATGGGTTAAAAATAATTTAATATAGTTAATATAGGTTCAAATAGTTTAAGTATTTAAAGATGGTTTATATAACAGAGTAATTTGGAAAACAAACTGAAACAGCTTCAAAACCAATCCATTTCAATTATAACTTCCTAATTCAAATCAATTTCAATTTCCATTCTACCGATTCAATTTCGATTTCAATTCAAATCAATGTTAATTTTGACTTCAAATTAATTCAATTCTACATTCACCTTCAATTAATTCAATTTCAATTTATATCGATTTGGAGCTTGATTTTTCAAAATATCAAATTATAACACTTAACAAAATTATCCTTCAATATTCAACTTTTGAATCCAAAATTCAAATATGATTCAGTTTCAAGCTCAATTTCAAAATATCATTTTTATGTCACCTTTACTTAGTAGTACTCAAAGCTTGAAATAATGTTCAATCTTTAAAACAAATAAATTTTCGAAATTCAATCATATCCCAATTTTTAAATTTCAAAGTCTCAACTTAAATTATTTAACAATTTCTTTTAACCAAAATTTATTTCAACATTCCAAACTCAATTTTGCGATAAATTCGATTCTTATAAATTAATTTTATTTATAACTTTTAAATCAAAACATTTTATATAAATTTCAAATCAACGATTTTAAAATTTTATTCATTTAACCAGTCCGGTGTCCGTATATAATTTTCTATCCTATGGCCAAGTGATTAGTTATTACAATTAAATGTCAGGGATGAATATATATCACTTAAATCAGATCACGGTGTCATATGTATGTATAACAGGACATATATATAAGCAAATAAACATCCAAAAATTTAAATATCGACCAATAGCATCCATCGAAATACATCATCCAATAGACAATACAATTCACGGCAATTTCATAGTTATCAATATCAGGTTATTTAATCGTAATTAAATTTTAATTTCAATTTGACTGTCAATTTAATTTTCAACGGTGAATTCAAATGACAATCTATATGACAATTAAATTTTATCAAACAACGACAAATAAAATTCATATCACTTCATAATATCAAATTTAACTACCATAAAGATATTCAGTATGTTGTGAGCGTTATAAAACACTCACCTTGATATCCTGTTGTCACCGAGACGTTCCTGTTGGAACTAAACAGGACGACTCCCGATTTTAGCCCAAATTTCAACTGTCTCCAAATTCTTCCAAACCAGTTTCATTTCGAAGCTCTCGTCATCACAATCGCAACGCAAAAAGTCTCGTCTCAATCGGACCTCGTATGTAGAAGTTATACATTTTTAAGTTATCGACATTTGAATTTATAAAACAATTTAAATTATAATTAAATTAACCCATACCCAAAGCAAAGAAGCCCAGCCCACTAACTCCATCTTCCCCAAATTCCTGTGCGTGCATGAGAAAAACAACCCACCAAGCCGTGCACTAATCCCCGATGATACGGAGCTACAGGCGATGAAAATCGAAACCGATCGCGCCGCCAAGCTTCTCCTCTCGATCTCCATCTCCCGGACCCCTCACCTCGAAGCTCGCACCAACCAATCAAAACGTGTGCCAACCACTCCTCTTTAGCCAAGGCCAGGTCACACGACCCAATACGCCACTGAGCTTCACCAAAACGCGTGCCTAGATGCCATTCGACGAGGAGAATCCAAATATGAGCTTTATTTCTCGAATCGATGAATGAAAACGAAGTGAAGCTTAACCCTAGCTTCAAAATCTCTCACGTCTCCACTGTCGCACTCCTAAACTCCAAGTCGCACCAGGCCAAAAGCATACAGGATCGAAGCAAACGATGAAATAGGGTTTTCAGAGAAGGTTTCGTGATTTTTAATCGAGTATTTGAAGAGAAAGAAATTTTTGAAGTTTTGATTTATTATTTTCTTACTGCCTGAAGCTTGCGTGCAAATAAAGAAGAAGGAGAGTATGCGTGTTTGAATACGAAATAGGTACTAGGGTGTCGGCTGATAAGAAGAAACAGACAGATGTGAAGGGTATGGTCAAATCAAATTTATATATATTAATTAAATTTTCAAACCGTCTTAATTACGCAACTCAAAATCTTGAAACCCTATCGAGGCGTGCCGCTAGGCGTTTATAATGTTTTACCCACATTCCGGACATAATGGAACATGTTTCAGGACCTAATTCGATCGTATGTACGAGTTACAGAACTAAACGATCAATTTTAAATTAAATTGATTAAATTAATTTCTAAGCGTTTTGAGCTGCCATGGTCAAACGACAACCCCGATTGCTATGGAAATTGAAACCCGATAATAATAAAATATTATGGATCTAATGGAACTGGTTTCGTCGAATTCCGAGACTGTGCCCCGGAAAGCTATTTTAACTCGTCGATTAAATCGACGACTTTTCAAAATTTACAGAATTGCTAAAAATTCCAATTTTTAAAATCTTATTAACTCTATTAAAATCCAAATATAACTTACATTCACTTTGGAAACCAATTTGAATCATATTAAATCAAATTTCAGTTATTCACTCTATTTTCATATATTAAATTTCAATATCAAATTAATCATATCAAATTCGGAATTTAATTATTCAAACATTTGTAATATTAAATTTAAACAAATCTGATTATTCTTAAATCGCTATCTTTTGAAATATTCAAAACGAACTTATATAATTTAACAAATTCAAATTATAGAACAACCATTTCCATTAAAACAGTTATTTAATTTCCGTTAGTCAATTATTCAATAAATTCCAAATATTAAATTTAAACAATTTAATTGTTCAATATTTGACGGATTTCAATATTGGATATTTTAAATAAAATTTCATTATCAGTCGATTACTTTATTACCTCAAATGAATTCCACATTATTATTTAACTACAGTTAGAGATAATGCACTCAACTAATATATAAACTTTCGTTTCAATTGCAATTGGTTCACAAATTCAATTTGACTAACTAAATGAATAGGTAACTTAAATGATTATCACCGTTAACTTTTAATTACACTTATAAGTTTATTATTTACAAACAAGTGTCACAATTACCTATACAATACAAATTCATTCAATTACCGTTGACTACATATTATTTCAATTGATTTGGGATTTCATTCAATTCATAAATAATTAACTTAGATAAAATTTGTTGCAATTCATTCTAGTTATTTTTATCATAAATAAATTAAAAAAATTTAACTCTTCCAACATTAAACCATGAAATCTTATTAAATTAACATTTTTAATTATCGAAATTTTACGGGTCATTACACTGAATCTCACATTGGAACGATAACATATAATATCAAAAGATAGTACAACTATTACTCTAAGATACATAGCATTTCAGAGTTACAATTCTAAATATTATCATCAACATGGATAGTTATAACAATCTTTCCTCACAAATGCTGATATATATATATAATATAGTAATGGATCGGAAATAAGTATACTATGGTAGATAAAGCATCCAACTCGTCTCCTTGAGTTTCAAGAATATCTAATTAAAACCTGCCATTCTTTGTCTGCTCGAAAGAGCATATAAGAATTTAGGAAAAAAAAACCATGTATCAGACTTATTATGTCTAGTGTGAGAAACTCAAGAAATATGTAGCTAGTATATAACAATAACTTTAAGACCGCATGGAATGCCTTAACGATTATCCCCTCAAAAGAACCACCATCTAATAAGTATATAAGGTGATATAAAAGATAATGTCTAGGGTGACGAACATAAATCCTAAAATAGTTGTGTCGCTTACATCTCACGGCACAAAAATATTGAAGTACAATCAAAACCGCAAAGGAACACATGCATATATGGATATCCTTAGAGATCTCCTCGAATCAAGATAAATATGATCTCCTACAAAAGACTCAGAAACTACCTCCGAGCGTCATATAACTCTAAACAACATGTATCTTTAGATAAACATAGCTGATCTATGGTCAAAAACGTGATCCCAAATATCATCACCTCCCATGCACAACATCGATATGCATACTCTATATGTGGAGTATTAATATCCTGCTGTGGGTTAGTTAAACCGCAGACTATGAAGCATACTCTATTTTCTTTCATTTTCAATGTCGATGTCACGTTCGACATCTCTCACACAAGTCTTCATCACTTGAGTAGAACACAAATCCCTAAATGGTGTCCAGCATCTAGAAGTCTGTGGATCTTTATAGGGATCCCAGCATAACTCGTTCGACGAATACTAACGTCAACCTCTCCTTTGGCCTTAACCTCAGGATAGACAGTTCAGCTCTGTAGCATTCCACTTCACAACCGCTTCCAAAACGTAGAACCCATATATCCACTCTATAAGTCGACAAATTTTTCATCAACTCAATTTTGGTTCTTCAAGAAGTAAGCGAACAATATATAAATAGGACTCCTTGTGATCTCATATATATAAATTCTTAAACCTAGAGACGTTTCATAACAATGCTCCTCCCTAGGGGTTCTCAAATCAAATGAAACCACGAAGCTTTTAGATACTTCCCGAGTTAATTTGTTCAAGTTCAATAGTCGACTAATATGCTATTAAGTTCAAAATAGACGATCGCATATGGAAATCAATTCTCGTATACTTATCATGTTTTTGAACCTTTCAATTTATAATATCCCACGATCAAGTGTGAAACCAGGTAAGTTAGAGCACTGGTTGCATCAAAGCTTTGCCTAGACACTTTATTATTATGTCTCATAGATAGACAAGACTATTTTATCGGCTTTTAGTGCTAAGTATACGACAATGCTTTCTTTAAACAAGCAAACAAACAAAGCACAATTAAGTCACATAAAGCACGATTAAGTCACATAAGCAACTTTTAATCTCCTTTTTAATTTATTAATCCCTTTATTAACCACTTTTATTAGCAAAACTTCCTTATCTAATAAAACTTCGTCATTCAATTTCTACTATTCAATTGTACTCTTCTAATAGTTCAAAAAGTATTTATATACTTATCTCAAATGGTATAAGTATATTCACAAATCATTAACAAGATTTCTTAGTTTAAACCTTTACTTTTTCAAAAAGATTCCATACTTATTATTTACTTTGAAGTATCCATTTAAAAGTCTAATTGCATTGAAAATTTTATTTCAAAAGGTTTAAGACTAAGGTTACTTAAACATTGTCACTACAAACCCAAAACCATTTATACTTATCATTATTTTTAACGATCTAAGCATACATAATAACAAGATAATATATTGTTACATAACTTCACAAAATCGTTTATTACAGCATAAGTGTTATAAATCAAAACTTCATTTGTTCTTTTACAAAACACTTAACTCACTTTTTCAAACTTATATATATATATATATATATATATATATATATATATATATTAAAAATACTTATAAATAGGTTTAAAATATCTATGTAATATATTACTAAAAATAACTAACTTATAATTTGATGAAATTTAAAAAATCATGTTATATACTATAAAATCCCTTTAAAGTTATAAATAATTATTAAAAAACTACTTAAACTTCAAACCAACTTTACAATACGACAAGATATGTTAGAAAACATCCCTAAAAAGATTACAGGAAAATACCAAATTTAAATATCATTTTTTGACATTTAAAACTATAAGTAACTTACTACAGGATATATAAATGTTGTTAAAACTATTGTACAAAGAACAACATAAGAAAGCATGAACTTTGCTACCACTTTTCACTACTTAAACAAATGATTTAAGACTTGAAATTTCTACTACAGCCCTTAGGTTACCAAAAAACATGAGAAGAATCCCCTAAGGACATCTTCCAATTTATTTAGAAAAATTCCCAAAAACAAAGTATATTTCATACTGTGTTTATAACCGCCTTTTTTGCTCTAAATTTATTTGACTAGTTCTAATCTCTTTAAAAAAAAATCAAATAATAAGTATACATATAATACTTATTAAAAATGCAAATAAATCCATAAGGATATCTTTCAAGTTAATAACAAAATTCTCAAAAACAAGGTATTTCAAAATGCTCATATAGCGACCTTCTTCTCGCCATAACATTTTGCAACTTTGTTTCAAAAGTTAATGAATGATTTTGTAACGACCCGTAAATTTTAACGGTTTTTATAATGTAATTAACTGAATTTTTGTGAAATTTGAAATAACTGAATTTGGAATAAAAATTTGATATTTGATATGCGTCTATTTAAACATAGCAAATGGTAAATTTTCATCCGAAAATATGAAAATTTATTTCATGGTGTAATTTAATTTCAATTTTTAAAATCAGTTAAATTAGTTGAAAATAAATTATTCTCGAAATTTGAATATTTTTATAAAATAAAAATGTTAAATATTTTCTGAGTGAGATGTCATCTATAATTTCATCAAATTTGGACTGCCATTGCTCCGTTTATCTTATTTTCGTCGTTTTAACAGCATTTTCGGCGTTTTAACGGCGTTTTCGGTACCGAATATCAACTTTTAATTGGATGATCGTATCTCTGATATCTGTGTACTATTTTGATCGTCTCATCGTGTTGATCTTCGTAGTATATTCATTTGTATATTTCGAGGTCTGGTACACAACGAAATCAGTAAAACCGGTAACCAATTTCAACCTTTTGGGTTTCTTGTCCTTTCATCTATCTAACTGTTGAAATCAAATAGCCATTTGCTTTATTAATTACTTGTAATTCAACTGTTGCCTTTTACTATTCTCCTGGTTTCAAAATACATAAGCTTGTTCGTTTTCTCACTGTCCCTTTCTCTTCTTTGGTCAATTCTGAGAAATCAAATATAAAGTTTATGTAATCAAAGCTTTTATATCTCTGACCATTCATTCCTTTCCTTTTTGAAGACCTGCTTGCATTTCTTCATCCCCCTCTCTCCGCTAATCACCAAAGCTTCCACCCTGCCTTCCCAATCCATTCTCCCCTGCTTCGGCCTCTCCCCACTTTGAACCCGAGCACACCCTTAACCGACCATCGCCACCACCAGCGAGCCGAATCCACCATGTCCCTTGCTCCTTTCACCACCATCCGCCCACGATTGCACTTCCAACCCTGGCCACATGCAATTCCGCTCCTCTACCCTCTCATGCCACAGCCGAGCCACCATGTGTCAGCTTCCATCGATACCAAGTTCTGCATTCTATGAAATAGCATAGGTAATGTATATCTGATTATTTAATATATTTTTCAGACTTTATATATATCCTAGTTTTATAATATGTTAGTTTTACAATATATTAGTTATATAATATGTTAGTTATATATGTTAGATTATATAAAGTATATATATGTTAGTTTATACACGTTAATAATCTGTCAGTTTATAATAGTTTATATATATATATATATATAATCGGCTCTTTGTATATGTAAGTTGTAACAATCTGTCATCTTATATGTGAGCTTATGTAGGTTATTTAATTTATAATATGTCAGTTTATGGAAGCTAAAGAAAAAGCCAGTTTTATATATGTAATATATTATATACATATATATATATATATATATATATATATATATATATAACAATCTAAGTATATATATATATAGTAATGTCTGAATATTTCTATCTTACTTACTTTGGGTTATATATGTATATATATATATATATTATATAGAAGTAAGATTATATATATCAGCTTATATTTGTTATATATATTATTGATTTCAAAGTATATATGTATATAGGTTTATAATAATATTGATTTTAAATTATATGTGTGTATATATAAAGTTGTATATGATCTGGTTGTCGTATATGTAAGTTTATATAACTATATATATATATATATATAATTGTTTGAGTTTATACATATATTTAATAAAATCAGTTGATATTGACTTTTATGATATATATATATATATATATATATATATATATATATATATATATATTGCTTTTGAAATATAACATGTATGTAAGTTGTATATATGTTTATATACATCAGTTTTATATGTTAGTATATGTGAATTTGGTTTTTCAAATATATAGATATTCTATGGTTTTGGGATTAATTATTGATTTGAAAATAAATATATATATTTCTATTTTAATATATGTTTTAAACTGATTTTTGAAATTCGTATATATGTAATATATCTGGTTTCATCGATCTCCTGCCCATCTTGACTAACATTTTCAATATCAAATTTGTCGCTGCAGTTCTCTAGCCTTATCGCTTATCCGTGTGCGTGTCCGTGTCTGTGTCATCTTCTGATTTCTCTAGCCTTGAAAGGTGAGCATCACTCACGATTAACATTCCTATATTTAATAAATTTGATTTCAATTGAAACGACAATTGAAATATGCTGTTACATTTAAATTGCGAGCTATTTAATTGTTAAATATGATATGTCATTATTTGCAATTGTTTACGTGTGATATATGACACCATATCATGTTGTGTATATTTTATTTTATTTGTTACTGATGATATATGCCTGTTGTTGATCTGTTATATTATTATCATATTTGTTCTCACTCTACAAATTCCCTGTTAGTTTAGAATTCTCTATGGGTTGAAATGATACATACCCGAACGATCTTGTAAAATAAGGAAAAATCGCTATGGGTTGAAATGGTAAACCCAATAGATTTTCATTTGATTTTGAAAATATGGGATTACGGGTTGCAATGATATATATATACCCGTAAATATTTAAATTGCAGATTGAAATGATAAATATCTGTATCACTTGACCATAGGATAGAAAATTATATACGGACACCGTTGGTCTATATTTTGAAAATAATTTCCAAAGTTTATATAGGTTTAATAAGTACTGATTTTTAAAATATAATATATAAATGTTATTTTATAGATATGTCTAAATTTTAGATTTTTTTTTAAATATATGTTTTGGAAGTTTTCAATTTATAGGTTAGTTTGAAAATATAATTTTTAAGATTTTTATTATAATTTTATTATTTCAAAAATATATAAAATAGATTTAATATAAAATACATTTAATAATAAGATTGAATTTAATAAAATTTAATTATTGGTTTTAATATGTTTTGAAACATTTATTTAAAATTCATATTAATATTTTAATAGATTTTAATAACTTAAATAATAGAGATTTGGAAGATAAATAAATGTTGACATGGAATTTAAATGGGTTAGTAATTTAATTTAAATAAGAATTGAACTAAACTTATTAGTTTGAAATTTTGAAAGATATGGTTATAACTGGATTTATAAATTGATGTGATAAAAAGTGATAAAATGAATAATCTCAAATTTGAATAAAATTGAGATTGAATATTTAATATTGATTTAAATATATAAATTGGGATTTAAATAAATTGCTATCATTATGGGAATAATTTCAAATTTGGATAAATTTAAAGTTAAATGTTGAAATATAAATGAAATTTATCTTGTAAATGTTTGAATATTTAAAACTTGGATCTTTGAACTTTAGATTGAAATGGTCAAACTGGAATTGATTTAAATTGAATTTTGGAAATAAAGATGATTTAAATTGATTTGCGAAATTGGAGGAAACTAATTTTATTATATAAAGTATTTTATTTTATATATAAACTATTTTATTATATAAAGTATTTTAATGATTTCAAAAGTGTTATGGTTTCAAAAGTGTTGCAACCTTTGAAAATGTTGCGATTCCAGAAATAAATATTATGTAAAGTGAATAATGATATCGAATTTGATATGGTTTTGAAATGAATAAGATATTTTGATATGAAGTATGAACTATTTGAAATGAAAGGATCATGGTGTGAAATAAGCGTTTGGTTGTTAAAGAGACAGGGATAAGATGTTGTCATACTCTGCCAATACCGAAAACCATTTTAACAACTGTGTACGTGGTGGAGATTCCAGATTAAAGAAGGATGGTTTGGTGATGATTCTATATGGTATTTATGTAGCCCTGACTCCCATGAGTCAGCTTGATGCGGCTAAAACATGAGCCACACCAGGCCAACTGAGGTCATTCCTCCGATCGGGCACTTTCCTTCAATACCATTCTATTGCTTTTGTGATTTGATTGGGTGCACCTTTAATTTGGGAGTGTGTCACGAGGTGGGTGGTAGTAGCTTTATACGTTACCACCGGTCCGGATATGCAAACGGTATATCTACCCTGGCATTTCCTCGAGTACCTTTTCGCATGCCCTATCGCGCCTTTTACGTGTTTGGTTTGTACCATACCCATGGAGTGCCCTCTGATAGCTCTTCAGTTTACGGAGGAATTACCGTACTGTATAGACTATGGGAATATATAAAAATCTGTTAAGGGGGATATGGGCAACGCCTTAATGCTATTTTAATAGTTTACTTTACTTTAGACATATTATAATAGTGTATACTACACGTAGTAGATAGTTCCATGGATCATTAGAGGATGGAAATCCCAAATATCCTTTAAGTTACTTGTATTTCAGTTGACATTTCACTTGAGTTGAATTTATTGATATAAGAATGTTAATCCTGACTCGAGTGTTTTGTATTTTACTTTACGCTCGGGTCAGACTGAGTATCACAGCATTTGAGACTCACCTTTGGAGATTGGAATTTTGCTTGAAGATCTGTCTTATCTATTCAGCTTTTCCAGTTGCTTTGATCAGACTTTTCATCTCTTTGTATTCGAGACTACATTGTATTTGAGATATTCTGATGTATTTTATTTCAGACTGTGATGTTTTATAGTAGCTTCATGAACTACTATTTATTTATTCCGCTGCTTATAGTTATATTAGTATGTGTCTATGATTCTATGATTTGTCTATTTACTATATATGCTGAGCTTTGCTGAATATAAATTAACAATCTGGTATTTTGAGAAATTCAAGTCTGACATGTGTGGATGCGAATGGTTCGAAATATTGGGTCATTTTAGATTTGAACTTTCATATTTTTCTAGTAATAAGTACACTAATATTGCTTATTAAAAATGCAAAGAAAACCCAAGGATGTCTCTCAAAGTTGACTTTGAAAACAACCGAATAAAAGGCATTTTCGAAGTACATCCATAGCAAGCTTTCCACTTCTAACTTTCACAACTTTGTTTCACAATTTCTACGGCTTTCCAAATCATTTATTTATTGTCCCATACATCAAAATATGTGTAAAAAACAACCAAATCTAATTATCCCAAGTTAAGACCATAAATCTTCCATTTACACAAGTTAAATTTAAGGTATGTCGAAGTGCACTTATAGTGACAATTCTCACTTCAGACACTTTCAAACATACTTCAATTCAACACACAATCCAAACAACTATTTAAACATTAAGTTAAAGCCATGCCACATGTTATAGAAGGTAATAGGAGTGATGTTAAACAATATAAAGTTGTTATTTGCTTTCAAAAGTAAGAGAGTTCAAAGCTTATAATTTTAATTAGTAATATCACTTTAATTTTATATTTGCATACACACACACACACAAAATGAATACATACAAGATAGTGAGATAAATCACCCAAATCCAAGCCAAACACAAGCTCAAGCACACCCAAACTCAAGAACCACTTCCTATCATCTCCAAAAGCATAAAGATCCAACCTTTAGCACCAAAACCACAAAGCTAAGCTCCGCCTCCTTCCTTATGCTCACGGCCCAAGATGGAAACCCCATCTCCTCTTTGCTTCTTCCATTTTTTGACTTTAGATCCTTGCTTGTTCGAAGGTGCTGGTGAAAGTTTGCTGAAGTTTGGAAGAGATTTGAGTTTATTAGAGAAAGATTAGTGAAGAATAAAGTGGACTAGTGTTACTTCCACCATTTTTATTCTTTTTATATTTTTCAAGCTTTAATTAATAAGAGTGAATACACATGCCAAAGCACTTCTTTTACCCTCTTTTACATGACCAAAAACCCACCTACATGTGCCTTGCATGCTTTTAATTTTACACCTCATTTCCTTAGCAAATTAACCTTTTCCCTTGCACATAAACATCTTCCCATAACATCATTATATTTTATTTTCCATAATGAAAAAATATTTTTATTCCATATTATTGATTTCCTAAGTCTTTTAGTGTATGTAAAAAAAGTTAGAACATCTTCTGACAAGTAAAAAGATATTTATCGATAAAACAATTTTTGGTCACATTATCAATATTTCTTTAACTTACTTATTTTTTTAAACATTTTTCTAAAACAAGTTTACCATCATTAGTTATGATTTAGAAGGAAGTAATAAGGTTATTAAATCATTTTAATCATATTTATTCCAAGATTTAAATGTTCAAATAATTCAGATATTTAAATATGAAGTGTTCGAATTTCAGATCATAACACTCCCTCACTTAGTACATTTGGTCCTCGAAATTGCCAACACTAGCAACAAAAGGAAACAATCACATAGCAACACTTAATAGTATTCATAATTACTATCACTCATAACTTATAGTTTTCTCAAGTTCAAAAATCCTCTTATGGCATAAGGACGATAAACAATCTACCAAACGTACCTTATACTCAACAATCTTAGGTTATCACTTAGTCGATTATCCATGCAACCTCATGAAAAATCGAAGAGTCATCCCCTAAACTCTCCATAAGCCAACAAAACATAACATGCATGCCTGTACGATGTACATGGATCATCCGTATGTAATGTCTAGCCTGATCACTTGCTCGATCACATAAATTTTACTTCCAAACTAGTATAGATCAATTGACCTCACTAGTACGGACTCCGAATCAGGTTCCTTGATTGGAAATCTCCATTATCCTTACATAGCTGTATACTTTGATAGAAAAATTTGAAACATATCAAAAATCTATATCAAGTGTTCACCGTCAAGCTGTACAGTTACGCTTTGCATTTCCACACTGGTGGAGGCGCAAAAAGTTATAACAAGGATAAAGCGAGGATATCAACAAACCAAGCGAGGATATCAACAAAACCTGAGAACAAAAAAGAATAAGCTGAGTATAGAAACCACGCAACATGAAGAAACATGTAGTTTCAAATGTTCTTAATATTTCACATAACTCAGGACTAATTTTAGGCCACTTTGCTATAACATCATCGACAAGTTTTAACCTTCTATCAATGCAAATGCTATCAACATCCACTTCATTCTTTGTTTTACATGCGTTGTAGAAACTTCCAGACATTATATTCCTTTTAACTGGGCTTTCATCTCCCAATACCGTCATTCTTTTTTAAGAGAGATGACCATCAGCTTTCAGATCTGCATTAGATATAATTACCAGCCTGAGATAACGACAAATTTCATTCTTTAAATCAAAAAGAACAATCAACGGACAACCGAGTGCTAAAAAAATTATCATCAAATACAAACACAATAAGAAGGCTATTGTTACCATCGTAAAAAAAACATCAATAAAAAAAGGTTTGTTTCAGATTATCATTTTATTCTAGAACGATACTATTTTCTTATATAATAAAAACAAAAAAATAGATAAAACAGAAATACTAAAAATTATACCTACAGACGCTAAAATTGATACTAAAATGGATAATTAATTTCATAACATGTTATCTGTTTTGCATCATATTTCCAAATCAACCATGGAATATACGTCACTGAACAAAAACCAAATACGGAATAATTTAAAACACACAAGAGAAACAATGATGCATAAAAAAACAAAAACAAAAACAGAGTGTTGCTTTTCAAATTTTCCATAGAATATAAAAAACTAAACATCAAAATATAGCTGAATTTCAAATTAATACAGAAAAGAATATAAAATTAGAAATGACCTAAATTAAAGAATCAAACACCGAAAGAAGAAATTATCAAAACAGAATTGAGGAACCATACCTTAGTATGAAAATCATCGGGTTGATGAAAGAAATGAGAGATGCTACCAGAAAGAAGAAGAAATTCTCATGGGAGAATAGAGAAACGATAAAGAAGAGAATAAAACTTCTAACGTGCAACGTATAAGAAGAAAAAAAATAAAATAAAACAAGCACGCAGGTGTTAGGGCTCGAACGAAAATTTGAACGTTTTTGTCTTTGACGCGAAAATACTACTAGGCTGTCCTAAATGAAAGGGAATAGCAGATTAAGGATCTTAAGGCTAATTTAACACTAGAGGGGGGTGAATAGTATTTAATGAATTCTAAGACTTATATGAACTAAATTGAAATTATGACATAAACAAATGCAGAACTTAATCACAGAACAATCACATAATCAAACACAGATGCAGAAAGTAAATAAAAAGCAGTAAAGGGAAAGAAAACACCGGATTTTATACTAGTTTGGAGTTATCCAGCATCCAGTCCTGTACCAAGGCAAACCACCTCATACAGATTTTTGTTAAACTAGTGTTGAGATTACACTTCTCAATTTATAAAGGCCTTGAGGCACCCTCCTGTCTCACGAGTCCGAGGAAAACTCTCTTGATTTACGGGCCATAAGATTACCCAATTGATTTCCAGGAACAACCACACCTTATAGAGAGACTCAATAAACTTTTGGTTACAAATTGATCCTATAAATCTGAATAGTGCTTTGATCTTTGAGAGAGGACAGAGAATCAAACAAGAATGAAATTTTAATTTGATTCACTTGAGAATTTGGCAGAATTTTGACACGATCATAAAAATATGATAATATAACATGGATTTGTGGAGAAGAAGAAGTGAAGAAAATATGAGAATTGTATATTAAAAAATTCGTTTAAGAAGGCTATTTATAGAGTACCAACTGTCATAACCATTCATGAAGAGATTTAAACGAATAGACACTTCTTTTGAAAATTGAAACTTTTGAATTCAACGGCCACCATGTCGACATGTGGTATCCCATGATGTCGATATCCCCTTGTTAAAAAATGAAAAACTTGTTTTGAAAATGGTATTGAAATGAAAACAAAATGAAATGACTCTAGAGTAAAATAAACTAATTTACTATGTTTTAAAACACAAAAACAAAGAATAATTTAAGGCTAAAACATCTTTTTGAAAATTATTTGAAAAGATAGTTTTAAGGCTAAAACATTTTGAAAAGAAGTTTTGAAAATCGTTTTGAAAAACCATTTTGATGTAGTTTTACAAGCTTCTTCCTGCAGAATATCTCATCACATCAGGACTCGAGAATTTGTACAAAACCAGGATGTTCGTGGGTTTGTAAGCCACTTGTCGTAGGTTTGTAAGCTACTTATCATGGGTTTGTAAGCCACTAAGAAGGTAGAAATGGGTTCCATCCCAAATGAAATTCGGAATGAAGATTTCCATGCTATTATGAAGTTTTAACAAAAAACTAGACACATATCTTGATCTTGATACTCATGAGTTTCAAACTTGATTTCTTCATTCTCGATCTTTATACTGTACAGTCTTCAGTAATCAGTACCAGCCTTATATATATCCTGCATAATATCATTCATATATATATATATATATAGACAATAGTGTTAGTATGTAAGTTATAATAAAATAAGTTACAAAGGTTATTGTCATCAAAACCACTATCTCCAGTTCCTAATAATCTCCCCCATTTTGATGATGACAACCTTATAAAATATACTTACCACTTCGATCATACCATAACTCCCCCTTACTCCAAGCCTACTATTTTATATAACTTATCTTCCCCTTTGTCATCAACAAAAATAACCTATAAACCTTGAACTTAATAGAAAAAGTGATAAACAAACATATGACATAAGAATAATAAGTGTGTATGAGTGAAACATAGAATCCTAAGTTAAAATGGAATTTAAGATTTTATATACCAACAATTGTTAGAAGAACATTAATTAATATACTAATTATATACAAATTTACAAACCAATATACAATCAAACGAAAAAACGCCTAACAAGGACCCTTAACTATCGTTGATTTATGGACCGAACAATTTGGATAGTGAAGAGAAAAGTTTCCACGTTGTTCAACCAAGTTCTCATTAGCGTCAAAAAGGACCTCTCCAACGCAAATCATGCCATCTTCTTCGTCCATATGAACATCTGGATTCGGTAGAGGATGTTCTTCTTCTTGATCCTCTTGTGGTTCTTCTAGAGGCTCTTCTTCTTCAGAGTTCATGGCTTGTGATGATTCTTCGATGACAATGGGATTGGCATGGTTATCCATAAGGAATTTTAGTAAATTCCTATGGATTTTACCTTGCCTATCTTGTTCTATATCCATTCGCAGTTGACTTACTTGAATTTCCACCATCATTTGAAGTAAAATCTTCTCTTGTAGTTTGATGACTCGTACGTGTGTAGAATGTTGAAAAAGGGTAGAATGAGGAGAAGTGGGTGAAGAGGGTTCATTATTAGAGGAGGAAGCCATTAATTTACTGTTTTAGAAGTTTATTGCAGAGAGTAGAACAGAGAAAAGGTATAAAAGTCAAAATATATAAATATATAACCAAATAACTAATTTTAGAGGGTAATTTAAATTTGAAAATCTCGGCCTATATGTCGACATAGAGGGATGGGTTATGTATACATGCCCAGTTCAATTTTTGAGATTTTTTTTTATTTATATTAATTATTAATTATACTTGTATTATTTATAATTTATATTTCAGTTAATGAACATATACTTAATTCTCTTCTAAATTTAATAAAGTTTTGTTCATTTAATGGTTTAGTTAATATATCAGCAATTTGTTTTTCAGTATTAATATATTCAAGGGTTATGACTTCTTTACTTATATTATCTTTAAGAAAATGACGTCTAATATCAATATGTTTTTTTATAGCATGATGAGTTGGATTCTTAGATAGGTTTATTGTGCTAGTATTATCACAATAAATTGGTGTTTAGTTATAATTAATCCAAAATCTTTTAAAATTTGTTGCATATATATAACTTGAGAACAAGCTAAAGCAGCAGATATATATTCTGCTTCAGTTGTTGACAAGGACACCGTGTTTTGCTTCTTACTAAACCAGAAAACCAGAGAATGTCCTAGAAAGTGACAAGTTCCACTTGTACTTTTTCGGTCCGATTTACAACCAGCGTAATCAATATCACAGTAAGAAATTAAAGCAAATACATCGTTTTTAGGATAAAATAAACCATAATCTAAAGTATGTTTTACATATCTTAAAATTCTCTTAATCGTTTTTAAGTGATTTCTTTAGATTGAGACTGGTATCTTGCACAGAGACAGACACTATGCATGATGTCAGGACGACTTGGTGTTATATAAAGCAGCAAACCAATTATTCTCTTATATAATTTTTGATCAACATCTTTTGATTTATCTTATTTACTTAAAGCTACATTAGTTGTCATTGGAGTTGGTTTCCCACCAGAAGTGGTCAATCCAAATTTATTAGTTAAATATTTAGCTATTTTTCTTTACTAATGAAAATTCCTTTATCTAATTGTTTGATTTGAAGTCCTAAGAAGAAACTTAGTTCCCTAATATGACTCATTTCAAATTCTTTAGTCATTATATCTGAAAATTATTTATTCAATATGTTATTACTTGATCCAAATATTATATCATCTATATATATTTGTATTAATTGAATATCATTTTTGTTTCTTTTAATAAAAAGAGTTGTATCTATTTTACTAATTTCAAAACCATATTGTAGTAATTTCAGACCATATAAAGCCTTCTTTAATTTATATACATGATTTGAAAATTTATTATCTTCAAAAAGAGTAGGTTGTTCTATATAAACATCTTCTTTTACAAAACCATTTAGAAAAGCACTTTTAACATCCATTTGATATAACTTGAAATTATTGTAGTTTACGAAAGCAAGTAGAATTCTGATAGCTTCTAGTCTTTCTACGGGTGCAAAGGTTTCGTCACAATCAATTCCTTCTTCTTGACAGTAACCTTGCGCAACTAAACGAGCTTTATTTCTCACGAACTCACCAAGTTCATTCATTTTATTTTTATAAACCCATTTTGTCCCAATTATACTTTTATCCTCAAATCTAGGAACAAGTTCCCAAACAACATTTCTGGTGAATTGATTCAATTCTTCTTGCATACCAAGAATCCATGAATCATCATATGATGCTTCCTTTGGATTTTTAGGTTCAATAGTTGATATAAAAGGTACATTACTCACACTATTTAGTTGATCTCTTGTTTTAACTATAGATTCAAAAATTCCTAGTATATTTTCTACAGGATGATCCTTTAATAGCCTACTTCTTCTATTAGGTTGAATGATTTCACAATTAGTTTCATTAGATTCATTATTTAAAGTTATAAAATCTTCTTCATCTTCTATTTGTAGAGTATCTTTAAAATTTTCATCAAAAGATACATGCATTGTTTCTTTAATAGTGTTAGTTCTCAAATTATAAACTCCAAATGCTTTACTTCTATTAGAATACCCGATGAAGATACCTTTATCGGATTTAGGTTTAAATTTATCTAAATTATCTTTTGTATTAAGAATAAAACACTTACTGCCAAAAACTTTAAAATAAGTTACTATGGGTTTCTTATTGTAAGTAGTTCATATGGTGTTTTATTAGTTAATGGTCTAACTAAAATCCTATTTAATATATAATACGCTGTAGCGACTGCTTCATCCCAAAATTTTTTAGGTAAGTTACTATCAGAAAACATTGTTCTAGCACACTCTTTAATCATTCTATTCTTATGTTCTACCGCTCCGTTTTGTTGTGGAGTTCTTGGAAAAGATAAATTATGAGTAATTCCTTTTTTATTACAGAAATTCTTAAAATTTTCATTTTCAAATTCTCCACGGTGATCACTATGTATAGTTTTTGTTTTTAAAGAAAGTTGACTTTGAATTCTTTTAGCAAAATTCTTAAATTATTCAAAAGCATCACTTTTAAGTTTAAGAAAAATCGTCCAATTATATCTAGAATAATCAACTACAATTACAAAAGCATATTTATTGTGATTAATTGATTGAACTTGAGATGAACAAAATAAAACTAAATGAAGTAATTCTAGAGGTTTAGAAGTATAAATCATATCGTTTAATTTAAATAAACTTTTCTTAAGTTTTCCTAATTGGAAAGCATCACATATACTATCTACTTTAAAGTTTAACTTGGGAAGACCTCTAACTAAGTCAAGTTTTGATAACCTAGATAATAGTTTGAAATTCAAATGACCAAATCTTTTATGCCAAATCCAAGGGTCACTTGTATTAGCCAAAAGACATAAGTTATCATTTGTAACTTTCATACTAAGGATGTAAATGTTTTTCTTCCTAGTTCCTTCAAAGATAATATTTGACTTATTATCTTCGATGTGACACTTATCTTTTCCAAATTTAATTTTAAATCCTTTATCACATAGTTGACTTATACTAAGCAAATTATGTTTTAAATTCCTAACTAGCAAAATATCAGAAATAAGAGGAGTTTTAGAATTACCGACATTGTCGATGGCAATCACATATCCTTTTGAGTTATCTCCAAAGTTGACCAATCCACCATCTTGATATATAATGTCATTGAGTATCTCGGGATTTCCAGTCATATGCCTTGAACAGCCACTATTAAGTATGTATTTATCTTTCTCAATTCGCACATTTTGTCCATTGGTTGTTGATTCTCCAAAAGCTATGTAACACGTCTGTTCCTACATAACAAACCAATTCGGTAGATAAATTGATTTTTCATAAAAACTATATGCAGATTATGATACTTTGATGAAATGCATAAATTCAAACTAGTGTTAACAAAATTTCTTTAAAATGCCATTTTTAACTTTTCAAGTTTTAGATTATAAAAACTGTAACAACCCGCATATTTATCGATTTTATATTTAAATATTTTATCGTTCGTCAGATTTTGGTCCGAAAAACTACTTTTTGCAAACAGTCGAATTAGGACTCGAGACCACTTCCATTGAGTTCAAAATTCCGTTTGCGACCTTTTTGAGTATAAGCTTCGATATGTTTGGAGATAGTTGATTTTTGCTACTTTTTTCCGCTTATGACTTTGGTTTGGACTGCACCTTTATTAGCTCAGCTCAACCCCTTCTCTTCATTACTTCATAATTTCCTAATACATTCAAGCTTCATCAAAAATGGGGGAAGAGAAAAAAAATTAGGAAATCCTAAGCCCTAGTTTCCATTAGCAAATCCATCTTCTTGCTCCAAACTCAAGTGAACCCATTGGTAAGCATCTCCTTCTTCTTCTCCAACTCATTCTCTCTTTGATTTCAGAAAAATTCCTAAACCTAATTTAGGAAATGTTTCTCTTTTAAGCTTAGATTGAAGCTTCTTGAGTTGTTATTGAAGAGCAATTGATCGTAGCTTGTTTTTAAAGCTTCTCCTTCATTAATTTGGGTTCAAAGGTGAGATTTTTATCTCACATCTTTGTTTATAATTATCTTCGATTGTTAGGTATGAATTCCTAACACTTATTCATGTGCAATTGATTTTGGTTTGGATTGATTTCGTGTATATTCCAATTTTTGGTGTTTTGGTCTAATTTATGAAAATCCTATTATGGATATTTGGACATTGATATTTAAGGCGTATCGAAGAGCCGTTTAGGCTGGGTTGTCGTTCGACATAATTCCTTAGTCATCGCCATTTGCTTGTTCGATCGTTTCCGATATTCGTTTGGCCATTTTTGGCCTAGGTTCAGGGAATGCCCTGAACGCTTCATTCAGACGTCTGAAACGTAATATTCAGACGTCTGAATATTGTTCTGGGAAGATTTCTATTCCCAGATTCAGACGTCTGAATATATGGTTTCAGACGTCTGAATTGGTTCATTTGGAACCAGAAAGGAAATAGGCTAAAAAGTGCATATTTCAGACGTCTAGATCCAAGGATTCAGACGTCTGAATTCTGTCTTTGGAAAATATTTATTTTCCAGATTCAGACGTCTGAATCCTTGATTTCAGACGTCTGAATCAGTACTATTTTGCCTAATTGCCTATTTGCTTGAGAATTCCAATTTAAATCGATTCGTGATGATCATATTTGTTGTTATCATTTATTATGACTTTGATGACTCCTTTTTAGGGATTTTTGAATATCCATTTCGATGGATTCTTTATCGGTTTCTTTGGATTTTATTCACGTCTTCAAATGTGAATTTTACTGATTGATTGTTCTTACAATCTTCTTTGTGATTTGTCGCTTTAAAAATATAAAGGTTTTCTATACTAGTAGTAAATATCAAAATTCTTTCTTCAAATGATTTCAACACTATTTTATTACAAAGCTCGTTTTCTCAAACCGACTTCTAATCTATTAGTATATACAAACCTTTACCTCACTCGTATGAGAAATCTAATTAAACGACTTAGTAAAACAAGTGGTATGAAACGCTTGCGTTTACTTCGTCGGTTAATTCTTGGACTTGTTCGATTGAATCTCTTGTGACAATTTTCTAGTGGAGATCTACAATTTGTTCGTAAATATTTAAGTTAACGTAGTGGTTATGGGACATGAAGCTAAGCTCATATATTTACTAGCTTATTGCAATTGACACTTCTCGGTGATCATGACGATCATTTTATGTTTTAGACTAGCATTGTGCGATGTCCCTTTTGATTCGGTTCATCGGGCGTCACGCTGTACGACGTCGATGCTCCGAATTATTTGATACATTGGATGTACCGTTTGCACTACATCAATGTCTTTGCTTTTGACACTACATCAATGTCTTTGCTTTTGATACATTGGATGTACCGTTTGCACTACATCAATGTCTTTGCTTTTGATACATTGGATGTACCGTTTGCACTACATCAATGCCTTTGCTTTATGATTCATTGGATGTACCGTTTGCACTACATCAATGTCTTGGCCATCCTTTTCTTGTGATTTCTAGATTTCGTGTGTTGAATTCTGGAATTTATGTTTCACCAACTTTTACGATTGGCATTGATCTATATGTCATTTATTGTGGCTCGGTGAAGGAAATAGGGAGTATGACATTCATTTTTATCTTTGAGAAGATCTTTGTGATATTGATTAATCTCTTATTGATTTTTCAATTATTTATTTATCACAGCTTGGCATTGTGATTATTATACGTTTAGTCATATCTCTTATTCTATATCATTTCATCTGATATTTGTAGCTAGACTGATCCGTTTATTATTTTCTTCTTAAATAATACTCGGGTCAGACTGAGATTTTACAGGTGCTTCTGCTTGACTCCTTATTGGACTATCATCCCGACTTTTGGTTAACTACTTAGATTAGCAGTTTTTGTTGTATACACTTGAGATATGGACTCATAGTTGTATTCTTTTGTATAGCACGTGTTGCTATCCTTTTGTATTATTATGGATCTTTTTGACCACTACTCTGATGAACACTTTTATGTGTAATATTCATATCTTATTCCGCCTTTGTGATATGAATTATCTACGACTGATTTGTGTTATATTTATTTCTATATTTGTTTTCGAAGATATTATAGCCACTGTGTAGTAGCTTTGAGTTTGTGTCGGCATGTCGGATTTCCACTTGAAAAGAATTGCATGTTATACTATCTGACATATCGATGCTCACACAAAGTAATTACACGGATGGTCGCTCCTCAACAGCCTTATTCTCCGTGCTAGTTGCCAGCATTCATCGTAATGTTCTTGGCTAGCGTGGGTATAGAGGTGGGGCGTCACAGCTTGGTATCAGAGCCAAACTTCGGAACAATATGGAATATTATAACAAGGATCATCGTCCTAAGTCCATCTTAGGAGTCGTGCTTTAGGATTTTATTCGAGTTTTCGTACCGATTCATCCTATTTTCTTTATGATTCCTTGTTTTATCTATCAAGATTGCTTGATACTTATTTTGAGAATAACTTTTTTTCCTCTTCTTTCTTTCTTTCTTAAAGAAGAGAAATGGTTAGACCAGGCCGTCCCAGCGCCGGTCAATCTAGTGCTACTCCTCAGGATGGAGTATTCATGTATGCCCAGCAACTTCTTGATCTAGTAAAGAACGCTCAAGCAGCCGGACCCATTCCAGAGCCCACTCATCCTAGATCCGGTTTTGCACGCTTGTACAGAGACTACACCGATTTGGGTGGAAGGCCATTCAAAGGATCCGAGAGTGTTATAGAAATTCAGGTTTGGCTCAAATCATGCGATCGCATCTTTTCTCGCATGAACCTTGTTGATCTACATCGAGTCCAAGTGGCTTCTAGCATGCTCCAAGAAAGAGCGTTAGATTGGTATGAGCTCTTGACTTCGGAAATTATCGAAGCGGATCTTACTTGGGAGCAATTCCGGGAAAGATTCGAATTGAAATTTGTGCCGGAGGCTGAAAAAGTAACTTTGGCCCGGCGTTTTATTGACCTTGTTCAAGGTGAATCTTCTGTGATAGACTATGTCGCATCCTTCGAATCTCTGTCCAAATACGGGTGAGTACATTAATACCCCATTGAAGAAAAATCAGAGATTTGTTTATGGCTTGAATAAGAATCTTAAGAAGCCATTACTTCTGAAACTTGAGGTTTCATTTGATCAGCTTATTGATATCGCTCTTCATCTTGAAGAGGCCGATAATGAAGGTGATGTTGAAGTTGTGCGTGCCCAACAGAACTTCGACAATAACTTGAAGAGGCCTATCAAATTCAAAGGCCCCGATTCTAATAAGAAAGGGAAGCAACAAACTCTGGTAGCAAAAGTTCCTACCTCTAGTCGTAGACGATGCTACAATTGTGGTTCCACAGACCACCATGCAAGGGAGTGCCCGAAACCCCTCTTTTGTCGTTATTGCAAAGGTTAGGGTCATCTTTTATCTTCGTGTCCTAAGCTTCCAAGCAAGAGAGAAGGAAAGCTGCAAGCCCCTGGCAACTCTTCTCTTGGTCAAGGTATTTTCATTCAATCCTTGATGGCATTGTTTTATTTTGTGAACTTTCTATTTGAGTTCTTTTTGATATGGGTTCATATCATTTTTTTTATATCAAAAGAACTTGTAGATTCTTTTCTTTGAATATTTTGGGCTTGATGACTTCTTTGAGAGTTGCGAATCCGGATGGTTGATCCGCAACACTCAATTTGCTTTCTATTGATGTCGAAATTATTTTATGTGATTTATCTTTCCGAGCCGATATTTTTACTTATGCTTCGGAATTGATTTTTGTAAGGATTGGCTTAATCGTTGTGAAGCCCATATCCTATTTTCTCGTGTGGACTATTCCTCTTCGACATTTTCAATCTGTTAAGCAGATTTCTATTTTTCCTTTATGATTTTGATTCCAACTTGATGGCATCATTTTATTCCTTAAGCCCACTTATAAGGAAAGTGTTATTTCTCTCATTCATGTAGTTAGAGAAATTTTTCGGTATTTTTGAGCTTGTCTTAGGATTATCACCTAAGTAATCTTTTGTGTGGTGCTAAGGTCTTTTCAGTTTGACCTTGCCACCGATTTTCATTTGGCTACGAGTCGCGTGAGTTAGCATTCCACTTACGCACTCCGCACTCGTTATGATTCTTATGAATGACTTATTTTGTCATTCAATTTGTCCAGCTTATTTCATCCATTTTATATATCAAATATTCTATGAATATTTCGATGAGACCGTTCTTTTATTTATTGATTTTTGGATGAAAATAGCAATTTAAAATTTTGCAAAATCTTTTTCATAAGATTTATTTAAAAGTATAACCGGATTTTGTTCTTAAAACGAACAAAGAATATTCTTAGAAGTTTTTGAGAAACTTACTTATCCTATAGAATACGATTTTGTGATTGTATTGCCCATTTAGTGTTTTAAGAATTTTGGTCGATGCGCTTGATCAACATTATCGATAGGAATTTCCTAAACGCTTTGATGAGACAATCAGACACAGTATATTGACTTGAAAATAGTAAATTTTTCTAGAAAGATTATTACATAATGATAAATGTAATTTTGAAAGTTTTAACTTTTCAGGAAAGAAGATTATTTAAAAGAAATTCTTTCTTTTCGATACTCTTGTTCTTGTGATTCCCGAGGGAGAACCAAGACTTTATCTTTTGTACCAATGCTTATCGTATTGGTTTGGATGTCGTTCTCTTACATAAGATAACGTGCTATCACTTGTGCTTCTAAATCATTAAAAGCCGATTGAGACTAGGTATGCCACTCATGATCTAGTGCTCGCGGCTATTGTTTTCGCTTTTAGAGTTTGGCATCATCATTTTTGGATGAGAAATCTGTTCTCTACCCCGATCATAAATCTTTGGAATAATTATTTTCTCATATGGAACTCCATGTTGACTCGAGTTCCTGACATCTTATGATCTTGATATTCTTTTTATTCCTGGAAGGGAAACCGTGTTGCCAATGCGCTTTGTCGTAAGCAACAAGTGGTTGTTTCTTTGATGATGGCCAAATGAAATTATCTTTTTACCAAGTTCATGGGGCGTTTTGATGTACTTCGTTTTATTGAGTTTCATCTCGTTTCTTTTATGGACTTGCGTCCGATGTTCTTTTATGGTGTTCGGTTCATCGGATGTACCATTTTTGAACTACATCAATGTCCTGACTTTTTGGTTCATTGGACGTACCGTTTTTGTACTACGTCGGTGTTCCAAATTATTCGAGTTTCTAGCTTCTCGGGCGTACCGTTTCAGTACTACGCCGTTACACTGGCTCAATTTTCTGCTATTCTTGACGTTTTTTACGTCTTTTAACTATGGAAATGGTTTTAGGTTTTCTATTTTATTCTTGAGCCCGGTGATATTGAGGAAATTGAAGTTTCACCAGATTTGACTTATGAGCAACATTCTATTCGCATCATTGCTTCGGAGGTTGAGTGCCATCGAAATAAAGATGTTCTTTTTGTGAGAGTTCAATGGTTCTCAAATCCTAAGGATTGCTCTTAGGAATACTGAGAATTCATCGAACGATTCCGTTCAGGCTAACTCTTTCATGCTCCTTATGGTGAACTTCCTATTTCAAATTTTCTTTTGTGTTGATATGCTTCTATGGTTGTTACTTCTTATTTTCTTCTTAAGTATTGCGAGGACGCAATTTCTTTAAGGAGGGGAGTCTGTAACAACCCGCATATTTATCGATTTTATATTTAAATATTTTATCGTTCGTCGGATTTGGTCTGAAAAGCTACTTTTTGCAAACAGTCGAATTAGGACTCGAGACCACTTCCATTGAGTTCAAAATGTCGTTTGCGACCTTTTTGAGTATAAGCTTCGATATGTTTGGAGATGGTTGATTTTTGCTACTTTTTCCTGCTTATGACTTTGGTTTGGACTGCACCCTTATTAGCTCAACCCCTTCTCTTCATTACTTCATAATTTCCTAATACATTCAAGCTTCATCAAAAATAGGGGAAGAGAAAAAGAATTAGGAAATCCTAAGCCCTAGTTTCCATTAGCAAATCCATCTTCTTGCTCCAAACTCAAGTGAACCCATTGGTAAGCATCTCCTTCTTCTTCTCCAACTCATTCTCTCTTTGATTTCAGAAAAATTCCTAAACCTAATTTAGGAAATGTTTCTCTTTTAAGCTTAGATTGAAGCTTCTTGAGTTGTTATTGAAGAGGAATTGATCTTAGCTTGTTTTTAAAGCTTCTCCTTCATTAATTTGGGTTCAAAGGTGAGATTTTTATCTCACATCTTTGTCTATAATTATCTTCGATTGTTAGGTATGAATTCCTAACACTTATTCATGTGCAATTGATTTTGGTTTGGATTGATTTCGTGTATATTCCAATTTTTGGTGTTTTGGTCTAATTTATGAAAATCCTATTATGGATATTTGGACATTGATATTTGAGGCGTATCGAAGAGCCGTTTAGGCTGGGTTGTCGTTCGACGTAATTCCTTAGTCATCGCCATTTGCTCGTTCGATCGTTTCCGATATTCGTTTGGCCATTTTTGGCCTAGGTTCAGGGAATGCCCTGAACCCTTCATTCAGACGTCTGAAACGTAATATTCAGACGTCTGAATATTGTTCTAGGAAGATTTCTATTCCCAGATTCAGACGTATGAATATATGGTTTCAGACGTCTGAATTGGTTCATTTGGAACCAGAAAGGAAATAGGCTAAAAAGTGCCTATTTCAGATGCCTGGATCCAAGGATTCAGACGTCTGAATTCTGTCTTTGGAAAATATTTATTTTCCAAATTCAGACGTCTGAATCCTTGATTTCAGACGTCTGAATCAACACTATTTTGCCTAATTGCCTATTTGCTTGAGAATTCCAATTTAAATCGATTCGTGATGATCCTATTTGTTGTTATCATTTATTATGACTTTGATGACTCCTTTTTAGGGATTTTTGAATATCCATTTCGATGGATTCTTTATTGGTTTTTTTGGATTTTATTCACGTCTTCGAATGTGAATTTTACTGATTGATTGTTCTTACAATCTTCTTTGTGATTTGTCACTTTAAAAATATAAAGGTTTTCTATACTAGTAGTAAATATCAAAACTCTTTCTTCAAATGATTTCAACACTATTTTATTACAAAGCTCGTTTTCTCAAACCGACTTCTAATCTATTAGTATATACAAACCTTTACCTCACTCGTATGAGAAATCTAATTAAACGACTTAGTAAAACAAGTGGTATGAAACGCTTGCGTTTACTTCGTCGGTTAATTCTTGGACTTGTTCGATTGAATCTCTTGTGACAATTTTCTAGTGGAGATCTACAATTTGTTCGTAAATATTTAAGTTAAGCTAGTGGTTATGGGACATGAAGCTAAGCTCATATATTTACTAGCTTATTGTAATTGACACTTCTCGGTGATCATGACGATCATTTTATGTTTTAGACTAGCATTGTGCGATGTCCCTTTTGATTCGGTTCATCGGGCGTCACGCTGTACGACGTCGATGCTCCGAATTATTTGATACATTGGATGTACCGTTACATCGATGTCTTTGCTTTTGATACATTGGATGTACCGTTTGCACTACATCAATGTCTTTGCTTTTGATACATTGGATGTACCGTTTACACTACATCAATGTCTTTGATTTTGATACATTGGATGTACCGTTTGCACTACATCAATGTCTTTGCTTTTGATACATTGGATGTACCGTTTGCACTACATCAATGCCTTTGCTTTATGATTCATTGGATGTACCGTTTGCACTACATCAATGCCTTTGCTTTATGATTCATTGGATGTACCGTTCGCACTACATCAATGTCTTGGCCATCCTTTTCTTGTGATTTCTGGATTTCCTGTGTTGAATTCTGGAATTTATGTTTCACCAACTTTCACGATTGGCATTGATCTATATGTCATTTATTGTGGCTCGGTGAAGAAAATTAGGAGTATGACATTCATTTTTATCTTTGAGAAGATCTTTGTGATATTGATTAATCTCTTATTGATTTTTCAATTATTTATTTATCACAGCTTGGCATTGTGATTATTATACATTTAGTCATATCTCTTATTCTATATCATTTCATCTGATATTTATAGCTAGACTGATCCGTTTATTATTTTCTTCTTCAATAATACTCGGGTCAGACTGAGATTTTACAGGTGCTTCTGCTTGACTCCTTATCGGACTATCATCCCGACTTTTGGTTAACTACTTAGATTAGCAGTTTTTGTTGTATACACTTGAGATATGGACTCATAGTTGTATTCTTTTGTATAGCACGTGTTGCTATCCTTTTGTATTATTATGGATCTTTTTGACCACTACTCTGATGAACACTTTTATGTGTAATATTCATATCTTATTCCGCCTTTGTGATATGAATTATCTACGACTGATTTGTGTTATGTTTATTTCTATATTTGTTTTCGAAGATATTATAGCCACTGTGTAGTAGCTTTGAGTTTGTGTCGGCATGTCGGATTTCCACTTGAAAAGAATTGCATGTTATACTATCTGACATATCGATGCTCGCACAAAGTAATTACACGGATGGTCGCTCCTCAACAGCCTTATTCTCCGTGCTAGTTGACAGCATTCACCGTAATGTTCTTGGCTAGCGTGGGTATAGAGGTGGGGCGTCACAAAAACTATGAAAACCTATGCTTTGATACCAATTGAAAGGGGACAGCGGAATAAAGAACTTAAGGCTAATTTAACACTAGAAGAGGGATGAATAGTGTTTAATGAATTCTAAGACTTATGAACTAAATCGAAATTATGACACAAACAAATGCAGAACTTAATCACAGAATAATCACAGAATCAAACACAGATGTAGAAAGTAAATAAAAAGCAGTAAAGGGAAATAACACACCGGATTTTATACTGGTTCGGAGTTACCCTACATCCAATCCTGTACCAAGGCAAACCACCTCATACGTATTTTTATTAAACCAGTGTCGAGATTACACACCTCAATTTATAAAGGCCTTGAGGTACCCTCTTATCTCACGAATTCGGGGCAAATTCCCATGATTTACGGGCCATAAGATTACCCAATTGATTTCCAAGCACAACCACACCTTATAGAGAGACCCAATAAACTTTGATTACAAATTGATCCTATAACTCTGAATAGCGCTTTGATCTTCGAGAGAGGACAGAGAATCAAATAAGAATGAAATTCTAATTTGATTCACTTGAGAAGTTGGCAGACTTTCGGCATGATCTTAAAAATATGATAATTATAGAACATGGATTTGTGAAGAAGAAGAAGTGAAGAAAATATGAGAATTGTATATTAAAAAATTCGTTTGAGAAGGCTATTTATAGAGTACCAACTGTCATAACCATTCGTAAAGAGATTTAAACGAATAGACACTTCTTTTGAAAATTGAAACTTTTGAATTCAACGGCCACCATGTCGACATGGGGTATCCCATGATGTCGACATCCCTTGTTAAAAAAATGAAAAACTTGTTTGAAAATGGTATTGAAATGAAAACAAAATGAAATGACTCTGGAGTAAAATAAACTAATTTTACTATGTTTTAAAACACAAAAACAAAGAATATTTTAAGATTAAAACATCTTTTTGAAAATCATTTGAAAAGATAGTTTTAAGGCTAAAACATTTTGAAAAGCAGTTTTGAAAATCGTTTTCAAAAAACCATGTTGAAGTAGTTTTACAAGCTTCTTCCTGCAGAATATCTCATCACATCAGGACTCGAGAACTTATACAAAACCAGGATGTTCGAGGGTTTGTAAGCCACTTGTCGTAGTTTTTTAAGCTACTTGTCGTGGGTTTGTAAGCCACTAAGAAGATAGAAATGAGTTACATCCCAAATGAAATTTGGAATGAAGATTTCCATGCTATTATGAAGTTTTAACAAAAAACTAGAATATATCTTAAAATCTTGATCTTGATACTCATGAGTCTTCAAACTTGATTTCTTCATTCTTGATCTTTATACTGTACAGTTTTCAATAATCAGTATCTACCTTATATATATCTTGTATAATATCGTTCATATATATCTAGATAATAGTGTTAGTATCTAAGTCATAATAAAATAAGTTATAAAGGTTGTTGTCATTAAAACCACTATCTCCAGTTCCTAACACTAAATTCTGCAAAAGCCTTTAAAAATGTCCTTGAGAATATTTTTTTAGTTCTATAAATCACAGAATAAAATCGTTTACATATCGATTGAGTTGGATTAGTGCAGGGGAAGTGTTTTGGTATGGATTTTGTGTAGCCTACTTGCAATCACACTTATTAACTTGTTTCTAGCTTCATTTCTTAACTTAATATCATCAAGGGCGTGGGTCGGTTTGGTCTGCTTTAAAGTCCAAACTGTTTCCACACCGCATCAAACGGTTAGCTAAAATCAATAACCGTAATATAATTTTTTAATGCACTACGGTTCCAGTCCTATTTTGTAATACTACGGTCCGGTTTCAGATCGGTTTGAACCCGTATTACATTTGTTTAAACAACTTGAATGATTATTAAATAAAAAGTAAGAACATTAATTAGAAAATAATTTAAATAAAAGACACACACGTTCATAAATAATTCATATGGTGTGTATTTTTATACATAAACACTCATACACTTAATGCTTTAGTAATTTTAAGTAGAGAAATACAAAATACCATCAAAATCTTTGAATTCTACCAAACGATCCGATTTGGTTTAATGTGATTGGTCCGATCATTTAAACCACAATGACATCGTATTAAATCGAGTCGATCCGTTTTAGATATTTGATTTGATTAGAAAATATAATGCGATTTAACAAACTATTTTAATAGTTCAGTGCGGTCTGTTTTCGTATGTAGTTGCGGTTTGTCCACCTTTTCTTTTTCATCATGTCCTGTGGCAAATCATCATCGAATTTAGATGTACTTTTTTTTAACAGAAGGAAGATTTTTATTAAAAACACCAAAAGCTGTCAACAAGCCTGACAGGTAACCAACAGAAGAGGAGACAACAAAACTCGGTGAAGAAAGCCATAACAAACAAAAAACAGAAGAAATAAAAAACGGAAATAGCTGCCTAAGACGCCCTCCAGAGAAAGACGGTGTACAAACAAGACGGAACCCAGAAAAGACAGACGATAATGAGATCGGCGATAATGAAATCCGGAATATCCTCTGCCCAAAATCCTACAATAGAGAAGGAAAAACATTCCCCGTACCAAACCTATATATCCAGAGCCTGAAAAACAAAAGCCACTAAATCAGATGAAAAAAGGGGGGTAACGGAGTCGGAGTGCCAGAACCACCTGGCTCGAGATTGGTCATCATCCAATTCCCGCTCTAGTGGAAGCCTGAGAACAGGAAATAGACAGTAGGACCACCAAGGGGCCAGAACGGGAACTAACTGATCCCTTGAAATGTCTACCACGAAAAGCTAAGATAACATCATTTCTAACCCGGCGAATAACGGAAGTGGGATCCATGGGAGTTTCCTCAAAATTGCCTTATTCCGCACGCACCAGAGATGCCAGCAGATCAGACAAGGAATCGGGCGAAAGACAACAGAGCGCAGTGATTTACCAGAGATTCCGTTCCACCAAGTTCTCTGTAAATCCCTCGGCGAGTTGTTTCTACCTCGGATACCAATCAGATTTCCGAAGTAATTCCAGCAAGATCTGGCTGTGAAACCAGAGAAAAGTAAATGATCCAAAGATTCCGAATTCCTGGTGCCGCAGCATCTACAATGGGAGACATAAGGAATGCCAATCTGTTGAAGGTTCTCATCAACATAAGGCACAATTTAGATTTTACAATAAATCAGTCTAAATACTTCATATTTACCTAGTTAGCATCTTATCAAATTTAATAAGCTTCATTCTTACAATCATGCAAAGATAACCTCCGGCCCTATCGTACTGTATGTAGTTATCTCTCTGCTGTTATCTCTCTGGTACAATGTCTAAGCCAATACGATGTCCAGTAGCAAGGCTATAGTGATACTGCGGTTCATAATGATTTTGCTAATTTGACATTTTAAAAAAAAAATTATTGGATTTACACATAAATGATATGGGCTATTAATAGATAACCGAAAAATCTGATGTCCGTCCGCATCCGTATCCGTAAAGCAGATATATATCCAATATTCAAAAAAAGAAATGTGGATGCGGAAACGAAAACATCGGGATTTGAAAATTATCCGTCCGGTTTTTTTCAAGATAATAATTTAAGTGTATTTTAGTACAATGAAAGACGTTTATTTATTATTTTATTGAGCTAGAAGTCTATATTATGCGCACTAAATGCATATTAACTACTCAAAACTATTTATTATCGTCATATTTATTTACTTTTAATACTTTAATAATCAATGAGATTGAAAATATTTATATTAAACTAAAATTTTCCATTTATGTTATTGGATTTATCGATCATTATTGAATATGATAATTATTCGATATCCGTCCTATCCGCGGGTGTGGATATCCAATATCTGAAAATGATTTCGAATGCGGTGCTCATAAACGATCACATAATGATAAGGGCATTCTCAAGTTTGTTGCCTTGTACAAAGACATTCAACTTAGATATCTTGTTTGCAGCTACATAGTATTACTGTAGAGAAGGGAATTTTATTTTTATTTTTTGTCTAATATCAATTATTTCTATAGCCACAATTAGTTTTACAACCATGTAACACAGTGTGCTCATGATTCCTAAAGGGTCACTAAATTAAAATAGAGGACAGGAGTAGCATCATAGTGTAGTGATAATGAAATTTTGGAAATGCTAACTAGTCATATAACACCATTTATTTACTCTAAAACAGATAATACATTGATCTCTCTTGATAAATATAAAAATTGAACTAGGTTTGCGATGTAGGTCATAACAATATCCAGTTTTGCAAACAACTTTGTGCTTACAAATTCGATAAAGAATGGTTTCATTTTGATTGTGAACTTCTTTAGACATCAAAACCCTGACCATCACGAGCATTTTCAATTCAAAACTCGCCTTCAGTAATTTTGGTTCCGTGATGCAATGTATGAATAATACTTGGGAAAGAAAGTTGTTCTCCTAGTCAATTAAAAATCAAGAAGTCGTTTCAAAATCTGGGATCATAAATTACAGTTACTCCAAGGTTTAAAGGGAAAACAATACCTAAAATGTACACATTTAGGATGGAAAAAGTAATACCTCTATCAGTTCTAAATCCACAATATACTCTAAAAATTTCAAAGCCAAATAATATTGTGCTTAAGCTCTCCTTCACCTGTTATAGCTAATGGAAAATTCTTTGTTGGCCTAAAAAGTATGCATTTATCATAGAAATATACGACTGAATGATCTTTTTAATAGTTGTAATACATTTGGTGTCACACTTTTTTGTGTAAATGTGAACTACCAAAAATGATCTTCCATAGATAGATATTATCAAATCTTTTTAAAATAGATTCTAACAAATTAACACACTCTAAATTCAAAATGTCCCTTTGCAAGTATTAACAAACCAAAATATTACTTAAAAATAGAATTTAATAAATAATTTTTTTTACAAATTCAAAACGCACTCTACAAATATTATGAAATGTTAATCACTTTAAAATATGATCTAACAAATAAACTTCATTTACAAATTATTTATTTATTAATTAATAATAGAAATAAAAATTCAAACTAAAAAAAATAGATATTGGAACTTAAAAATAAAAATTCACTACAAAAAAGGGATTATTAAAGACTCTTTTATTTTGTCTCTAAACAAAAAATTATGTCTCTAATTCATGCTTGTAACCCACTTAAGACAAATAAGTATTATCTCAAAAAACAGGTCTCTACATAAATAGAGACCACATACATTCGTCTCAAAAATATTAGTGACCTCACTTGTGGTCTCAAATAAGCATCTAAATTAAAAACTAGTTAGAGACAATTTTATGGGTCTCTTTATATAACTATAGAGACCATAGTCAAGGTTTCAAATCAGTCATTAATACAGTCATTATTATAAACCAATTAGAGACAAGAAATGAAACATAATTTTATTTCAATTTCATCACAAATCAATTAATAGACAAAATATAAAGCCACATAGAGCAAGCTGAAGGATATATTTTCATCATATATGTGAAACAGTAACCAATGGTCTATCGTTGAAAAACAAAGTACAACTAAAGTTCAAATGTTAGAACTAAAAAACAACATATCTAATTTATATCCTAAAAACTAGCCTTGAAAAAAAATACAATCAAAAACAAAACCTAGATTAGTTCAAAAGAAGAGGCAAGTGTTCTAACAGAGCATGCTTGAAAAGGCACTCATGCGTCATCTTCAATTTGCGACCGGATGTTTCCTTGAGGGTTTGATGCTTGATGGTTTCCAAGTTAATTATGATATGGTTGATCTTGTGTTATGGCCTCAATAGTTGCATGAAAGACCCAACTTGTTCTGAAATGTTTCCAAACGTTGATTGAAAAGGCACATTCATTGTTTGATATTGTTCGGCTGTTTGTTGACAAGGAACCAATGGTTGTGGCAATTGATAAAGTGATTGAGAGGACTGAATAGATGGCTGGGAGATATGATTAGACATTTGTAGAAACGGTTGATCACATGGTTGTGGGACTTGACATGATGGCTGCAAGAGAAAACTTGAAGGATGTAGAAATGGTTGAGGAGGCTGCAACACTTGATTTGGTGGTTGTTGTAATTGAGCAGTTATTGGTGCAAATGGCTGAGTAAGTTGTTGTGAGATTTGACTTGGTGGTTGTACAAAAAACTGCCCCAAGGTCTGCGTTTGACTGGGTTGTTGGTTGAACGCCCACGATTATTGGTTTGTGCTTTGGAGACTGGTCGAATTAACTGAACCAAACAGGCTAGTTATTTTCAGCTGCGCTTCTCTTTCTATAATCGATTTGATCTCTGATGTTAATAACATGCCACCGGACATAACAGTTTGTTCAAGATTCGCACGATCTGCTAAACAGTTGGATTGAAGACTTTTATGCAATATAGTATTTGTATCAAAATAAGGTGCTCCATAAAATCTTCCTCTTGTAAAGCCTCCGGATGACTCAATCCAAAGTCGTGGATTCCATATGTGACGACCCGGAAATTTTAACGATTTAAAATGGAATAATAAATTGATTTTTAACATTTGAAAGGTTAATTTTAGCTTGAATTCCAAATATTAATATTTATTAGATAATTAAAGTATTGAATTATATAATTGAAATTGGGTAAATTGTTGAATTTGAGATTCTAAGCTTGTTTAAAATAATTTGAAGGCTTATAAAATCTATAATGAGGATACTAAAGATAATAGAATGGTTGAAATTTAATTTAAAGGTAATTTGTTCAATTTTAATAATATATCATTTAAATTAGAACTTGAAAATAGCCTTCCGAGGCACAGTCTCGGAATTCGACGAAACCAGTTCTATTGCATCCGTAATAGTTAGTTATTATCGGATTTCAATTTTCGTAGCAATCGGAGTTGTCATTTGACCCTGGCAGCTCGAAACGCGTAGAACTATTTTAATCGATTTAATTTAAAATTTATCGTTTATTTCCGTAACTCGCACATACGATCGAGTTAGCCTCCGAAACGCATTCCATTGTGTTCGGGACGCGGGTAAAACCCTGAAATTGCCAAGCGGCATTCCTTAAGTGGAGTTTGAAATTTCAAGTGGAAATTAACGAGACGGTTTGAGAGTTTTATATAAAATAAAATAAAATTTTAAGTACATAGTCAGAGATATTTTCACTTCAACGCGTGTTCGAGAAGCCTCACTCCATCAATATCTCACTCTCGTTACCTTCACTATTCTGAAAGCACGAAATCGAACTCAATCAAAATAATAATGGCCGATGCTCAATAAAAAAAAATCAAAGAAACGGGAAAAAAATGGCGACAACCCTTCTCCTCATCCATTTATTTTACGCCGTTCTTCCCTCTGCCTTTTCTTTTATTTTCAGATCCATTCATTCAAAATTCCATGGCCGCTACTAAAAAAAAGGGAGATTAAAGAAATCGATTCGATTTCGAGTTGGAATCGCAAAGAGAGCTCGCGCTCGCGTGCGCTGCGACAGGGGAGAGGAATAGTCGTTCGATTTGGAACGGCGACGTCGAAATCAACCTTCAAAATCGTACCTATGGGTTGAGCATTGGAGCTCGTGCTCATGGTTTTGTTTATACTGTTAGTCGAAGCGGTAGGAGGTGGAGATGGTTTCTGGATTCGAGGGGATTGGTGTGGAGGTTGTAGCTTTGGTGTCAGAGCACTTCGTAGTGATGACACAGTGGTCAGTAGGAGTGAGGAACTATGATGGTGCAAGGTTAGTAGCAGTAGGCAGTAGGTTAGAAGCACAAATGGTCGGCGAGGGCTGTGGGCAAGGTGGACGTCTCAGTGGGGATTCATCAGGGGTAGGCCGGCGATGATGGTTGACGTTCGATGACGAGGTGAGTAATCTTTGATCCGTATAATTGATTTGCTGTTTGGATTTGAAAGAAAACAAAGTTTAAGTTTAAATGAATTTGAAAGAAAACATTTTAAATGTGTTTGAGAATGATCAGTAAATCAGTTACCATTATGAATTGTAATTAAATAAGTTTGAATTGTAATCGATGATTAAGAATTGGTTATTCGAGTAGTTAAAGGTAAATTTAGTTAAGGTCTATGAATCGATGATGTAATTAGAAGTTAAATAGTTTGTAATTAAGAATTAATTGACTAATTAATTTTTATTTAAATAATTAATTAAATTAAGTACTTCGAGAAGTAATTAAAGGGTTGGTTAAAGAATATGTCAAATGAAAGAATATTGGTTAAGGGTTATTAAATGGTTTATTAATATGATTAATTAAAGGTTTTTTTTTTGAAAACCCAGGAGAAACCGATGGACTGGTAAACTCCTGAGGAGGGTATAGTAAAGCCGTCTGCTAATCCAAGCCCCCATACCCTCGGGTAAATTTATATAGGATAGGGAAGCGCATGGTAGAAATCGAACCTGGGTCTTTTTACCAGAACCCAAGCCTCCTTTCCACTGCGCCGCACCCGCGGACAATTAAAGGTAATTAATTTTATTAATTAATTATGGATAATCAATCGTGAAATTTTGGTAGGTAAAATTACTTAATGAAAGTATAATTACTTGGTGAAGCAATTAGTGATAATTGTTGGATGCAATAAATTAATGGACGGTTAATGAAAGGATGTAATTTGGATTTAAATTACCTGGTGAAATTGATAAGGAAGATAATTACTTGGTAAACATAATCGAAGGGTAATTCACCGGGGAATTAATTAGAGATAATTAACTACCCTTTGAACAATTGCACTAAGTGATAAATGAAAGATGGATAATTTGGGAATGATAAATTAATGGATTGTAATTAATTATTATCAAGTAAACAAGATTAAAATGATTAAAAATTAATTGATTTATTTGATTAATCGAGAGTGATTAATATTGTGGTTGAATTAAAGTAATTAATTTAGATTGGAACAAATTAAAATATATAATTGGAAGAAAGTAATTAATAAATTAACGATGTAATTAAAGATTGATTAATTAAAATGAATTAATCAGTAATAAGTGACTTATGTGAAGTTAATGAACATAAGTAATTAAGGATTAATGAAATTAATATAGTTAATTAATGAGGTAATTAAAGATTACTTATTGATTTTGGTTAAGAATAATTAATATCGTGATAATTAATTAAAGATAATTACTTGGATGCAATTGAAAGATAATTTATCCAGTGTGATTAATTAAGATGAATAATGAAGGGTTAAATAATTTATTGATTTTAAATTAATTAATGTTGAATGAAGGAATCTAAGTGATTGAGGTTTGAAATTCAATTAGAATCAATTGAATTAATTTGTATTGATTAAGTTTTCTTATGGATGATTGAATGGTATTGGATGTTTTGAATGAGTTGATATCGTTGATATAAAATGTTAGGATAACATGAGTTTCGAAGAGACCGGGGTCGGGTTTTAGATACCCGAAACCACTTCGAATTTTTATAAATTGATTCGTGAAATCAATATGACTGGAATGAAATGATTTGAGTGAATTGGATTATTTTATCTAAGTTTGGTACTTAGAAATTTATACGTGAAATACGTGTTGTCTACAGCAAATTGTGAATTGGTTAAATTGACATAAGTTGCCCGGGTTTATATAAGTTGATTGCTTTGGTATTCCATATTAGTTGGGTTTACTCACGCTGGTTTCCAGCCTGACCCGGGTGTTACTTTGGTGTAATGCTCGGGTCAGACCGAGTATTACAGATTTTCAGGTAGGTTCGTTCTGGAGCTCAGGAGGCGAGCTGGATGGCATGAGCGTATAAAGTATTTCCGCTGTATTTATATTATTGTTAATTTGAGACATGATAATTGTAAATATTCAGTGACTGTATATAATGTGAAACTCTGATGTATATTAAATGTAATCGACAGATATAGTACACTTTTGTAGACTGTTATTATTTATTATTATATTTTATCCGCTGCGATTGTGAGATGTTTGGTGTTTCTGTTCTTCTTCTTCTATCTCTTTCTTCTTTTTCATAACTATCTGGAATTTTCGGCTTGGGAAATTTCGGGTTGTTACATTTGGTATCAGAGCTGAAAGGTTAAGCGAGAACCTTGGCTCTGGTGGGGATTACTCATATAATAGAGTCCGTAGTACTCTAGAATGAGTTAAGAATATATATATATATATATATATATATATATATATATGAGAGCGTACTTGTTATTTTCTTATATAAAGGTTTTAAATGATTTTATATGAAAATATATTTTTGATATATCAAGCAATATTTCCTTCTAATAAATATTATGGCGATTGGTTGTTAAATTATTGAAATAAAAATTAAGAGTAATATAATACAGCGAAATTGAAGTCTTAAATTGGAATTAAATTAAGTAGAAATGGAAATACAACCAAATTAAATTTAATTGATTTTAAAATGAAATTCAAAATCTGGTCCCAAAATTTGGAAATTTTGTTTCAAAGTAATGAAATTAATAAATAAGTATTATTTGGATAACTGGGATTTGATGCAAACAATGGGTTGTTTGAAAATTTATTTGAATTTAAAACCAAGGGTGGTTTAAAATTTTTAAAACATGGCTGGGAGGGCCAAGGAATAAATATGTAAATATATATGGATATACATGATATCAAAGATATTTTGAAATAAACTCTAAGAGGTTGAGTTTTGATTTTTCCCTAAGTGTGATGTAAAAACCTAAAGTGATATGAGTTTGAACTTATAAGAGGGAAAGAATTTTGAAATTTGAAGTGAGAATTCAAATTTGAGTGAGGTTGATTGGATTAAGTAAATTGGAATTTAACTTTGGAAAGTTAAATAAGTGTAGAAAAGCAACCAGAATTGGTAATTTCGAGATGAAATTGGAATTTAACTTGAAAGGTCAAATGGTTGATTTGAATTGGGAATTTGTGTGATCTCGAAATGGTTTGAGATCTAAAAATTTAAAATGGATGGACGTTTTAAAATAAATTGGATGATATCCTCCTATTGTAAATAAAAATCTTTAAATTGAGAATGGAATTGTATAAATAAAATAAAATAAGTTTGAATAATTGAATTGTAAAATAAACTTGTTTAAGAACTGGCTTCAAACTGGAAAATTAAATTGAATAATAAATTAAAATTTTAAAATAAAATTGTATTGAACCTTGAAATACATAAGTAAAAATAATTTGAAATGAGAATTTTGAGAAATTGGGCTCAGAAATTAAAATGATTAAACACTTTGATTTAAAGGTTAATTTGGTTTAAAGAGTTAAACCAACCTTTGAGAATTTTACTCGAATTTCTATAATTCGAGATAGTTTAAATTCAAGATTTAATTGAATTAGTTTAAAATTGAATTTGGTTTGAAGTAATTGGATTGGTGATTGAAGATGTATAAGTTTAAAAATTTTAAATGGGAATTGGATTGGATTAAATTGAAGTGATTTGGATTCTGAAATTAAATTGATAATAATTCAAATTGATTGGAATAATACTAAATTATAATTAAAATTGAACAGGATTAAAATCAACTAGAATTTGATTTAAATTGGGGAAGGAATCAAGATGGATTCAACTTGAATTAGGGATTAATCAAGTCCAATGGAATTTGGAGTTATTTGAATTGGAATTGGGTCAATTTAAATGAAGATTTAATTGAATTGTTGGGGAGGTGAACAGTTAGCTCTTGACTATTTTCAATATAAATTGTTTTGATATAAACTTATTTTTCTAAGCTATTAAATATATACAACCTTTCTTTCTTAAAGCCAAATTATTTTATATACTTGTTTTACGATTATTTTTGGGGCTATTTAACCATTTTTCAACTGTTAACTAAACTAATTAGTATTTTTCAACTATTTCACAAACTAATTTCTATTTTACAACTATTTTGCAATTATCTACAATTTTTGAAACTATTCAACTATTTCTTAACTGTTTTACAGTTAGTTACCTATTTTATAGCTATTTTGCAAACTAATAATTATTTTTCCACTACTTATTTATTTTTAAAATTTTCAAGCTATTTTCTAAATATAAACTAGTCGGAGTTCAAACTATTATTGGTAAAATACCCAACTGAGATGAGAATTGAAGTGATAATCCAAATAAGGGACTAAGGTAAATTTGGATAAGTGAATGAAAATTTAAGTGAAGGTGAATGGAAAAGAAATTGATATTGAAAAGAGTAATCAAATTGGAATATTTGATTTTGAATAAACAAAGTTATATATCCTTGTTTTATTTAAGATGAAACCTCCTTGTTGAATCTATTGATGGAAGGAAAAGGATTTTTGAATGTGTTTGAAGTATAAAAGGAATTTTATACAAGTTTGAAATGATTCAAAGTTTTAAAAATTAAATATATCTGTGTGTATATATATCTATATATATAAAGGATATTATGAGGATTTTGGAAAAGGTTTTGAGAACCTTTGGATTTGGAAAGGCTTTTGATTTTTTGGTAAAATCAATATGAGAATTTGGAAAGCCTAGTTTGAGAATTATCGATTTTGGGATAATCGATTTTGTGTAAATGAGCTTTGTATGATATCATACTAGGTGTATGATTTGAAGATACTATATGTGTATAGTATAAAATATTTTGATGATGGCTCTGGGGAAAAAGGCGCTCCCTTGAAATGAACTTGTCGGGAGTGCCACCGGGTGGTGCTGCCTTGAGCCCCAAGGGGTGTTTCTAAAGTTGATCCTGTGAGGAGTCCGGACAAAAGTAGTTCCTGAGGATTATTGGATAGCGAAAGTCGAGGGCGTTGATGCCTACAGGGGCATTTGGGTTATGCTGTGACGACAGTGTAACGCGATGTCGCTGCGATCTACTGTGGGGACCATAGCGAAAATCGTGTGGAGGATGAGTGCCAACGGTCTACACTTGATTTTGTCGGGAAGGCAACGCAACATCGATAGACTGCGATCTATGGTCAAGTGGAGTGGAGAAGTTTCATTTTTGGCAGCGAAATTCAATGGCGCTGATGCCTACAGTTATATGGGTTTTTGCTGTGATAGCTACGTAACCCCAGTTGTAGCTGCGATCTGTCGTGGGTTCCATGGTGTAATCGAGGGACGCGAAGGCCTACAGTTATCTATGGATTTTGTCGGGATGGCAACGTAACCATCGGGTTAATTGCGACCATGGATGGGGGTGATGATTCCAGAGCATCCTCAGCAAAGATATTTCCTCTATTTTCAAAAACTGTTTTCTATATTTCAATAAAATTATTTTCCAAGTATTTTCACTGGGTGTTGAAAACGAGTTTACCAAGTACTTATAGATTTTCAGTCCTACGCCTGATCAACGTATAACTGAATTTCTGTGAGAACAAGGATGGACTGGTTGAGACATTGGGTTATAAAAAGTATTTTTATAAAGAGTTATTTTAATAGTATTATGTGACTTTAAAAGATTTTCTAAAATTTTGAAACAAAGGTGTTGGGACTTTGGAATATCAAAGGAAATCCAAACTGAAATTATAAAATTAAAACTCGGGAAAATTTAATGAAGTGATTCTTTATAATTAAAGGAAATCGAATATTAAATTAAAAGTGGAAGTAAATCAATCAGCTAAATAAACTATTTAATAGTGTATGTTAATAAAATTTAACTTGGGTAAAACAAATGGTTGTAAATTAATAATGGAATTTGGTAATGAATTCGAATTGTAAATAGAATTCGACTTGGATTTGATAATAAATAAATAAAAAGAGATGTTGTAAAATAAAATATAAAATAGAGTTGGATTGAAAATGTGATTGGTTTGAATTACAAATAAAATTGAAAGGTGATTTGAATAATATTTAATGAAATTTACAAGTAAATTGGATATGAGAAAAGTGATTATAATAGCAATGTTTTGAGTGCAAAACAAAACACAAGTGAATAGAAATAAATTGAGAGTGGCCTTGTATTAATAAAATAAATTCGATAACGAATTAAGTAAGCAAATTAAATAAAATTGGTTATGAATCATTTGAAGTGAATATGAGCTTGTTTGGGTTAAAAATCAATGGAATGTAAGAAACTGAGTTCCAAACCATTGAAATTGAATGAAATGGTATATAAATTGGTTGAAAGCAATTAAATTAGTTTTGAAAACATATAAATTGCTTATAGAAGTTATTTTGAATGCATTTCTTTTAGAATTGAAGTGTTACAGTTGTTTAAGTAAGAGAAATATTATAAACTTCATATACATAGTGCTTATATGTTTAAGTTGAGTAAGTACAGGTACCTGAAGGCCGTTTGGCTGAATTTGGATTGACTAATTGCTAAAATTAGTAAGCTGCTTGCTTAAATGCTAAATAAAGGTACGCTTATGCAATACAAATAGGAAATATGAACTGTTTTGCTTTTTCCGACCAGGTGGGTCGATGTATATATATTTATATCTCTTGTCAAATTGCAAAAGCTCCTCCGTACAAGGGAGACTCTGCCAAAATTTTCCGAAAATTTTGGAGTTAGAAAATTTTTGAAAAATAAATTTGGTTAACGAAAAAACGATTTCAAATTGGGAATTAAAGTAAATTAGTAAATGAAACTAATATGAATCAGATATACATGAAAGATTAAATTCAACATTCAAAATTTAAAGTAAATTGAATTCGTATAGAAGTGGGGAAAACTAGTTGAATAGAAATGGATATGGAAACCTATATAAGAGAATGTATAAAACGATTTGAAATAACGATTGAATATGGTTGCTAATCAAGATATGCAGGTATTAAAGGGAAAAGAAAATTGGATTTGGTTCCAAAAGATAAATTTGAATTGCCCGACAAAAAGGTATGTATTTAAATTTCTGTATGAAATTGGATTGGGTTTTTTTTTATGTAGCCACTTGGCTTTTTGTTTCTTTTTGGAATTTGGGAGCCCGTAGAGGCCTTTTGTAGTTGTACCGAGCTAGCCGCGCAAAGGAGACGCTGGCAAAAAAATTCGGGAATTTAGGGAGTTAGAAAATTTTTGAGAAAATTTTGATAATTCCAAATTTTGGTTTTAAATTGAAATTTAAACGATTGGGTAAAAATGGATTGTTGGAAACCATGAAAGGTTTTGGAAGTTAGTTGAGGTATTAGTGAATCTTTAATAAAAGATATTGTGGCAAGTTGATAAACCTGTTGGTTTTGGAGAAAAGGTAAAAGGGATTGGTCCATTCTTCCTAACTAGTAATTTCGGGGACGAAATTCTTTTAAGGGGGGAGGAATGTGACGACCCGGAAATTTTAACGATTTAAAATGGAATAATAAATTGATTTTTAACATTTGAAAGGTTAATTTTAGCTTGAATTCCAAATATTAATATTTACTAGATAATTAAAGTATTGAATTATATAATTAAAATTGGGTAAATTGTTGAATTTGAGATTCTAAGCCTGTTTAAAATAATTTGAAGGCTTATAAAATCTATAATGAGGATACTGAAGATAATAGAATGGTTGAAATTTAATTTAAAGGCAATTTGTTCAATTTAATAATATATCGTTTAAATTGGAACTTGAAAATAGCCTTCCGAGGCGCAGTCTCGAAATTCGACGAAACCAGTTCCATTGGATCCGTAATAGTTAATTATTATCGGATTTCAATTTTCGAGCAATCGGAGTTGTCGTTTGACCCTGGCAGCTCGAAACGTGTAGAACTATTTTAATCGATTTAATTTAAAATTTATCATTTATTTCCGTAACTCGCACATACGATCGAGTTAGCCTCCGAAACGCATTCCATTGTGTTCGGGACGCGGGTAAAACCCTGAAATCGCCGAGCGGCATTCCTTAAGTGGAGTTTGGAATTTCAAGTGGAAATTAACGAGATGGTTTGAGAGTTTTATATAAAAAAATAAAATTTTAAGTACATAGTCAGAGATATTTTCACTTCAACGCGTGTTCGAGAAGCCTCACTCCATCAATATCTCACTCTCGTTACCTTCTCTTTTCTGAAAGCACGAAATCGAACTCAATCAAAATAATAATGGCCAATGCTCAATAAAAAAAAAATCAAAGAAACGGGAAAAAAATGGCGACAACCCTTCTCCCCATCCATTTATTTTACGTCGTTCTTCCCTCTGCCTTTTCTTTTATTTTCAGATCCATTCATTCGAAATTTCATGGCCGCTACTAAAAAAAGAGGGAGATTAAAGAAATCGATTCAATTTTGAGTTGGAATCGCGAAGAGAGCTCGCGCTCGCGTGCGTTGCGACAGAGGAGAGGAATAGTCGTTCGATTTGGAACGGCGACGTCGAAATCAACCTTCAAAATCGCACCTATGGGTTGAGCATTGGAGCTCGTGCTCATGGTTTTGTTTATACTGTTAGTCGAAGCGGTAGGAGGTCGAGATGGTTTCTGGATTCGAGGGGATTGGTGCGGAGGTTGCAGCTTTGGTGTCAGAGCACTTCGTAGTGATGACACAGTGGTCAGTAGGAGTGAGGAACTATGATGGTGCAAGGTTAGTAGCAGTAGGCAGTAGGTTAGAAGCACCAATGGTCGGCGAGGGTTGTGGGCAAGGTGGACATCTCAGTGGGGATTTGTCAAGGGTAGGCCGGCGATGATGGTTGACGTTCGATGTCGAGGTGAGTAATCTTTGATCCGTATAATTGATTTGCTGTTTGGATTTGAAAGAAAGCAAAGTTTAAGTTTAAATGAATTTGAAAGAAAACATTTTAAATGTGTTTGGGAATGATCAGTAAATCAGTTACCATTATGAATTGTAATTAAATAAGTTTGAATTGTAATCGATGATTAAGAATTGGTTATTCGAGTAATTAAAGGTAAATTTAGTTAAGGTCTATGAATCGATGATGTAATTAGAAGTTAAATAGTTTGTAATTAAGAATTAATTGACTGATTAATTTGTAATTAAATAATTAATTAAAGTTAAGTACTTCGAGAAGTAATTAAAGGGTTGGTTAAAGAATATGTCAAATGAAAGAATATTGGTTAAGGGTTATTAAATGGTTTATTAATATGATTAATTAAAGGTAATTAATTTTATTAATTAATTATGGATAATCAATCGTGAAATTTTGGTAGGTAAAATTACTTAATGAAAGTATAACTACTTGGTGAAGCAATTAGTGATAATTGTTGGATGCAATAAATTAATGGCCGGTTAATGAAAGGATGTAATTTGGATTTAAATTACCTGGTGAAATTGATAAGGAAGATAATTACTTGGTAAACATAATCGAAGGGTAATTCACCGGGGAATTAATTAGAGATAGTTAACTACCCTTTGAACAATTGCACTAAGTGATAAATGAAAGATGGATAATTTGGGAATGATAAATTAATGGATTGTAATTAATTATTGTCAAGTAAACAAGATTAAAATGATTAAAAATTAATTGATTTATTTGATTAATCGAGAGTGATAAATATTGTGGTTGAATTAAAGTAATTAATTTAGATTGGAACAAATTAAAATATATAATTGGAAGTAAGTAATTAATAAATTAACGATGTAATTAAAGATTGATTAATTAAAATGAATTAATCGGTAATAAGTGACTTATGTGAAGTTAATGAACATAAGTAATTAAGGATTAATGAAATTAATATAGTTAATTAATGAGGTAATTAAAGATTACTTATTGATTTTGGTTAAGAATAAATAATATCATGATAATTAATTAAAGATAATTACTTGGATGCAATTGAAAGATAATTTATCCAGTGTGATTAATTAAGATGAATAATGAAGGGTTAATTAATTTATTGATTTGAAATTAATTAATGTTGAATGAAGGAATCTAAGTGATTGAGGTTTGAAATTCAATTAGAATCAATTGAATTAATTTGTATGTGATTTAGTTTTCTTATGGATGATTGAATGGTATTGGATGTTTTGAATGAGTTGATATCGCTGATATAAAATGTTAGGATAACATGAGTTTCAAAGAGACCGGGGTCGGGTTTTAGATACCCGAAACCACTTCGAATTTTTATAAATTGATTCGTGAAATCAATATGACTGGAATGAAATGATTTGAGTGAATTGGATTATTTTATCTAAGTTTGGTACTTAGAAATTTATACGTGAAATACGTGTTGTCTACAGCAAACTATGAATTGGTTAAATTGATATAAGTTCCCTGGGTTTATATAAGTTGAATTCTTTGGTATTCCATATTAGTTGGGTTTACTCACGCTGGTTTCTAGCCTGACCCGGGTGTTACTTTGGTGTAATGCTCGGGTCAGACCGAGTATTACAGATTTTCAGGTAGGTTCGTTCTGGAGCTCAGGAGGCGAGCTGGATGGCATGAGCGTATAAAGTATTTCCGCTGTATTTATATTATTGTTAATTTGAGACATGATAATTCTAAATATTCAGTGACTGTATATAATGTGAAACTCTGATGTATATTAAATGTAATCGACAGATATAGTATACTTTTGCATACTGTTATTATTTATTATTATATTTTATCCGCTGCGATTGTGAGATGTTTGGTGTTTCTGTTCTTCTTCTTCTATCTCTTTCTTCTTTTTCATAACTATCTGGAATTTTCGGCTTCGGAAATTTCGGGTTGTTACACCATACATTTTCATCTTCTTGTAGCTCAGCTTTTTGCTTCATGTATATTTCTTGAAAATGTTAAAAAATTACATAAATTGAGTGCCTTATGTTAAAATCACCATTTTCAAACTCTGTTACATCCGGTGCTCCATTTGAAAACTCTGTTACTGACCAAATGGATTTGTAGCTCAGACTTTTCAACATAAGGATTTGTTAAAAGAGTTCTGAACATAAACAGAGTTTTTATATGACGTTACATTTTTGCAAATGAAGCACTGCATGTTACATAAATAACACTCTGTTTTAATAAACTCTGCTATGTAAAGTAACACTCTATTTTAATAAACTATATTTTAAGTGGCACTGTATGTTCAGAAATCTTTTAACGTTTGCGAATGGTGCACACATTAAACAGAGTCCTATTATTTGATTGTTTTCACTGTACTATCTACTTGGACAAACTAGGGTGGGGCCGAACTCAGTTTGTAGGCATTTGGTGCATAGCTAAACAGCTGAATCTAACTTATTTTTAAAATAGAGTATATTAACTTGATTTTTAAAGAGTCTTCCGCTATTTCGGTTTTTAAATAATCCGATTAGTTGATTGTTTTGATTATACTGGCTACTTGTATAAACTATGGATCCAAACAAAATTGTAGGCATTTGGTAAGCATGTAGACAACTGTCTTTAATAAACCGAGTTTCAGCAGACTTTAAAAATAAAATAAAAATGTTCAAGTTGGTACATGAAATATAAATTGAAGAAGGAAGATCTGCCCTAAAAAATGTGCATATAATAATAATATTTTGGAAATACGAGCAGGGACTGTTATGCCAGAGATTTAAATCTCTTATGGTCAAAACTTACAAGTCATGGAAAATGACAACCTTACCGTGGCTGCTAGCTACTTAAATGCATTATGTTATGCCCATATCTCCCATTACTTACACTTCTTACCAATTAACAAACATATACAGTATATGTTTTGACCATAAATGAACTTAAGTTTAAAACAATAGTTTTAGCATACAGATATTTGAGTTGTTTACACCTTTTAACATAACAGGAGTTTTAAACTTAAGTAACAGGAGTTCATTACACCTTAAGTGACAAGAGTTTCATGACATATCTGCTGTATGTTAAAGTTCTAAACTTAAATATAAAGTTTTGACTAAATAAAATGATGTTTAAACTTGAGTAACAAGAGTTTCATTACATTTCTCCTGCATTTTTTCATGTCTGTAACAGGTGACCTAATCATGACTTTATGTCTTCTGTTTTTGATCTGTTTATTAATTTCATGTTTATAATAAGTCAAACATCAACAGGTTTCATTGTGTTAGCTTCTTACCCACTGGATGAATAAAATGAGAATTTTCCTAGTTAAATATAATTTATTCAACGGTATTTTAATTAACTGAGTTTAAACTTAAGTAAATCGGTATTTTTCTTACACTGAGAGTGGAAAACTGAATTTTAAACTGAGTTCAACTCAGTTTAAAACCGAGTTTAAAACTTAATTTGAACTCGGTTTACTCTCGGTTTACTCCTTTTTTAACTAAGTTTAAACTAGTTTTAAACTCTGTTAAAAAAGTGAGGTAACTGAGATTTTATTATGTTACCTAAGCTTCGTACCCAGTGGATGAATTAAATGAGAATTTTCCCATTTAAATATGATTTATTCTAAGGTATTTTTAACTAACTGAGTTTAAACTTAAGTAAATCAGTTTCTTTTTTCTTACGCTGAGAGTGGAAAACTGAGTTTTAAACTGAATTCAAACTCAGTTTAAAACTTAATTTGAACTCTGTTTACTCTCGGTTCACTCCTTTTTTTAACTAAGTTTAAGCTAGTTTTAAACTCTGTTAAAAAAGTAAGGTAACTGAGATTTTATTATGTTGCCTAAGCTTCGTACCTATTGGATGAATTATATGAGAATTTGCCCATTTAAATATGATTTATTCTAAGGTATTTTTAACTAGCTGAGTTTAAACTTAAGTAAACTGGTTTCCTTTTTAAATGAGATTAAAAAACTGAATTTTAAAACCAGTTTACAATTCATTTTAAAACTCAGTTCAAACTGAGTTTAAAACTGACTTTAATATCGGGTTTAAAACTGAGTTTAAACTCAGTTTAAACTCTCGGTTAAATTGTTTTTTCAACTAAGTTTAAACTCTGCTAAAAAAGTGAGTTAATTGAGATTTCAATATATTACTTATGCTTCTTACCCACTGGATGAATAAAATGAGAATTTGCCCATATAAATATGATTTATTTATAGGCATTTTTAATTAGTTGTGTTTAAACTTAAGTACATCAGTTTTTTCTAAACTGAGATTAAAAAAATGAGTTTAAACTCTCCTTTGACTCATTTTTTTAGCTAAGTTAAAATTCAGCTAAAAAAGTGAGTTAATTGAGTTTTTAGTTTAGCTAATAGGCTCCAAACAAACCGAGTTAAATGAAATTTACAGAATTGCATGAAGTGTATAGATTTTTTAGGAATAATGTTTTAGGTTGAACAGCATTACGTTAGATTTATAATGTCTTCACAAGCATCAAAGCCAAAACATTGTATTACCATAGTAAGAAAATCCGTATTATACCATCATGTTAATTCAAATGACAAAAAATGTAACTAGTTTAGATTTCAATCTAAATAGAACATAACAAGATTAATAAAGTTTAAAATAACTCACGTAGACTTTCCACGACTTGTTGTCAAAAAATTTGCACGTTGGTACCGAAGCTCGCTTTGCTTTCCCCTTTTCCTTCGCTTTTTCTCTTTCAGTATGCCAAGCCACAAAACTTTCTTCGAAACTCATTGGTTTACCTGTCTCAAATTCCTACAAATAGATCATATACAGATCAGTACAAATATTGAAGAATGTAGCAAGTACTTATCTGGCTGTTTTATGGTTGGATATGTTAGTAAGGGGTTGATTGATATATAAGGATCTAGAGATTTCGCCATGATATTTTGATTAACCAAAAATAGATTTGGAAAAAAAAACTTGACGACTACTATTAATGCTCCGAGTGCCTATTTTGCCTTCTACACCTGCATATTCCGATGATACATTGATTTAGTTATTGCTGACCATGTTGCATGATTTCTATGGTTAATGTTGAACCATTTTCAATTGATGCAGTTATTATTCCAATTTTTTTGAACTTTCTGAAACAAAATTTATTGTAAGTAGGAATATATATGAGTTGATTTTCAATTAATTTTTGTTTTTATTTTTTTGCCCTGCTCCTAACAATGGATGTCAAAACCATACTTTAATTCTGAATCTATTCGTGTTAGGAAACCCTTTTGTTTTTATATGAAACAACTCATACGATGCTGAATATGACATTCATGAACAAGTGGTAAAGTAAATGTTAAACTACTGTAATTCACTTAAAAAAATTGGTCCAATGATTATTATAAGTTTAGGCAATTTTTCTCTCAATTTCCTTACATATCAACCAATATAAGGTTTGTTACTTTATTTACTTTCCTATTTTTTCAATAGGAAAGAAAGCTTTTGTAGCTTATCAGGGTAAAATTTTAGATATAGATGAGACAAATGTTATTTTATTATTTTTAATCATATACATACACTACAATAAATTTTATTTTTGGTGGCGCATAAAAAACGCTACCAAAATTTATGGTAGCGTTTTGATTAACGCCGTGATTAATCCCGCAATAGTCACATTTACTTCAACGCCGCTATAAATCCTTTTATTGCAGCGTTTCTCAAACATGACCATAAATTTTTTTGTAACGTTTTAAAGACGCCACCAAAAGGTTTTTTGACGCTACCAATAGAATTTCTAACTTTACCCCTACTTTACGGTTGCGTTTACTCAACGCCATTATATGTATTTCTGTAGCGTTTTTGAAACGCTACTAAAAGTTGATGATTATTTTGCACTATTTTTCATGCTATTATTTCCTGTTGATGGTCTATTTTGTTTCTACTATATCAATCAACAATCGCTTACATAATCATCATATTCAAAACAATTAAAAAAACATATTAATCATATAATCAAACAGGATATCCATAACCATTCTAATACAATAGTTTTTTGATAAAATAACCAAACTCACATACAATAACCATTCGTATACAAATATGCACACCAAGTACTAATAAAATGTTATACCAAACTGGTGTTAACTAAACGCTCGATTACCCATAATTCTTTATTGCATGCACAAGTGAAAGCTAGAATCATAAAAGTCCAACCTTGCTCTCTTCGGAAATTCAATGCCTGCACAAGTGAAAGCATAACATATAGTCAAACAATTATGTTATTTCGTAGGACTTTAAATCTGATATCAAACATCTATAGCATTGTACAAGCATATCATACTATAAATAACGTCATATAAATAATCAAAGATATAAACGAAATGAAATAAATAAAGTCCAATCTTACAGTTATATATAAAACTTTGTTAGATTAATTATATTATTATTATTTATAAAATTTAGTTAACTTAAACTTAGTTAATTTTATAAAACTTGTTTAATTAATTTTAACAAAACTTAGTTAATTTTTATTAACTTGGTTAACTTAGTTAATTTATTATTATAGTTATTATTATTTATAAAACTCGATTAACTTAGTTAATTTATTATTATTATTATTATTATTATTATTATTATTATTATTATTATTAAAACTCGATTTAACTTAATTTTATTGTTGTTGTTGTACTTATGAACTTATTTCATTTTTATGAACTTAGTTAATTCATCATCATCGTCATTATTATTATTATTTATAAAATTTTGTTAAATTAGTTATATTATTATTATTTATAAAAATTTAATTAACTTAAATTTAGTTAATTTTATAAAACTTGTTCAATTTTAACAAAACTTAGTTAATTTTTGTTAACTTAGTTAATTAAATAATTAATTAATTATAAAACTCGGTTAACTTAGTTAATTTATTGTTATTACTATTATTATTATTAAAACTCGGTTAACTTAATTATTATATTATTATCATTATATTAGTTAATTTTTATAAACTTTGTTAATTCATCATCATCATCATCATTATTATTTATAAAACTTTGTTAAATTAGTTATATTATTATTATCTATAAAATTAGTTAACTTAAACTTAGTTAATTTTATGAAACTTACTTAATTTTAACAAAATTTAGTTAATTTTATTAATTTGGTTAACTTGGTTAATTTATTATCATTATTGTTGTTGTTGTTGTTATTGTTATTATTATTATTTATAAAACTCGATTGACTTAGTTCATTTATTATTATTATTAAAACTCAGTTAACTTAATTATTATATTATTATTATTATATTAGTTAATTTTTATAAACTTTGTTAATTCATCATCGTCATCATTATTATTTGTAAAACTTTGTTAAATTAGTTATATTCTTATTATTATTTATAAATTTTAGTTAACCCAAACTTAGTTAATTTTATAAAACTTGCTTAATTTTAACAGAACTTAGTTAATTTTTATTAACTTGGTTAACTTAGTTAATTTACTATTATTATTATTTATAAAACTCAATAAACTTAATTATGTTGTTATTATTACTATTACTACTACTATTGCTATTTATAAAACTCGGTTTTCTTATTTTACTATTACAAATGTTTGAATAACCGTCAATAAAACAATATAAATGATGAGCGTTGCTAATAGATAAAACAATAAAATAAATCTTATGGTTAATGTTTACCTGCATTTTTGAATGGCCAGGTATATCAAGCTGCTATGATTCATTAGACAAAAGTTTATCTGAACTCACTTTACGATATCCTTAGCATCAGCGATTGTATATCTTTCTAAAGAAGAGAAAGCTCCCCTCCATGTTTTGGGTAGGATGGTATTTCTAAAGGGAAAGATTGTTCATCCATAATATGCCAATGTAGAACATTCTGCATTCAACGTATAATTTTGATATGTATATATCTCAGTTGTATTCTTGCACACTAGAAATATTCTCATGATCCTCAAAAAAAGGTCTTACCAACTTTGTATATGACATAGAATCAATCATTCTCTTTATAACTGGCACAGGCAAATAGTGTCGTGCAGTATCTGCAATTGGAATAAACAGTTACAAATTGCATCTGACTAAGTAACAGTGACCATGGTTTGGGCACTGCATTAAACAAAAATTTGGTTCAACTCACCAATTAGAAGCCCTCTATAGGAAAACCTTGGCCCATCAATGATGTTGCAAGGAGCATGTCCTAGCTCAATCGTCCTTGTCACAGGATTAGTTTCGCATAATTGGCTAAATGTCTAAAAATAATAAGTTTTATAAAGTGATTGTTGTCATTATATGAGGTGAATGATGATAACATAAATGCTCATAAAGACCATTGAATTTCAAATAGATGTCTTAATTTGTGTCATGAATAAGAGGAGCATTCTTTCTGCCATGACACAGTCAAATTGCTCTTTATAAATTGAAGGTATTAGCTTACCTATAAAGCATGAAGTGCTCCATATACTGTTTGTGCCTGCAATGGAATTTGATCAAATTAAATATCATAGACTAATAACCAACACATGAAATTATATATCAAGTAAAAGATTGAAATTTATACCAATATACCGACCTCAATGTATGCATGCAAAGGATCCTTTCCAAGCAAAGGAATTAACAATTTGTAGGATTCATCAATGCCATAAGTCAGCTGTAAAACTGATAAACTGATTTACAACAAGCCAAGATCTGGAAACACTATTGACAAAATTCATGTAATCCAAATAAATAATAAATATCCAGATATACTTCAACGTTATTTTAAATAAGAGAAGAAAAAATGCTTAAATCTAGAGCTTAGAAACAGATATACCGTATCAGTAGGCGATTGAATAAGGACATGTATACCCTCAAGAACTTTAAGTCCTTCTAAACTTCCATCTGCAACATGGCCTGCTTTGATAATATTTATGGTTCGTGCAAAACCATCTTTCAAAATTCCTGAATCATCATTATATTTGCTCCCATTTGTAATCCACTTAAAATCATTACTCAAATACACAGGTTTGTTTCCACAGCTCACATAGGCCGTATATTAGTGATGCCATTTGCTGTTACAAAGAATGCAAATAGAAAGCATATAATAACCTTCATGCTTGGCATTTTGACAAATACTACAAATTTGAGTGTAAATATATATGAGTTAAGGAGGAGTTGCATATATTGTTAAAGATAGGGAAAGGAATGCATTTATATTGAATATCTTCATAAGTGCAAGAAAATAAGCTATCATATCAACATCACTGTATACCTTAAGTGTTGCATTAATTAAAATGATTTTAAAGGCTACCAAAGCAATCTTGTCAAGAGATTGGCACAATAACCCTGTATATTAATTAGATTCAGTGGATCTTCAAGAATATATGCAAGTATTTTCCTACTGAAGAAAGAATTTTAATTCACAGAATATAAATGCGTTTATTTTCACTAAATATTTGTGGTGCATAAAACTTGTCTATGTTTCCACTCAATATGATGGGTACATGCTTTCAGTTAGCAGGAAGAAAAAATTCATTTATTTATTGTGTGTCGTTGTTGTATGCAAATGGACAGATTTGTCATGTGAGATAAACTTGTTGTGGACTAGCTGATTGGGACTTGACTATATTTTGGACTGATTCCTTTTTCAATCAACTTGCATATTTTTACCCTCAATACTGAATAAAGACTTTAATGGCAACCTTTTGCAATTCGTTTATATTTTAAATTGAGGTGTTTTCTGTTAGTCGCCTACAAATTAATTTAATTATCATGTAACCAGTGAGTTGCGTAAAGTAGCCTTGAGAAGAATAACAATGTTGGACTTACAAGCACATTGTTATACAAACTGGTACGCTATGTCACAGGTGGAGATCAGCTGATCCCTGGATTCTCTATCCCATGACAAGGCAACAGTTTGGCGTATATAAATATGTCTGCCTAATAATATTTGCAACATGAGTTATTGGGAGCAATCTAAAGCTACCTACTTCTCCATCTGTAGAATAAAATCAAATGACCAAAATCAATATTATTCATGAATGTATATTTAAAGACCATCTTTACCTTTTCAAAATGTTTTCAATAAGAATTTTCCTACATACAATCTTTTTCTACTATACACAATTTCATTTCAAAAAGAAAAAAAATATATATTCCATTTCATTTTTCTGCATTACATTTTTTCTGTGCACTTCTGTTTATCGCTGTGCACTTCTGTTTACCACTTCTTTAATTTCCACATTTTGATGGTCCAGAATTATAACATTATGTTTGTTTATACCACTCTTAATAGACTGCACTTTATCTTACTACTACTTTATTACTTCTATCAACAAAAACTATAAGCATTTTAAACTACCTCTACTATTGCTTTTGTACAAATTCCATTTCACAACTCTAAATTAGGAAAGATATCTGGATCACTTTAAAGCCTAGTGAAACTTCTCAAGGTATCTTTAGAATTCATCAAAATAGACAATGCCTGTACCAAATTACATTTGTATGCGTAAACTTCATTTTTAACTCTATTTTTTTAAATAGCTACAAGCTTCCATGGTACTATTATTCAATTCCAATTACTGCATAATTCAATTTGCTATCATTTTACATGTTCATTTACAATTACTATAGCTGACTTTAGGATGTGTGTGCTTACGTCACAATCGAAGGCCTTTTGAATTTGCCATATTAATATCTTCCACTTTACTTATGTTGTGGCCTACTGACATAAAATTGATTTTCTTAAGTTACATCCTTGCATGTGTACAAAATTTACATACTTTAAGCATCAGTTGTTTTACAAGTTTACTTAAAAAAAATTAGTGGCTTTTAATCTTGGCTTTTGAGCTTATACTCAAGATAAAGTTTATGAACCTTTTTTAGGGATTACATGAACTTTACTAATTATTATATTTTGCGTTTACAATAATATATTTCTTGATGTGTTTTTTTCTCAACCTATTAGTTCAGTTATTTGAATTTTTTTATTTTTCCCCAACTATAAACCCTATACAATTATATGAATTTGTAACAAACTAGGTAGTGAATAAGCTCCGCCACATTTCGGCAACAGATACGACTGAAATCTCCAGCTCCTATACCTTCCATTAGAGAGCATTAACATCATCAAAGATCAAAAACCCTTGTACTCATTTATAATAGTTGTCCTCCAATCTTCAATTCGTTCCTACAGTAAACCAATCCAAAGCAAACCTATACAACAGTCCCTACTACTACCTCAACATCCTCACAACCACACCATCACCATATCAAACCATCAAACAAACACAACATTCCATACACAAAGCCTAAAATAACCATCTCTATTCCTTTAGCATCCTTGCATATAAACTGCCACTGGCAAAACTGCCTGCAGACAGCAATCACCCACCTAAAAGTCCATACAAATCAACCACTTACCTTCTTCATATCAATGGCATCATCCCAAAACACACATAATTTACAGCCACTCTACATTACCTCTACCACTACCCCTGCACACCATTCTCCTTCAAATTGCCATTTACCTCTACATACTGCTGCCATCATCCTTTGCCTGTACACTCCTAAAAACCTGCAACACAAAATCCTACACCACCCAATTTCATTCCTCCCCGTTCACTTGAACACTGGAACACCAAATCGCAATTGCCAAGAACCACCATTCGACCTCAAATCAACTTGCAAGAAACTCCACCACCAGCCAATCAAGCCTCAACCGTCGAATCAAACCCATCCTACCCACCTTGAATCACCAATTCAAATTCCATTCGCGACCAGATGCAATTCACGATCTTTTTTATTACTATTTTGGGTTTCTTTCTTATAAATGTAAAAGATGCATTTTTATTTGCTTTTTCTTTTGACAGAAGAGAAGCACAACGAGATTCCTACCCAATACTAACATCATGCTATTAATGGTTCAGCTTGAATTTAAACAAAAATTAATAACTAAAAGCATTACCTTTTCAATTTGAATAAAATCAGCTGCTTCAGCTTTCCTACTAAATAATTTTCAACTGTGTAGATGCGAGAGCGAGATTCGTTGGAGACTTGGTGATAGGTTATGCTAGATCTGAACGCCACCGATGAGTTGAGCGATGGGATTGCAGGTGAAGAGAGATGAATTTTTAGTTATGGATCTAGGGTTTTAATCGAAATATAGATTTTTAGTTTTGAGAGAAGCATAAGGAGAAAAGAAAGTTTGAAAAATAAAAAATTAGAAAGAAGAGAGAGTTAGAATTTTTGGCTGGGAGGGACTTAGAAATTTTTGGCGAAAAGTTTTGGCGGGTTAACGAAATATTAATCATTGTGTTTTCCACCTAAAGAAAAACAAACCCAAGTATTTAGGATGGCATTTAGTTACAAACGCTGCCTATATATGCAACTAAAAATTGGTTTTCTTGTAGTGATACCACTTGTGCATCATGTGAAACGATGGACATAGAACCAGCAGTGTGACGTGTATGTGTCCCTTCTTTTGATGTCAAATGATTGGCTCTAATCTTCTTACATTTGTCATCATATGTGCTTTTGTGCCATTCAATATCAATCATTTTATTCCATACATCTACCTGTGTCCATGCAGGAGGTGTGTCTCGAAAGTCGGTTATTTTTGTGGTTTGCTTTAATCTTTTGGCTCTTTGTCATGCACGATTTAGTTTTTTTTTTCAAGACAGAAGCTGCTTTCTTTTTCCAAATCTCATAAACCATGTGTTCATAAATAGCGTCATAAGTGTATGCCCACTACAAAAAAAGCAAGATAATCAAAATTAAATTTTACAAAGTGATACTATAAGTGCATTCGAGAAACAAAAAGTGAAAGAGGCTATGTGGTAGGATCGTGTAATATGGAATAATGGAATAGTCTAGGTAGATAAAGTAGGTAAATGCAAGGAGACACCAGGATTTTATACTGGTTCGGATCTCTCGTCCTACGTCCAGTACCTAAGCTTCACTTAGGAATTTCACTAACTAATACCCTCACTTCACCCGGAGGAATAGGTTTACAACTTACCCGAACAACCGAACGGGATTTCTTGCCTCAACTACCGAAGAGGACTTCAACTCAATTACTAAAATACAATATTCCTATAATCTTATCCTCGAGAATATGCAATGTGTTTGTGAAGATTTAGAAAATGTGAATTGCTATGAATCAAAAGAATGTTATAAACAAAAACAGTGATTCAAGCAATAGATTGGTGATTGCTTTGAGAATATCTAGAGAATATGAACAAGAGAATAGTAAGATTAAAGCAAGAGAATTCGGTGAATTAAATGATGTTAGAATCATGTATATATACTTGTAGAAGAGGTGCATATGTTGTCAAAGGTTGCAAACAAGAGATGCTTCCATTTCCATTGATGAATGGTTGCAACTCTTGGGAGGAAGAAGGTGTCTTTTCAGAGAAAATTCGTAGGTTCAAATTCAGTCGACTGAGCAGAGAATTCAGTCAACTGAAAATATGAAGTAAAATTTTCGGGAGCAAATTCAGTCGACTGTGCAGGAAATTCAATCGACTGAAACTGTGCATGTGTGTAAATTTGTTCCAGTTTCAGTCGACTGGCTGTTCATGTTCAGTCGACTGAACTTATAAAATATGCATAGTGAAAACTTAATTGAAAAATGAAGTTTATAAAATGTTTTATAGTGTTCTTGCATGCTTCTTGAGGATAGATTTTAACAATAAATCTAGACTAAGACATATATAAAAACATACTTTAAGTTTGTTTGGTCTTCATCGATCTTCCTTTAGCATTTGCATATATTTCTTCCTTGTTTGTTAAAGTACATTGTCATTGATCAAAATCTTCGCGTATCAACAAAATGATGACGTAGAAAGATGCGCACAACATGAATGTCATGAGTTGCATTAACTGGTAACTAGTTCGCATAGTGAGGTTTGTAATTTCCAAAATGAAAGTAGAAAACTTAAACAAATTGAATATTTATTTAATAAAGAGTCAGAAATATTGAGATTGTCATTAAATAACAGTTGTCTTTTCTCTCAGGGAACTTTTAAAAATGCATACCATGGTTCAGTAAATCGCATATCCCATATAGATCCAATAAGATATGCAGCGGATTTATTCTTAAATCTATGTCAGTCAAAACAAATATAAACTATTTAATATATATTATTTCATAATGTTAATGTAAAATTATGTAAAACTTACTGAGTTCCTTTCCATTCAAGAGGCCTTTTTTGCGTAATAGGATCAATTAGAGTATCGTATTTTCTGATCGGGATATACTCCCTTTCATCAATTGTATTTTCTGTCTCTACTCCATCCATCTCATGTTCTCCAATTTCTAATGCATCGTCTCTCTGTTGGACACCTACTTCTGCTTCAAAAGTTTGCTCCCCTCCAACTTCCATAATATTTGCAACTCTGTGCTCATAGGTAGATAAGTGTGTCATTGCCTCTCTTTCAATGCATTGCCCCCCTCTAATTCTCAGAACATGTTCCACTCCATCCTCATATATGTTTGATAGGTTTTCATCGATGTTAGATAAACGGTCATTTCATGCTGATCTTCTAGAGATTTGTCTACATCCTGTACTAGTTGCCTTTCTCATGAGGCCTCGAATCTTTGAACCTTCCATTAAGAATTCACAAAATATCATTAGTAAAAAAATCTCATTATTATGCCGGTATTGTATTTATGAAAATTCAGTAAATAAACAGTAATTGCCAATAAGACCACACTATTTACATTTATGCGATGACATTTTAAATCCTAATAAATCAAGTTATTTTGCTGTTATTTCATTGATAAATAATTTATTTTGGAGAGTTTAATGGGTTTCAAAAAGATTAATTAATTTTAGAAGAAGACTATGGTAGATATTGGGTAATTTAAAACATAAAAATTACTTGTTATGGGAATCTATTCATTTATCAGTTCCCTCATAATGAAAATTACTTGTTATGATTATAATCCAACAAGAAGAAGTTTCATACAAACCTCCATGACTTTTGCTCAATACTGAAATTTATTTGCATTAAACAATTACTGTTTAATGAGCAAGATTATCCAATGCATACACATTATTGCAATTCATAAAATGTTGCATATGCTTAAAATTATAAACAAACATAAAGAACAAGATTGGTACTGACTTGAAATGGTTCAAAGCTATCAAGCATGTTAACTGGAAAAAATAATATAACCCGATGATGGTGCGTGACACCCCAATTTGAGGACTGCACAAAAGAATCGGTTAAGATATTCATCCATTTGAATCATTATTAGTTGTAGGGTTCTTGGCTATATTAGTGGTTAGTAATCCCTTAATGCGTGGTTAGAACCAATGAGTTAGCAGGAATATCTGTACATTTAATTGTGGAGAGGTTTTCACTCGGAACTCAAACATGGAAAACCTAAGTTTTCTTAGTACGTAAATTGGAAACAACTCATCTCCTATCTTTAAATTATTGTGAATGCAGTCCGATTCTCAAGAATATTTGTGTTATTCTTCAAGCTGAGCAATCACTGAAATCATATAATGAATTATTCTCCAAAACATCATGATTTTGATGTTTCATTTGTCTTAATGTAAAGTACAGGGGATGGAATAAGAAATGAATGCAAAATTGGATTCCTTTATATATATAAAATCAAGTGACTGGGTATAGCTCTTCTTATGTTCTATAGTGTTGCTTCCAGAGTCAACATCTAACTGGAAATCGCCATTGACTGAAATGCTTTTCAAGATTAGGTCTCCAGGTATAAAGGAGTAACTGCAAGGAACTTGCAGTTGACACTAAGCAGCGCATAAGGGTGAATGCTTCTAGCAAGGACCAATGTTGCTACAAGTACAAGGCAGATGGGAGAAGTTGATCTGTTGAAATTTTTAGTTTTCATCTATTGGTGATTAATTTTTTAAAATACCATTTGTCCAATCTTCCAAGATTCCATTTGCTTACAGATTGATATGCCAAAAAATAACATTTTTCTTTAAATATTTTGTGTTTCCAAGTGGCTAACTCCGTAAAATTTCTTCAGTAGAGACGGGTGATTGATCATCATGAATAAGTTAAATTTGATTACAGTGAAAATCAGCAAAAGGAAATAAAAAAGAACAAACAAAAAAAAGAACTGGGAAAATGTGTTGGAGTTCCAAGATGGCCTCCACACTACTGAAAAAATCATTTAAGTTTTCTTCCAATCTAACTTTGTATTGGTCTTGAGGATGTCAAGTATGATCTGCTACACCATGAAATATTTCACATTTGTGGAACAAGAAATATATCATCCTCCTCTCATTTATCATATCAGTTTGTTAAATGTGGGGTCAAAGGCATATTACTTATTCACTATTTTAAAATTATCTAGAGGACACTGCACATATACATAAAACTGTACACTCCTATCTTATGACTGTCAAAATATTAGTTAATTTTAGATGTAAAGATAGGTTAAATTCAAAATAATACGTTAATTTCAATAGTCGAAACTCATAGTATAAAAAACAGCTTTCGTATGGTAAGTGTACTAAAGTGCATTTTATGATCCCTCAAGTAATATTACCAACTTTATCAATAATTTTTTTATTTCTATATTAAATGTTTTATGCATCAAGATTTTATGTCATCAATTTATGGTTTAAAACTATTTCAATTTGAATTATCAAATGAAATGCTCATGTTTACATATAAATATATGAAGAAAAGAACAGATTATTTGTAAGCAGTGGGAAATAAAAGAACAATTGCTTCTTTCTCAACGAAAGATAAAGTGATAAAGGAGTGGATGAAAATTCTCACCAAAGTACGTCGAAGAAGTATTCATTATAATAAAATTTTAAGCTTTGCCATTGGCGCTGTCAGAAACATTATGGTGTACGCCTGTATAACAAAAAAATCCATATTATAAATTAGAAGATAGAATAATGCCCAATGTATTTATTAAACAAATTTCTAATTTTTATACCATGTACATATTGAAAATAAAAGACAAGCTAAATTCAAATGAATATGTTTATTACCTTGAATAGAGGTAAAACAATAGCAGAATCTATAATTAAGTAAATATATTGATATTCACTACCACTGTCAACGGTTTCTGCATATATGTAACAAGTTTTTCTACGGTAGCGTTAACATTTTACTTGTCGAATTTGTAGCCAATAGGGCATTGGGCTGCATCAAATATACTTTCATATCTCATTAAAAAGTCATCATAAATGTAACACATAGTATTCACATGCACATGAAATCTAGATTGTAAGAAACAATAGTAAGTAATCTAGAAACATTTTCCAACTTGCGATGTATCACGTTTCAAAACAATAAAAGATGATAAAAAATTATTCATGGACATTACGAAATTATAAAACGGCAACCATAACATTTAATAATAGTTTAATGCTACTAGGGATAGTATTCATCCTCAATAGCTACTTCATCGTCACTTTAATCAACATCATCTTCGTCGATATCTACTTCTATATCCACTTCTGAATCATCACTACTATTATCATTCGTTTCCATTTCAAGATTTTGTTCTTCATTATAAATGAAATCATAATGTTCAATTATTATTGGTTAATCAAGACTGTCATCTGAAATAACAGTCGGGAGTCAATATATCTCATCTGCTTGATCCACATCTGTATTCTCCTCTGAGTTGAATACATTAAGTGAAAACCGACTTCTTGCACTAGTTTTAATCACAGTTAACCATTCATTTGACGCACTTCCAAGTTGGCATGTAAAATAAACTTGCTGACACTGGTGCGCAAACACGAACACGTCTTCTATTTGAAGTTGAGAATCACTTTTTACTTCAATTAGTCCATTTTTATAGTGCACTCTTATCCCATCGCTTGACAGTGTGTCAAACCAATCACAATTGAACTTAAAGATTTCGTTCTTCTCTCCAAGATATGTCAACTTAATAACTTCTTTAATCATCCCATAATAATCACTTTCTAGATCATCATAACAACTTCCTTTCACACATATGCCACTATTCATTGTTTTTTTGTTCTTCCCATACCGCATTGTATGGAACTTATAACCGTTCACAAAGTAACCATCGTAACACTCCACCAAATAACGGGTCCTTATGCAAGTAAATATAGTTGATGCATAATACCATCTAGATGGAATGAAATCTATTAAAAAATACACGTGATAAGTGAACAATTTGTACAACATAAACTATCTGTAATATATTAATTTTACATCTAGTTAAAAAACTTACATTTGATTTTAGCCATTCATGAAATATTGATTCCAACTTCATATCAATGAAATCCTCATCCTTTTCCGAATACTGGTCTCGTAGCTCATCTTTACATTTTCTAAGCGCAAAATTATATTCTTGTTAATAAGATGTATTATGGTATATCTAACTATAATAATATTTAATATTACTTGCATCATCAAATCTTTCAGTTCAAGACAATTGAAAAGTACGTATTTATGCATAGCATGATGTTCAATTGGGATCAGTCTCCTCTTAACGAATGCATTTGATAACACCCTGCCCGAATGACAAAAATGGATAGTCCTTCATCAATCATAATCTCTCCTACATCATCATTTCTCGAAGCTTGACTCCATATAGTTTCTACATTTGGACCAAAATAACATGATGTGAAGTTTGAAATCTCGTAAATAAGATATGCTTCAGCTATGGACCCTTCAACATGCGTTTTGTTACCCACTTTCTTTTTCAAACAGTACAAATACCTAAACCATAAATAAAAATTAAAAAATAATCCACAGATTTATCGAGAAAATAATAAGCATACCTCTCAAAAGGGTACATCCATCGATATTGAACTGGACCACCTACTTTTGCTTCATATGGAATATGAATAGGCAGATGCTCCATGGAATCAAAAAAGGAAGGATGAAATATTTTCTCAAGCTTACAAATTATTTCAACGATATTTTTTCCAACAAACTCATATAGTCAACATTTATATTTTTCGCACATATATCACGAAAAAAATTACTAAGTTCGACTAATGTTTCCTATATATTTTTTTGGTAAGAATGACCGAAATGCGGTAGGAAGAAGTTTTTGCATAAATACATGACAATCATGACTTTTAAACCCACTAATTTTAGTTTCATACCCGTTGACACGTCTTTGAATGTTAGAGACATATCCTTCTGGAAAACTTATGCTTTTAACCCAATGACAAACATCTTTCTGATCTTTTTTTGAAAGACAAAAAGGAGACTTTAGCTTATAATAATTACCATTGGAATATTGAATTAAGCTCATCACCGTTGTTTGCTACAAATTTTTTCAAGATCGAGTCCAGTCTTCAAATTGTTATTGTTTTGTCGATGTCCATCAATGATTTGAATATATTGTCAAAAAAGTTTTTTTCAATATGCATCACATCTAGATTATGACGAATCGAATTTGATTCCTAATATGGAAGATCCCAAAATATACTCCTACGTACCCAATTATGTGATTCACCGAATCCTATTATTTTTTGATTACCTGATTTAAATCCAAATACAATATTAGGCAAACTTGACAGTATATCTCTCATCTCAATATCAGAACGTCGAAGAGGTGGTATATCACGTTCAATGGCATTCTTTTTGAACTTGTCCTTTTGCCTTTTGAATGGATGATTTAATGGCAAGAATTGTCGGTAGAAATAAAAAAAAAACAAGTCTTCCCTCCATGTTTAAGAGTAAAGGACTTTGTTTTCTCCATACAATAAGGACATGATAATCTTTCATGTTTACTCCAACTGGACAATATACCATACGCAGGAAAATTACTAATTGTGCATATCAAAGCAGCTCTCAGCAAAAAATTATCTTTTTTGTGCACATCATAACAAGAACACCTTTCCACAACTCTAATAGTTCATCAATCAAAGGTCGTAAGAAAATATCTAAATTCCTTCCAGGATCTTTAGGCCCTGGTATGATCATGTTTAGGAATAAAAATGGTTGTTTCATGCACTTCCAAGTTGGCAAATTGTAAACCGTCAAAATAACCAACCAATATGAATAAGCTTTTGCAGAAGTTCAGAATGTAATAAAACCGTCGGTACATAAACCCAATCGCACATTTCGATCAGATGATACAAAATCCGGATGTCGATGATCAAATTCGTTTCATGCTTCGCCATCAATCGGATGAGCCATTGAACCATCGGTTGACTTATTATAATAATGCCATGTCATATCTTTAGCATGATTTAGTGACATGAATAACCTTTTCAATCTCGGAATGATTGGGAAGTATCAAAGTTGTTTTGCAGCGATGTTTCTGCAATTATTTCTTATACCTTCAAACTTGTAACGAGGACTTTTACAAATATCATAAATAACCTTCCTATCATTTTCTTTGTAATACAGGATGCAAAAATTCTGACAAACATCAATTTTTCCATAGCCAAGCCTAAGAGGTTTCAACATTTTTTTAGATTCATAAAAATTTTGAATCAGCTTATGTCCTTCAGGTTACATGTTGTCAATTAGTGCACTCATATCCTTGAAACATGCATCTGTTACACCTTATCGAGATTTAAGAGCCATCATTTTGGCACATGCAGATAACTTTGTCTCTTTTTTGCATCCATCCCAAACCGGTTCATCGGCAGCTTTTAAGATGTGTAAAAACTTTTGAGATTCGGCATTTTGTGATTGCTCTTCCACATCATTATCAACATCCATCGCATCTAATACCATATCTCTATATGGATTATCATCATTCGAATTATTTGTATCTGACTCTGACATTGTTGGTTCATCAACTTCTTCCTCTCCATGGAAAATCCATTTAGAATAAAGTGGAACAAAACCATTTAGTAATAAATGCTTAGAAATTTCTTCCTTTAATTGAAATTTTTTGTTTTTGCACATGGAGCATGGACACCTAACGGTTCCTCCGTAACCTACTTGTAAAAATGCATAATCAATAAATTTGTTGACACCATTAACAAATTCTAGATCATATATCCATCTTTAAGCCTACTGTACATCCATGAACGATCACTCATTTTGAGACTTATCCTACAAAGAAATAAAACTTACTTAATATTTAATAAGCAGTAAAAAGCTATTATAAAACAAACTTATAATACAATACATACCTACTTTTACCTATGGAAAAGTATAGGAATCAAACATTACACATTCCAGACTATAATAATGATTCGCAACATATAATCAATAGAATATACTAAACGAAAAAACATGTAGCTTGGTGAAACAATAATAATGATTCAAAATGTATAATTCATAGAAATAATGCATAAATAAAAACATTAAAATGGCCCATCGGCAATATAAGAAGGAAACAATGGTCTAATTACTGAAAGAAAAGTGAAAAAAGGGTGTTTCACAATAAATTTATGCCTACATTGTTAGTTTGACAATGCATCTGATGATTTTGGTTTTGCACATATATATTAAGAAGCTTATTTTGAATATTTTGATTATTCAGGTAACTTAGACAGCATCCATAAATTTTCAAAGATGCGTTGCATATGTGGTATGTCCCTCATGCTTTAGGCGACTAATTAACATTAAAATGATGATGGCGACGATGATAAAAAGAAAAGATATTTATCTTAAATGTTAAGGTATAATTTTTCCATTTATAATATATAGAACAAGGTGTATAATACATGTACATGAAATTAGAGCTTATACACTCTCCATGATCGATACAGTATTACTTTTACTCATGATTATTTCTGTAGCATATAAAAATTATAGTTCTACTAGAAATTGATCGTTTATTTCAAAGCTTTAGGTTTATTAACAAGCATGGAAAAAAGATTTGTCAAAATAAAAACAGGTGATAATTTGTTAACCATATATGTAGAATACTTTGTTATACATGTAAGAAATTAGAGTTTATAGTATGCACTCATTAAGATTGGCTCAAAATACGGTATATTACTTTCCTAATTGGTAGAATACAGTGTTACTTGCCCTATTTGGAGTATGATTTGAACATGGTTTTAATTTATATTTGCATAAAATAGTTAACCAAAATGTTTAACTGCACACAACTGTTTTACCACTATAGCTTTATTTTGTTGTAAATCATGTCAGATTCTTCTATAAAATTCAAGTGTGTATATGTATAGTTAAATTTGCAATTAAAATGGTGTTAATTAGTTGTGTATCTGATAATGTCAAAATTAGAGAATTAATGGCATTGAAAAGAAAACATAGAGAGTGAGAAACCTAGAGAATTATAGAGATGGGATAATTACATAAAACGTTGCAAGAAAAAACAAAGGAACAGAAAGCTTACAAGGGTGTTTGTATGTTGGAAAAAATAGCTTCTTTCTCATTATGTTGTCAGTAAGTGAAACCTGAAAACAAAAAATTTACTGTATGGAAAAGGTACAAACAGTTACCTGCATAATATAATATTTTAGCACATCATTGATAGTTTCATCTGTAAATGTGCATGCTCAGCTAGCTTCATTGATTAACTTTTATTTCTATGTTTGGATTAAACTAAGCATTAAAATACGGTTGTCCCAGTTAAAGTTTTTATTTCAATTAGTCCAAAAGAGTTTTCTTAATTGTTAACATTTGTATCAGTATACACGCTTTAGTCCATTCAATATATGTTCTGAATTCTCTTCCATGCTAAATTAACTAGGAAGTGATTCAAACGTCCAAACAACCAAGCAATTAGCATTTGAATATTTTTGTTTAGGCCAATGATACGTATTCAATGTATAGGAACACCTGATTAGTCAGGATAACCAAATATACAATATAATTATTCAAAACATCGTGTAAATTTCTGTTTTAATTCAGAATATTGATAAATATTGTTAATTTTTCATTGGAGATTTTATCATACAAATAAAGTTGGTGAATTTCTACGTAGTTAAAAGATCAAAAACATCAAATTTATATAATCACAGGTCTCATAATACATAGAAAATACCAATCTTCATGTGGGAGTAACAATGTAATATATCCATCTATATATGAGTACTTACTATATGTTTCAAATCAAATGAGAATTATGTACGCTGACAAACAAAGCATCTTTATGTCTGAATTAAACTCAATACTGAAGCACACTTATCCCAGTTAAAGTTTTACTTCTTCTAGTGTAAAATGGTATTTCTTAATTGTTAATATTAGCAGTATGCACAAAATAATCCAATATATGATCTGAATTTTTTTCTATGTTAAATTCAAATAGCAGTCATTCATGTATATCCAAACAAAGAACTATTACATTCTAGATTTTTTTCTTTAGATTAAATATATGCATTCAATAGAAAAGTAAACTGGATTAATATGAGATATTAACTATCAAATACATAATTTGATGATTCAGAATACTGAAGGATCACTTGATGCTAAAAAGGAAAAAATATCTGATGTATGTGAATTTTACATTGTTATAATAGCAATCGATCTATTTTACAAGTCACAAACGCTTATGTATGCTTTTATATCTGCAGGTTATTACAAATACAAATGAATTGGAGCAGAAGTTGAAAAATGTTATTCGAAAAAAATTCAGACTTGTACAAGCATGGCGTATTTGATAAGGATAAGGTGTTTTATACACACACATACATATGTATTCAGTTAAAATTTTCCCATATATTATATTAAGCACATCCTACATCTTGAATTAAATTATTTTTAGGTAAAACTCGAATGTGATGATGGATGGAAGTTAAGATACTATAAATTCTCAGCCAGGAATCAAATAGAAGTAGAGATCAAAAGGAAAGAAGTTGTGAGTTGAAACTAGGAAATATATTTCTTTATTGTTTTTGCATATTTAGTTTGAAAAATACGTGGAAGGTTTGCGTTGGATGCTACATTATTATTATTCTGGCATCCGTTCTTGGTCATGGTGAGAAATATATTTCGATATTTTCTAATTATGTCATATATTATTATTACACCAATATAACTTAAATTCAATCAATTTCATGCTAGGTATCATCCATTTTATTATGCTCCATTTGATTCTGATTTGAAAGGTTTAACCTGCCCTTCATCAGCATTCAAAACTGGTGAGCCTTTTAAGCCCTACAATCAACTCATGGTTGTTTTGTGTCCAAAAAGGTAATGACCGTTGCTAACCTTTTACAAACACCCTCTTTTATGTTTCAAAATATACAGCCGTCCCTCATCAAAAGAAAATTTAAAAAAAAACACTTATTTCTAATTTTCAGCATATGTGGATAGAGCTTTGCAAATATGTGCATTTATTCAAAAAAAAGTTTTGTAAAAGATGTGATTAAAGTTTAGACTTAATTCACCAAAAAAATATTATTATTATTCTTAAATTAAAAATATGAATAATTCAATACATATTATTGATCGAAACTTGAAAATAAGGGATTGATCTTAATTTTTGCTAATTGTTTCCTCTTAATTCTACTGTGTAAAAAAATGTTTATAAGAATTATTTATATCTTGTAGCTCGAACGCATTGCCTAAAGCTATATGAACTTAATAAAGAGCAAGGATTCACCTTTAATGGAACTTTATTCGAAAGGTAGGCTACAATAGTTTTAAAAAAAAAATTATCAATTTTGTACACCTTTTTTTTTCCTGAAGGGTTTATATACTCCAGTTTTAGATTTTGAAGTTGATGCCAATGGTAGAAGATACACATGGCAGGTAAGTTTGCAGCTTCTAATTTATGTTCACTGATAAATTTCAAGGTAGTTGTTATTTTTTTATTTTACTTTTTATTCCTTTGAGTTTAGGATGTTTTTAAACTGCCATTCATTGATGATGAAAAACTGTTAGCTGGAACGAAGGTCTCCCTGTTCCATCATCTGGCTTATGTTCTTCATGTGAGTGTGGAGAACAATCTTGAGGTTTCATCAAACTTTTTAACTGTGGCATTACTTTTGAAAAGCATGAAACTGAGTATGCTATATTACTTTTGAGCTAAATGGCATTTATATTTGTTTAATATAGCATAATCAGTTTGAAAAGCATGTTATTTAGTTCACCTATAAGTTTTTTAATTCTAATCAATACCCTTAACAAAATAACCTATTTTTTACTTTCCTATGCATTGCTAAACTTGAGCAAACAATAAAGCTATAGCCATTTTGCTTTATCTACTATTCTTTTCTATTTATTGTCACATAGGCATTTCTTACAACTACAAACATCATAAAAAATTCTGTCTAAAGTACAAAAAGCTAGGCATAATACTTGTATCACAACATCATTATCTGTTAAATTAGTCCTACGAGAAAATGAGAATCAAATACCATATTTATCAAATTGGCAAATGAATTCAACTTTCACCAATTGATAGTCAATAAAATCATTGAACACTTGCAGTCAAATCAAATAAATTCGTGTAGAACAATTAGTAGAAATAAGGGATTGAGAAATCGAATCGTTGTTTTCTTCACATACGTAACTCGGTAGCTTGAAGCATCCTTTCTAGTTTCTACTGATTCACAAAAGAGAAGTTTATATACCGAAACAGAATGATTTGTGGACAGGCGAATAGATATGCAGAAACGTTTTGCAGGATTAGGGTTCTATTTTTTTTGGGGAGAAATAGGATATGCGGCCTGGTTCTTATTTTTACAAATAAGTGGTTTTGTTTTTTGGAATGTGTTGTGCGATGACGTGGACGTTTAAAGGGTATAAGATGGATTCATTAAAAGCTCTTCACATTGATACCCATTAAAGACAATTATTTAATACTTTTAGAAATTATTAGTGACAAAATTATTTTTGTCTCCAGTTGGATCTTTCAAAGACATAAATATTTTTGGTCTCAATAAATTGTCTTAAATCTACATTTTTGCTGTAGTGATTCAAACAAATTACGTATGATTTTAACGCAAAATATGATTAAATATTTGTGCCATTATTTTTAAGGATTAAAACATATACAATTTGTAGAAAAACAATTCATGTGCGAAGCGTGTGCCGTAACGCTCGTGTTGAGAAACAAGAAAGAAGTATGGTTACGATTTTTGCAAGCTCTGCAGCGTTCTCATCGTCAAAACCTAGGGTTGCCAATATATTGTAACCGATTGAATCTTTCTCAGACCATACACCAAGAAAAATATGTGTTGTGGTCACTTCTCCATCCTTGCCTGCACGAAGAATAGTTTAGTCAAACTGTGTCATACTTTATTTAATTGTGCTTGCAGTACCATATATCACGGTTGAGTTTAAACATTGAACACTTTATTTAATTGTACATGCATTAACGTGAATTACGGTTGAGTTTAAACACTGAACATTTCGAAAATAGTTGATGTTTGTCATGGTTAGAAATTTGGAATGAGTTCGATTCATAGAAATATGTATATTTTAAAAGAACAGCCAAGCTAGCTTCCCAAAAAGGCATCTACAATAAGTGTGTCTTTTTTTCATGTTAGTGTATATATATTTCTATCCAACTTTAATATCTAGCATCCACTCAAGTCTAAAGAGATTTCTAAATTCCATTTGAAAGAAGAAATGACTGTTCACTTTTAGCAATCATCTTTACTATTAATAAAGAGAATTCATTGTATATAATTCAATGGTGTCTTTCTGAACTACCGAAAATACCCTTTGCTTCTTATGCAACACCAACCAAGTTTTGTTTCATCACAACACAACTCCATCGCCAAGACTACTAACCATGTGTGAGATGGCTTCTTTTGTAGGTTAAGTGCATGTAAATATGTGTTGTGTCTATGTGCATGGTTTGTTTACATGGCAGCAGAGTGTTTGTGAGTATGTGTCCATATGTCTGTGTGAGTTTAATATGCATGCATATGTGTTTATAAAGGTGAGAACGTTGGAGGTGCTGAAAAAGGTGAATGTTTATTTGTGTAAGTGTTTGTTGTGGTGGCTACGGGGTGAATGTTTATTTGTGTAAGTGTTTGTTTGTGTTTGTTGTGGTGGCTACGGGGTGAATGTATAAGGCTGTGTTGGATGTGTATGCGAATAGCAAAGTTAGAAATAGAGATAAAATGAAACAGTAGCATAAGCAAAGCGGGTTCAAAGATTACAAGTGGTTGTTTTGAGTATTGGGCCCAATTTGACCCATATACATATTATTTTACATTATAAAAGCTTCAGCATATAATACATGTTTCATTATCAAGTGTATTTGACCTGCTGTCAAAAAAAGAAATACATTTTCTCCTTTTCAAAATCAAGTGTATCATTTTATAGACCAGTAAATTCATCAAATCCTTTAAGAAAAATATAATATATATTTGTTAATGAAGAACCATGCATCCACGTAATACTATTACTAAATCTTAGTGTAACTACAAAATAACTTTTATATATATTAGGGTTCCATGAATGTTCTCAACTATCTCGCTCTTCTCTAGCGTTGCTTCAGGTGTAGTTTATGCTTGCAATGGTACTACCAAATCTACTTCCATAGGTACAACTTAAATAATTTCTCATTGTGATAAAATTCAAATCATCTGGCCGTGCATATATACTCGTTAAAAATAAAACACGCAGGAGAGTTTTCAGACTTCTGTACCGGTCTAGTTTGAGCACGTCTCAACTATTAATTAAACAAATTAAAGAACTAAATTTCATTGTGTCTTTTTTAAGTTTCAAAAACACAACTAAGACTCATCCAACTGTACCTTTGCTCTTTCTAGGGTTGGTACATTTGGTTTCATCACCAGAATAGCAATAAAATCATTGGCTTAGAACCAGAAAACCCTGTTCTTATAACGCTTAAATGAACATTTTATTTTTACTAGTATACAACACATGTACGTGCATCTAATATCCAAAAATATTTACCTTGAATGGGTGTATGCCAAGGATGTGTGTTTTAAGTGCAAATGTTTTTGTAGTCACAACACATTTCAAGTTGTTTTGTTGGTGATATCAATGCCAAATTGATAGTAAAATTCCATTGGTGGTAGGGGAAAAAGGTAGTGAGGTTCCATTAATGAATGATTGTAATTTTAGAATTTGAAAAAGACACCGTATAAATCATGTCGGTTGAATTCTCTTTGTTAATAATAGAGATTAGTAGCCGAGGCCGAATGTACAAAATATGCTTGGTGTGATATAGTTGCTAAACTGAATTCTTTAGAGGTGGAGTAGAAAACTTTTGCAATGTGTTGTAGACTATGTATATAACTATATCCCCGCACTTAAATCATCTGCAACAACTACTGCTTATTTCAACCACTCTAAACTTTGGCTTATTTATTGACTAATCTACAATATATATTTTGCTTAAATAAAACGTTAAAACTACTTAACATAAATAATAAGAATTATGAAATTATGTTTTTTAATCAATATTTCTTATTATATTTTTACCAATAAAATGCATATCAAGTTATTAACAACACATTATAAAAGATGCTAGCGACAACTTATATTAGAATGCATAAGTTTTTTGGAAAATACAGATCCAACCGGTTGAACCATCAAAACCTTAAATCGTTGCGGTTTAACTCACAGTTCGGTCATAATAAATATGCTATAAACATATGTGTTAACCTCTAATATAAGTTGAATCTCATTTACTTCACCCATAATTGAAATGATAATATCACAACCAGTAGTGGTAAACACCATTGTGTTAATATAAATTAAAATGGATGAAATAAAACAGGCAGCAAAGGAACAGGAAGATGTCTTCATATTAATTCTGCTATGCTCCATGTACATCAGCAACAATAATTAGAACTTTGTATGTTTTTTCAATTTGGACAGTCACCTCGCACCCAGTTTGCCTTAAAACTAAACAGAAAGTGAAGTAGTGAACCATTATAGATGCACGGAAATAAACATCACTACTACTATCTCAAGGATGATAAATCTATGTTTGGCACAATTTCTTTTCATTGAATTAATCTCTACGATTAATAAAGACACTTCATACACATCAGTTCCACAGCGTCCTTCTGAATTACCTAATCTAGCAATTCATAAAAAATGAAGGCAAACACGCCTAGTATTTCATTGTATCACCACCCTGTTATCAGAATGTCGACGTTTCTGGCGGTAGTAATTTCAAACGCTCTCTCTGCATTTGAAAGCGATGACTTTTTCAGTTGATACATCGGCAATGCAAATCTTGCAACATCAGAATAGCTACATTGTAGCACTAACAACCATGTTCTTCCTCTGCATGGAATCTCAAGGTATCACCGACACATCCAGGTAGGTCAACCCCAGAACACCATCAATCCAAATGACGTGACTGTGGGCCGAGCTTCTAAGACTACAATGGCTGCAGGTGAGCTTGACAGTGATTTTTCAGTCACTGGACATCAAGAATTTCTGATAATTCATCTTGATTATGGGAAGAGGTTAGAAGAGGTCGAAAGAGAGTTCACATGAAATTAGAAAACTGTTTTAACAGTTTGAGTTATTATTTTATGATTGAAAAAGAAGAATTCGATGAAATAAAATTCTCTGGTTTTTCATATATCTGAAATTGATACAAGTTAGATACATATAAGTGCAAAGCTGTGCACGGACTAGAAAATAATGTTACAGACAAATGGGCTTTAAAAGAATTAAAGAATGACTCGGTCCATCAGCTTATAGAAAGAACGCGCGGTCATCTTGGGCGGGGTTGTTATGCAGAAGCCCATATTTGCATAGATGATATACTTAGGGTTATGAAGCCGTAACCCTCTTCATTCTTCATTTTAACCCCTCCCCCCTCAAACCGTAGTCTAGGGTTTGAAGAAAATTATCAGAAAATGTCAAATCTTTCCAAATTAATCCTTTGCATCAAAAATTGTCTTCTAATTCCTATATGGTTGCTTCGATACCTTTATTAATTGCTAGAGAGCTGTTCTTCGAAGCCTGATTCGGTTTCGAGACACCTTCTCTTTTCTGTTGACCTCGATCTGAGTCTTCAGTCCTTTGAGTAGCTTTCCGACGAGTTTGTTTTTGTTCTTCGGCATGGCTGCTGATGAGTTTCACCATGAGGTCATCTTGGAACCTTGAGAAATTTCTGGCCAAAGGAGGTTTGGTAAGAATGTCTACTCTTTGGTAAATTCCACGTATGTGACTGAATTGGAGTTGATTTTTGAGAATTTTCTCTCGGACAAAGTATATATCAATTTCGATATGCTTTGTTTTAGAGTGTAGAACTGGATTTGTTGACATATATACAGTGTTTTTGTTGTCGCACCATAGTGTTGCTTTGATGTCTGACTTGATTTGTAGTTCACTGAGTAATGACTGTATCCATGTAATTTCGACAGTTGCACTTGCCACACTTCTATACTCTGCTTCAGTACTAGATCTTGGTATAGTTGAATGCTTTTTTAAATACCATGATACGGGATTATTTCCGACATAAATGCAAGATCCTGAAACAGACTTCCTTTCATCATAGTCTGTAGCCCAATCAGCATTAGTAAATCCAGTTATACTGATATTTTTGCCTGTTCTTAGTGATAAGCCACATGTAGCAGTCCCCTTCAGGTACCTTAAGATCCTTTTTACAGCTTTCCAATACTCACTTAGTGGTTCCTGTATAAATTGAGACACTTTGTTAACACTAAAAACTATATATGGCCTGGTTATGGTAGCATATTGTAATTCCCCCACAACACATCTGTATTATTTAACATTAAAAATTGGTTCTCCTATATTTTTGGAAAGTTGTGGGTTACATATCATAGCTGTTGGCTGAGTATTGGCTCCACCCATCTTAGATTTGCACAAAATTTCATTGATTCACTTCCTTTGGCTTAAGATTATTTATGTGTTTGATTTCTTGTTAGCTTTTATGCCTAGGAAGTAGCCTAGATTTCCAAGATCCTTAGCAGAAAACTGTCTGTCTAAGTAATGGATCAGATCGTTGATTGCAGTGTCATCATTACCTTTAACAATTAAATCATCAACATATATTAAGATATATATATGTAATGAATTCTTTGTTGATTTTGATGAGTAAAGAGTTGCTTGATTTTGTAGGTTGATAACCCATTCTGACTAGTGTGGTTTTCAATCTATCAAACCAGACCCTTGAAGCTTGTTTAAGGCCATATATTGCCTTATTGAGCTTGCATACATGATCAGAACTTTGATTATATCCTTATAGTTGTTCCATATAGATTTCTTCTTGTAAAATTCTCCATTTAAAAAGGCATTGTTGACATCTAATTGCCTGATATTTCATTGTATGTGTAGAACAATAGTAAGAATCACCCTTATAGTAGTTGGCTTGACTACTAGAGAATAATTTTCATTAAAATCAAAGCCATACTGCTGTGTATACCCTTTGGCAGTCAGTCTAGCTTTATGTCTGGCTATTGATCTATCTGGATTTTTCTTTAGTTTATATGTCCATTTGCAGCCAATAATATTTTTGTTGTCTGGTGGTATGATAAGATCCCATGTTTTTTTTCTTAATGAGTGCATTATACTCCTCATCCATAGCTGCTCTCCGGTGTTTGTCCTTACTGACCTATTCAAAGGTCTTTGGCTCCACTAAGATTATGACAGCAGTATAGGTTTTTGCTTGAATATTCCACTTTTTGATATTGTGATCATTGGATGACCTGCTCTCACTTGAGTTTCTTCAATATTTACTTGGTTAGAGTTATTTCTGAGTTGAATCTATTGATCGTTAGAGACTTCATTGCTAATTTGTTGAGTCTGGTTGTTTGTGCAAGATGGAGATTGATTGAGATAGTTGGATTCCTCTACTGTTTCATAACTTGACTGATCAGGTGCTTCAAGTTGTGAATCATTAGCTCCTGCAGTCCTCTTAATCTCCTTTTGTTGCCAAGTATTGGGGGTAGATAGGAAATTCAGGTATATATGCTCTTGGATTGTAATGTGATTGAACAAAAGCTTGGAGATGGAACTTTCAAGCTAGCCTCTGTTGATGGATCCCAATTCCGTGAGCGTGTGGAATAGTAATATTACGACGTTATTTCACTAGACTTATTTACTATATTTTCTGCAAATATGCCACCTAGTGAAGTTGGGGCAATGTAATAAAGTAGGACTTGCCACTTCTTTTGTTTATTGTAAGCTTCTTGAACCAATTAAACCATGGGCTTGTAAGCAAAATGTTGTGCTGTGCGATCAGTAGTGCAATCAGGTACCCGAAGATAGGTACCGACCAACTCCTTTGAACCATGATCAGGACAAAAGAGTATAATCACAAGGGTCGATCGAATAATTTTTCCTTATCCATTTGTCTTGACTAATTCCTAAAGACAGGCAAGTTAATGACGGATGCCCAGAGTCTTACACCCGAAGCAATGGTTCTTGGAGAAAGGAACTAGTGTACAACCAAGGCTTTCATGACTATGCTTGCGACTAGGCAAGACATGCTCAATCGAGGATAAATGAGGATGATCGATAACTGTACTCGATCAACACTCAGAGATAGGTGAAATCAAGAATGGGAGCCAAGAGATAGCGCTTGAAACAGTGATTCTCGAAGATAGGAATCAGTGTATAATTGAAATTTCCACGAGTACATTTGCGGTTTGGTAAGACATGCCCAACCAAGGATAAAACGATGATGGTTGAGGAGCTATTTCGATCAATGTCCAGAGATTAGCAAGGTCGAACGTTGATCATCGATCCTAAAGATAGGGATCAATAGGTAACTAGACTACCAATCACTTATGGCCCAACGAGACATACCTAGCCAATGGCAAGTGATAAGGATCAATGAACGAATTCAATCAATGCCTAAGGTATGCAAAATTGAAATATGTTTTCTAGAGACAAACACTCAAAATGTTGTTTCCTAGAGATAGGAAACAAGAAGTCGAAAACTTCTTTGACTATGAACTTGTACGAGGCTCGAATGGAACTCAACTGAGAATGAACAATGTCTTCCATGAAGATGGCCAAATGAATAACAAGTTTTGTTTGACCAAGATAGAAATACTTTAGCAATGGTAAATAGTACAATGCAATGGAATATAACGAACAATGGTAGAAATTTACTTATATGTACAGATCTACAATAGGTAATAGAATTGCATAGACACAGGCATGTATAATATAAGTAGACCGCATTATAGGAAATTATATTTTATATGCAGGAAATTATATATAGGCAAGCAAAATAAAAGTGCAGGAATGTAAATACGAACAAAGGATGTATAGAACAACAATTTTTATTTAAAATCATCTTTCATACAAGTGATGTGGGGGCTGGTCCAAAAAATCTCGGCCTATATGCATAAGAACACAAATTACATCGAAAAAGGAGACAAAAAGAAACTATCTTCATTGGAATTAGGCCAGACGCCTACTTCCTTTTCTTCTTACACTTCCCATATTTGCCTCTAAATCCATCATGTGGCCTCTTGGAGTCCTTCTAACAATTCTTGCTTTTGGATGTCTCCTTTCGAATGGTGCTACCTCAGAGTGCATGGTCTCTTCTTCGATAGTGATGACGATGTGATCTTCAAGTTTGTCAACAGGAGCATCAGAAGACTTCGAGGATCTGCCGATGCCACTCCCTTTTGAGTGGTCTAATTTTTTTAGTGGAAATTTTGAAGTAGGGCTTATTGTCTTAAAGCTAGCAGATATCTCAATTCTTGGTTACTTTTCAACCTTGATCTCGCTGAGATCAAGCTTCAATCTCTTTGCCATGGAAATGGAACCAGATAGGGCTGTAGCACTGGTAATAGTAATGTCTACCCCCAAAGGACCGTGGAGTATTGTCTAATCCCTCTAGAACCTCGATCTTTTCTGAATCAAGACTGAGGATAGAAGTAAAGGGGGAATTGAAGAGATTAGTACCATGGTGATGGAGGTTGACTTGGTAGAAATAGCAACGGGGCCAAACCCTGATTAAATGGTAGCGGAGGAGGGGGAAGTGACGGATGACCTATAAGTTCACAAATAGTGAAGTAAAGATTAGTGACGACCTCCGATGAGAACTGAAGCTTCTCAAATACCGGAGATGAGAGTGAAATACCTTTACTGGTTGGAGTTTATTTGGCGGGGGATATAGTGAATTTACCCTCTTCCATTATTGACTGTATTGGTCGAGAAACAGGATCAAGAATATAAGGCTCATTAATATTCATGGAAATAGAAGCAGGAGTCATAGCAAGGGTGGCCTCAGAGGCAGCCCCATGAAAATTGGAGTCTCCGTTGTAGGCTCTTTGGAATGGTGAATAGATGGTTTTGCTTGACCGAATGTTGTAGGTTTATTAGAAGCCTTAGTAGGAAAATTGCTTGCAACTGTCTCCTCTTTAGCTAGGATCGCTTTGCCTTTCTCCACGACTATAACGTCATCCATGTCTAAGAACTTGGCTTTTAGTTGGTCTTTGGCGATGCCTTCGTTAGGCGTAGCAGCACGACACATGATTTCCTCCCAAGCGTATGCTAGAGTGACAGGATAGCTATTCCCCAATCACTTTGAACTCTTGTCTTCAATGACATTTGCAAAGAATTATCGAAAGGTGGAATTCATTTCTTCTTTATCCTTGGCCACTTGATCCTTGAGCTATTTTATTTTAGCTGGAGTCTCAACAAGGTCAACTAGAGCCTTTAATTTTGCTTCTTCCTCGGCTGTCAGACTGGTTAGAAAATTTCTAAGTTTAGCCTGAAGTGTTTGAAGTCTCAGTCCTTGGCATGAAATGCCATATCTTTCTCCTTAACTGCCTTGCCTTGCATTGATTTGGGCTGTGAGCTCACCATTTATTATGGGCCTCCTTAAGCTAGTCATTTATCACATTAAGGGCCTGAGTGTAAACGTCTAACTTTTGAGCCTCATCTCCTTTCTTTGTGAGCTTGGCCAACTTATTTTTATAACAGCTATTGTATTGTTATAACTCTTCCTCTTTGATTCGAACAACTGGATGTTTGCCTAATTGATTTGGTTAACGTCAGAGAGGGGAAAAGCTAGTTTTCTCTATTCAAAGAGTTAGTCAACAAGCTCAATAACCCCTTCAACTCTACGATTAGCTTCTTCTTGAGGGGTATCCTTATTATGGTCAAAATTTACCACTATCGGGCAGAGGTTAAGAAAAGTAGCCTATATCTTAGTCATCACAGCTGTGGACGAGCCAGAAGGAGGTGCTGGAGCTGGCCGAGATGAAACCTCCTTGGATTGTTGGAAGTTGATGTAGTAGTGAATAGAGGCCAGATTGCAGGAAGCTGTTGAGGATGGGTTTGGGGCTGAGAACGTGATTCAGAATAACTGATAGTGAGACCATGATGGTGATGTGAATCGCATGTCTTCTTCCCCAGATCATAATATTCTCTTTCTTCAGCTTAGCGCTTATTCATATCCTTATCCTTGTAGTATTCCCTCTCCTTCCTTTTAGTTTCTCTTCCTCAGTCTCCCACTGCGAGGAAGAGCGGTGAGGATAAGCTTTGGAGTGGTTACCCAACGTTCTCCAATGCCCGAGCATAAGTAGTGGAAGCAGTCTCTTCTCATTGTACCTAAATTGAAAGAAAAAGGATTGTATTAGCCTTCAAACACTAAAGTAAGGGAGAATGCTGAATATGAGTGTTCATGATCCTAGAAGTGTGTGGGAGTGCAAGTGTTGCTTTGATTACTCTATCGAACGTGCTTAGAGTGTTGCAAAAATGAAATTTCGTCTCCCTTGTCTAAGAGGTCCCCAAATTGAAAACTAAAGTTGAAATGGTACTCCTTAATATGATCATCAATTAAAATGTCTAAGTCCTTGAGTGAGCTGAAGATGTTTGTAACGACTCATATTTTACATATCGGAGGATCGTAAAATATAATTTGTAAATCCATATGAAGTTGTATGACTCTATAACTTTGGGAAATGCCCATTAGAGAACTTTTCTACATTTTAATTTTTTAGGACGATTTTACCCCAAAAAACTTGTATCAGCTATATCTTTTGATAAGAGTCGAAGTAGCATCCGAGACCACTTCTATTAGAAAGATAAGATGGTTTCCCTTTTAGTAGACTAGTCATAATAGCAATTTGGAATTTCTAAATAGAAGATATGGCTATTTTAAAATTGGTAGTTTTTGGAGCAGCTTAGTGGGTAATTTGTGAGTTTGAGAGCAAGCCCACTAAACCATTTTAGGTTTGAAGACCTTGTATGGCTGAACCAACGTCCGCAAATCACTTTTACACTTTCTCACATAGATCTGAGCCTCCATTAACCTTCCTCTATTCAAAACCTTCTCTTTTCTACTCTAAATGAAGTCTAAATCATTTATTAGGGTTAGATAAATAAGGGGATTCATTAGAGTTTATCAAATCTACATTTTTAGAGAGGAAAAATCTAGTCTTTACTATTTACTTTCGGATTTGCCTAAATTTGCTTGCAAAACTTGGATTTTAGGAGTTTTGGTGAGTGATTTATCATTTATCACCTTAATAGGTTCTAACAAGTTTTGGATCTATTTATAAGGTTAAGATGATGTTTTATTGCTATTTTTAAAACCCCATCTAGAGTAAAAACATGAATAAATGGAATTTTTGTGTTTTAGATATGTTATTTGGATACGTATTTTCCTGGATATATGTTAGGCTATGTTATAGGCACCTCATATGATTTTTGTTATGATTGATTGTGTAATTGTGCATGTTTGAATGTTTTTTGTTGCATGTATGGTGTTTGTTCGTATGCTTGTATATTCAAAACGCTCATTGAAGCGAACTAGATGTAAGAACCATGAAACCAAACTTTGACAGATAGGCTCGAGGATGTTAGGAGTTTTATTGATGCATACAGAAGGTATGTAGGTCGAAGAATAGAGAATAGCGATGAAATCGATGCAAAATTAGAGTTTAGAGAAACAAGGACGTTTCGGTCTGCTATTTTGGGTCGAGCATGATGATTTTATCCGTCAGCTTGGTTTTGCAACCGAACCAGATTTTTTGACCAGTGCTTGGAGTCATGCTTGGTATTTTTTGAGTTAGCTTGGCATTCATAGGAATGTGTTCGATGTCCGAACAAGTTTTGTTGTTCGGTGGTTGCTTGGAGTCGTTCTTGGTGATTTTGTGAGTCGGCTTGGTTCAGCACTCAAACCAAATTTTCTTACTAGTGCTTGGAGTCATGCCTGGTGATTTTGTGAGTTAGCTTGGTGTCTGTCGTGGATAATACTTCTTGGAGTCATGGGAAAGTTTGCTTGGGTATGGCTTGGATATAACTGAACCAAAAATGAAAGTTGGGGATTTTCATCGTGGCACAGCGATGCCTCGAGAATTTCTTCATGATGCATTCTAGGTTTCTCGGGGATGACATGGAGTAGAGTAAGCAACTCCAAACTACTTGAAATGACCTTGGATCTTATGTGGCAATTAGCGAGGTAGTGGCGTGGTGTTTCGACATGATGACACTGACGACAACGATGGCGACTTCAGATCTTGGTACGATGGCTCTTTGACTTATGATAGGTGTCTTGAGGTATTTTGGAGATGACGACTTAACGATGGAAGTCGTGACGGTGATCCACAAGGGCAAGTTTAGCGATGATGGCTTCCAAATGGGATTTGCGACTTTGTCCTACTATGGAGATATCATGATGGAATAATGACTGAGTTCCATTATGGAGACACGTGTAAAGGGGTCGTTGATAACTTAGAGGTTTTTGGTATGCTCATAAAGAAGGGGTCTATAGGTAGCTCCCACTTGGATTTGTGATCATATCGGGATCTTGCGATAGTAGATTACCCTAGGCTTTGCGATTGTGAGCCAGGTTTTTAGCCTTTTGGAGTGGCATGGATTAGAGCACCAATGAAACCAGGATTTTGATTGAGTCCTTGGTCTGCATTTGTGTCATACGAGTTATCATATAGCCGATGTATGCGAGTGATGATGAGGATTGTTTGGTGGGGGCTATGTTTTTCATGGCTATTTATCACTCCATAGTGTCACACGACGTAGGTATTTTCGACCGCATATCTAGACATTGGATATTGTACTATGACTGCAGTGTTAGATATGCGAGTATATGATTTTTGTTTGATGATAATAAAAATATATATATATATATATATTCATCTAAATGTATTTGTTAATGTACTATTATATTTTTCACATAATTAAATAAATATTTGCTTAATAAAATAAGTAATACAGAACTTGAATTCAAACGGATATTTTATTCAAACAAATATTTATCACAATTTTGAATAGTACAAATTTGAGCTCTCACACACACACACACACACAATTTCGATTAAAATACAAATTCATGCATTACAATTTTTCAATTTACAAATGCACCTCACTACGTATCACTCATTCACTCGTATTTATTTTCAACTTCATTCCAGATTGAATCCAGCATCTGATCAATCTATAAAAATACATACTGACACGGTAAAATTGAAAAGAAAATATTTTTGCACTATAAAATAAAATGTAATTTTGAAAATATTATCTGCCTCGGTTATTTGGTTGTTCGTCATCGTTTAATTTTGAATTCATCATACACGAACAGCTTGTGACATGCACGGGGTATCACTGTACATGCCACAAGGCTGTGCACACCAATATACACTTGATAAATCTACAGGGATAGGTGAGCACAGGTCCAACCCAAATGAAAAGCCGAGTTCGACTCATGTGTAATAAAAATAAAGTCACAACATGAGCACAAGATCAAACCCGAGCTCCAAGTTGGATTCAACACTGGTGCAATCAAAACGTACAAGCTCAAGAAAATTGTCAAGTATAAGTGAATATGCAACATGCACATACGAAGTGGTGCACTGCAAATTCAAGCACCAGCATGTCGAACAAGACAAAGTCAAAGACCAGGCACCAAGTATACATGAACCGAAGCATGAGCATAGCAGCAGCAAGCATGAAAATATAAATACACCACTGACCATATACAAATCAAAGAAACAAAACTACATCAGTGAAAGAGACCAGCTCAACATCAATGTAACATATTCAATGAGCTGGCCAGAAAATCAAAATGTTCAACCCAGACTGTCATAGAAACTTCAATACAATATAATATAAATACAACATGAAGACCGTATATTCAAGTGCATCAGACCAACATCAATGTATAATGAACACTACAACTACCAATCAATGGTTTAAATGGTCAGGAAAAATGCAGATAATGTCAACAAGACCAGACTTTGAATCAACACAACGTATACACACTGGACTTCAAGTCTGACATGAACCAAGTGCAACTGGAAACCCAAAACTGCAAAATATGAAGACTGCAGCTCCAAAACATCAAATACACATGCGATATCATCAACTAGACTAAAAGATATACTGATACCAAAGACCTCAAGTCTAATAGACAGTGACAATATGGATGCAAGTGAATGCAACAATTCTACAAGACATATATATGTATCAATGAAGCAGTGCAGCAGTGAATGGCAGTAATACAACATCAATGTACTTGAAGACAAATAGAGCTTCAACTAGTTTCACAAGAACAAGTTTGTAACACAATACAACATGGTCGCAGTGAAGACAGAGCTCGAGGCTACAACTTAGACAAGCAAATGCACACAGTAGTATGGAAGTCATTGTATATAAGTGAGATCAAACCGTAAACAACAAACTAGGTATCAAGTGGAATTTTCAAAAATGACCGAAGTCAAAAATTTCAAAACAGAGGAAATATTCAAGTGCTACAGAATTCATCGGCTACCAAAATCATGGAACAGTTGGTACAGTTCGAACAACATCACTAGCATTTTAACAAATCAAAATGGCCGAAGTCAGCATGATCAAAGTCAAAGCCGATGTCAACCGACAATTCAATACCGTGATAACCAAGGAAGTCGAACAGGTAAGAAATCAAGCCATGTCAATCAAGAAACGAAAATATAGGAATCGAATAAGTCAGTTGTCATTTCAAGCATTCAAACAAAGATCAATGGCCAAAACAAAATAATCGACGAACTCAACTAAATTCAAACGAACAAAAATATAGGAACTCAAATCCTATAAAACCCGTAATCATCAATGGCAGAAAAATCATTCGAGTTGAAGAATAACAGAGAAGAACAATTCAATAACACGAATCAAAGGTCGAGCAGAATCAACATCGAAGAAGGGAGAAAATCGCATACCGTTTTTGACAATCGAACTCGACCCAATTGAGGCAGCCGCAGGCGATCACTGATAGAGGAAAATATTCGAAGCATCATTGATAAATTGAAGCGGCGCCACAAAGCCCTAATTCCATATTAAAGAGGAATGAGAACGAGCACCATTTTTTAAGGAAAGAAGCCAGGCCGAAGGAATAAAAGGAAAAGGGACGATCTATTTTTATCACTTAAATGTTTTGGGCCGACCTTGTTTTTATTTGAGCTCTAATATTTAAAATTAGGTTTTTGTTTTATAGCAATTTTAAGTGTGTATTTTTTCTTTTAAACTTTGTAATTACTAGTCGTGTGACTAGGGGACGAGCTACGGTGGTGTAATTCGAGGATTCGAAACTCAGTGGCTGAGTTGTGGCAGGGTTTTGAGCGTAAAGTAAGGCTAGTCGATAGCGGGTGTCGCGAGTAGAAACCTTGGAAGCAGCACGTAGGCAGGGTTTGCCGAAGCTGGGTAAGTTCTATGTTGTTCTATTTCTGCATTTATTATTTTGCTATTATCTGTGCTGTTATAATTCTGATATATCTATATTGAAGATATTTTATAAACTTCTGTAATAATTTTTTATAATTAATAGCATCACCTTATTCACCCCCTTCCCTCTAGGATGAAATCGATCCTACAAGTGGTATCAAAGCTAGGAACAAAAGCCATTTTTGTTTTAAAAAATGTTTGATTTTTCAAAGAACGGTTTTTTTTACAAATTTGAATTTTAAAATGGCTACTTTTGCTGAGGATCGGTCAAGTATTATCCCTCCTATTTTTTATGGAACAGATTTTTTTGAATTGGAAATTAAACATGGAATTTTATTTGAAATCTGTTAATGTTAAATGTTCGGATATTATTGGAAAAGGGTGTGATATAACAGATGAGAAAATTATTTCGAGCAATGCTCTCGCTATGCATATATTATATTCTTATATTAATCAAGATAATTTTAACTTTATCTCTCATTGTGAAAGTGCATAGGAAATCTGGAAAACTTTTGATGCAATATATGGTGCAAAAGTCAATAGCAATGAGAAATCCTCCTTAATCAACTCAGTTAAAGAAACGAGCTTAATATGATTGGTAAAAAGCAGTAATGATGAGGATGATGATGGTGGAGCAGTTGAGATGGTGCTACTAATAAAGAGATTCACAACGTGGAACCGTAAATACATAAATCTGGCTTTAAATCAAAAATTGATAAGCAGAATATTCAAAGCACTAGACAACCCAGAAGAACAGGAAATCATCTGTCACACATGCAAAAAACCCAGACATATTAAGCCCAGTTGTCTCCACTTCAACACGGAAAAGAAAAGAAATCAAAAAGGAGAAGTTTTGCAGCCACATGGAATAAAAGCGATGATAATTATAAAAGCACTAGCAGTGAGAGTGAGAAAGCAGATCTGTGCCTTCGATGTGATATAAGTGATAGCGATGATGACGAGCCAATCGAGGCATCAAAACTTACTCACTCAGAATTACTTACATATTTGCACGAAGTAAATGGCTGTTTTGAAAGACTTAGGGAAAAATATGCCAAATAGAATCACAAATAGATAGTTTGACAGAATCAAATAAACAGCTTAATCAATTGGTTAAAAACTATCAAACTAAGAGCCCTAAGTGTGATAAGTGTCCAACATTCGAAGAAGAAATTAAAAAATCAGAAATCAAAATTAAATCGCTTGAAAATGAAATTCTGATTTTGAAAGAAAGTGAAAACACAAGGAGAGAAAATTCTATCAAAAAGTGCACTTAGTTATAGAACGAAAACGAATCACAAGTCCAACAACTGTCAACGACTTTAGGAAAAAATTTCAGAAGTAAAAGATTGTTGAATATGCTATTAAGGAAACAAACTGTTAATATAGATAGACAAGGACTTGGATATAATCAATCAGAACGTGATAGAGGTGAAATTAAACAATACAATTCCATATGCACAATTGGTAGAAAATTTGGACACAATCAAAATAATTGTTGGTATAGACCCAAACACGTAAAAACTATTCCAATTTGGGTTTCAAAAGGCACGAATATAAAATCCCTCAAAGTAAAACAAATCTGGGTGCCAAAAGGAACATATATCAATAATTTTGGGTCTCCACAAACATATTTTTCAAACTCATTTGCCACTAACAACCATGGACCTATAAAAACAAATAGGTCACAAAAATCTTTCATTGTGCATATGTGGTGGCAGGCTAAGGAAAAACATCGGTGTTATCTGGACTCTTGTTGTTCCAGACACACAACAGGCGACAAATCAAAGTTCCTTAGCCTAGTATAAAGGTGGCAGAATCACAATGGGAAACAATGAAAAATTATCGTATAAGTAAAACAGGTAATGGTATGTTCATCTTGAACGATTTATTAAATGTGATAATCTGCACCTTAATTCAGCCAGTAATGGGATAATGAAATAAAAGCCGATTTTGATTTTGAAAATGTTGATTATGATTTTGACTTGTTCCAAATTTTTGGCCAATTATTTGTTTATACCGAGAACACTAAGACTTTGAATTAGTGATGATGTTTTGATGATTAATCTTGATTCACGTGGATATATTTTTGGATCTATCACTATGTTCACTATTTGTTTGTATACAGGCTTCAAATTTAAATTCACTTCAAAGCTGTTAAAATTGATTTTAAGATATTTTGATGCACACTTCACAGTCTGGTCCATCAAATTAATGATAATCTCGAGTGAAAGAAAAATTCTGATGCAGATTACACTGGTAATCTAGTTGATAGAAAAATTACTAGTGAAACGTGATTTAAGTTGAAACATTCAGTAATTGCATCGTTTTTTTCAAAGAAAATATGTGCATATTTTGCATTTCAAATAATTTTTGAATTGCAGACATTTTTTCTTATAAAACCCCTTCTAGAAAATCTTTTTTTGACCTTGTTTCAGATTAGTCACTTTTAGAAAATTTGATAATTATTTTTGGATTTGATTTTAAATAACTACATTGACTAATCTGACCCCCTACTGATTATCGAAAAGATAAACAGTGATTGAAAAGTTGATGAGTATTGATATTAATCATATATTATAACTTGAGACGGTATATTTAGTAAATTTCTTTAGAAATTTGAACAAGAGTTATAAAAACTTTTTGTTGGTAAAAATTCCGTGAATAGTTCTACTTCTATCATATTCTAACGAACATCACTCATCAAAATTCAATATACTTTGTCAATATGTGGTATTTTAAACAGTAAATTATTCGTTTTTCATTTTATATATTTTTTAAAAAAAATCCAAAGTATTCACCCTCATTTAAAAGTCCTCACGGTTATGCATGCATGAATTACTTGGAATTTTTGATTATGTGCTTCCATACTTATTTAAAAGTCCTCACGGTTATGCATGTATGTAACACACATCAAAATTGATTTATTAAATAGATAAGTTCATTCTAATCCCATTTAAAAGTCCTCACGGTTATGCATGGTTAAAAGATACTTGAATTCATTTTTTTTATAAAAAAATTTGGAATACTACTAATCTCATTTAAAAGTCCTAATGGTTACGCATGGTTAGTAGATATTCAAATTCCTGATACAAACATACCACAAATAGACACAACTATATGGTTTTATACGATGACATTATTCCTGTCATTCTAAAGTGGAATATGCGTCTAACAGAGTATTTATGATTTTTGTTTGATTTTTTATTGAAATTTAATATTTATATTCGACTGATTTTTAATGTTGTTTAATGTTTATCACTTTATCTCTATTTCTCTAACACCATTACTCTTTTGTTGATAATAAAAGGAGGAGAGAAAAGTTAAGATTTTGGCAAATAAAGGTCCAATATTTTCTATTTGCATCTAGGCTCATTTACATATTTTTATTTACATGCATATATGAAGGGGGAGCTTTGTGTAGAGAGGAAGCATTCAAATAGGGGGAGCAAATTGAATGATCAAATACATTTAACAAATTCAAAATTTTAAATATATGTCTGTTGTCATCAAAAGGGGGAGATTGTTGAATATGCAAGTATATGATTTTTTTTGATGATAATAAACATATATATACTCATTTAAATGTATTTGTTAATGTACTATTATATTTTCCACATAATTAAATAAATATTTGCTTAATAAAATAAAAAACAAGGAATTTGAATTCAAACAGATATTTTATTCAAACAAATATTTATTACAGTTATGAATAGTATAAATTTGAGCTCTCACTATATATACACAATTTCGATTACAATACAAATTCATATATTACAATTTTTCAATTTACAAATGCACCTCACTAAATATCACTTATTCACTCGTATTTATCTTCAACTTCATTCTAGAATGAATCCAGCATCTGAGTAATCTGCAAAAATATACGCTGACGCGGTAAAATTGAAAAGAAAATATTTTTGCACTCTAAAATAAAATGTAATTTTGAAAATATTATGTGCCTCAATTATTTGGGTTGTTCATCATCATTTAAATGAGCCTCAGTTATTTTGGTTGTTCATCATCATTTAATTTTGAATTCGTCATACACGAACAGCTTGTGGCATGCACGGTGTATCACTATACATGCCCACAAGACCGTGCACACCAATATACGCTTGATAAATCTACAGGGACAGGTGAGCACAGGTCAAACCCAAATGAAAAGCCGGGTTCAACTCAAGTGCAATAAAAATAAAGTCACAACACAAGCACAAGGTTAAACCTGAGCTCCAAGATGGATTCAACACAGGTGCAATCAAAATGTACAGGCTCGAGAAAATTGTCAAGTATAAGTGAATATGCAACATGCACATACGAAGTGGTGCACTGCAAATTCAAGCACCAAATTTCATGTCGAACAAGACAAAGTCAAAAACCAGGCACCAAGTATACATGAACCGAAGCATGTGCATAGCAGCAGCAAGCATGCAAATACAAATACACCACTGACCTCATACAAGTCAAAGAAACAAAACTACATCAGTGAAAGAGACCAGCTCAACATCAATTTAACATATTCAATGAGCTAGCCAGAAAATCAAAATGTTCAACCCAGACTGTCAGAGAAACTTCAATACAACATAATACAAATACAACATAAAGACCATATATTCAAGTGCATCAGACCAACGTCAATATACAGTGAACACTGCAGCTGCCAATCAATGGTTTAAATGGTCAGGCAAAATGAAGACAATGTCAACAAGACCAGACTTCGAATCAACACAATGTATACACACTAGACTTCAAGTCTGACATGAGCCAAGTGCAACTAGAAACCCAAAACTGCAAAATATGAAGACTGCAGCTCCAAAACATCAAATACACATGCAGTACCATCAACTAGACTAAAAGCTACACTAATACTAATGACCACAAGTCTAACAGACAGTGAAAATATGGATGCAATGCAACATTTCTACAAGACATATATATGTATCAATGAAGCAGTGCAGCAGTGAATGGCAGCAACACAACATCAATATACATGAAGACAAATAGAGCTTCAACCAGTTTCACAAGAACAAGTTTGCAACACAATACAACATGGTTGCAGTGAAGACAGAGCTCGAGGCTACAACTTAGACAAGCAAATGCATACAGCAGTATGGAAGTCACTATATACAAGTGAGATCAAATCGTAAACAACAAACAAGGTAATTGATCAAGAGGAATTTTCAAAAATGATTGAAGTCAGAAATTTCAAAAACAGAGGCAGTATTCAAGTGCCATAGAATTCATCGGCTACCAAAATCATGGAACAGTATGGTATAGATCGAACAATATCACCAGCATTTTAACAAATCAAAATGGCCAAAGTCAACACGATCAAAGTCAAAGCCGATGTCAACAGAGAATTCAATGTCGTGATAACTAAGGAAGTTGAACAGGTAAGAAATCAAGCCGTGTCAATCAAGAAATGAAAATATATGAATTGAACAAGTCGGTAATCATCTCAAGCATCCAAACGAAGATCAATGGCCAAAACAAAATAATCGACGAATTCAACTAAATTCAAACGAATGAAAATATAGGAATTCAAATCCTCTAAAACCCGTAATCATCATTGGCAGAAAAATCACTCGAGTTGAAGAACAATAGAGAAGAATCAATTTAGTAACTCGAATCAAAGGTTGAGCAGAATCAACATCGAAGAAAAGAAAAAATCGCATACCGTTTTTGACAATCGAACTCGACCCAATTGAGGCAGCCGTAGGAGATTGCTGATAGAGGAAAATATTTGAAGCATTATCAACAAATTGAAGCAATGCCACAAAGCCCTAATTTTAGAGCAAAGAGGAACGAGAACAAGCACCATTTTTTAAGGAAAGAAGCCGGGCCGAAGGAATAAAAGGAAAAGGGACAATCTATTTTTATTACTTAAATGTTTGGGCCGGCTTGTTTTTATTTGAGCTTTAATTTTTAAAATTAGGGTTTTTTTATAATTATTTTAAGTTTGTATTTTCTCTGTTAATCTTTGTAATTACTAGTCGTGTGACTAGGGGACGAGCTACGGTGGTGTAGTTTGAGAATTCACAACTCAGTGGCTGAGTTGTGGCAGAGTTTTGAGCGTAGAGTTAAGGCTAGTCGATAGCGTGTGTCGCGAGTTTACGTGTGCAAGCGTCTGACTGCTTAATTCTAGTAGAAACCTTGGGGGCAGCATGCAGGCAGGGTTTTGCCGAAGCTGGGTAAATTCTGTGTTGTTCTGTTTCTGCATTTATTATTCTGTTATTATATGTGCTGCTATAATTCTGATATATCTGTGTTGAAAATATTTTATAAACTTCCACAATAATTTATTATAATTAATAGCATCACCCTATTCATCCCCCTCCCTCTAGGGTGAAATCGATCCTACATGTAGTACACTTATATGGCTATGATAGTAGCTTAGCATATATCGACTATGATATGCTAACTTTTTAGATGTAGAGATAGGTTAGTTTTGGTTCTCATACCCTGTGTCCCTATTTATTATATATGATTTTAATAGAATTTTGAGATGATGTATTGCTCACACCAGACTGTTGTCTAACCCAAGGATTTATGCTTTGCTTCTTATTATCTCGGGTACTCTTAAATGAGTAGATGAGGGATAACAGGTCTGAATAGCGCATAGAGATATACGAAGTACGAGCTGGAGGCTACGCCTTCTTATATCTATACTTGGAGTTTACTATCACTTATATTCTATTGTGTAGTACTATAGAGCTATACTGATACTTGTATTATTTTAGCGATAGTTTGGAGTTTATTTTGGAGATGTAGGATGTATAAGCTCTATTATTTTATTTTTTGTATAATCTATGAAAGTATTGTACTCTGATGTTCTTATTTACGGTTCATTTGATTTTATTACTGTCTCGCCTATTTTTTGTCTATGTTATTATATTATATTTTGTCTGTGCCCTGTGAGCTGTTCTACATATTCTATGTTTGGATTTTTATTTCTTTATATCTTTGGATTTTTATTTCTTTATATCTTTGGCTACCGTCATGCATCATTCAAGTACCTCGATGCGCATTATACATGCATATTGGATACTGGAGGTAGATGGCAGTCGCCACCTTTGGTATTGGAGCTTAGGTTGTGTAGACGACCTAAATTGATACTTGGATCCATTAAAGATAAGGAAGAAGCTATCACCTTAGAATGGATCAAGCGATATACGAGAGAGTGTACTTGTTATATTTTTGTTTTCAAAACTATATAGTAGTATATATATATATATTATATAAGTTGCATTGCATTCATGGACACAAAACTTATTCCTCTTGAAGAAACTGATCATTACTATTATAGCTTAAAGAATAAGCCGACAAATAAGGAATGCTGTTAGGAACTCCAACTCTAGAGTTGAGGAGAGAGTAGAATCGGGGGCCGCTAACCCTGACCTATAGAACATGTTGCTGAGATGGTGTGAAACATGATTTAGAATGCCCAAGTTACTCCAACTACAGTTGTTGGTGGCGGTGCTCCAGTGTAGGCGGCAAGGGTTGACTTCACCAAATTGAGTAAAGATTTCTCTACTCTGGGTGGCAAACTATTTATTTTGGAAAGAAATCACCCATTGAACTGTAGAATTGATTGGACACCTGAGAATGCATCTTCAAAGATATGGAAATAGAGGATTCAATGAAACTAGACAACTTTAGGGACGACGTATAGGGTGGTGGAATGCCATCAAGATTAGTACTCCTGGGGTCAAATTACTTGGGAGCAGTTTGATACAAGGTTTGAAGAGAAGTACATACCAACCGCTCAGAAGTCGACCCTCTTTTAGAAGATTGCTGACCTGAGACAAGGAGATATGTCTATGTCAGAGTACGTGGTAGAGTTTGACACGATGTCAAAGTGTGGTCTATCTTTTATTTATACCCCGCTCAAAAAGAATGAGAATTTTATCATGGGCTTGGATGATTACCTTGGAGAAAGATGTTAAGTCATTTCGATGAGACCTTAGAGAGGCTGGTGGAGAAGGCTATTCGATATAAGAGTCTGTATCCTAAGCCTAATTCGATTATTACTCTCAAGGATGGGCCAAAGCCACAAGGTGGCAGGGAAGGAAAGAGGAAGTGGGACAATGGCAAGAAGCAGTTTGAGAAGACCGATTAGAAGAAAGACAAGTGGGAGCCAACTTACGACAATTATAGGGATAAGGGCCATCTTGTTAGATACTGCAAGGTATAGGGAAAGAAGTGCTACAACCATAAAAAGCCGGAGCATATCAAGAAGGATTGTCCAAAACCACCGAGGAATAAGCAAGTTATGTCTGCTTACGCTTTGAACGATGTTCCAGCTTCGTCGAATGCTCCGTCGATGAAGGATAAGGAGAAGAGCGTTGTTATTCAAGGTATGCTTTCTATTTACGATACACCTGTACGTGTTTTATTCGATACCGGTGCTTCACATTCCTTCATATCTAGTGATTTGGTAGATAGATTATGATTGAAATCCGAGGTAGTTGACCGACTTTTGATTGTCACAAACCCTATTGGAGGCTCTAGTGGTCTTGGTTTATCGAGACTTAGCCTTATCGAGCCATGGTTGTTTGTTTGCTTGTGATTGCTTTGTTTTAGGTTTCATGAGGGGTATTCTAGGGATGGACTAGCTATAGAGGCAAGAAGTAGTGGTGGATTATGAGAGGCCATTGGTAATGATAGGGATAGAAGATGAGTGTAGGTTGGAGATAGGTTGGCTTCCTAACAATTAGGTGATGGTTAGCTTTCTTTATTCGCTCGAGGTCCCACATGATGAGTTGTCGTATGTGCTTATAGTGAGGGAGTATCTGACATATTCGAGGAGGTGACCGGATTACCACTACACAGGAAGATAAAGTTCTATATAGATTTGGTGAAGGATGTCAGACCAATAGTTATGCCTTTGAGGCGTATGGCACCCAGAGAGCAGACGGAGTTGGAGGTGTAAGTGAGGCGAGGGCTCATGTCAGGACATGATTCTTCGTCTTCCGAAAATTCGACATCGACACTCACTTTATCGACTGCCGAGGAATCGAACGACGGAAAACCGAACACTGAGGGTTTTTAAAAAGAATTTTAAGAAAAGAAAAGGGAGAAAAAGAAGAAAGAAAATAGAGAATTTTAAAATAGAAGAAAAGGAGAATAGAAAAAAAAGAAAACAACGGAACAACATCAGAATCTCACAATTCGCAGCGGAACAACATATAATAATAAATGAATAATCTTTAAACAAAGAACTATATCAGTTATTACAATACATCACATTACATCATATCATCATATCATCAGAGTGTACAACAACAACAACAAACAGTGCAGCGGAAAAAGAAATACTATATAAACTAGTAATGCGCCATGCCATCCATCTTGCCTCCAGCAACTCCAGAATATCCAGAATATCCTGATAAACCTAACTCTTGACTGCCCGTGTGGAAATTGGTGGGCACCCAGAGTTTAGGAAGGAAAACAATAAACTCCAAGTCAGTCATGTGACTGGTGCGAGAACTCAAAACAGTTTATTTTTCTTTAAAAATTTAAAATAGAGGAATATTTTTATTTCAATTCGCAATGCTTTTAAAAATGAGACTACCATAAGACCTCCCGCCACACACACAATGCAAACGCAGACTTGGAGGAGATTTCTTCTTATGTTAGTCAAAGATGCTTGATACGTATTAAAATCAAATCAATTTTGATATTATTATTAGTGCATAGTGTAGAAGATATTTCGAAAGTAGAATATAAATCTTAGCCAACATACGACCATTATCGTATGCCTACTATAGCTACCATCCAAACAGTGTTGCGACGCCATAAGTGAATGATAGGTTCTACAACTAAAACCGTACAAGTTTCGTATTGTTTCTTTGGATTTCCAACAAATGGTCAGGCCAAGGAACTTCCCATTGCCACATGAGAATGCCTCTGGAAAGACATCCCCGAGAACCAAACCGGAACTCTGCCAACACAAGGCCGGGTTACCCCTAACTGGGTAACTACTGACACGAGCACGCCATTCCCCGATCGTAAACGACCTTTCTCACGGGATCCCGATAACCAACAACCACAAAGTAATAAATTCGTAGTAACCACATAGGTTAAATATCTGGGCTCCATACCATGATACAACCTCTATCCAGAAGGAAATGTACATACCCTAAAGGGAGCTACCCCTCATAACCTTGCCGCATCTTTCCTGTTTTGACCATTTCCGGGGTGTGAGGCTCGACGAAGTCACGTCCACAAAAACATACTTTATACAAAAGCCATGCTTTGGGTCAACAAATGATCAACACAATGATCACCAAGATAGACGATCAAATAAACGATCCTATCCCAATAATCAACACAATGATCATTTACAGCTACACTCAGCATGTCACATTACCAAATTGGGAATATATCGCTGATAACTTCAACTATATAACCTCTGAGCTCGTACGTCTCAGAGAAGGGTGTTAAGCTTAGAGAATAAATTCTCCGCCACCAACAGAAATATATTTGAAAGAAATCGGCTTTACATCTCAACTTGTAATGTCAGACACACAATCCATACAAGTCTGTTCCGGGCTCGAACAGAACTGAAGGCACTTACAAAGAAGTCCTTGCAATCCGAATAATCTCTAATCACGTTCGGATTTCCCATCACATATGGAGATCTCAATACCAGGGATCAGCCAGTGCAGAGACAATCAACAAGAAACCCTTTCGTTTTCGAAAATATCTGGTCTTCAACACCGATCTTCGAATGCAATTCATAACGACGTATCACATATTCGGAATGGGTTATACAACCCCAAGGTCCTTTCCCGGTTAACCCGAATAGTGAGCGCTTATTTTAAAAAATAAGTGTGGCATTCAATTTCAAACAAATCACAACAAATACCTATTTAAAGGTAAATATTGATAGTCGGTTATTGAACTATCAATAGATATGCCAACATCACCAGATTCCAAATAATTTTCCAAATTATTTATTTCACAAAAATATCTTTATAAGATATATAGTTTTCACACTTCAAAAATAAATCAACATTTATTTTCAAACAAATCCCCTTTTCATTTATAAATTCCCTAAGGAATTTACATTCCCAAAATATTTATGAATATACGATTTCCATTCAATTTTTAATATTCATTTTCAATTTATCTTCAAAAAGATAAATTTCAAATATTCACTTAATATTGGAAAAGCATTTCTATACTTATTTAAAAATAAGTAATTCACAGATCTTTTTATTTTCTATACTTAGAAAATATTTAATATACTCTAATCGAAATTAAGTATATATTTCATTCCTTAAGAAAATCATTCACTTAAACATATTTATTTAGGCAAAAACGAATGTTGCGTAAAACATCGTTACGACAACCCAAAAAAAATTACTAGTATAGGGATTCAAAATTAAAATAGATATATAAATCCCAATACTATGCAAAACATTTCCTTTCGGAAATCATTTACTATAACAACAGTGTTATAGTCCACCATTTCCTTTTATTTCCCGAAAACATCTATTTCAACAATAAATGTTGAAATCTATGGTTTCGAATCTCAACATCTTTTAAAACATCTTTAGATCGTTTTAATTCTATTTCAAACATCACATCCAAAATAATTTCTTTAACAAAATATTCACTATTCAAAAACGTGAATACACTTGTTAATAAATTTCATCACTTCTATTCATTTTATTTTAAAGAATTATTCACTGTCTAAACATGAATATAATTCCATAAATAAATTACAACAATTCCTTATCAAAATAAGTCATTGCGGATTTATAAAACAACGTTTATAAATTCTATTTCTATTTATTTTATAACAGCTTTCTTTTATAAATTTCCTTTATAAATCTATTCAATTTCATATCTCAATGATATACTAAAATTTCATATTATAAGTCAAATACTTATAATTTATTTATTTATAAAAATCATTCCTTCAAACTTCCCAAATCTATAAATCTTATAACTTCTAAGATTCATTTATTTATCCACATCTATTTCCTAAATAACTTTATAAATTTTATTTATAAAATTCTATTTAGAACTTCACCGTTATAATTCTATAAGTTTCATTCATTTGTGAAATTCATTCACAATTCTTTCTAATACTTATAAAAGCTCGTTTTATAATTCCAATATTTTTAATTTATAAATATCAATTTATAAATCTTTTAATATAAAACAATTTATATTATTACTTTAAACATCTTTAAACTCTTTTATAATTTCATCATTTTGATTTATAAAATAAAAATTTTATAAATCCTATTTCTAAACTTCTTATAATAAATTCAGAAGTCCCAGTTCAAACTATTTTATAAAATCACCAATCCCATATTTTCAAAAATCAACCTTTAACTGTATTTCTCAAAAATCATAATTTTCATAATATTAAAATTATAACGTTTATTTATTTAAGATGAATCGATCCCAAAAATATTTTATAAACGTATATTTCCAAGAATCACTTTAGAAATCAAAATCGTTATTTTTAAACTTCAAAATTGGATCTGATGATGCAACACATCAATAGTCAATCACAACTTTCAAACATCATGTATCATCCATGATAACAATCAAATATCACAATATATGAAATCAAATAAATATTTGTGAGGAATCCAGTTGGATCCCTCCAACCTGTTTCCCTGCATCCACAGACATTAGCACAATACCATTCCGTTTCAAGACGGAATATCGCGGTATATGGGATTTTATAAATATATATCCGCTTACTAACGGCGCAATAGGGTCTCATCCGCTAAAAGAAAATGCGGGAAATCAATCAACTGCAATATATACATATGCCAATATATATATATTGCTATATATATAATATAATACCAATTCCACTTCGAGGTGGAATATCGCGGTATATGTGTGTAATAAATAACCTCCGCTTACTAACGGCGTATAGGGTCTATTCACATCCAATATATATATATATATATATATATATATATATATATAACAATCATCACTCAAGCATTCAATCAACACAGTCAAACAAATTTAAATCTAACTATTTAAAATTTAAATAAACAATAAAATTCCTTTTGAGTGAGAAGTTCTCACCTTTATTCCCGTTTGCAATCCACTTCCAATTCAACTTGTTTTCTTCATTTATACCTTGTATAAATATTATACACAATTTATTAATATTCGAATCAATCGAATAATAAATTTTCATTAGATAATTTTAATTCATCGGTGATTTCATTTTTAATAGTTAAATTACTGATAGTTTTATTTAAACCAATTTCTTCTTTAAAATTTTATTTAACTAAAATTTAAGTTTCTTTTTATAAATTAAATCAACTAACACATTTTTGGTTTTAACTATTAAATTTGTTATAAATAAATTTTCCTTTTAAATAATTCTATTCAACTACAATTTAATCTTAAAACTAAATTTTCTTCTTAAATAGATTTAATTAACTTATCCTTAAATTGAATTTATTCAACTAATTATTTCATCTCAAGTTAATGATTTTTATTTTAAGCTAAAAATTTAAGATTCAAACTGATTTTCTTTTTAAAATAATTCTAACATCTTGCTTATATAAATTTTCTTAAATCTTTTAAAATTCCTTTGTTTAATAAATTATTTTAACTAAAATTTTAATTTAAATTAACCAAACTCACTTTCAATAAAATTGTCTAATTGAAGATTTAAATCCTAAACTAGAATTCCTTTAATTTATCCAATAAATTTAATTCCTATTAGGTAAATTAAATTAGCCAATAATTTTATTAATATTCAAATTAAATCGAACTATTCAATTTTCGTTCTTGATTGTTTAATTAATCAATTGTTTTATTTAAACCAGTTTCTTCTTTAAATAATTTATTTAAACTAATTTTGTCCTTTTAAAATAATTTTAACTAGAGATTTCCAATTGAACTAAATTTCTTTTAATACATTTTCTTAACTAACTATTTATTTAAATAAATTTTCCTTTGATAAAATATCCTTTAGTTATTAAAATAAACAGATAAATTTTGTTAAAATAATTAATCCTCATATTATGTATTATTTTAATATAAACTTAGTAGATTTAAAATCTATCTATACATTTATTTTTCATTTCTAACTAATGACTTATTTATTTATAAGTTAAATAAATCATTCTTTAATTACCATATTAATTTAGTCATTTTATTACCTTAATTATCTCTAAGATAACAAATTTCTTTATTAATGACTTCATTCTTTTAAAATCTACTTTAAGTTTAAACCTTGTTTTAAACATTTAAATATTTAAACTTTTATTTCAAATTAACTTCTCTTTTTATTTTAAATCAACTAATTTTTTTCTTTAATAAGATTTTTAACTAAAAATTTAAATTTTCTTTTAAATTAAATTTATTTAACTAAAATCTTATTTTAACTAACAAATTCCTTTTTAAAACAACTTCTTTTAAATAATTAAATTTATCCAACTAATGATTAAATTCTCCCTTTTATTTTAATAAATGTGATTAGCTAAAAATTATATTTTAAACTAACAATGTTATTCTTAATATAAAAATTTGAACTAATATTTTCTTTTAAAATCTTTTAACAACTAAAAATAACTAAATTGATAAATAGACAAATTAATTGCCATTCTTTTTATTTTTTTTATTTTTATCTGTATATACATTTTATATATATAAATTTAGAAATCGAATAAATAAAAAAAAATACCTCACTGTGAAAATCAACAGCTCGTACTCGAGCTTACGACCATCGCCTGCAGTCGACTCGCGACCTTCTCCTCCGGTTGCCACGAGCACCGCGCCACCATCCATCGCGACCCTTCACAAACTCTAACTCGTACTTGCGTGCCCCCTGCAGATCATCGCCTCGTGTCGCCGTTCCACTCCCCAGCCTCATGCGAATCGCCGCCGCTGTGCCCTAACGCGAGCACGCCTCGTGTCTGCGCACAACCCTTATCGACGCCGCCTCCACTTCGTGATTCCCTCCAACCTGACCGCGACCCTAACATCGAGCTCGCGACCCCCTTTTGCCTGCGCGCCTCGCTCGAACTCCTTCCCTGATTCCAAATCGAAGCCGGCCCTAGCTTGCGAGCATCCCCTCTTGCCTTCTCCACGCGCGTGCCTACGATTTGATCTCTTTTTTTTTTTTTCTTTTTTTTATTAGCCGAACTAAAGAACTTCGGCAATGATTTGAATTCGAAGAGGGAGAGGATGTGAATTGAATAAAAGGGGGGGAATATTTGTAAAGGAGAGGGGGAGACAGGATTACGTGCCTGCACGATTTTCTCGCGATTTTCTGCGTGAATTTTGGGGCGTGAATTTAGGAATGAAAACGTGATGTTTGTTGACTTAAAAAAAAAATTAAATTCAAGTTTAAATCAAATTAAATTTCAACGCGTTTGCGTGTCGTGTGCTCACATATTAACTCCGAAAAATACGAAATTTGAAATCCGGCAATAATTCAATATTCCGGACCCAATGGAACTGGTTTCGTCGAATTCCGAGACTGTGCCTCGGACGGCTATTTTAAATATTGATTCGAACGATTAAAATTTTAAAACTGAACAAAGTAGTTTCAAATTCAATTCTGAAGCTTCTATTATCTTCAATATTATCAATATGAATTTTACAAGCCTTTGAAATATTTTTAATCAGCTTAAAATTGAAGATTCAAATTCTTATTCAACTTTCAATAGATTAAATTCTATAATTTAATCGTCAAATTCATAGTTATATTGAAAATTCGATCCAACCATCATTCAAATATTTAAAATTAATTAAATATTTCCAAATTAAATTATTCAAAATTCTGGGTCGTTACAATCTTTCCCCCTTAAAAGAATTTCGTCCCGAAATTACAAGTTAAGAAGAATGCCCTTATCCCGTTTATTATCTTTCACAATCCAAATAGTTTTATCAACTTACTAGCCTAAATCTTTTTACTAGAGTTTCATTATCATTTCAACTAGCTTTCCAACTTCAATTATAAGTTCCTAACAATATTGTTTTACTAACCATTCAAGTTTAAATTCAAATTCAAATTTCAAACTTTCAAGTTTTTCTCAAAATTTTTCTAACACCCTAAATTTTCGAAAAATTTCGCCAGCGTCTCCTCTGCGCGGCTAGCTCGGTACGACTACAAAATGGCACCACGGCCCCTCAGAATCAAAAAGAAAAGAGAAAGCCAAGTGGCTAGAGAAGAAAGTCATCAAATCTCACACTGAAATTCAAATACGTACCTTTTTGTCGAGCCATTTAATTTTATCTTTGAAATCAAAATCTCAATCCCTTTATATACCTGTATATCCTGCTAATAGTAGCATCCAAATCCAACATTCAAACTATTTTGCCAATTCTATCACAAAATTTCCAACATATGTTCTTATACACTTTTACTTCACTATTGGAGTTACATATTCATTTCATTCAATTTTACTCTTCAATTCAATTCACAATTTCAATTCTATTTGAATTCAATTCCATTTGAAATTATTTCACAAATGAATAAATTATCGAGTTAATTTACTTGAATCCAATCTATCTTATTTAATTCCATATACTAATGATAATAATTCAATATCATCACTTCTTAACAATCATGCAACCATATATTATAATAATTCATAGAAAATCATTTCTTTTCTATATAAAAATAGTTTTGGGCAAAATTATCTTATTTACACGATTCAAAACAATTTTATATTCACTAACAAATACGCTCTCATAGCTATTATTACACTCAAACTCATTCTAGAGTACCGCTGACTCTATCTCTAACGAGTAACACCCAACAGAACCATGGTTGTCGCTTAACCATAAGCTCTGATACCACATTGTCAGGACACGATTCTTCGTCTTCCGAAAATTCGACATCGACACTCACTTTATCGACTGCCGAGGAATCGAACGACGGAAAACCGAACACTGAGGGTTTTTAAAAAGAATTTTAAGAAAAGAAAAGGGAGAAAAAGAAGAAAGAAGATAGAGAATTTTAAAATAGAAGAAAAAGAGAATAGAGAAAAAAGAAAACAACGGAACAACATCAGAATCTCACAATTCGCAGCGGAACAACATATAATAATAAATGAATAATCTTTAAACAAAGAACTATATCAGTTATTACATTACATCACATTACATCATATCATCATATCATCAGAGTGTACAACAACAACAACAAACAGTGCAGCGGAAAAAGAAATACTATATAAACTAGTAATACGCCATGCCATCCATCTTGCCTCCAGCAACTCCAGAATATCCAGAATATCCTGATAAACCTAACTCTTGACTGCCCGTGTGGAAATTGGTGGGCACCCAGAGTTTAGGAAGGAAAACAATAAACTCCAAGTCAATCATGTGACTGGTGCGAGAACTCAAAACAGTTTATTTTTCTTTAAAAATTTAAAATAGAGGAATATTTTTATTTCAATTCGCAATGCTTTTAAAAATGAGACTACCATAAGACCTCCCGCCACACACACAATGCAAACGCAGACTTGGAGGAGATTTCTTCTTATGTTAGTCAAAGATGCTTGATACGTATTAAAATCAAATCAATTTTGATATTATTATTAGTGCATAGTGTAGAAGATATTTCGAAAGTAGAATATAAATCTTAGCCAACATACGACCATTATCGTATGCCTACTATAGCTACCATCCAAACAGTGTTGCGACACCATAAGTGAATGATAGGTTCTACAACTAAAACCGTACAAGTTTCGTATTGTTTCTTTGGATTTCCAACAAATGGTCAGGCCAAGGAACTTCCCATTGCCACATGAGAATGCCTCTGGAAAGACATCCCCGAGAACCAAACCGGAACTCTGCCAACACAAAGCCGGGTTACCCCTAACTGGGTAACTACTGACACGAGCACGCCATTCCCCGATCGTAAACGACCTTTCTCACGGGATCCCGATAACCAACAACCACAAAGTAATAAATTCGTAGTAACCACATAGGTTAAATATCTGGGCTCCATACCATGATACAACCTCTATCCAGAAGGAAATGTACATACCCTAAAGGGAGCTACCCCTCATAACCTTGCCGCATCTTTCCTGTTTTGACCATTTCCGGGGTGTGAGGCTCGACGAAGTCACGTCCACAAAAACATACTTTATACAAAAGCCATGCTTTGGGTCAACAAATGATCAACACAATGATCACCAAGATAGACGATCAAATAAACGATCCTATCCCAATAATCAACACAATGATCATTTACAGCTACACTCAGCATGTCACATTACCAAATTGGGAATATATCGCTGATAACTTCAACTATATAACCTCTGAGCTCGTACGTCTCAGAGAAGGGTGTTAAGCTTAGAGAATAAATTCTCCGCCACCAACAGAAATATATTTGAAAGAAATCGGCTTTACATCTCAACTTGTAATGTCAGACACACAATCCATACATGTCTGTTCCGGGCTCGAACAGAACTGAAGGCACTTACAAAGAAGTCCTTGCAATCCGAATAATCTCTAATCACGTTCGGATTTCCCATCACATATGGAGATCTCAATACCAGGGATCAGCCAGTGCAGAGACAATCAACAAGAAACCCTTTCGTTTTCGAAAATATCTGGTCTTCAACACCGATCTTCGAATGCAATTCATAACGACGTATCACATATTCGGAATGGGTTATACGACCCCAAGGTCCTTTCCCGGTTAACCCGAATAGTGAGCGCTTATTTTAAAAAATAAGTGTGGCATTCAATTTCAAACAAATCACAACAAATACCTATTTAAAGGTAAATATTGATAGTCGGTTATTGAACTATCAATAGATATGCCAACATCACCGATTCCAAATAATTTTCCAAATTATTTATTTCACAAAAATATCTTTATAAGATATATAGTTTTCACACTTCAAAAATAAATCAACATTTATTTTCAAACAAATCCCCTTTTCATTTATAAATTCCCTAAGGAATTTACATTCCCAAAATATTTATGAATATACGATTTCCATTCAATTTTTAATATTCATTTTCAATTTATCTTCAAAAAGATAAATTTCAAATATTCACTTAATATTGGAAAAGCATTTCTATACTTATTTAAAAATAAGTAATTCACAGATCTTTTTATTTTCTATACTTAGAAAATATTTAATATACTCTAATCGAAATTAAGTATATATTTCATTCCTTAAGGAAATCATTCACTTAAACATATTTATTTGGGCAAAAACGAATGTTGCGTAAAACATCGTTACGACAACCCCAAAAAAATTACTAGTATAGGGATTCAAAATTAAAATAGATATATAAATCCCAATACTATGCAAAACATTTCCTTTCGGAAATCATTTACTATAACAACAGTGTTATAGTCCAGCATTTCCTTTTATTTCCCGAAAACATCTATTTCAACAATAAATGTTGAAATCTATGGTTTCGAATCTCAACATCTTTTAAAACATCTTTAGATCGTTTTAATTCTATTTCAAACATCACATCCAAAATAATTTCTTTAACAAAATATTCACTATTCAAAAACGTGAATACACTTGTTAATAAATTTCATCACTTCTATTCATTTTATTTTAAAGAATTATTCACTGTCTAAACATGAATATAATTCCATAAATAAATTACAACAATTCCTTATCAAAATAAGTCGTTGCGGATTTATAAAACAACGTTTATAAATTCTATTTCTATTTATTTTATAACAGCTTTCTTTTATAAATTTCCTTTATAAATCTATTCAATTTCATATCTCAATGATATACTAAAATTTCATATTATAAGTCAAATACTTATAATTTATTTATTTATAAAAATCATTCCTTCAAACTTCCCAAATCTATAAATCTTATAACTTCTAAGATTCATTTATTTATCCACATCTATTTCCTAAATAACTTTATAAATTTTATTTATAAAATTCTATTTAGAACTTCACCGTTATAATTCTATAAGTTTCATTCATTTGTGAAATTCATTCACAATTCTTTCTAATACTTATAAAAGCTCGTTTTATAATTCCAATATTTTTAATTTATAAATATCAATTTATAAATCTTTTAATATAAAACAATTTATATTATTACTTTAAACATCTTTAAACTCTTTTATAATTTCATCATTTTGATTTATAAAATAAAAATTTTATAAATCCTATTTCTAAACTTCTTATAATAAATTCAGAAGTCCCAGTTCAAACTATTTTATAAAATCACCAATCCCATATTTTCAAAAATCAACCTTTAACTGTATTTCTCAAAAATCATAATTTTCATAATATTAAAATTATAACGTTTATTTATTTAAGATGAATCAATCCCAAAAATATTTTATAAACGTATATTTCCAAGAATCACTTTAGAAATCAAAATCGTTATTTTTAAACTTCAAAATTGGATCCGATGATGCAACACATCAATAGTCAATCACAACTTTCAAACATCATGTATCATCCATGATAACAATCAAATATCACAATATATGAAATCAAATAAATATTTGTGAGGAATCCAGTTGGATCCCTCCAACCTGTTTCCCTGCATCCACAGACATTAGCACAATACCATTCCGTTTCAAGACGGAATATCGCGGTATATGGGATTTTATAAATATATATCCGCTTACTAACGGCGCAATAGGGTCTCATCCGCTAAAAGAAAATGCGGGAAATCAATCAACTGCAATATATACATATGCCAATATATATATATATATTGCTATATATATAATATAATACCAATTCCACTTCGAGGTGGAATATCGCGGTATATGTGTGTAATAAATAACCTCCGCTTACTAACGGCGTATAGGGTCTATTCACATCCAATATATATATATATATATATATATATATATATAACAATCATCACTCAAGCATTCAATCAACACAGTCAAACAAATTTAAATCTAACTATTTAAAATTTAAATAAACAATAAAATTCCTTTTGAGTGAGAAGTTCTCACCTTTATTCCCGTTTGCAATCCACTTCCAATTCAACTTGTTTTCTTTATTTATACCTTGTATAAATATTATACACAATTTATTAATATTCGAATCAATCGAATAATAAATTTTCATTAGATAATTTTAATTCATCGGTGATTTCATTTTTAATAGTTAAATTACTGATAGTTTTATTTAAACCTATTTCTGCTTTAAAATTTTATTTAACTAAAATTTAAATTTATTTTTATAAATTAAATCAACTAACACATTTTTGGTCTTAACTATTAAATTTGTTATAAATAAATTTTCCTTTTAAATAATTCTATTCAACTACAATTTAATCTTAAAACTAAATTTTCTTCTTAAATAGATTTAATTAACTTATCCTTAAATTGAATTTATTCAACTAATTATTTCATCTCAAGTTAATGATTTTTATTTTAAGCTAAAAATTTAAGATTCAAACTGATTTTCTTTTTAAAATAATTCTAACATCTTGCTTATATAAATTTTCTTAAATCTTTTAAAATTCCTTTATTTAATAAATTATTTTAACTAAAATTTTAATTTAAATTAACCAAACTCACTTTCAATAAAATTGTCTAATTGAAGATTTAAATCCTAAACTAGAATTCCTTTAATTTATCCAATAAATTAAATTCCTATTAGGTAAATTAAATTAGCCAATAATTTTATTAATATTCAAATTAAATCGAACTATTCAATTTTCGTTCTTGATTGTTTAATTAATCAATTGTTTTATTTAAACCAGTTTCTTCTTTAAATAATTTATTTAAACTAATTTTGTCCTTTTAAAATAATTTTAACTAGAGATTTCCAATTGAACTAAATTTCTTTTAATACATTTTCTTAACTAACTATTTATTTAAATAAATTTTCCTTTGATAAAATATCCTTTAGTTATTAAAATAAACAGATAAATTTTGTTAAAATAATTAATCCTCATATTATGTATTATTTTAATATAAACTTAGTAGATTTAAAATCTATCTATACATTTATTTTTCATTTCTAACTAATGACTTATTTATTTATAAGTTAAATAAATCATTCTTTAATTACCATATTAATTTAGTCATTTTATTACCTTAATTATCTCTAAGATAACAAATTTCTTTATTAATGACTTCATTCTTTTAAAATCTACTTTAAGTTTAAATCTTGTTTTAAACATTTAAATATTTAAACTTTTATTTCAAATTAACTTTTCTTTTTATTTTAAATCAACTAATTTTTTTCTTTAATAAGATTTTTAACTAAAATTTTAAATTTTCTTTTAAATTAAATTTATTTAACTAAAATCTTATTTTAACTAACAAATTCCTTTTTAAAACAACTTCTTTTAAATAATTAAATTTATCCAACTAATGATTAAATTCTCCCTTTTATTTTAATAAATGTGATTAGCTAAAAATTATATTTTAAACTAACAATGTTATTCTTAATATAAAAATTTGAACTAATATTTTCTTTTAAAATCTTTTAACAACTAAAAATAACTAAATTGATAAATAGACAAATTAATTGCCATTCTTTTTATTTTTTTTATTTTTATCTGTATATACATTTTATATGTATAAATTTAGAAATCGAATAAATAATAAAAAAAAATACCTCACTGTGAAAATCAACTGCTCGTACTCGAGCTTACGACCATCGCCTGCAGTCGACTCGCGACCTTCTCCTCCGGTTGCCACGAGCACCGCGCCACCATCCATCGCGACCCTTCACAAACTCAAACTCGTACTTGCGTGCCCCCTGCAGATCATCGCCTCGTGTCGCCGTTCCACTCCCCAGCCTCACGCGAATCGCCGCCGCTGTGCCCTAACGCGAGCACGCCTCGTGTCTGCGCACAACCCTTATCGACGCCGCCTCCACTTCGTGATTCCCTCCAACCTGACTGCGACCCTAACATCGAGCTCGTGACCCCCTTTCGCCTGCGCGCCTCGCTCGAACTCCTTCCCTGATTCCAAATCGAAGCCGGCCCTAGCTTGCGAGCATCCCCTCTTGCCTTCTCCACGCGCGTGCCTGCGATTTGATCTCTTTTCTTTTTTTTTTTTTTTTTATTAGCCGAACTAAAGAACTTCGGCCATGATTTGAATTCGAAGAGGGAGAGGATGCGAATTGAATAAAAGGGGGGAATATTTGTAAAGGAGAGGGGGAGACAGGATTACGTGCCTGCACGATTTTCTCGCGATTTTCTGCGTGAATTTAGGAATGAAAACGTGATGTTTGTTGACTTAAAAAAAAATTTAAATTCAAGTTTAAATCAAATTAAATTTCAACGCGTTTGCGTGTCGTGTGCTCACATATTAACTCCGAAAAATACGAAATTTGAAATCCGGCAATAATTCAATATTCCGGACCCAATGGAACTAGTTTCGTCGAATTCCGAGACTGTGCCTTGGACGGCTATTTTAAATATCGATTCAAACGATTAAAATTTTAAAACTGAACAAAGTAGTTTCAAATTCAATTCTGAAGCTTCTATTATCTTTAATATTATCAATATGAATTTTACAAGCCTTTGAAATATTTTTAATCAGCTTAAAATTGAAGATTCAAATTCTTATTCAACTTTCAATAGATTAAATTCTATAATTTAATCGTCAAATTCATAGTTATATTGAAAATTCGATCCAACCATCATTCAAATATTTAAAATTAATTAAATATTCCCAAATTAAATTATTCAAAATTTTGGGTCGTTACATCATTCATAGGAGCACATCTGAGTAGGGTGCACATGTAGTATTCTCCACTAAGGCGGATGGGTCTTAAGGTTGTGTGTAGATTATTATGAGCTGAATATGTTGACGAAGAAGAACAAGTATACAGTCCCGCGTATGGATGACTTATTTGATCAGCTCTATGGTGCTAGGTTATTCTCTCAGTTGGACCTGCGATGTGGTTTCATCAACTTAGAGTAGCAAAGAAGAATGTGTCGGTTACAACATTCTGTATGCCATATCGATTCTATGAGTGGTTGGTTATGCCGTTTGGGAAAACAACCTCACCGCATACTTTGTTGATCTTATGAATCATGTTTTCAAGGATTAGCTAAATAAGTTTGTACTTTTGTTCATGGTGATATCCTTGTTTATTCAGGGATAGAGGAAAAACACACGGAGCATTTAAGGATTGTGTTCGAGGTATTGAGGAAGCACCGATTGATGGTAAAAAATTTGAAGTGTCACTTCTGGAGGTGGGGAAGTGCAATTTTTGGGTCACGTTATTCCTGAGCTGGGTATTGTTGTAGATCCTACGAAGGTGGCAACAGTGCAGGATTGGGATTGACCTAAGACTACGATAGACGTAAGAAGTTTCCTTGGCTTGGCGTGATTCTTATAGACATTTTATCCAGGACTTCTCTAAGGCAGTAGCACCGTTAACCAACTTGATAAAGAAGAATCAGACTTTTATTTGGGATGCGAGGTGTGAGTACATGTTTGCAAGTATGAAGGAGAGGTTGATGAGCATACTGATGTTAGTCAATCCAAACGGGAATTGGGAGCTGACGGTATACATGGACGCCTATGGTACTGGACTAGGTGCGATACTGATGCAAATGGGAAATGTTGTAGCCCATGTTAGTAGACAACTGAAACAGCATGAGAAAAAATATCCAACTCGCGATTTGGAGTTGGTAGTGATTGTATACGAATGAAAAATGTTGAAGTATCTATTCCCCTAAAAGGATCTTAACCTTTGTCAATAGCGATGGTTAGAGTTCCTAGCCTCCAATGACTTCAACATCTCCTATATGCCTAGTAAGGGAAATGCGGTTCTTGATGCATTAAGTATAAGACATTATAGCTTGGGAGCGATGTTCCTAGAGTAGAAACAGTAGGAGTTCATCGATGGCTATGATTTTAGACCTCAATGTGAGCTAAAGCCATAAGTGTTGGCTAGCTTGACGATCAGACCTACACTGATAGAGCAGATCGATAATAGTCAAAGGTGAGATGCTAGACTAGTAGAGATCACAGCAAGAATAGAGGATGGAGTAGAGTCTGAGGAGATGAAGCAGTATGAGATTGATTGCGATGGTTAGCTCCGTAACGACAGGAGATTGTTTGTTCATGATGTCAACAGGTTAAGGAATGAGGTGCTATGCAAGTGCCATAATTCGAGATTGACTATACATCCAAAAGGAAATAAAATGTACCGCGATATGAGGCAGGCATTTTATTGGGAAGGGATCCAAAAGGATGTTGGGACATTCATTTCGAAGTGCATGAACTGCCAGTTGATAAAGGTAGAGCAGAAGAAGCCGAGTGGTTTGCTGCAACCGCTCAAGATCCTAGAGTTGAAATGGGAATAAGTTTTGATGGACTTCATCAATCTATTGTCGAGGACTGCATGAAGGTATGATAGAATCTAAATCATAGCCGATAGATTGAGGTACGATAGCATTTGGTTCATAGTCGATAGACTGATGAAGAGTGCTCGATTCATACCCATCAACTTAAGTAGAATGGCATCCGAATTGGTCGAGCTGCATGTGAAGTGGGTTATGTGATTCCATGGTGTATCGAAGATCATTGTGAGCGACCAAGACCCTTTTTCACTAGTGGGTTTTGAAAGAGCTTGCAAGAGGCGTTAGGGATGGAGCTACGTCTCAGTATGGCTTATCACTCGCAAACTAATAGACAGACTGAGAGGGTGAATCGTATCTTAAAGGATCTCTTATGGGCTTGCATTCTTGATTTCGGTGGCTCATGAAAGGATCATTTGTATTTAATACAGTTTGCGTACAACAACGGTTATTAGTCAAGCATCGATATGGAACTATTTGAGACGTTTTATGACCTACCATGGAACACTCCTTCATATTGGTGGGAAGCGAGAGAGAAACTGATGCTTGGATCTGATATGATTAGAGAGACTTCGGAGAAGATCAAGATCATTCAGCAATGAATGAAAGCTGCCTAAGATAGACAGAAGAGATATGCTGATAGGAGAAGATGTGATTTAGAGTTCTCCATCGATGACATGGTGTTTGTAAAAATCTCTCCACTGAAGAATGTTATTCGATTTGGTACTAAGGGGAAGTTGGCACCGAGATTTGTTAGTCCTTTTCCTATACTATAGAGGATTGGGAACATGGCTTATAGAGTTGACTTACCTCAAAAGATGGCGGGCATGCACAATGTGTTCCACATCTCTTACGGAGGTTTGTGCATGGCTCAGGCATAATAGTTCAACCAGATCAGCTTGGTGACATCGAGATTGAATCAGAAGCATTGAGACCTCGTATGTCTATTTGCATCTCAAACGTGATACGAAGCAGCTTAGGAGGGAGATAGTAGAACTAGTGAAGGTTTAGTGGAGCGAGAGCGAAGGCGATTGTGCTTGGCAGACCTAGGAGAGCATGAGGACCTCTTATCCGAAGCACTTTACTTGATGAGACTTCTGTTTATCGCATTTACTTTCACTTTCAATATCATGTAGGGTAGTTTAGTATCATGCATGCTAGGTTAGGCATAGATATCCTTTATTGCCTTTGTGTGCATGTTTAATGTTTGACATTTTTACTTTTGGATGATAGGCATGCAGGGTAGCTATGTTTGAAATTTACCTTGGTTGCATTAGGGATTTCGAGGACGAAATTCCAAAAGGGTGAGAGAGTATAATGACCCATATTTTACATATAAGAGAATCGTAAAATATTATTTTTAAATCCATGTAAGGTTGTATGACTCTATAACTTTGAAAAATGCCTATTAAGTAACATTTTCTACATTTAGAATTTTTCGGATGATTTTACCCTTGGAAACTTGTATCGGATATAACTTTTTATAGGAGCCAAATTAGCATTCAAAACCATTTCCATTAAAAAGATATGATGGTTTCTCTTTCCGTAGAGTGATCATAACATTGATTTGTACTTTTTAGCTAAGAGATATGGCTATTTGAAGATTGATAATTTTTGGAGCAGCTTAGTGGGTGATTAGTGCATTTGGAGCAAGTCCACTAACCCATTTCGGGTTTGGAGATCTTAAAAGGCTGAACCATCATCCCAAAATCACTTTTACACTTTTTCATATGGATCTAAGCCTCCATTGACCCTTCCTCTACCCAAAACCTTCTATTTTTTCCTCCAAGTCAAGTCTAAATCATATATTAGGGTTATGTCAACAAGGGGATTTGTTAGAGATCATCAAATTTACATTCTAAAGAAGGAAAAAAATATGCTCTTTGCTATTCACTTTTGGATTTGCTTCGATTTGCATTCAAAACCTGGATTTTGGGGCTTTGCTAAGTGATCATCTCTCACCTTATTATATATGTACATATTGGTTTTAACATGTATGGGGTCCATTTATGAAGCTAAAATTATGTTTTATTATTGTTTTTAAACCCTGTCTAGAGTAAAAATGTGAATAAATGGATTTTTGGATTTTTAGATATGTTATTTGCATATGTGTTTGCCTAGATATATGTTAACCTATGTTGTATACACCTTATATGATGATTGTTATGATTGATAGTGTGATTTGCATGTTTGAATGTTGTTTGGGGGCATGTATGATGTTTGGTTGTATGCTTGTTTGGTTGAAAACACTCATTGGAGTAAACTAGAGGTGGGAACCGAGAAACCGAACTTCGATGGATAGGCAAGGATGTTAGGAGTTGTATCTGTGCATATGGAAGGCATACAGGTCGAAGAATGGAGCATAACAATGAAATCGGCGTGAAATTGGAGTTTAGAGAAACTATAACATTTCGGTCCGGTTCTTGGAGATGTGCCTGATGATTTTGTGAGTCATCTTAGTCTTCGTCGGGGATGTATTCGTTGACCAAACAATTTTTGTTATTCGATGCTTGCTTGGAGTTGTGCCTGGTGATTTTACGAGTCGGCTTGGTTCGGCACTCGAACCAGATTGTATGAATGGGTTGCGCCTGGTGGTTTTGTGAGTCAACTTGGTGTTCGGTGGGAATAATGCTGCTTAGAGTCATGGAAAGGTTTGCTTGGGGCTTGGCTTAGGTATAACCGAACCAAAAATGAAAGTTGGGGATTTTTGTCATGGCGCAGCGATACTTTGGGAATTTCATCATGATGCATTCCAGTGTTCCTGGGGTGTTGTGGAGTGGAGTAAGCAACTCTAAATGACTCGAAATGACCTTGGATCTTATGTGGCGATTAACGAGGTGATGGCGTGGAGCTTCGACGCGATGATGACGACGGACGATGATAACTTTGGAACCTTGGTACGATGGCTCTACGACTTGCGATGGATGTCTAGAGGCGTTCCAGAGATGATAATTTAACGATGGAAGTCGTGACGGAGTTCCGCAAGGGAAAGTTTAACGATGGGGGATTGCGAGTGGGATTTGTGACTATGTCCTACTGTGGAGATAGCCATGATGGAGTAACGATCAAGTTCCATTATGGAGATGCGTGCATATAAGTCATTGATAACTCAGAGGTTTCTGGTATGCTAGTAAAGAAGGGGTATGTAGGTAGCTCCTACCTGGGTTTGCGATCGTGTCTAGATCTCACGATATTAGATTACGCTGGGCTTTGCTATTGTGAGCTAGGTTCTTAGCCTTTCATAGTGGCATGGATTCGAGCACCAATGAAGCTGGGATTTCGATTGAGTCCCTGGTCTACGATTGTCTCATATGAATTATCATATATCCAATGCACATATGTTCTTATTTATGGTTCATTTGATTTTATCACTATCTCGCCTGTTTTATATCTATGTTATTATATTATATTTTGTCTATGCACTGTGAGATGTTATGCTGGTTCTATGTTTGAATTTTATTTCTTTACATCTTTGTCTACCGTCCTACATCGTTCGGGTACCTCGACCACACATTATACAGGTATATTGGGTACCGAAGGTGTAGGTTCGTCATCATAATGTTTCCTAAAGAGCCCGTGCCTAGACAAGTGGATGCATGGACAAATGGAGTTGTACTCGTACTGAACGGTTGCTGTGAGGACTTGACAATTATTCTTTTAAAATGCGGTGAAATAGGAATTTCTATACCTTCAGTGGATGTTTCCCTATATGATCATCTATCCCATGGTCTAAATCCTCATCATTGCCATCTTATTTATCATCCTCCTCTTCATTGCTTCCTTCTTCTTATATTACTTTCATCCTACCTCCTTCCTCTACTCTCTCTCTTCCCCTCTCTCTATGCACTTCATTGGTGACGCTCTCTTCCATCACTCTATATGTGCCTTCATCGGCGTACGCCTCACCTAATGGACCTTCGATGCCACCTTGATATCATTGTCGGGGTCAAGAGTTAGGGTAGTAACTTGAGTAGAAGATTTTGCTTTTATAGGTGGAAGTTCAACTGGAATGATGAATCGCTCGAGATACAGAGTGCCACACTGAAGAAGATGTATAAAGTAGTGCAATAGTGGATGCTGACTCTCTTATGGGTCTTTAAATTTTCAGGGTGCGTGTCACTGCCATGTCGATGGGAAATATCCATAAAAAGTGCAAATAAGAAGTTAGATACTTGGGCGATGAGATTCCAAGTATGGAAAAGGGTAGAAAGGAAGAAGTCTTACATCTAGATAACCAGAGTCAGTTGAAGCTAAAGGGGCCATGAACGAACAAGAATTCGTTCTTGAAATAGGAACATTTGTTGTGAAGTGCCTCAATGACTTTACTACGATACCAGGCTTTAATGTTTAACAAAGAAGGTCACTTGACTCTTTTCTTAGATCTCGAAAGATATGTTAACTCCCTAAAAGCCAAAGATTGCTGAACCTGCATCATAAATAAGACATATAGGTAATTCAAAAAGGCGTTTCTGTTGAGATGCACTGAGGTAGGAGCAAGTCCAAGCTCTTGAAGAAAGCCTTGGAGAAAAGGATTGAAATGCAATACTTCCCCACTCAGGCACTTGAATTTGTTGTAGGCAGTGTATCCTTATGAAGGATCATGCACCCACTGGTTGAATCTTGGGTGCATAATGTCACTCTTTCAGATCCCATATTGGAGGAATATTGTGTAGAGTGAGTTAGCAGTCAATATGGACAATATCAAGTTTGGGGTCATTTAAAACCCTTAGATAAGGAACTTCGTTCAACGAGGGAGGTTGATTTTGAAATAGAGCCATTAGTAATATCGCATCTTGTAACTTAGTTGTAATCGAATGTCTAATTCTGGTAGGCATAGATGGTGTTGCTTGAGCCATAAAGGGGCTGGCTTCAAGAGGAGTTGACGGTCAAGTGCTAACATTGAAATGAGGTGAGCGATGAGTCATTCTGGAAAACTTGCTATTGAACATGGTTAGGTATTTTGTTTTTAAGTTCTATTTTAATATAAACGCATGCGACAGATGCTCAGAACCCAACAGAAGCCGTGACCAATCAGATTTTGAACCTCAACTAGGGCAATTTGAAGTGTTAATCTATGCAATACCTATCATGTGTTCAATACACAACAAACCAAACATTGTGTAGATATGAAACATCCCCTATTTTGAGGCCCGAAGCTAAGCGCTACAAATGCGGCAGCCATCTATAGTGTTAACCTTTGGTGACAAAATATAGTAGTGTTAATGGTATCTATAGTATCAGAAGCATATGAATATGAAATAAAATCAAAATAGATTTCAAAAACAGCTTTTCTGATTATATTTCAAATCAATATTTCAAATTCAATTACATATCCCAAAATAATTCCTAGGTCTTGACCAAATATAATTATTACATATGAAGATGCCCTATTTGATGATCAGAGTACTAGATAGATAGACATATCAGTCATGAATACATCACAGCAGAAATAATACTAAATAACTCCTATATAGCTAGCGTTGTCTCCTATACGTCTTCGGAAGCTTATTCATCCAACCCACTAACCTGAAAAGTCCTAAATTTTCAATCTACTCAAACTTAATTTTGAGCACCCGAAGTTTAAGGGGAAAACATAAACTTCGAATCAGACATAAAGCCTGAGTGAATAATTCTTTTACATCTCGGTTTACTGATATTAAGTAAGAGCAGGCCGCTTAGCGGAACGGGTTTCCCCTCACTAGTATCCTTTTAAAATGATATCTTTTGCAAATCAAAATCCTGCAATCAAACTAGTTTTATCAACAATAGAAATAACATACATGCACATAAATCAGGTAGTTAGTGGACTATCTGTCCAAATATTATAGTTTTATATGGCTAACTATCCACTGGATGACTCGGGCCTACCAGACATAATAAATACTCTAACTTCCATTAGATACAATACTGGACGATCTACCCTTAACTTACTTCTCTAAGGTCAACTGATCTTAATGGTTTTCTTGGCTCACCAATAACCTACCTTAACATTGTGCATTCCTTTCTACGTGTAACATCCTTTAAGTCTTACCCGTGACAAAGGCCTACACACTGGAATTTTGGACTTATATTAACTAGGGGCTACTAGCTAAAGTATAGGGCGCAACCCCATACCAGTCCCATCCGATCTTCTAATATCTGAATCATATACTTAAGGTTAACTACTCTATTAGATTTTCCTTGAAAACATTTCTTTCAAGTTGATTTAACCATTTTAATTATACTTAAACAAAGAAAATATACTATTTGCTCTACTCAAAATACTGCACTAAAAATGCTTTTTACATAAAACAATGTTGATGAAAACTCAAAATCAATAGGGTTATCTATCCCTTTGAAATAAGTTAAAGCCCTTTTTAACTTAGAAAATTTTAGGCTATAAAGCCAAGACAGTACCTTCGAAACCCTTGTTTAAAACCTAAACAATCCCTTTCGAAATCATAGAAAGATCCCTTTCGAAATCATTGCTTAAAACCTTAGACATCCTCTGTCGAAACCATTAAACATATCTTTGGAAAGCATTGGAAACGTTCCTTTAGTTTCAAAAACATATCTTTCAAAACACTGAAATCGTATCTTCGAAGATATTGAAAACATACATTTTAAAGGCATTAAAAACATGCCTTTCAAAGGCATTGAGTTCAAGTAAGAAGTTATCGAAACATAGCTTCGAAACCAATTAAAAGCATTACTTTCGAAACCATAGTTTGAAAAAAAAAACTAAGTATAAGAGAGGACGCCTTCGAAAGGTACCCTTTCAAAATCATTACCTACGAAATAATTGGTAAAAGCGACTAAGGCACCCTTTTCGAAAACATTGGGAAGGCGGATTCAATATTAAGAAGATAAGAGCCTTCCTTTCGAATACATTGATTTCAGGTTATAAAGAAAAGCGACCTCTAGCTAATGTGAAATGTATAAATGCAGCAGCTAGGGTATCAAAGAGGTTCAAAGCGGCAACCTTTTCGAAAGCTTCTTTTTAAAAACAAAGGCAAGTTAATGAATTCAAAAGCTAATAAAGTGGCTTCACCCCTTTCGAAACCATGCTTTCGACACTGTCCCTTCCTTCCACCTTTCTCCAATACACTATGTACCAATTGCTTGATACCATGTGCATTGGTTTCGAATGGGTGCGAAAGGTTTACTGGGTAAGGTGACGGAAACAAGCAATGGAAGTGGTGAAGTTGTAACTCGAAACAAAACTAATTTTGTACTTTTAAAGTAGTTCCTTTTCGCCTAACGTGCATATTTTGCGAAATATTATTGGTTGTCAATTCTTTACCAAAATTCTTTTCAAAAAAAGGCTGTCGAAATTAGCATGTAACAATTAAAACATTTTAAGCAAATAAGCGCTTCTCCTTAATAAAACATTTAAGTCCTCTAACTTAAATAATTTAATAACTACACTAAAACACTTAAGAAAAATCTCCAAAAATCATAATAATTCTCTTTAAATATGTTTTCTAATATATGTAAATTTCATACCCGAAAATATTATTTACTTTCCTTAAATAATTTAAATCTAAAATTAACTATTTTCTTTCATATAAAATTCATAATAAATCCACAAGCACTTAGAAAATTACGAAACTTGAAACCCACTTTTAAAATAATGTTTTCGACCATATATTAAAAAAAATCATTTGGATGTCATTTGATAGGTTTTCTAATCCAAGCATATTATAAAATCTATTTTAAACCATATAAATCATTAACAAGTATATATATATATATATATCCATTTTAACAAACAAATAACATGGCATATTGTTTGCAAACATAGTTCAGATCAAACTTGAAACCAAAATCATTATCAAAAGTGAGATGTAAATTAATTATTCATCTTGGCTTTGTGTTAAGAAGGTTGACATTTGCCCTTAGATTGCTATTTGAATTCTAGCTTATTTTCCCTTTAGATCTTCTTAATGGTGGCCGGCCGAGTTCCTATAGGGTTTTAGTTTTGTTTTTGATAGTCAAATGAAAAAGGAAAGAAGAACGAAAGGGCTTAAGGTATTGGAATAAAGGCTATCCACATTTTACCCTTACCATATTCCTTCTACCTACTTATTTTTAGTTCTTTTTTAATACATTCATTAAGGCACGACTACTTCTTAATTAACAAATCTCAATTTCTTAACTATCTACATTATTTTATTTTATTTGTCCAATTAAATATTTTAAATTACGTCAGTTAAAATTAGGACCATTACAGACTCTCCTCCTTAAAGAATTTCGTCCTCGAAATTATGATAAGGTACTCACAACAATCAAACATAAAGGTAAAACATACCATCAAACATGTCAGGATGAGTATCTTTAATTCTACTCTCGGTTTTCCAAATATAATCTCTCTTGCCATCGCTCCACTAGACTTTGACTAATTTGACTGTTTTATTCCTTAACATCTTCTCATCTCTCGCAACTATACGAACTGGTTTTCGAACTATAGTCATATCCGGTTCCACTACTAGATCCTCTAACACAGTTGGTGTGATAATAGTCTCTGGATCTCGAATACACTTCCTTAGATGAGAAATATGAAAAATATTATGGACTCTTGCGAAACTATTCGATAACTCTACTCTACATGCAAGTTTTTCGATCCTTTCTATAATAGGAAATGGTCCAACAAATATTAGTGCCAATTTTCCTGATTTTCAAAATCCGATCACTTCTTTTATTGGTGATACTTTGACGAAAACGTGATCTTCAACTAAGAACTCTAAGTCTTTCTGTCTCTTATCAGCATTATTGTTCTGCCTAGATTGTGCTTCCTTTATTCTAGCCCGAATTAACTTAATCTTCTCTGCAGCTTCTCTAACCAAATCCAAACCAAGAATTAATCTATCCTCGGTCTCTAACCAATAAACGGGAGATTTACATGGGCTTCCATACAAAGCTTCAAACTATGTCATTCCTATACTAGTCTATTAACCGTTGTTATATGAAAACTCGACTAAGTGTAGATAGTATTTCCATGATCCTCTGAATCTAGCACATAGGCTTTAACAAATCCTCCAAGACTTTGTTAACTCTCTCCATTTGACCATCTGTCTGTAGATGGTAAGCAATACTTATCTCGAGCTTGGTACCTAAAATCTCCTGTAGACTCTTCTAGAACTCACTAGTGAAGAAGTAATCTCTATCACTTATTATACTACTAGGAATTCCATACAACCTAACTAGATTCTTCATGAATAACTTAGATAAATCTGGTGTTGTCCTTGTCTACTTAACGGATATAAAGTGTGCACTCTAAGTTAATCTATTCGTTATAACCCAAATACTCTAATTTCCTCTATTCGACCTTGGCAACCCATCTATAAAATCCATTGAGATAAAATCCCATTTTCAGATTGGAACATCCAAAGGCTGAAGTAACCCACTCGGTTTCTGATGTTCGGCTATTACCTATTGACATTTCAAACACTGTTTTACCCATAAGCCTACATCTCTCTTCAGACCTTCTCAGAAAAAACTCATTTTCATATCCTGATACATCTTAGTTCCTCCCAGATGAATAGTGAACTTCGAACGATGACATTCTCTAAGGACCTCCTTCCTTAGGTTTTCTACATTCGGGACATGCAATCGTCCCTTCTTTCTCAACCACCCTCTTTGGTTAAGACTAAAATCCTTTAGATCATCAATCTTGATTCTGGTCTCTAGCCTTCTAATCTTCTCAGCTAACATTAGGTCATCTTTCTTCTTAAATGTAATCCTTTTGATCAACATCGATCGAACTTCTAAACATGATGACATGGCAGTTTCTTGACTAGAACTAGCCTCAGATTCCCGTTGTATTCCACATGTAGTCAATGCTTCTAAATCGTTCCACACAGCTATCACTGCCGATGCTGCATTCTGATGTTTTCTGCTAAGTGCACCTGCGACCTTATTTCCTTTGCTCGATGTGTACGCAATACCAAATTCGTATGCAGCAATGAATTCTAACATCTCCGTTGTCTCATATTCAACTCCTTCTGAGAGAACATATATTTTAGCGACTTATGATATGTAAATAGCTCGAATCTTTCTCCCAAAAGGCAATATCTCTGCACCTTCAATGCGCAAATTACCACTACTAATTCAAAATCATGAGTTAGACATTTAACTTCATGCGATCTGAGCTGAGCAGCATAGGAAATCACTTTACCTCTCTGCATTAACACAGCTCCTAATTATATTCCACATGCATTTGTGTATACAAATAAGTCCCGATTCCCCTTTGTAATAACTAATACAGGTGCATTGGTCAATAAATGTTTCAATTTCAAGAATGCCTCCTCACACTTATTAGTCCAAATAAACTTCACGTCTTTCCGAGTTAGCTTAGTGATCGGTGCGACTATCCACGAGAAATCCTTAATGAATCTCCAGCGGTAGCCAGATAACCCAAAAACTCTTTATCTCAGTCACTATCTCGAGTCTTTTCCAATTATTCACTGCCTCGATCTTAGTCGGATCTACTGACAGCCCTTTCTTTTAGATTACATGACCAAGAAACTTCACTTCCTTCTTCCAAAAGTGACACTTTAAAAACTTTTCCTTCAACCGATGTTGTCTCAATGTCTCAAGCAATATTATAAGATGAACTTCGTGATCTCTTTCATTCTTGGAATATAACAATATGTCGTCTATGAATACTAAAAAAAATCTGTCCAGATGCTATTGGAAGATTCTATTCATTAAGTCCACGAAGAATGCTGTCGCATTTGTTAGTCCGAACGACATCATTAACCATTCGTACAATCCATATCTAGTCCTAAACGTCATCAAAGTAATGCTATCCTCTACTACTCTAAGCCGATGGAACCCCGTTGCCAAATCTACCTAAGAAAATACTTTGGCATACTCAACAAGTCGAACAAATCTTCAATTCTAGGTAACAAATATTGGTTCTTTATCGTCCTCTCATTTAGCTTACGATAATCAATACACAACAACAATGGTTCGTCCAGTTTCATAACAAATAATATGGCTGCTCGCCAAGGCGAACTGCTAGGTCTGATAAAATTCTTACCTTCTAGATCCACCAACTGTACCTTTAGCTCCTTCATCTCGGTAGGTGTCATTCTACTTGACGGTCTATTCATAAGTTCAGCTCATAGTACTAAATCTATTTGAAACTCAATGGCTCGTTTTGGCGGTAGTCTTATCACGGGCTTAAAGACATCTGCAAATTCTCCAACAACGAAAACTCGATTCAACTCGTCTTTTACCTCCATATCACCCAACAAAGCATTAATTTCAGAACTAGGGTTTTTAATTGAGTGTATAATCTGATCACTACAACTAGGGTGTCTAAGTGATATTTTTCTATCATGGAAAAATATCTTGGCATCATACTTATTTAACCAATCCATACCCAAAATAATTATGAACTTATTTAACCAATCCATACCCAAAATAATTATGAAACCTACGAAATCAAACATATGCAAACTACAAGCAAATATATGACTTAACAATTAAAGCTCTAACCGGTCACATCTCATCCTAGAGTTGCATACCCTCCTATCGGATTCACAACCCTTAAGGATGTAACTAGGTATGAAGGTTCTAGGTTAAGCTTATCTACCAAATAATGAGATATAAAAGAATGCGATGCACCGGTATCAAATAGAACTCTAACTGACACACCATGAATCAAAAACGTACCTCCCAACATAGCTTTTCCTTTCTCCTCTACTGTTGGTCTCGAGGTAGCCGGTTCCAATGCAAACACTTTGTCATTTCCATCCTTGGCCGGTTCTTTGCACTGGTTCTTATAATGTCCAATATGATCACAATTGAAGCATTTCACTCCTTTCCTATCAGCAACCTTCTTTGCATTGCCCGTCCGACACTCGTAAGTAAAATGCCCTTCTTATCGCACTTGTAGCAAACTACATCGGCTTTCCCTTTCTTGGTTGCTCCACATTTCTGAGCTTCTTTCTTTTGGTAAAACTTTTTCTTCTAGTTCTACCCACCTTGAGTTTCCACTGCTTTGTTACCCTTGAAGAAAGCGAGTATTTCCTCATTCCTTAAAGCCATCTCAACAATTACATCGCACAGATCCCTAATATGTGGTAAAGTTGCTTTAGCAAGCGTGGGCCTCAATCTGCAAGTGAACTTCTCATTCCTTTGATAACTGCATCAACCGTCGCTTATCCGTATCTTGATAATTCCTCAAATCTGGTAGCATACTCAAGCACTGGCATGCCTCCCTACACCAAACTCAGCAAACATCCTAAGTAGAGTTGATATAGCAAACTCCAACATAAATCTTTCCTCAAATCTTCTTCTGAATTTCCCTTAAGTCATAGCCTCTTCAAATACTCCTATAGTAACATTATTCCACCAGTACAGTGCTGCTCCTTGGAATTTTTCTGGATGCCAATCTCCTTTTCTGCTCATCGTTCAGTCCTAAATCAGCAAAAATCCTTTCGCGGTGAAGCAGCCAATTCTCCACTTCAATTTCATCCTCGGTGCTGATAAACGGCTTTCCTCCAAACCTAGAATAGTTCCTACTTAGCACTACATAGTTGTTGACCACTGGAGCTCCCTGATTTCTTTCTTCAACGTTTCCTCCAACTAATCCCGCAGCGTCTCTAGCTTGCATTAGGTTGATGAAGAACCGATACATAGCTCCCATATCAACTTGCGGTGCTTCAGCACCCACATTAGCAGCTTGTGGCCGACCTAGATTCCCTCTAGTGTTTGGTCTGGCATTTCCATTGGTTGTTGCTTCCTCCACTAAGGTTAACTCTTTCATTCCTAGCATCCACATCTTACTTCCTTAAAATCTGCATTCGAGTCTTTGTAAGATACAAAAGAATAACCTAAGAGAGATGGGAGAATAGAGATAAAGCGTATACTTTTATAGCAAATACAAGTATGTTACTATAACATTATCCCATATCCCAATCTTTTCTCTAATTCCTTAGGATTATGTTTTCAAAAATCATTTTAAGTTTAAAATTTCTTTTATGTTTTCATAAACCTATGCTCTGATACCAAGTTGTAACATCCCCTATTTTCAGGCCCGAAGGTAAGCCTTATAGATGTTGCAGCCATCTATAGTATTAGCTCCTCTGACAAAATACGGTAATGTTAGTGGTATCTATAATATCAGAAGCATGCGAATATTTAGAATCAACATATATTTCAAAAATAGCTTTTCTAATTACATTTCAATCAATATTTCATATTCAATTACATAATCTCAAAACGATTCCAAGGTTTTGACCAAATATAATTATTATAAAATATGCCAAGAGCAACATATGAAGATGCCCCTTGATTAGATTACTAGGTAGATAAACATATCAGTCATAAATACATTATAGTGGAAATAATACTAAATACTCCTACATAGGTAACTTTGCTTCCTACACGTCTTCGGAAGTTTATTGTCCAACTTACTAAACCTGAAAAGTCCTTAACTCTCAATCTACTAAAATTTAATCTTGGGCATGAGTTTAAGGGGAAAACATAAACTTCGAGTCAGACATAAAGCCTGGTATGAATAATTCTATTACATCTTGATTTAATGATATTAATGAGACCACGCCGCTTAGTGAAACGGGTTCCCCCTCACTAATATCCTTTTAAAATCATATCTTTTGCATATCAAAATCCTACAAGCGAACTGATTATAGCAACAATAGTAATAACATATATCCATATAAATCAGGTAATTAATGGACTATCTGTCCAAACATTATAGTTTTATCTAGCTAACTATTAACCATCGGCTGACTCGGGCCTACCATACATAATAAATACACTAACTTTGTTAGATAAGATGTTGGACGATCTATCCTTAACTTACTTCTTTAAGGGTTAATTGATCCTAATGGTTTTGCTGGCTCACCAATAACCTACCTCTACTCTGTGTATTCCTTTCTACGTGTAACATCATTTTAGTCTTACCCGTGACAAAACACCGCACATTGGAATTTTGGACTTATATTAGCTATGGGCTACTAGCTAAAGTATAGGGCGCGACCCTATACCAGTCCCATTCGGTCTTCTAATATCTGAGTCAAATACTTACGGCTAACTACCCTATTCAATTTTCCTTGAAAAAATTTCTTTCAAGTTGGTTTAACCTTTTTAAATCATACTTAAATAAGGAAAATATACTCTTTGCTTTACTTAAAATACATATACCATGATATATGCTTTCTACATAAAACAATGTTGATGAAAACAGAAAATCAATAGGGTTATCTATCCTTTTGAAATAAGTTAAAGCCCCTTTTAACTTAGAAAACATTAGGCTATAAAGCCAAAACAGTACCTCCGAAACCCTAGTTTAAAACCTTAAACCATCCCTTTCGAAACCATAGAAAGCATCCCTTTCGAAATCATTAAAAGCATCCCTTTCGAAATCATTGCTTAAAACCTTATACATCCTCTTTCGAAACCATTAAGCATATCTTTCGAAAGCATTGGAAACATTCCTTTAGAAACACTTAAAAAATACCTTTCGAAACACTGAAAACATACCTTTCGAAGGCATTGAAAACATACCTTTCGAAGGCATTGAAAACATACCTTTCAAAGGCATTGAGTTCAAGTAAGAAGTTGTGGAAGCATAGCCTCGAAATCAATTACAAGTATTACTTTTGAAACCATAGTTTTAAAAAAACAAACTTCAAAGTATAAAAGATGACACCTTCAAAAGCTATCCTTTCTAAACCATTGCCTCTGAAACAATAGGTATAAGTGGCCAGGACTCCCCTTTCGAAAGCATTAGGAAGGTGAATTCAATATTAAGAAGACGAAAGCCTTTCTGTTGTATAAATTGATTTAAGGTTATAAAGAAAAGCGGCCTCCAACTAATGCGAAAGGTATAAATGCGACGTCTAGGGTTTCAAAGAAGTTTAAAGCGGTATCCCTTTGAAAGTTTCTTTTAAAAACCAAGGCAAATTAATGGATTCGAAAGCTAATAAAATTAGCTTCAACCCTTTTGAAAGCTTTCAACACCATCCCTTCCTTTCGGCTTTCTCCAATGTACTTCGTACCATTTGCATGATACCATGTGCATTGGTTTCGAATAAATGCGAAAGGTTTACTTGGTATGGTGAAAGAAGCAAGCAATGAAAGTGCCGAAGTTGTAATTCGAAACAAAACAGATTCTATGCTTTTTAAAGTAGTTCCTTTTCACCTAACTTGCATAATTTACCAAATATGATTGGTTGTCAATTCTTTACCAAAATTCCTTTCGAAAAAAGATTGCCGAATTTGACATTTAACAATTAAAACATTTTAAGCAAATAAGCGCTTCTCCTTAACAAAACATTTAAGTCCTCTAACTTAAATAATTTAATAACCATAGTAAAAGCTTAGGAAAAATCCACAAAACTCACAATAATTCTCTTTAAATATGTTTTCTAACATATATAAATTTCAGACCCAAAAATATTATTTGATTGCCTTAAATAATTTAAACCCAAAATAACTATTTTCTCTCATAGGGAATTCATAATAAATCCACAATCACTTATAAAATTATGAAACCTGAAACCGACTTCTAAAATGATGTTTTTACCATATATCAAAATCGCAACTCATTTGGATGTCATTTGATAGGTTTTCTAATCCAAACATATCATAAAATCTATATCAAACCATATAAATCATCGGCAAGAATATATATGTGTATATATATTCATTTTAACAAACATAACACGACATATTATTTGCAAACATAGTTTGAATCTAAATTGAAACCAAAATCATTGTCAAAAGTGAGATGTAAATTAATTATTCACCTTGGCTTTATGTTAAGAAGGTTGAGATTTGCCCTTAGATTGATTTCTTCAAGCTTTCTACTTGAATCTTAGCTTATCTTCCCTTTAGATCTTCTTAACGGTGGCCGACTGAGTTTCTTTAGGGTTTTAGTTTAGTTTGTGATAGTTAAAATGAATGAGGAATGAAGAACAGAAGGACTTAGGATATTGGAACAAAAGCTATTCCTATTTTACCCTTACCATATTCCTCCTACTTACTTATTTTTAGTTCTCTTTTGCTAATACATTCATTAAGGCATGGCTAATTCTTAATTAACAAATCACAATATCTTAACTATCTACATTATTTTATTTATCCAATTAAATATTCTAAATAATGTTAGTCATAATTAGGGTCATTACAAGATAGTCGGCTTTTGTTGGCAAATGAACTCTATCGCACGATGGAACTGTATGTCAAATCTTACTAATGGAACTGCTGTCTAATGCAATGTAGAGCTTTCTGTACAAGGATATAGGATTATGCAATAATTAGAAGTGCTATATGATAGAATTATTCAAATGCTAGAGTGCGTTTAGCATGACCGTTCTTTGGAAAGAACCATCTTATCGGGGTTTGAAATAAGGACTTGTGATCGACCATACCAGGCGGGTTGCATTTATAAATTTTGAATATGTGGAGGCATAAAAGCCATTGCAAAACATGATAAACCCAAAGCAAAGTTGGGAGACACTCGAGGCTAACACCAGGTAGGTATGGAACCACCATGACTTAAGTGGTCGTAGTGTTAACTTTGGGTCAAGCTTGGAGATAACCTTAGGGAATCTCAAGTTCTGTAATGGTCGAGATGTTAAATGAAAGTTCGATCACAAATCCAAAATCCATACCATTCTCCAGCCACAAACAACCCCTAACCATGGTTAATAGGGACACCACGACCACCGCTACAGTAAACGAAACCCACCTTCAAGCTTTAAAGTACATCATAAATCCAAAATCCCGAGGCGGACTCCTCTTCGGTATAATCTAGCTGACATTACTTAAAATCTCTTCAGGCCACTTAATACTTCTTTTTATGGTAGAGGAGGACCCCACAATAGCCACTTAATACCTCAAAGTCGACATAGTTCCTTCCTGAGATATCGTTTACCGTGCGTAATAGCTAACCCTGACCATTTAATACTTCTCACATAGGGAGGAGGCGGGTCATCAATCAGCCACTTTATACCTTCAACCTTGAAGTAGGTCCTTCGTATTATGATCCGTAACCCAACTGTGATGTCTTACATTAGTCTGACTATTCATAGGTATACCACATGTTGCCTAATGTCGGGCTCAAGTCTAGCTGAACAGAAAGATTCTCATTCTGGCTCAGTAAGAATTTTTAAAGAAGTGGTTTTGTTTGCTACCACTTTAAGGTAAGGTGTATGCGCCATCACTCCCGGCTGCAAGTTCGAGTCCGTGTGAGGCGCTTCCTGATTCTCTTCTCTGAGGAGGGCCAATAGAGTGGATTACCTAATGGGTGCTTATAGCTCGGGGAGTCACTTCTCCTGCCCAGTATATTAAGCAAGGTAGGCTAGCACTAACTCCTTAGCATCTCACTCTGTTTTTCTATCACCTAATCAAATAAGAGGGCAAAAGCCTCATTACTTACTGCTTAGATTATCACGCATTCTATCCTAGCTTCAGGCAGAAAGAGCACCAACTCCCAGCTGTATGATTCTCACTCTGTTATATCAGATCCTATTGCTTTAGGTTAGGAGATTTTTGTTGTTGCCTAAGCATCACATAAGAGTAAGTGATTATTTATGCACCCGATCCTATATATATACCCATTCAGGTAATCTTCTGTACGACTATCAATTCGTCATACCAGGTATTCAATACCACATTAGCCTCATATGCAATTAAATGGTATAGAACATACTCTTATATAAGATCTAATAGCAGGCTTTGGTATCAAATCTACCCATAAGTTGGGCCTAACTTCCCATGCAGTAGTTAAAAAGCTAGTCAAATAGCCAAGTGTATTAATTTGGGAATCTTTCCGTGCAGATGGACTTGAAGCGTTCCCTTAGGGCATAATGAAAATGTTGGCAAAGAGAAAGCATTAGGTAACCAAGGCGACCTCTTCATGAGGTCCACTTTCGTCCGAGCGAAGTGAGGCTGGACTTTAGCCCGCTGGTGGGATTAGGCAATATAGCCACTAGTCTTGTAAAGACTAAGTGAGTGAAACTGCATGAGAACCTAGGGCATAGGAATCTTAGGGAATCTAAGCAGTAAGTAAGTAATGCTTATGGTTGTTCGGCTTCCGCTAATGCTAGAGAATCATAGTAGAGAGTGAGTTGGCATTCTTTCCATATAGGGATGTGGTTGGTGCCACCAACTCTTAGGCTCCTTCTGTGCTAGGATGTTCTAACACAGAGAGCGGAGGAACCTAGGAAGTGAGAATCTAAGCTTTCAGATATGGTTGATCGGCTATAGCTAATGCATGAGAAGCATAGGTGAAAAGCGTGCCTTAGCATAAGAGGGATATGCCACCTTATCTTAGGCCTTTTGTCCTGAGGGGCATAGCGAACAGAATACCTGCTACACGTAGGCCAGAATAACTTACGGTGCTAAAGCCCAAAAGAGTTGGTGCCACCAACTCGGTATACACCACCTCCCGGGTTGGCGTTCCATAATGTTGGAGGAAAAGAGCTTCTTGAGACCCCCAGCACCAAAATGAGATGATCTACCTCTAGCCCTTATCTACCAGTTCTCTACCAGCACCTTACTCTAGACCTTATTTGGTATGACTTACTCTCTTTACCCTTATTTGGTAGATTCTCTACCAACTTAATTCTCAGTAGATGGTCTATTCGATACATTGCCAGTAGGGGTGGGCGCGGGTTGGTTTGGTGCGGTTTGGAGTCCAAACCGCTTCCGCACCGCATCAAACGGTTAATCAATAATACAAACCATTATACCAATTCTTTAAACGGTGTGGTTTCGGTCCGGTTTGAATGTAATACGGTTCGGTTTCGGTCCGGTCCGGTTTGACCCATATTAAATATGAAATAAAAGAATTACGTCCATCAACAATCAATTTACAAATGCAACCATGTAAAACTTTTACATTTAAAGGTTAAAACACACAATGTTATACTGAAATGAAAGATTAGTTCTTAATTGTATGAATATTTCAATTTGACATTTACCTACAAATGAGATTTTTTTTGGTAGATTAACCAAACATCAATATTAATCAATGCATAATCATTAAGGAAAGTGACTAGAATAAGATTATAATTAGCATTTATTCAAAAAAAATGAGATGAAAAATATTATATCAAACTATAACTTCTTCCTTTATGTCAGCGATTGTTATTAATATAACAACAACATACGCTAAAAATAGAATGTACATCGTTAGAATCTAAAATAAGATAGGAGTTGCTTATGTTTTTATCATAAGATTACTAATATAAATTTTCGGTTCGGTCTGGTTTAATATGATTGGTTCAATCGTCCAAACCGCAACCGAACCATATCGATGCGGATTGGTCCGGTTTGGGGTATTAGTTTTGGTTAGAAAATTCGGTGCGGGTTTACGCACCGCTTTTGTGGTCCGGTGCGGACGGTTTCCGTATCGCGGTGCGGTATATGCCACCCCTAATTGCCAGTATTAAGTGGAATGGGCCTTTTAATTGATAATGTGTTTACTCGCTACTAATAACTAGTAAGGTCAGAACCACTTCCATCACCAACTAATAGATATATTAGATAAACTGGTATATGATGATCTACCAGATAATTGCATTTTAGGCCCCTTGATTCCATCTTAATAAGCTGAATATTGATTATTTGATACTCTACCCGGCACAAGGGAAGAACTTATTGAGATTCGATTCCATCAATGACTTACTAGCAACCTTTACCCGATGCACAACTATTCTCTACCCTAGAAATTGAGAATGAGAAGCAAACTAAGCTTAAGCTGAAGGGGAAGAACATTCTCTACCCGGCGCAGTCAGAATCACTTAGATTCGATACCATGGCACTAGGAGAGTACTGTAAGCATCTTGTGATAGCTAGTATGCCTCCCGCCTGCCTTGATAGTGGCTTAATCCCTTTCTAGTAAGGGAATGCAGTTGAAGCAATATGAGGTGTTTTTTCAATCTGGATAGACCCTTCCATTATTTTCTTTCCATAGAACAGCAACAACCTACTATTAATATTAGGTCTCCTCGATGTCCTATGCTACCTCCATCCCAACTCTTGATCTTTCGGAGCTTATCCATTGTTTTGCTTTGCCACAGGTTAGCTGCATTACCTTTCTGGCCGTCATGACGAGAATGAGCGAGTTAAACTTGTAAGACTAAATAAAGGTAGTTACGTTAGCTGCATTCCCAATTGGCCCTTGAAAGAACATAATTTGCATTAGGTCAGCACCAACCAGGCTAGCCATTTCACACGAAAGGTGGAAGTCACAAAAGAAGACATCACTCTTAGGCATCCAATACTTTCTCTAGCAAGAGGGACATGACGAATGTGCAGACTCACTGTTAACTTCGAGGCAGAGATGGCCTTATTTCAAATAAAGACGAGTTCATGCAAATTTCTATGGTGCTTCTTATGATTATTCAACAAGTCAGGTGCGTAGCTCTCTATAGTCTATCTATGGAGGTGCCTAGTATACTAAGTCCAAACTATTCTTAGCATAGTATACCAAGTTAAAACTATTCGTTGATTGAGTTTATGCTTAAGACAAAGCAAGTCGGCGATGGGACATGCTTAATAAGAGATTCAAAGAGTTCAGTACCAGGTGCATAGCGATTTTCTTTTCACAATCCTACGTCTCTAGTTGGCTATACCAGATAGTAGGCTATCAACCTAGTCTCTTTTGATCAAAATGGATAAGTCATGCCATAATATGTCTTTTTTTCGAGGGACTGGTCCTTTCCTTTTGTCTGTACTAGTCGCTCTGCTCTTTATAACTTCACTTCAAGTTGAAGGAGCATCTTTCTATTTTATTGGACCCGAAAGAATCCTAATCTATGGAGCTAATAGATATGCCCATTATCAGAATCTCATCGACAACATTTTCAAGTAGAAAGAAGCTATTGAGCAAGTCCCTAAGTAGCCAGATTAGTTGGGCATGTTTATCCTATAGAATTTGAGACTAACCTCACATCCTCCATGGGTACTTATGCGATGTCTCACAACAACCCCAAAGTCACATTACTGGTAGCCAGATTGCTGGACAGACTTCCGTGTGCTTTTGACTGACCTCCCATACTTATAACTTAGTCATAATTTACAACACTCTCTTAAGTATTATCATACATCTTAGCGCATTCCGTATTAAGGCCTTAAAAGAAAACTCTTATTTCGTCTTTACAATTAACTTCTTTTCTAAGGGGACTATAATGATAATTAATAGCCTGTTGACTACGTAATTAATACATTATAATTATACGTTATTTATGCATGGACACACATGCATGCCTGACATATTTCTAAGCGTGCAAAGAATGCGTCCTAAACTAATGTTTAAATGTCAAAACTTCTATACAAGTCAAGTTCCATATTATTAAATATATCATATATCCAATATCTACAATTCAATCAACAACTTGTATAAAATAAAATTCATACCAAACTTATTTTATACTAAAATAGCGGAATCAATATTAATAGAAACTTACAATTCAAATACTTTTACGCTCTATTCAACTTCTTTGTATAAAGTTGGAAAAGGGGATTTCTATTTAAATTGCGGAAATAAGGTGCAAACTAAAATAAAAGAATTCGTACATTACACACCATTTTCTAATTTACTCTTTTCAAAACCCTTAATCAGATCCAAAGAAAAAGATAAGCAGTGGAATAAAATGTAAAGCTTTAAAATTGCAACATCTATACAATTTCATTATTTTTAATATAGAATAATTGAGATTTTGACTTAAGAATTGATATTTCATTTTAAGGAAATTTTGAGATTTTCGTGTGATGTTTTCGTAAACAAAATTCTCCAAAGGCACATATCAAATTCAAGTCATATTGTACAATCACTAGAATAAGAAAGACTAAGATTTTCACTCACAAAAAGTCATTAGCTCTTCCTTTTTGGATTTGTTTACGTTCGCTTCGGTCTATTACATATCTCTCCTTTTATAAATATACAACAAGGGAATTGTATATGAATTAGATTCAGAAATTTAGAGGAGAATATAATAAGAATTGAATAATAAAAAATTAAAATTCTTACTTGAAATCCTAGAATTTTTTTGGAATCTTTGAAGAAGAGACCGACAAAGCTTCGCTTGGTTCTCAATAATTTATGAATATAAGTGAGGGGTATAGGCTCTTATTTATAGTGGTTAGAAAGCATCAGAATCGTCGAATTTAAATTGGTTAAAAATAATAAAATGTGGATCGTTCAAATACACTAAACCCTAGGGGCAATCAAGATCGACCGGCCCTAGGCGACGGTCGACCAATGGTCTACGTTGGGAACGTTATTTTCTTGCCGTTGATTTATTTATTCAATACCTTAATTAATTTTTAGCGTTAATGTTTATTTTAACGTTTACTTAACCCCAAATCTAGTTACTGTAACTTCTCAAATGTAAGAGTTAATTAATTATTTGAATTTGAATTCTCTTTAAATTATTTTGAATTTGAAAACTTCAAACTTCCATAACTTTTACATTTGAGCTCCGTTTTCAAAACATTATATATCAAAAATGATCTAAAATCGTCACGAACGTAATGACATAACATTCGTAGTCAATTTCTGACTTTTTTTTTTCATTTTTATTCTTATCTTATTTAATTAATTCATTTATTTCTTATTAATTTGTAAGGGGTGTCACATTCCTCCTCACCCATAATCCATAGTGGATGGGGCCATCAGCATCCGTCTTGACCTTTGTAGAGTAACTTTTGTTCTACAACTACATATTCTGTTGCCATGCAACGGCTGAGATTAGAGATTTCTAAAATGGCTACACCCACGCCATACACCCTAACATGAGCATGCTTTGACAATAACACTCTAACAAGAGCATACTGATGAGAACGTTAACATGTACCAACTTCTCTGTATTGCCGACAATAGAGAGCCTAGTAGGAGGTGTATGGACCATTCGTTGGCATCCAACAACTCAAGGCATACATGACCGTCTCCGAATGACTATCAAAATACCACAATCTGTAATAGTATGAATGATCAAGATTTTTTGCAAGAATACCGAGTACTCTATTTTGTACACGTTATAGTCAAATCGTAAAGTGATAAAACAAGAAAAACAACAGTATGTGTACATACATCGACGAACCACTCTACAATTCAATCTCATTTCCTTTATTAATACCATTCAGCTCAACCTTATGGTTCATTAACATTCTCAGTTTAATGGTCGAGGATTTCCAAATTCCCATAATTTCGACAACATCAGTTTAGTAAGTTTCAATATATTTGCATTTTCTAGTGGCTCCATAAAACGGGTTTTAGTTTCTTGTGATTTCTTTACAACTTTGGGTATTCCAATTGGTCCAGGCTAAAACCGATTGATGGACCAAGAATATGGACTTAAACCCGAAGTGTGAACTACTTCTACTAAAACCGAACCATCTTAATCCAAATGTTTACCGTATTTCGTTCTACCGCTCTTAGAAGAAGTATTCTCTCCTACTCATCACAAATCCTCAAAACCCTAAACATGTCCTCCACAGACGAACCCACCGCGAACCCTTCCAATTCCGAACCCGGCACCCTTAGCAAAAAAGCTGCTAAGAAGGAGGCGATCAAAGCGGAAAAACTTCGGAAGAAGCAGGAAGAGGCGGCTGCCGCGGCGGCTGCGACTGCAGCATCACTCGCCGCCGTCGACATCCTATCCGAAAACTATGGCGACATCCCACTGGTAGAAATCCAGTCAAAGTCGATCACCAATCGGAAATGGACTGAAATTGGATCCCTGAATGAAAGCTTGAAGGGAGAGTGCGTGCTGATTCGGGGGTGGGCGCAGGCGATTAGGGCTGTGGGGAAGAAGATGGCTTTTTTGGTTTTGAGGGAGAGGAGCAGTACAGTTCAGTGTGTGGTTAGCGTGGATGACAAGTATGTCAGCCCTATGATGGTCAAGTATGTGAATGGGTTGAGTCGAGAATCTTGTGTTGACATTGAAGGGATTGTTAGTGTTCCAAATGTTGAAATAAAGGGGGCTACTCAGCAGGTTCTGATTTTCATTTTGTGGAACATTTGTTTTCAATAGGAACAGATTATTTTAAGTGTCTCCGGTTACAGATCAGATTACATACTAATATAGTGTATTTATACTGTAAGCACTGTTGTAAAATTAATCCCCACCTAAAGCGCTAGGCGATGGTGTTCGCCTTAGTTTTGCCTAAGCTCCATTGAGGTGCTATGTGAGGCTTACCACCTCACTAAGTTGTCTTAATAATACATAATTACAAATATATAATCATGAATGCATTATTTACAAATATATAATCATGAATGATTATTTTTACACTTCACAATTACGTTGAATACATATTAATATAAAATTTCCAATTGAAAATAGAATACCTCCTTCGTATCTGCCCCTGAGAATTGAAATTGAATTTCAACTATTAAATATAGGTATAGGTATGTATAACAATAGCAAATAAATCTTGAATAAAGTATCTGAATTTTATTAAATACACTAGCTTATTAAAAACGCAGCACTGATTATTCTCCGATTAATTCCTACCTAGGTGATTAACGTCTAGTCCAAATTCACTTTTCAGCAATTGCCTAGCGATTTTTACAATCTTGATCGTAAGGAATGTGCATTAAGAATTCAAGGTATAGTTTGTTTACAATAAGTGGTAACTTAATTGATAACTCACTGATGAATGGTAATGTTGAATACAAATTCAAACCCATCATTATCAAAATTTAAAATCCTATAATTTTAATATAGTTTCAGATTGAATCTCACAAATCGATTTGCAATCTCATTCAAACTCAATTGGAATCACAGTTGAGAAAAATCATTCAATCTATATTGGTATATTCTATACTCATTTGGATACACAATTCGAATTCTATTATTTTCTGAACAAATTAAAAATGGAATAAAAAGTAAATCTGGTTTTATAAATCTGGTTTTATGTTTAGATGTAGAAGTTCAAACATCAAAATCAATTTCAAAGTGTGTACAAATCTTAAAATGTGGATCTTATGAATCTACAATTTTCGATTTGAATTCCGTTTCAATTTAAAATTTGAACTTAATAATTTATATGTTTGAATTCCGTTTTGAAAACCTTGTTGTTAACTTTACAATCTACAACATTTATTAGTGAAAAAGTGTTCAACACATGTTTTTTTCTAGTTGTAAACGTTTAATAACTGTTTCTTCCATTTGTACCCTTATGCTTAAAAACCTATTTGAAAGAAATATTAAAAATCAAAGTTCAAGGTTTCTAATAATTTAAATTCATGGTTCAAATTAAACTCATTTTTATAATTATACTGTGAAAACCCGATTAAAATAGAGGCTAAAAGAGTCAAAATAGTCATTCACACTAAGTCCAATCAGAAGTTAAAAAAATGTAAACAAATAACTTTTCATAATTTAGTATTTAGCAATCAGAATTCAACATTCATCAATTTGTATTCAGCTTTCCAAATTTTAAGAAAATGAACTATTAAGCACTGTAACGGTGTTTAATTGTTGATAGCTATATATAATTAGAAAACACTTATTTCATTAAGTGTTCAATGGAATTAAACACTTTTTTTGGATAGAACAGGTCCTACCAAATGTTTATGAGCAGCAACATCTAAGAACTTAATCTTAAGAATGTGTATTAAAAGCAATACTTTAGACTGAAATGCTACATCTGTTAAGTGTCAACCGACATAAGACTTGGCAATTTCCATGTATTAAACATACTGTCTGCATAATGATTCTGACAGTTTATGGTATATGTTTTGTGCTGTTAATCTATGGTTGAATTTGTTCATAAAAATGTGGCACCATTGTTTTCATATCGTTTAAACTTATATTATATATATATATATATATATATATATATCTCATTTACTGTTAGTTAGAACAGAAAAATTAGTTGATATTCTGTTTAGTTTAAATAGGGGATGTAATTGGCATCACAATAAATGCAAACCAAACTATTATTATTGGTCTCGGGTTCAAATTTGGCACTGCTTCTTTTCCAAAGGTAACACTTGGTTTTAGCTATGATTTTCGTGCTTGATCTCCGCCCTTCTTATTCTGTTAAGAGAATATTGATTTAGTCCTGCACTTGTTATTTGATTTCATAACTTTAATATTGTTTTTAGCATATTTCTGTGCTCATTAGGGATAATTCTGTGCTCATCGTTTTGTTCTGAAACGTGGTAGGGCATTGGCTATTATATCAATATCAATATACATACATACATATATATACATATATATATACACATACACACACACACACATACACACACACACACACATATATAGTACCAAAGCTCACAGCGAAGCTATATCATTGCAGGTTGAAATTCAAGTTCAAAAACTCAAGTGTGTTAGTAGAGCAATGCCAAATCTACCTATTAATATTGAAGATGCTGCAAGAAGTGAGAAGGAGTTTGAAAGAGCTGAACAAGTAATTATATAATTGTATAAAATCTTATCTTTTATGTACTCTAAAGCATCTGGCTTTTTGTTCAATAGACTTCATATTTCTATAAATTCACGTAAATGCCCTTTTTAAGTGTATCCATTTTTCCTCAGAATTTATTGCTTAATTATTTATTAATAGTTTTTCTTCCGAACTTGATAGACAGGGGAGCAGCTTGTTCGTGTTGGTCAAGAAACAAGGTTGAACAATAGAGTCCTCGACATTCGAACTCCTGCAAATCATGCAATCTTCAAAGTCCAAAATCAAGTGGAAAGTGTGAGTTTATGTTCTTCTAGAAAAACTAAACCATTCCCCTCCTGTTGCATGTCAGTTTAAGATACATCAAATTATTTATGTAACAACGTGTCAATTCAAATATTAGACTAACATGTAATAAATGACGCCTATTTTTTTGCTCATAAATACTTCCTATTTTTTTGCTCATAAATACTCTTGAAGTTTTAACTTTCAAAAATCATTTTATCATTGTTCTTCTAAATCATTCACCTTTTGTTTTATTATAGCAGTTGACGGTTCCTTAAATTATTGATGCAACAAGTAGTCAATCCAATTCTCAAATCAACATGAGTTAGCTCATAAATACTCTTAAATTATAATCTTCAAAAGTAAGAACTCATTATATCATTGTTCCTTTTTGATGATGTTATTTGCTCGTATACACACACATTTAATATATTTATTATATTGAACTCTGTTATATATGTATGTGTGTGTGATTATCTGGCCCTTGAGCCTGTTTGGCAACAATTTATTTTGAATATCCTAAAAAGCAGTTTTAAGTAGTAACTTCTATGTACTTTTGAACAACAGCTTCTAAGTCAATATGTTTGGATGTAATTTTACTTGTTAAGTTAAACTTGGTGTTTGGCTACTACGACATATAAGTAATAAATGTATAATAGTTTGCATAATTGGTCCATGGTGAATTTAAAATAATGGCATTTTCTTTGCAGATTTGTTGTAAATATAAGGCTGTTTTGACCATTTGCTTGGTCAAAATTACTTATGAAATTCCCTCATAAGTCATATGCAACAAAGAGTCGCTTCTCCAAATTCTACTTCTAAGCTACTTTTGCAAGCTCGTTGTAAGGAGTTACTAAAACCTACAATTCAAATAAGTAATTTGTAAGTAGGTTTGACTACATAGAAGGAGTTGCCAAACATGCTCTTAGAACTCTATTTAATAACAACATCTTTGGTGCAAGATGTTTTTTCTTTCATTAAAAGAAATATAATGATAAATAGTTAAGATTTCAAGGAAATTGTTTGTAAGTCAATCCAAGAACCCACCAGTACCCAGGGTGTTTGCATACACTAACGGGCTAGACAAACTTGCTTTTCATGCATGCAGATGTTTAGATTATTTCTATTAGCCGAGGATTTCACTGGAATCCACTCTCCTAAATTAGTAGCAGGAGCAAGTGAAGGTGGTGCAGCTGTATTCAAGCTTGATTACAAAGGACAACCTGCCTGCTTAGCACAATCTCCGCAGCTGTACAAGCAAATTGCAATTTGTGGTGGTTTTGGAAGAGTTTTTGAAGTTGGACCTGTATTTAGAGCTGAAGACTCGTATACGCATAGACATTTATGTGAATTCATTGGCCTTGATGTTGAAATGGAGATTAAGGAGCATTATTTTGAGGTTAGATTATTTTTATATTTCCATCAGAATTACAAGTATGAGTTGCCTGTAAGTGGCGTACGTATGTGCCCGTTATTTCTATCCATTGTATTTCAAATAAAAAATAAATGTGGTATTTACCGTTTCAATAATGAAATTGAATCTGAATTGTGACTTTGGTGTCCATATTGAATTATCGGAAATGCAGTATTAGCAGAGGCACAAAATTTTCAAAGGATGAGTGAAAAAGAAGAGAGAAAAAAAACCCTTATTATTGCATGTGTATCTTTATTTAAGAAAACAAAAACACTCTCTTCCCTTTGTAAGTGTCCCATATTTAACATAAAGTTGTGAATACTTTTTTAACTTAAAAGGGTGTTTTTGCTTGAGTATTTACATTCGTCGTAGCTGTTAAAGATTCAATGATGATTAATGATTATTGATGATTTTTTTCAGGTGATAGACATAGTTGATCGCTTATTTGTCGCCATATTTGACCATCTTAACAATAATTGTAAAAAGCTTCTTGAGGCTATCAGTGCACAATACCCCTTTGAACCCTTGAAGGTAAAGAAAGAGACCAGCATTAACTACGATGCTAAAGAGTTTTTCCTATATATTACTAATCAGTTACTCATTTACATTCCATGCAGTACTTGAGAAAGACATTACTATTGACTTTTGAGGAAGGTGTTCAAATGCTTAAGGTGCGGTGCATATTTTCCATTCTAGACAACTATTTCACTTTGTGTAATTATATGCAGAGATTAACATGGTTAAGTCTGTTCAGTGTTGTGCATTGTATGCGTTGACTGCTTTACTTGGGATTGACAGTTGTCAATGTACCAGTAAAAGTAAAAGATGGGTACTGCATAGTTTTTCTAACTTAAATATAGCTGTCAACTTAACCACGTTTTATCTCTGCATTCATAGCCGACTATGAATGCATTATGCTACTGCATGGAAAACGAAATCATATGATAGTTGTCTAATCTTTCTTAATCATTTACTCTTGTCTTTCACCAAGGCACGTTTTTTGTCCTTTAATTATCCTCTAGCCCCTGATAATTTGCTGAATAAAAATTTTCTGCGACAGTTTTCCTGCTGTAACCGTGTGAACTGTTGTCTCATGTAATTTTTTGACGTGTTATCAAGGTGATTCATACAAAAGAAAATAATCATATTAGGAAGTTACTTGTGTGTATCTGAGTTTAATATTACTATTTACATTTATATGCTAAATAGGATTCTTTTTACTACTGTAGTTTCTTTTACTTTAATTTAAATGTTAGCTTGCTTCGTATATTTTTTATCAGAAATATATTTGTTTGTCGGTCCCTCGACTTGATATTTACTTTTAGTTTCCGCGTCGATGATTTTATCCGTGTTTTTAGTCGACTAGAACAGAAAAATGGTGAAAAAAATTTGACAACTTTGTACTTGGTAACATCACAGCATATGTAAATTTATTTTGAGAGGCTCTGCAGTAATACCATTCTCTCTCTCTCTCTCTCTCTCTATATATATATATATATATATATATATCACACATACATACACACCCGTACATATACGAGGAAGTTTCGATAACACCCCTTTTGGAGCACCCCTATCATATTTTGAGTTACACGATTTTAAATTGTATGAAATTTTGTGGATATGTTCATATAATACTCAAGATCATCTCTACAAAATTTGAGTGCATTTAAATAAACATAACATGATAAACTTAATGTTTCAAACCAACGGATAAAATGGATGTTTAACAGTTAATATTGACTTATTATTTTGATGAGGTTAGAAATTTCAAAACGATCTCATATTTTGTAGAGATGATATTCATAATGTAAACTAAACATTTACAAAATTTCATAGCATTTAAAATCGTATAACTCAAAATATGACTGGGGTGCTCCAAAAAAGGGGTGCCATTAAACCTTCCCCTCTCTCTCTCTCTCTCTATGTATGTGTGTGAGCGTGCGCGCGTGTGTGTGAGAGAGATATCTACATCCTGATTATTTTGAATCAACAGGAAGCTGGCATTGACGTAGATCCTCTTGGAGATTTAAATACAGAGACAGAAAGAAAATTGGGTAAACTCGTTCTTGAGAAGTACGATTCCCAGTTGCAATATCTCTTGGTACTGTAACGTTTTGGTTTTTTTTTTTGTTTATTGCTTGACCCTATTACTTGTCACAGGTATGATACCGAGTTCTATATACTACATCGATATCCACTGGCTGTCAGGCCATTTTATACCATGCCATGTTATGATAATCCAGCTTATAGTAACTCTTTCGACGTATTTATTCGAGGTAAGATGCTTACTTTTGTTGAATTTAGTTATTAATACGCAAGAATGGAAAAAAAAAGGAAGAGCACTCAGTGAGTCTACAAGAACTCACTTTTAAGCTAGCTCATGTTGACATATTGTTGCGATTAGTTCTTGGTTCTATTTTTTGCTAAAAATCCATATAACTACGCGAACAAAATTCTTTTATTTTCTTCATAAATTATAATTCGACTCTTTAAAACTTTCTAAGGTGAGGAAATAATCTCTGGGGCTCAAAGAATACATTCTCCTGATATCTTGACTAGTCGGGCGGAAGCATGTGGATTAGATGTGAAGACAATATCAACTTATATTGATGCATTCCGGTAAAATATTCCACCCTTTCATTTATTGTACATATAAAACTTCCATATCAGTTTCTTTTAAACTTCACAAGTGGTTTCATATCCTACTTAGGTACTATGGCTTTTATCTGCCATGAAGTTAACTAATCCAACCATAAACCATTTTTCCTAGCCCTAGGTCTTAATTTATATCATTTGATGTCTCTCTGGAAACTTTGTTTTTTAATGGTTAATTGCTGCTTGTTTGTATTCCTGAGTTTTGGTCAAACTATGTTATCGTAACAGCGCTAATAATCATGCACAGATTTTTTTTCCCCCTTTACAATAGTCTGATTTCCATTTGTCCAAAATGGAACTTTGGATTTTTGATTTTTGATTTTTTTTTTAATATTCTTCACCCTGTTAAGCACATTTTCGGAAATCATTTGGCCCATTGAAACAAATCTCAGCATTTGTTTATTACACTTAGTTGGATAAAATATCAATTATTCATCACCCTGTTAAGCATACCCTGTACTTTTTCAATTGTAGATCTCAAGCAGAAGATATAATGTTTGAAAAGACTTCTTTTTTGAATTTGACTATACTATATGCAACGGAGGATTGAGTTCGAGATCTTTAATTCACAATCAAACATCTTTCCACTGTTACTAGTAGCCTTTGGCAATTAATTGCAAAACTTATTTGAATGTCACACACGCACAGAAAGCATCCTCTTTGTATGAAGTACAAAGTTATAATTGATTTTTCCTCATCCAACTTATTTGTTGCATCAGAATTTTCTTCTTGATATTTCTGGTTTGGGTAAAACATCCAGTATTATTAAGCCCCGGTTTACTCAAAATAGAATAGACATTTTTGTAAACAGTTGATAATATAAAGTGAACTCTTCCCAATTTCCTATTGGTTGTATACAAAATTTAATATAGGCTATTCCATTGTATTAATCTTTTCGTTAACCCAGGTCAATATGGAATCTTTTTGAATTTTTTTTTTTGATAAACTAAATAATAAAAGCTGTAACTTTCAAAATGATTGCAGCAGTATGTCCCATCTTTCCATATATGGAATGCAAATACTTTATAAAGTTGCATTCATTATGTATACATACAGAAGTGTGTGAACTTTACCCAATGGCTGATTAATGTTTTTGTACACTGTAGGTATGGTGCTCCTCCGCATGGTGGATTCGGCATTGGTTTGGAACGTGTAGTGATGTTGTTCTGTGGCCTCAACAACATCCGTAAGACTTCGCTTTTCCCTCGTGACCCACAAAGACTCACTCCATAAACTGAAGAATCCCTGTTCTTGTCATCCAAAATGAATGCGAGCTTCGAATTTCCGTTCAGCCATTTGTGTTGCAAAACATTTAGTGAGTGTCGATGGAATTCTTCATCTTCACGAAAATTTGTTTGTTTATAGATAGTTACCTATCTTCATTTTCACTTTCCTTTTGATATTTATATTGTGAGCTTGCTTTCAGTAATACTTGATTAATTGCAACAGTGTAAGGTTATTTTTATCTTGCAATCCTTGTGGAGGTATGCTTTGGTGGTTGCATTTTGTAGAAATGGTATGTTGTTCTGATTGTTTTTCTGAAATATTCTTTGAAGTGTTCTAAGATTATTTGATCATTTTGAAAATTGAAACCGAACATTGATATATTTATCTAAAATCAAGAATCAAAGGCCTTGTTAGGTTTTCCTTTTTGGGTTTGGGTTTTTATTTAACAATAATGCCATGGCGGCGCATGTAATTTCTTTTTGGAAGACCATCAATTTGGAAATCGAAGTTAATATATAAAATAAAAAATAAGTTTATTTTATTTTTTGCGTTTCAAAAATAATAGAAACACGGAAAACAATCAATTTCTGTTGTCGTTCCTCTATCCTCGTAATGGATTAAGATTTTTAAAAGGAAAATTTTGGCTCACGTCCTTTTAATTGAAAATAGTTAGACCCACCTCCCTTTCGATTACAATTTATAAACTACATCATTCTTTTTAAATAACTAATAAAAATAACCACTCTTTCAATTCGCGAAAATAACTTTTCAATTACGCTAACCTAGTTTTAGTCTGCAATAAACTTTTCGATTATCAACCCTTTTTCACTTTATCCAATTCGAAACCTTAAATTCTTCAATCAAACCAATCAGAATCTAATTTAAAACCATAAAATCGTAAAAAAAATGGTTGTCAATTGCAGATTTGTTGAAGGAGATGAAGCTTGCAATGGAATCACATATAATCGCTATTGCGAAGAACATGCAAATGCACAACTTGTAAGATCAATATGAAATGATGAGGAATTATTATCAGTCAAAAGCATCATTAATTGCAAATAAGATTATTTTCCAATGTGATTTGATAAACAATTCCAAACTTTCACTTCTATCTAAATTAAGGTTGTTTTGAAAATTTTCAAATGTCTGAAAAGTATATTAGAGTACAATAAAAGAGAGATAGTGGAACATATTACCCACGCAAAATTATACCTGACAAATATTTGCTATTCATATGTATGTATGCATGTACAAATCTATATGTATGTATGTTTATATATCTATGCATGCGACACTAATTTCAGAAATTTAAAATCCTTACAGCAATCACGACGAAGACACAAAATTGGGATATCTAAAAAAAACCATCAGCCGGCAAAATCAAGAAACTAGCTATATCATCTTCCAATCTTGAATCTCATGACACACATGAATCAGAATCAAAACCTGAACCTCCAACAGCTGAAAAATCTGAACCATCAGAATATAAACCTTCAAAAAAAGAAACTTCAACAACTTCAAATACAGAATCTTCAGAGTACATACCATCGCAAGATGTTTATCTTTCATCCCTGAAAAGAAAAGCTTTAGCAACAAGAAGCGCAAGTAAAAAACACACCAGTGAAGAAACAAAAAGAAGAGCCAAAAGAAAGTGGAACCTCAAAAGAAAATTTAGAAGCCTATAGAGGTGGTTTTTAGGTCTTTCCACACATTAGTAGAACATTTATTAAAAAAAAGCTACTTCTACAATCACACATGGAATTGTTGAAGAAAACTTCATTCTTCAATATCATCAACCCATTTTTTGAAAGAGCAATAAAATCTGATGACATAGCAAATGAATCAGTTCTGATAGAAATAATAATAGAATGCTTCTCAGTTGAAGACAACTGATTTAAATTTGGAGATGTCAAAGCAACTTTAAAAGGAAGTGACATTGCTACAATTTTTGGATTCTCAAATGAAGTCATCATAATCAATACTGCATCTCATTCAAAGGAATCTGAAATTCATTCTGAATTAAAAACATTCAAAGAAAAATATTTCAAGGGTTTAAGAATGATCCAAGCAAAAGATATAGAATTAAGCATTCAATTAGCTTCAAAAAGGCAAAAAGAAAATGATGTTGCAAGATTGCTTATAATGTATGTGATTTCAACTTTTTTATTTACCAACTCAAACTCATCTTTTCCTTTGGTGTTGCTACTATATATTTATAATTGAAGCAAACAAAAAACATTTCTTGGCCAGCAACAATTGGAAAACATTTGATGGAGCAAGTAAGAAAAAATGAAGAAAGTCCAAGAAAAATACACGCATGTGTAACTTTGCTCATGGTAAACTCTAATAACCCACTTTATCTTTCATAATTACTGATATAGAATAAACTAACATCTAATACCTCTATATGCAGTATTGGTTTTGTGATATCTCAGATATTATTTCTAGAAAAACAACTTATAAAGAAAACGATCCAACATTTTCCAAATGGACACTTCTGCAACTTACTTCGAGCAAAATGAAGTGCTTGCTTGATAAAAAAGTAAATTTGCTAACAATACAAAGAAATGCACTAAAACATATAGAATGTATAATAGTAGGCAAGCAATAATTAAATGACAAACACTTGCCAAAAAATACGAAAATTAATTTTTTCCCTAATTTGCAGAGAACAGAGGAAAAAAAGGAGATAAAAACTGCAAAAACTAAATCGCAAACAGAAAAAACTTCTGTTGTTGATAAAAAATATGAAAATGTCAACCAAAAACTAAAAGTCAAAGAATTGAAAATAAAGAACCTGAAAAAGGAAAAAGCAGATCTGAAAGAAGAAAACAAAGAGCTAGAAAAAAGAATGCAGATCTAAAATAAGAAAATAAAGAGCTGACAAAGAAGAATGCCGATCTAAAACAATAAAACAAAGATCTTGAAAAAGAAAACGACGAACTGTGAAAAATATATGGAAAAGAAACAACATGATGAAGATTATAAGCTTCACGAAGATGACAACAATCAATTTAATGATGATCAACCAATTAATGTTGATATTCCAATTGACGATAAAATGAATGAGAGCATGGTAAATGATGATGTGTTTGATGTTAATGTTGGTAATGTTCGTAATATCCTTGATATTGATGATGCGGTAAGTACGAAAGATAATGCCAATGAAGTTTATGATGATAAAAGCATAGATAATAATAAAAGCAATGGCGACGTTGTAGATGATCAAACAAAACATACTGATGCCGATGATGAAAGTAATAGAGATTATGCTCCTAAAGGTGCTGATGGAAACATTAAATGTGATAAACATAACGATCATACAAATGCCGATTGTAATGATGGAAATGGTGAAGGAAATAAAGCTGATGGTCATGCAAATAAGAGTAAAAATGCCGAGGTTGACAACTCAGATAAAAGAAAAGGTGATGGTGATACTGGTGAGAAAAGAAAAGATGATCAGTCTGAAAGTAAACCTGAAATGAAGTCGATCAGGATAAAGATCAAGTTGTTACTAATAATGATGACAAGAAAAAAAAATCTGATCAATATGAAAACAAAATTGACGGTCAAGCTAATCAGGATAAAAATGACGCTACTGCTAATAATGACGACGACGACGACGATGACCAAACAACGAGCCAATATGAAGTAGCCGTCCGACCAAAGGTAGTAAAAAATGACCAACAAATAGAGTTTACAGAAAAGGAAAAAGAAAGGTCAAAAAAGATAAAATTTTACAAATTATATTTCTCATCTTGGCAATTATTTGCCATGTATATGCTAACAAACAAATATATAACACTTTGTATTTTCTGGCAAACCAGATGAAAAATCAGAAGATTTAATTGAAGGAAAACATCAGGATAAAAATGTACAAAAAATGAAAGGTATATAGTTTTAAAACAAAATCCATACTTTATATAAAATATTATATCTCAAACATTAAACATATACTAAATATACAACTATAGCAGATGATGAGAAGAAAGAAACACCAGAAGTGGACCCCCCCATCATTCGGTTTGGGATTAACACAAATATTTCTGAGCCTAGATAACAAATAGAAGGTTCAACAAAAAGAAGCTAAAGAATTTCGAATCAAGCAAGAAAAAGAGAAGAAAAATATGAAAAGAGAAATAACAAAAGTTTTTCCTTATTCCCTTATAAAAAGAATAAAAGAAGAACGTAAAAGACCAAGAAAGATCCGGATTACGTGTATCCATGTCAAAAAACATAGATTACCAAAAGAAACCGCATAAAAGCAAGGTTGGCAAAAAAGATGAAAAAACTCTTTGAAATTGAAAACATATCGGAAACAAGCAAAGAATCTGATCATGATAGGACTGAAGTGAAATAAGATGCAAAAATATTAGTTCGAAAAGACAAGATTGCAAAAAAAGGGAGCACGAATGAACAGATTGAGGAGCTTGATGCTTTTTATCAAGCAGATGGAAATAAGCAAGTCATTTCATTAAAATATAAAATGCAATATACAAACAAATATAAAGAAATGTATAATTGCCTGGTGAATATTTGCCAGTTAATTGTTTCCCAAAAATATACATGCCAAACAATTATTAATAACTTTCTTACTATGATACATACTAATATACTTTACCCATTTATTAAAACAGGAATGCTGCATATTATAACAAGGAAAAAGACATTGATATAAGACGAGTCAATATTTATGACATGCTATTCAATAAATTCATTGACTCAAGGGTATATAAATCAATATAATATTATTAACTTAAAACAGCAAAACTAATATGTAAAATCTTATTGCTATGCAATCTATCGACTGGTACTCAGCAGTAAGACTAAAGACAATTCATGAAGACACAATATACTTAAAATCCGATGCAGCGGTATGAAATATTTAGAATTTCAAACAAATGTCACTTGAAAGTTTTAAAACTAATTACTATGTAATCACAGGTATCAATAATTAAAGACGTCAAACCTACATATGAATCATTGGCAGTCAAAGTGTTGGAAGAAAAGAAGCTATAAATTGCAGAAAAATATTTATACCATGACATAGCCAAAATCATTATACACTGTTGGAATTCAATGCAGTTAACAAAACATGGAAACATTATGATTCCTATGACCAAGGAAAAAAACCTTCAATTATCCACACAAGAACAAGCGAATTTAGTGGTAAATTTTAAATGTATTAATAACTAATAGCAGCAAATATTTGCCTCATGACTAATATATATTAACTTGACTAACTTAATTAATGTTGCAGTGAGTGTAATAATGGATGTTCTTAAATCTACTTATCAAACAAATGAGAGAAAAACCAGCAGAACTGCAAGACAACAAAGTCAAATTTGTGGATTGTCCACAAAAAAAAAAGCAATTTGTAAGTAAAAATTGTATTTTATAAAAGTTAACTTAATAACATTAAACGAAAATTTAAACTGATGTATGCTTGATTGTGCATTATTTATCATCTGATTTATGGAAGACATGTCCAATAACATGCAAATTGAAGGAAAGTTGGATTTATATGAAGAAGAAGAAATACAGAAATTAAAACTTTACATCGCATATGACATCGTTACAGACGAAGATCGTGGCTGGAAAACAGATCCTGACTCTATGAAATTGCTTGCAGATTATGCTAGAACAGGACTGCATAAAAAATGAATACAATAAATTTCTAGATGTTGAATGCTGATTATTTGCTTTTAGATGTAGATATTAGATGTTATACGTGAATTGTTTTCAAAGCACATGTTTAATGTTAAATTCTGACTATTGTATGTTTACACACAAAGTTTCATATTAGATTTTGAATATTGCATATGGTTTTTAACTGAAATATAATATGAAATATTCCGATAAAATGTAGTTTTTTTTCATACAATAAAATTATAAAACATATAAATGGTCAAAAACTTTTCCTGGCAAATATTTGCCATAAACATTTGTTTGCTTAGCATATATTTTCTTAGCCAATGTTTCCAACCAAAAATTTAAAGATTAAAAAGATTACTGCATTTTCTTATAACTGCATTGATGTATCTATAAATTTCATACAGAAATAAACTTCAATAAAACAATAACTACCAACATAAATAATAAGTTCTCTTTTTATTCACTAACATTTCATTCACAAACATTACTATAATTTTCTGGATCTGCCACATGAACTTTTTGCGTCTGCAGGAGTTTTAGAGGTTAAAGTTAAAATGTGTAAAAGAAAGACCAAATAGGAAAGTTGTGCATGTTGAATGCCTATTTTTCTATTAAGATGGAGGAATATTTCATTTTACTTTAACCACTTATTCAAAATAAGAGACAAGTCATGTTTTCCTTTCCAAAATCCATAAGTGCCAATCAGCGTTGCTGTCTTATCTCCCTAAATATTATAACTCTTCTCTTTCATTCGAATCATCCGTATGCATTTAAGTAGACCTAAACTTGAAGTACATGACAATGGCCAGGGCTTGGAAAGTAGAGAAAGACGGTTAAACAAATCTCTATCCCCAAGCCTTGAAGCGAAAGAAGCAGATAGTGGGGAGCCAGTACATACAGAGGCTATCGAGCCGACATTCATTTTAATTTGAGTACTGATACAATAATACATAAAAAACACCATCAATACTCAAACTAAAAAGAATTCTCAAGCAAAGAAGAAAAAAAAGAGATAAGAATAGCCAACCGTTGAACAAAGCTTAAAGAAAATAATTTTCTGTATTTCAGCAAAGAAGAATATGAAAAGAAAACAAGAAAAAAGAGAAAAATATATAGACAAAAAAAATCTCAACCGTATATCTACAAACTATCCAACAAATCTAAGCCTTTGAAATTAGTCAAGAGATAGAAAAAAAAACTGGTCCAATGACATCAATACTAGACTGTTATATTTGTATATTACAAACAGGTCAAAATATAACTACTTTTTATGATCCAATGACAGATACTTTTAACCAACATTTTAAGCTAATGAGCAAATTAACTAACTACATCCGACTAACACACACTTGTAGTAAAAAACATAAAACAACTTACTAAATATTTTTCACTCAAATATTTACCTGACAAATATTTTCCATCAGATATTTGTTTATCAACAAAATATCGCCATATTGACCTACCAATATTTGTAAAAGATTACTGTATTTTGTTATAATTTCATTGATATGTTCATATAATTTCCATAAAGAAATAAATTTCAATAAAACAGCTACTAACACAAATACAAAGTTCATATCAACTAATCATATAATAAGTATTTGCCATCGGATATTCAATTATCAGCAAAATACCACCATATTGATTGACAATATATGTAAAAGATTACTTTATTTTCTTATAATTTCATTAACATATTCATATAATTTTCATAAACAAATAAATTTCAATAAAGAAACTACTAACACAAATACAAAGTTCATATCAACTAGTCATATAACAAGTATTTGCCTGGTAAATATTTGCCACAACATATTTGATTATCAACAAAATATCACCATATTGATTGACAATATTTGTAAAAGTTACTATATTTTCTTATAATTTCATTGACATATTCGTATAATTTTTATAAAGAAATAAACTTCAGTAAAACAACTACTAACATAAATACATAGTCCATATCAACTAGAAACGTGTTTACATCAATTTTCTATTCTAGATTGTGTAAATACACAACCTATAACACAACATATTAAAGCGTTAACATACTGTTACATTTCTCATACAAAAATAAATTTAATAAAATAACATTCAAGTAGATACAACTTTAGAGCAACATAAATTTCACAAATCACTTTCCTCTGATTCCAATTCTGAACTATGTGTAAATGCATTTTTAATTTCCTTTTGCTTGAGCAGATTACTCTCACTTTCTAAGACCCTCATTTTATCTTTGTGATCCAAGCATTCGATTTTATATATGTCAACATATTTAGAAACAATGAAGTTCAATCAAGTAGTGATGATTTTACCGCAATCCTTTTCTCACTTCCTTCTCACATTTTAGCACTAGACATAATTGCTATCCATTGAGCTTTGAGTAAACAATTTCATTCAAAGGTAACTCTGCAGCAATATTGCAATCTATAATAAAAAATATTAGCTTATTTCTATGAAACTTTAAAGGAATGAATAAACATATTAATAAGATGCAAGTCATATCATAAAGCTGCATTAATAGAAATAGTTTCTTATGCTCTTTTCATAATAATAAAGACAAAATATATTGATAGCTATCTTACCCTTTAATGAAATGTCCAATGCTATCTAGTATTTCAAAGAGGTAATTTCCTTGAAAAGAAAGAAGCAAAATGGGGAATGTGAGTAAATACAGCTGCTATCGAGTCGACACTCCTTTTAATTTTAGCACTGATAGAATAATGCACAAAAACATCATCAGCCTCAAATTAAAAAGGTTTTCCAATCAAATAAGAAAAATAAGAAATAACAGTAGTTAGCCATTGAATATAGCTTAAAGATCAAATATCTCACTAAAGAAGAAGATGAAAAGCAAAGCCAAAAAAACTGAAGAAGATATAAACACACATAAAAGACCACGGCCATAGATCTATAATTTAGCAAAACAATCCCAGCCATACAAATTCTGCCAAGGGATAGGACCAAATACTGGTTCAATGACATCAATAAATGGACCGTTCTGTTTCTATGCTAGGAACAGGTCAAAATATAACTTCATTTTAGGATTCAAGGAAAGACACTTTAGACCAACATATTAAGCTAATATGCAAACATGTTTTGTTTAAAAATATGCACAACTAATTGTCAGAGGTATAAAAAGAAAAATACAAAGACACTAACAACTAAAACTTACAATTAAACTAAAGGCCACTAAATAGTCACCTAACAAATATTAGCCTCGCAAATATTTTCCAGACAAATATTTGACATTGCTATGTGAAAATTTTCAATCATTGGTTTGATCATGAGATTGGTCATATGCTCAGCCATAGGCTTGGTAAAAGACTCCATCAAGGCTCGATCATGGGATCGAACAAAGGTTCGGTATAGGGCTCTATCATGATCTCAATCAATGACTCAGTTATGACCTCAGTTATTACATCACGAGCTCAGCAAAGGCTCGATCATTGGATCAATCAAAGGCTCGATCATATAATTCGACAAAGAATATGACATCCATAATATTATTTAAACCAATAAGAATCTTATAAGTACGTTGATATACTACTATAATTTTCATACACAAATAAACTACAATAAAACAAAAACTACTAACACAAATACAAATTTCATATTATCTAGAAATGAGTTTACAACATTTTACAGTTCTGAACTGTGTGTAAATACACAAACTATTACACACCATAATAACACATTGACATTGTTATATTTCACATACAAAAGCAAAATTTAATAAATTGAAGTAAACATGACTTTATAGATATATAAATAAACTACAATAAAATAAAACAATCCGAGCCTTACAAATCTGGTCAAGGAATAAGACTGAATATTGAGTCAATGACATCAATAAATGGGTCGTTTTGTTTCTATACTAAGAACATGTCAAAATATATCTTCTTTTTAGGATTCAAGGGCAGACACTTTTGACCAACATATTAAGCTATTAAGAAAACATGTTCTGTTTGAAAATATGCACAACTAATTGTCAAAGATATACGAAATTTTTTTACAAAGATACCAGCATCTGAAACTTGAAATTAAACTAAAGGCCACTAAATAGCCATGTAACAAATATTAGCCTGACAAATATTTACCATTGTTCTATGAAGAATTTAGTCATTGATTTGGTCATGAGATTGGCCATTGGCTCGGTAGAAGGCTTGATAATAGGCTCAAACAAAGGTTTAGTATAGGGCTCAGTCATGATCTCGGTTAATAACTCAGTCATGATCTCAGTTATTATATCATGAGCTCTGTTCGTGGGTGCAGCGCAGTGGAAAAGGAGACTTGGATTCTGCTAAAAAGACCCAGGTTCGATTCCTACCATGCGCTTCCCTATCCTATATAAATTTACCCAGGGGTATGGAGGCTTGGATCAGCGGACGGCTTTACTATACCCTTCTCAGGAGTTTACCGACCTGTCGGGTTCTTCTGGGTTTTCAAAAATAATAATCATGAGCTCTGTCAAAGGCTCGATGTTATATCGGTCAAAAGCTCGATCATAGAATTGGACACAGACTATGACATCCACAATATTATTTGAACTGATGCAGAATCTTATAAGTACATTAACATATAGCTATAATTATCATGCACAAATAAACTACAATAAAACAAAAACTACTAACACAAATAGAAAGTTCATATTAACTAGAAATTAGTTTAGAACATTTTACAGTTATGAACTGTGTATAAATATATAACCTGTTACACAAAATAATAATACATTGACATATTATTATACTTCACATACAAAAATAAGCTTTAATAAAACAATGTTGAAGTGAGCATGACTTTACATATCGCAAATCACTTTTCTCTGACTGCAGTTTCAAACAGTGTGTAAATGCATACTCAGTTCCTTTTGCTCAAGCGGATTATTAACATTTCCTAAGGTCACCTTTTCTCTTTGAGAATCATGCATTCATTTTAATATACAAGTCGAGATGTTTAGACTCAATCATTCGAAATCTGCAATGACCTAAACTATCCATTGAGCATGAGTTTCTTCCACACCTCAACACGACGGTTAAGGAGCACATACACATCATTTCTTCCATGTAATATGTAAAAAGCCATTCCTTTTACATTCATTTGTAAACGTATATTGGCTTTCTTTCTAATTTTTTTTTAAGGAATTAGAGATAAAAGAAAGATGCCAATATATGCAACAACAGTCAAGCTGCCACTCTTTTTAATTTGAGTACTGATAGAATAACACACAAAAAATACCATCAGTACTCAAATTAAAAAGGATCCCTAGTAAACCAAGGAAAAATAAGAGATAAGAACAGTTATCCATAGGCAAATTCTTTAAGATATAATTTTTCACTAAAAAATAAGATGAAAGCAAAGTGACATAATAGACCCAAGAAGAAAACCCCAGCCATAGATATAAAATTAGACTACCAATCATAGTTGTAATATTCTGGTCAAATGATAGGACCAAAAAGTGATTCAATGACATAAATAAAGACATGTGAATATAAGCAAAACTTTAAAATATTATAGTAATTTATGACACAAATAGCTGACAGCTTTGACCGTCATTTAAAGTCAATGAGAAAATTAGCCAACTACATGACTCAAAACTACTTAAAATTTTAGTGACAAAATATAAAAAAGGCGGAACCCAGAACACGAGGCTCCCGCATTATAGCGGGCTCTGTGGATGTCGATAATATACGCAACATTTCCCTCGCATTGCGTAGAGGCTATTTTCGGACTCGAACCTGGGTGTCCAGATCACCACATGGGTGGCCTAACCGTTGCGATAAGGCTCCACCTCTTTAATGACAAAATATAATTAGGACAAATATTATCCTGGCAAATATTTGCCCTGTAATACTTTACATTCATACAAATTTATTACAGTAACTTATAGATGAAAAAACGAGAAACAAGTACATTATTAAATCAAACAATAAAACATATTTAGTTCAATCAAATAGAATACGATAGTACATTAACAATCTTCAAAACATAAAGCTTGTAATGTATAAAAAAATGTTTAAATTGATTCCAAGACTAATCACATACATATGCAACCAATCTATATCCAATATATATTGTTCAACCAATAATGTATAGAAATTACCTTTATTTATTAACAAACAAGATATTTTATTATGACCCAATTTCTAAGTACAAACTACACCGTTTGTACTTATTTACCTCACTAGCCGACTTAATCCACTCACAAGAAGGTGGCCTTCCTGACCACCTCTTCTCTTAGGATGATGAACTTCAACATCTTCAGGTAACACATCTTCCATTTCAAAATTAACAAGTGGACGAGAATAAAATGCTCGGAAAAAGGACATTTTGAAATAGTACTCAATATAGGAATAAACATCCAGATCAAAAGAAAGAATGCATCTAATAGCACAAGCACATGGAAACCCATAAATTGCGATAAGTTACAACTACATCGCCAAACACTCAAATCTACATGAAAACATTGAGTCGACTGAACTTCATAAACATCAATAGTAGATCTAGTTACATTCTATTGAATACTCTCATGGTAAAAATCCCTTAAACGCTTCTTCATAACAGGACAAAATTCACTATTCAAAGTTTTATTTAACTTACGTCTATCATATATAAGTTTCATAAGCTTCAAATGAATTCGATCTAACATGTAATGATATGTAAATATCTTTCCTCTAAAATCCATTGATTAAAACTTTCCATACAATTATAACTCATTTCCCTATTTCGATTACCAACAAAAAAAACAATAGCAAACTTTTCAAGAGGCAAACCATGCATGAAATTTTCAACTTCTACTCCACTAGCACTTTTAAACTCACATAGAGCCTGACTAAATACAACTAATGTAGCAGCATGAGCAACTCGATAAAATAATAAAATAATCCATTTCTTTTTGCCCAGAGGACATTTTTTGTTAAAGACTCTTCAAATTATTCTTCAAATGATAGTAACAAGAACCACGAGCTGAATCTTTAAAAACTTAAGGAACAGCAAACAAAAGACCAAGATGCCGATCAGAAATAAAAGTGAAATAACGATCATCATTACATAACATTGCCCAAAGCTTCATCAAAAACCAATGCCAATCAACTTCATCTTCACCAGATACAATCCCAAAAGCCAGCGGAAAAGAACTTAAAAGAAATTAAAAAAAGTTTAACAAACAAAATAAACCATCCAATATAACACAAAATTTAAACCATTAAAAAAAGTTAGCAAACTTAAAACAAACAACATATATAACACTAATTTAACAAATAAAATAACAAGAAAACAAACATATCAAATAAATACGATGTAGGTATGGCAAATATTTACCATAAAATCATGGAAAATATTTGCCAGGCAAATGTAACAAACATTTCTCAAAATGAAAGACATATAATCATACCTTGATTACATTACATTTAACATACAAACATTTCACAAAATATGGTAAATTATATTATAATTTTCAAAACTAAATCATACCTTGATTACCATTCTTTGCCATAGCAGACATAATACAGCCTTGGCTTCTACCTTTCATAAAAGTCCTATCTGAAAAAAATCAAAGGGCAGCAATAATCAAATCCATATCTGCATGCTTCAAACCCAATGAAAACACTCTCAAATTCATGGCTAATAGAATCAACTTGAAGTTCAATAGTACTGCCAAGATTACACTCAGCCATGCTTCGCAAGAAGATTTCAAATGACGATAAGAAAGCAAATCATTGCCATGTATTTCTTCCAAAGCCAATCTTTTCCCCGTATAAGCAAAATAGTAATTTAACAAAATATTGTACTCACTCTGAAATACATGAACAATATCATTCGTTTTCATTAAAGGATTCGAACGAACAAAATCAACAACCAACTTCTTAACTAAATTGTTAGAAATGGTTGGATGGTAAACATCTACAATACCAGCTCCGCATGAACGATTATGCTGCATAGTTTTGATAATAAAAAAAACCCGATAGGTAAACTTATGAGAAGCATGAATATGAAAAGTACAACCTTCCCATGGACAAACAGTTGTAACTCGCTCCCTATCAGTTTTAACAACATTGACTTTATAACAATTCTTAATACAGTATATCATAAGATGCAATCAGAACTCCTGAACACCACCAAAAAAATCTTTGACCAATTGCAGTAAATACCGGATTGTTAAAATCACTTTTTAACAACCGTTTCAAATTAGAACTAGAATCAACCGAAGAAATAACCATTGAAGAAGTAGATGAGCCATAATCACCAAAAGGACCAAAAATTGAAGAACTATAAGAACCAACATCATCTGAAATACTTTCACACAGCTTAGATATAACTGAAACAAGTAAAAAATACTCATGGCTATGAACAACAGGCAACAATATACTATGCAAATTAGAATTGGTTTCAATAACTGTTTTCTTTTCATCTCTTTCATAAACTAATTTAATAGAATAAGGTGTTAACTCAGGCTAATGTTCACAAATATCATACCTCAATCTCAACACACAATCACTCAAACCAAGAATCTTATTGTAAGTATTGCTACCCAATAGAAAAATGACAAGAACATCAATATGATGAAATGTGAAAAACAGATAAAATGTTAGAACAAAAGTGCATCGTAACAAATATAATTGTTAAAATAAAAACTACCATAACAATTATTTAGTAAATAAAAATTATTGTGTCAAATATTTCTATGACAAGTATTTTCCATAACAACATCTTCATAAAACTTCACTTCCACATATCATTGATATCATATAATTCAACAAAAAACATACATGTACTATAATAATAACAACATGACCACTACGACAACTTACAATTACAAACACAACAAAATTGAAAAAATACAAATGCATATCATATGAACACCAGCATATCATAAATAACAACAAGGTTCAAATAAAAAATAACATTAATAACAAATTATAGCTACAAACAATGATCAAAATAATCGTAGATCTAAAATTAAACTAACAAAAATAAATAGGACGAACGAAAAAAACTAACCTCGAACTCATGTTTTCATGCAGAAGCATAAGAAAATGAAAAGCTGATATAAATCGATATATACCGAAAACTAATCATATTAAATGTGAATGCAGCTAAATTCGAACTGTTGTTGCTTAAGATAAAATAGAACAAGATATTGTTGGAATAATTCAACATAATGGGGTCATATATTTAATGTTTGAATGTATGGGTTATCTTGTAATTAAGTCTAATTATGCGATCTATTTTTGGAATAAACATATTAACATTTAAGGGGTATATTCGTCATGTAAAATTATAACGTGTGGATACCAGAGTGACAATTTTAGTTTGCTGAAGGGCCAAACTGAAAAATATCACACACTATATATATGGGGTTATGGTCCCCAAATTACATAAGTCTTATCATATTCTCTCCACCTTCTTCTAAAGAGAATTTACAGATCTAAGCTTGTGTCAATTTGAAAGATCTTATCCAAATTAATTTTCACATCAATTAAGAATCGATGGTTCACGTATGCCTTCCGCTGTTTATTTCATATACTTGTTTCTCAGTTGAATCAATATGGGTTATATGTATCAGATCTAATATATATTAATCACCAACAAGTGGTATGAGAGACACCCATCATTGATTTTATGGAGAAATTTCTTGATTTTAAGTATACATGAAATTAGGGTTATGAGATTTACAATTTTGGTTGATTCATTCGATGTCTTTATTTCGGATCTGTGAGATTTGCTCTTTTCTTATTGATTCATATGATGCCTTTGTTTCAGATCTATATAAATAATTCATGAATTAGTTCCGCCTTTTCAGATTTGATGCCTTTAATGTTACTACTAATATTAATATTTTATTGTCAGTAGTATTGCGACTGTACAATTTTTTTATTGCCTATAGATGGTTACCATGTTAAGTTTTGTTTCATTCACACATATGGAAGCATCTTCATGCCTTTTAATGTTCCTGTAATATGTACTGGACCACATAACGGTCAATTGCATTTATTTTTGTCATAATTGCATTAATTATGGTTGTTATAGTAATAAATAAATTAATTTATTATCATAATGCATAAATGCGTCAGATGTAGTAAATTTAACGATGCAACATGTTTATATTTTGAATAAGAAAAGACATATTGTTTATTATTTAATGCATTTATATTTTATAGATACATATATTTTATATGTATGGTCTGCTCATTTAAAAATAAGTTTCACTTTCTGTGATATTATAACATATGTATTCATATTGGCTTATTCAAATAAGCTTTCATCGAAAGCTAATCACCTGCCGCACTAATGCAATAAGTTATTTTGATATGGACAATTTATTTTCGTTGCTTCCCACTATGTTTGGGATCAACCACTGCTATAGTTTTCAACTATTCATTGTCTTACAATACCACATGTATGGACCATGCTATGTTAAAATTTGTTTCATCTTCTGTCTTGAATATTGACAGTTAAATAAAACATGCAATATTTTATCACTAATTGTTATTGCAAATACCATTTGTTATGTATTGTTACAGCTTTAGTTGATGTCAATTTATTTATTACGGCTATAAAACCATATTTTCAATATGTATGATTTTTTTTTTGAAATTTATGGAATACACATGAATAAATGAGTTAAAATAAACCAATTCAAATATTATTTGGTGTCTCTTTTCAAACTAACTGTAAATATCCTTCATTACAAGTGAACTAATTGAAATAACATGTCACCAAAGTGACCTCTTTTATTCTAATTATTCATGAAATATGTTTGATATTTGTGTGTATTTATTCATGCAGATATTAGACAGCCCAAAGAAAGACTAATATTTGACCGAATCATTTGTACATGTGTGATGATAAATATACGACAATCATATAGTTTTGCAAGTGAATATCTAATCGGTCCAAAGGAAGATTGATATTTGACTTGAACTTAATGTTAATGTTTGATCATTACAACAAGAGTACCACTTACAATTAATATTACTATCCAAAAACTTGATATTGATGTTGTGCTAGGTATCTTAAGAAGAGACTTACCAATTATTTGAATTTACTGCAGTTTTGTTTTACAGAGTGAGCATGTTCGATTGATTCTTATGTTAAAATTACAGCTAATATAACTACGGTATCTTCCAATCTTAACAACATTCCTATTCTGACTGGAACAAACTTTAAGGATTGGAAAGAGAACATATTGCTTGTTCTTGGCTGCATGGATCTTGACCTCGCACTTAGGATGGATGCACCTACCCCTCTTACAAATGAAAATTCTTCTGATGTTATAAATAACTTTGAGAGGTGGGATCGTTCAAATGCATGAGTCTAATGATCATAAATCGCGGCATTTCAGAGGCGTTTAGGGGTGTGGTATCTGAAAAGATAACCAATGCTAAAGATTTCTTACTGAGATTGAAAAACATTTTGCTAAAAACGATAAGGCAGAAAAAAACATGCTTTTGCAGTGCTTGATTTCCATGAAGTATTAAAGCAAAGGGAACATAAGGGAGTACATTATAGAAATATCCAATGTTACTTCAAACTTAAGGCACTTAAGCTTGAGCTTTTGGATGATTTGCTCGTGCGTTCGGTACTATTCTCTCTTTCATCACAATACAACTAGTTTAAGATCGGTTATAATTGTCAAAAGGAGAAATGAACTCTTAATGAGCTCATTTCGTATTGTGTACAAGAAGAAGAGCGTTGAAGCATGATAAGACTGAAAGTGCACATTTTGCATACACCCCCAAGGCAAAAGACAAAAAGAGAAAGAAAGATAAGGAAAATGATGTCCAACGGAAAAGAAACAACATAAGGAGGCTGATGGTTGTTACTTTTGTAAGAAGGATGGACATTTAAAGAAAAATTATACCAAAATCACGCATGGCTTGTTAAGAAAGGGTTGCCTAAGCTACCGAAATCTAACTGATGCTGAAAGATACATCTATATGGATGATGGAAAATCGGTTAAAGTGGAGACTATTGTGCATTTTAAGTTGTTATTAAGAACTCAGTTTTATTTGGATTTATTTGATACTTTTGTTATACCATCATTTAGACAAAATTCTATTTCTAAGTTGGACAAATCTAGTTATTCTAATTCATTTTGGAATGGTATTTTTAGTTTATCAATAAATTCAAATCTTATTGGAACTGGTTCTCTCAATGTTTATGATAACTTATATATGCTTGATGTTAATTCCTCTTATTATGAAGCCTTTCATGTGGAATCGCGTGGTACTAAAAGAAAAGCTAATAAGGAAAATTTAGCCACATTGTGGCACAAGCGCTTAGGTCATATATCTAAAACTAGAATTCAAAGACTTGTATCAGATGGAATTTTAGAATCTGTTAATTTTTCAAACTTCGATGTCTGTGTAGAGTGCATCAAGAGAAATAGACCAAACATAAGAAAATAGGTGCCAATAGAGCAACCGACGTCTTAGAATTGATACATACAGATATTTGTGGACCATTCCCTATGACATCATGGAATGATCAATAATATTTTATCACATTCATAGATGACTACTCAAGATATGGCTACCTATATCTTATACATGATAAATCAGAATCCTTAGACATGTTCAAGAATTTTAAGGTAGAATTTGAGAACTAACTCAACAAAAGAATTAAAGCTGCCAGATTTGACCGTGAAGGTGAATATTATGGTAAATCTGATGGATCGGGTGAACAATGTCTAGGAACATTTGCCCAATTCCTAGAGGAATGTGGAATAATCCCACAGTACACCATGCCAGGTTCACCTAGCATGAATGGTGTTGCCGAGAGACGAAACAGAAACCTTAAAGACATGGTGAGGAGTATGATTAGTCATTCCGCCTTACCAAAATCACTCTATGGGGAGGCATTGAAGACATCAGTTTATATCCTTAATAGGGTACCCACTAAAGCAGCAGCCAAGACACCTTATGAACTTTGGACAGGCAAACAGCCCACTCTAAAGCATTTTCATATTTGGGGATGTCCTACTGAGGCAAGGCCTTATAGGCCAAATGAAAGAAAATTGGACTCTAAAACAGTGAGAAACTACTTCATTGGTTATTCTGAGCGATCTAGAGGCTATAAATTTTATGATCCCACACTAAAGAAATTTTTTGAAATGGAAACTGCAACATTTTTTGAGGATGTTGAGTTAGGGGAGAAATGAAGTAAGGAACATTTTTTTGAAGAGGAATCATCATTTATGATTCCTACTACAGTTACTTCTTCTGAAAATGTACAGATTATCATTCCTATCATTAATGAAGAAGTTGGTCTGGAACCACAACAAAATAATACTGAAGAAAACCCACTTCAAGACGAGGACAATATTTCACAAGAACAAACTCAACAACCTCAAAATGAATTGCCACTAAGGAGATCCACTAGAGAGAGGAAAAATGCCTTTCCGGATGGTTGCGTGGTATTTCTTCAAGAAATAGAGGATAATAATGGATTGGTGGAAAATGATCTTATCAACTTTCACCAAGCCATGCAAGATGCTAATTCTCAAAAGTGGATTGAAGCTATCAATAAAGAGTATAAATCCATGCAAGACAATAAAGTTTGGGATCTTGTCTCTTTACCCAAAGGTAAGAAACTCATTGGTTGTAAATGGATATTTAAAACCAAGAGTGATGCAAAAGGTAACGTGAAAAGATATAAGGCTCATCTTGTAGCAAAAGGTTTTACTCAGAAGGAAGACATGGTTTTAAAGAGATTTTCTCTCTAGTTTCATCGAAAGACTCTTTTAGAATAATTTTGGCGCTTGTTGCACATTTTGACCTTGAGTTGCATCAAATGGAACTGTGTTTGTCAATGGAGATGTTGAGGAAATAATTTATATACTGCAACCAGAAAACTTTGTGTTCGAAGATCCAAAGAATATGGCGTGAGAAATGCAGATTAAGGATCTTAAGGCTAGGATAAACACTAGAGGGGGGTGAATAGTGTTTTAAAGAATTATAAAATCTTTTTGAGTTTTTGTTAATTTGAACACAAGTGTATGCAATATTCGGACACAGATATGATCACAAAATCAAACACAGATGCAAATATAAAGTAAAAGTAGTAAAGAAAAGAACACACTTGATTTTATACTGGTTCGGAGTTACGCTACATCCAGTCTCGCACAAAAGTATGGATTTCCTTTCAAAAATAATCTTTACAATTACACCCTCGATTTCAAGTTAACAAGGTGCACCCTCCAGATTCACAATCCTCTAGGTAGAGATATTTGATTTCCCGGGCAACAAGTTCACCCAATTGATTTCCAAGACTACAATCACACCTTATCTTGCTTGATTGATTTCTAAGGCTACAATCACACATTTTCTCGCTAAGTTGATTACAAAAAGCCTATAACTCTGAATAGCACTGAGGATCTTGTTGAGAGAGTAATAGGGAATCAAAACAGAGATAATCTAGTTAGATTCAATGTTGATTTCGACAGAGTAATGGTAAGAATATGTATATAGAAATGTGGAAGAAAAAGGGGAGTGAAAACCAGAAAATCTATTTTTAAATTTGTTGAAAACATCCTCTATTTATAGAAGAACAATAGCCATGTCCATTCGTGAAGAGATATGACGAGTAGACATTTCTGTTGAAATTTAAATTTTGAATTCAACTGACACTATGTCGACATAGGGTAGGTGGGAAAGTCGACATCCCAAAGGATATTTTGGTGATTTGATTTTCTTTGAAAATAACATCTATCTTATATTAAAACAATTTTAAACTTTACAAATATACTTGACTATAGTTAAAATACATAAGTAAATATATACAATAATATATACAAAATTTTACTATAATTTTATATTTAGATCTAAGTATAAATATTTAAAAATTAAATATATTATTAAAGATAGTTAAAACCATGGATAATTTGATTTTGAAATTAAAGATTATTTTGAGGCTAAAAGTATTTTGAAATCAGGATAGATGTTTTTGACGTTTTTAAAAGGAAGGTTTTGAAAACATTTTGAAAACAAGATATAATTTTAAAAATCATTTTTAGTAAAAATTAGCGGATACAAAACAATGTACCACTAGATTTTTCGTAGGTTCCATCCTACTTAGGGTTCCATCCCTTTAACAAGCTCGAAGTGGATTCCATTCCACGAATAAATTGGATTTTAAGATGCTAGTGCTTTTCTAGGAGTTTTAACAAAATTTCTAATTAAAAGATAAATTACTTGAACTCTTGAGCTCTTGATAATCTTGATATTCATGAGTCTTCAATCTCGATATCTTGAATCTCTATACTGTACAGTCTTCATTCTTGGTACCTGCATGGTTAAATCCTGCATATATATATATATATCTAAACTTATACAGTTAGTATTTATATTTTAAAATCTATTCTAGGTTGTTGTCATCAAAACCATCATCTCAAGGACTAATAATCTTCCCCTTTTTGATGATGACAACCTTTGTTTATAAAATATTACTTCTATCCTAATAACCCCCCCCCTTAATCTATGCCTAACTACCCTATTTTATATTTCTTCGTCTTTGTCATCAACAAAAACTAACTCCAAATATATCAACAAAAACTATATCACTCCCCCTAAATCTAATACTTTATGACATGTGATTATAATGATAGTGTTATCATAAATAATCAACACTTAGATTTAAGACTAGAACTTAGTCCTAAACTACTAATTATCGTAACTAAGTATTCATATAATAAGAACACAAATTATTCATTAATTATATTGTTGTATTTACATTTTCCTGGGAAACGTAAGAAAGAATATACGCCAAAAGGAAAAAAAGAGAAAAGAAACTAATGAGTGTCTTTGAAAATGGTAGATCTATGAATCGAACAGTTTGGATAGTGGAAACAGAAATTTCCACGTTGTTCGACAAGATTTCCATCTTTGTCAAAGCACACTTCTCCAATGCAAACGACTTTGTCGTCATCTTCCGCATGCACTTCTTCCATGTGAACTTCTTCTTCTTCTTCTTCTTCTCTGGCCTCTTGTATTTGATCTTCTAAAGAGTCTTCGTCAATCAAGATTGGGTTAGCATGATTGTCCATTAGAAATTTTTGCAAATTCCTAAGGATTTTGCCTTGCCTCTCTTTTTCCTTGGCCATTCGAAGTTGCATTACTTGGATTTCATTCATTAACTGAAGTGCATCCTTTAGAGAATCCTCCATTTTTGTCACATGAGTGAGAGTAGTACGTTGAAATGGACCAGAAGTGGGAGAAGGAAACGAAGAGGTAGAATTTTTGTTTGATTTTGAAGAGGAGGCCATTGATTATTTGATTTCAGAGGATAGAACAGAGAAATAACAGAAAGGATGAATAAAATTTCGAAAATGAGAAGAATATATAACCAATTATTTTGAATTTTGGTGGGAAAAATTTAAAAATAAAAAACGTTATATGTCGACATGGGTTGGGGGGGTATGTTGACATGGTCCTTTAAATTTTTTATTAATTAATTTATTTTGATTTAATTTTAATTATACTTTGTTTATTTATATTTATCCTTCGGTTATTGAACAAATACCTAATTCTCTTCTTAATTTAGTAAATACAGATTCATTTAATGGTTTTGTTAATATATTCGCAATTTGATTCTCATAATTAATATAATCTAGAGTAATTACTTCCTTATTTATATTATCTCAGAGAAAATGATGTTACGGATTTCCTTTCAAAAACAATCTTTACAATTACACCCTCGATTTCAAGGCAACGAGGTACACCCTCCAGATTCACAATCCTCTGGGTAGAGATACTTGATTTCCCGGGCAACAAGTTCACCCAATTGATTTCCAAGGCTACAATCACACCTTTTCTCGCTAAGTTGATTACAAAAAGCCTATAACTCTGAATAGCACCGAGGATCTTGTTGAGATAGTGATAGAGAATCAAACCAGAAATAATCTCGTTAGATTCAATGTTGATTTCGGCAGAGTAATGGTAAGAATATGTATATAGAAATATGGAAGAAGAAGAAGAAGAGGAGTGAAAAACCAGAAAATCTGTTTTTAAATTCGTTGAAAACATCCCCTGTTTATAGAAGAACAACAGCCATGTCCATTCGTGAAGAGATATGATGAATAGACACTTCTTTTGAAATTTAAATTTTGAATTCAACTGACACTATGTCGGCATAGGGTACATGGGCATGTCGACATCCCAAAGGATATTTTGGTGACTTGATTTTCTTTGATATATATTTCATAAAACAAAAAGGGGAAATTGAGAGGGATATATTTCATAAAACAAAAAAAATAAGGGTATGTACCAAATTTCCACTTTTTAAAATTTGTCGATGTCATTCTCACGATTTGTAATATATGTTGAAAATGTTAAAAATTAATGAAACAAAACGAGCTTGAAAGACATTATGACAATGAGTTTTTTTTTAAATAAATACATATCTAAGGACTTAGGAGAGAATGAGGGATTATGAATCCTATCTATTTCTATGAAAGGGGAGAAGGAGAAGAGTATATCTTTCAGTACTTTTTGAATGGCTGAAATAAAAAAGTCATCTTTGATTTCATATATCAAACCCATTTTCCAAATTTTGTTCCGCTCCCTTCTTCATTCCCTTCATCCATTTTTAAAGTGCGCCGTTGAAAAGTCAAAATACAAAACTCATTTTCAAATCATACACTACTTATGTTAAGCATTGGTTTATACTTCTTTAAAATTTGAATTATCACTATAGTTTTAGTTTGACTTCAGCGTCAAGACAAAGGAGGACGTGCTTGAAATTGAAATTCCCATTTCAACTTAATATTGAGAGCTTCATGTACAAATGTGAAGCATATGGAGTGGTTCCTATTTTGTAAGATGCTGCCTCGAAAGGTCTTTAATTACCCTAATTTTAATTAGCAACAAGTCCCTATCTTTGCAATTCAAATAAGCACCAACAGAACCTTTGTTTTCTTTATAAATCGACCAAAAATCAGATTTTTTAAATAATAATAATAATATACAAATCAATCCCAAAAAGCATAAAGTTGGAAAGTTTCATCGATTTTATGCATCTCTAAAATTGAAAATACATACATCTTGCATTATTTAAAAATGAAGATTATGTTTAACATAGGGTGTGTTCGCTTTGAATTTTGTGTTTTGCATTTTCAATATATACTTCAAAAGGCATGGAAGAAGATGAATGGTTTGAATATGTAGAATTCAAAATATTTTTCTTTAAATTTCACCAAAATATTAAAATTATGTTCTTCCTAACTCTTCTACCCTTTGTTATAATGGTAAGGGTTTTCTACCCCCCTCCTTGCCTCCTACTTCTTTTCTAGTACATCATAAACTCATGTTTTGTTGCCAAACAGACCACTTGTAAGCAAACGGGAGCTATCTTTTTTATGTTAAAAAATATATTCAATGTACTAAAATATACTTTAGCAAAACACTAAACTTGTGTACTTTTTAAAATTATATGTATGCAAATTAAACTCAATGGAGAAGGGCATTATAACACCACTTTGAAACAATATTTTTGTAGAAAAATAAATTTTTGGGCATTTGTAAGAATTTTAACTTACGCATATTTTAAAAATATAAAATAGCATGCAAAAGTCCAATTTACTAGTGGTAAGTTGAAATATGATTTTAAATTTACATCCTACATGTATAAAATATAAATTGACAAAAAATACCTTTTAAAGATGTAGATATTAAGCACTTTACTGAAATATAGCAAATAAAAATTCTAAGAAATGCAAATGATTCTACGAGAAAATTTAATGCAACTAAAAGTGGCATAATCTATATCAATAACATAAAATGCCAAAGAAAAGAAATCCTTCTTAAACTATTGCAGTACTGGTGGGTAACTATGTTTATTTAGTTTGATAATGATAAATACATGTTTTTTTAACCAAAATGAATCAAATGCTAACTCAAATTTTGTATGGCGATTATGTAGTGAATGGTAAATTGAATATCGATGAAGTATCAACCCCACAATCCCAATACTTAGAACTTAGATACAAAAATTTATGTTCATTTTTCATTCTCATTCACTGTATCAATATGTAAATGGTTTGGAATAAAGTCTTTTTAACCTCATCATTCAATGCTCCTTCATTTGTAGAATTAGATACTAACATCAAATATGGATGAAGAGGTATGTGCCAATGATAATGATATTTATATTGCCTCTAGTTTGAATAAGCAGGTAATAACAATCTCTGTAGATAAAATGGTAATTGAGAAAGCAACTATCTTGAAAATGAAGTCATTATACTTGAAATATATGAAATCAACATAGCTGAAGAACTATTCCAGTGCTTTAAAGATTATGCAAAACACATGGGTTTCCAATAGAAAGGAGATCAAGCTCTAAATTCAAATTCTTTTTTAGCATGGACTTAAATGATGATAGATGACTCAAAATTGGTTTTTTGGTAAATGGTAGAAGTAGTGAAGCTTATAAAGAATTTGATGGCGTGGTTTACTTTGAATACAACGTACTTGACATGCAAGCGTGACATGCTTTTTCTCCTTTTGTTGGGGTCAACCATCACGGGCAATTAATTTTGTTATGATGTAGGTTGATTTCAAGTGATACAACAAATACTTTCATATGGCTTTTTAGAACATGACTTTCTTGTATATTCGATGTTGCTCCTCAATGAATAACTATTAATCAAGATTGAGCTATGAAAATCACAATCGAGATCGTCTTTCCTACTACTAAACATCGGTTATGTTTATTGCATGTGATGAAGAAGTTACTTCAAAAATTTGGAAGTCGCGGTTAGTACGAGTCAGTTAAAGGCAATCTACAAAAAGTTATATGTGATACAAAAGACTCGGATGAATTCGATCAAAGTTGGAAAATAATGTTAGATAAGTTTGAGCTACATGACAATACTTGGTTGAGTGAATTATATAAGGAAAGACATCATTGGGTACCATGTTTTGTGACAAAAAACTTCTGGGTGGGGATTGTTAGTTTGATACCTGATTTCAAGTTGAAGAAGATGAGGCCATAGGAGATACTCGAGAAGCTTGGAGAAGCCCTAATCTTAGGTGCGGTGAAGGAGAGGCGAAATCGCAATCCTTTGTGGCTTCGTTCGATGGTGGCATCACTTGCATCAATTCTGAAAAGAAGATGTTGAACCAAATATTTGATTCGGTGGAGGAGATTTCAGACCAAAGATTTGGTCTGGTGGAGTTCGTTCGATGGAGGTGAGTGTCTTTGGTGAAGAGAAGAAAGTTGTCTCGTTTGGTGGAATGGTTTTGCCAGATGAGAAATTTGGCTTGGTGACTTGGTGAAGGAGAAGTGATGCCGAACAAATTATTTCATTCGATATTTGAGCATGCCGCACCAATAAGGGAGATGGCGGTCCAGATGCGTCGAACCAAATGCCAAGTGGTGTATGCCGGACCAAACTATGCCTGCTCTTTGCTAAACCAAAGTGATGTCGAGCTAGATGCGTCGAACTAGATTTTCTGAACCAAACCTCAGGGCTGCTATATAGCAGCTACTCCCCCTCATATCTTCACCATATAAATACTGGAGCTTCTGGACAATAATGGCGGCCATCCTAGAGAGCTGAAACTTTGCATAATTTTGTCTGTATTGTAAATTCTTCTTATGTATAGCCTCCAAAAGTGAATCAATCTTGTAACTCTGATCTTTCAGTGATTAATAAATCTCCTCTCCCTAAGTGGACGTACACTGTCTCGCGGTAGTGGAACCAATATAAATATTGGTGTTATTTATTTTTCTACATTACATTGATCTGTGAATGTCTGTTCTGGTGTTTATCTCTATTTGCTCCACTCACTACAATCACGATTCAATTGTTTTCGGCTGCATTGGGTTTTTATTCCCTTAGGCTGATCATCTGAAGGGATTTTCGAACAGTCTGGTATCAGATCTGCAAGGTTGATTGAGGAGTGTTAGACGTTATGGCAGGAGATGAAGGGCTCCAGTTGTTACAAGACCCCATACAAGAGGGATGTATATCGCGTCAGGATCATAGTTGGCAAATGGTATAGGGATAAAGACTTTGTGAAGTGGCAATGGTGGATAAAGGCTGTTCTAATGATGAATGAAATCCATCTGGTAGTGTTTGCCCTTGAGAAGTTGACGGCTGGCATCTCAGTCGTGGAAAGTAAGGAGATGGAGAAATAAGCGTTTACTACTTTACAATTAGCTATGAGAGAGAATGTTATCTTAGAGATTAGCAGTGAGACCACTACTAGAGGCATTTGGCCCTAGCTAGAAAATCTCTACTTGAAAAAATCTTCGAATAACTGTCTAATATTGGTGAAGACATTTTTCACCAAGCGGATGAGAGAGGGTACTTCAATGAAGGAACATTTAATTTCTTTGATGATCTCATGATGAAGGTGAAGACTGTTGACTTGAAGATGGATGAGGAGCAAATGACAATGATTCTTTTGTGTTCTCTTCCGGAGCGATACACATGTTTCGCTAACAGCCTTATCTTCGCTAGAGACACATTGACAGTGGAAGATGTGAAGTCAGACCTTTGATATGAGGGATTGAGAGATCAAACAAAGGAGATAAGTGAAGGAAGTAGAGGTGAAAGTAGTAGTCATGACCTGTTCGTTGAAAGAGGAAGAGATGATAAGAAAGATAGGCACTCTAGTGGGCGTTCCAAGTCCAGGAAGCTCGGTAATGGCAGGAGAGGAAAGTTTAAGTATGGAAAGTGCTTTATCTGCAAGAAACCTGGTCATTAGAAAAAAGATTGTCTAGATTTGAAGAAGAAGGAGGAAGACGGATCTTCATCATTTGCGGTGGAGAAATTTGTATGTGACGATGTGGTTTCTACAGCAGTGTCGAATGTCTCAAACCATTGGGTGCTGGACTCGGGGGCGTCTTTCCATATGACGCCTAATAAGGATTACTTCAGTTCTTTTATTGGACGAGAGGGAAGCTGTATTCTTATGGGTAATGATGCTAGCTGTAGAGTAATGGGTGAAGGAACAGTAAGGATTAGGATGTTTGACGGAGTGATACGCACTTTGAAAGGTGTCTGTTATGTTCCAGGTCTTCGGAAGTCCTTAATTTCTTTAGGACAATTGGCATCTTTGGGATTCAAGGTAATTATTAAGAAGGATAGCTTGAAGGTTTCGAGAGGTGCACTAGTTCTTATGAAAGGAGTTGTGTTACAAAACTGTATTTGCTGAAAGGAACACAGTTCTTAGGAAGTCGTGTGTTGGAGTAAACAGTTCTCGTGCTTTGGATGCCACAAAGCTTTGGCATCTTAGGTTGTATCATATTTCAGATAAGGGCTTAGAATTTCTACTGATACGAAAGATGATCAAAGGAGAAAATGTCGACAAGATGGACTTTTGCCAGGAGTGTGTGTTAGGCAAGCAAACTAAAGTATCTTTTGGAGTTAGACTCCATGGATCGAGGCGAGTACTTGAGTACGTGCATACAGATGTCTGGGGACCGGTTGCTACTCCTTCTCTTGGAGGAGCAAAGTATTTCATCTCTTTTATTGATGATTTTTCTTGGAAAGTATGGGTATATGTGATGTAGACCAAATCAAAGAGTTTTGAGAAGTTCAAAGAGTAGAAAGCACTTGTTGAGAACCTATTTGGCTCTAGGTTGAAGGTGCTGAGATCTGATAATGGCAGTGAATTTGTCTCTAGGGAGTTCCTCAAATTTTGCAGACAATATGGCATCTAGAGACATTTCACTACACCCGACGATCCGCAATCCAATGGGGTTGCAGAAAGGATGAACATGACTCTACTAGAGAAGGCTCGTTGCTTGAGATTGATGATGGGCTTGTCTAAAGGCTTTTGGGCTGAGGCATTATCGACTGCGGTGCATATCATAAATCGAATTCCGTTCTCAGCCATAGAAGGAAAGAATCCAGAAGAGAAGTGGATAGGTAAAGAAGTGTATTTTTGTTACTTCCAAATTTTTGGTTGTCCTGTGTAAGTTCACCATGAAGGTGATGATAAGTTGGAGGCTAGAATATACAAGGGCATACTAATAGGATACACCGATGGTATCAAAGAGTATCAAATTTGGAACCCTGTTGATTGGAAGATTGTTCATTCCAGACATGTTACTTTTAATGAGTTTGCTATGTTCAATTTGAAGGAGAAGCTACCTACCATATCAGAAGATTCTGATATGCCTAAGGAGATGGAAGAAGTTCCCATGTTCCAACCAAATAGTAGAGTTGTTATTGATGCTGTCGAGGAAAACGCAGTTGACGAAACATCACAGGATAGTCCACAGGTACTTTCTAATAGTTTTGCTGATGTGCATGAATCCAGGGGAAGTTCAGTTCAAGGTGGAGCTGAAAGGAGTTTAGGTGAAGTAGTACCTACCCGGGTGAGTCGTAGGACTATTCGGCCGCCCGAAGGGTATGGTGATTGGCAGTTTTCAAACCTTAGCCTTGGTGATCTGTTTGAGTATACCCTACATATGGTACATGAGGAGCCGCTTAACCTTGATGAAGTTTTGAAGTCATGTGACAGTTCGAAGTGGATGTGCGCTATGCAAGAGGAGTTTCGCGCATGAAAGGTAAGCGATTTAAGCTCACGATTAGATTTTTATATGCAAGTATCCAAAGATATTATAAATAATTGGTCGATAATTATAAATAATTGGTCGATAGTTATAAATACTTGGTTGGTAATTATAGATAGCTGGATGATGATTATGATCAATATTGAAAACTTGGAACCATTGATATTTGACACTGTGATATATGATTTAGCTGAAATAGTTTAAATATTTAATTGGAATCCCAATTGCATGTGAAACCCGTTAACTAAGGAAAGTTTGAATACTGGATGTTGATGGATTTATTGACACCTGTCACTGTTATATTGTTGTTGTATGCATTGATTTGGACATTGAAATTTGAACCGGGATATGGGTTGAAATGATAAATACCCAAATTAAATCACTTGGCGTGGGATAGGTATTTAATAATAAACACCGATTGGTCAATTGAAATTCATTTTGGATATTTAATATTTAAATTTGAAATTAAGAAATAAGTTGGAAAATTAATGTGAATTTATAATCTAAATTTTCGTTGAAGTTAATATTTAATTATGGAAATTTGTTAAGTGAATTTAGATTTTTAAATGAAATATTGATTGAACTATTTCAAAAAATATGAAATTGAATTAAAATGGTTATATTGAAGATTAATGATATTTAAACTCGTTGAATTTATTATTTGAAACGGGATGAAATTTGTAAATTTGTATTGGTAATTAAATTTTAATTAAATATTTGATTTAAGTAAAGAGAGAGTTTTAACTGATTTTATTGAATTTAAATATAATGATTGAATTGAATTGTTTTGAATTATAGTTCAATTAAAAGTGTTAAATTAAGACATTAAGTAAATTAATTCCAAGTTGAATAAATTGGATATTTAATAATAAAATTTTGTATTTAAAGATTTAATTAGCTTTATTAATTTGAATAATAATGAAATTTGGCAGTTGTGTAGTGGTGAAATAGGATTTTCACAAAGAATATATTTTGAAAGGTTAATTAAAAGACGGTACTTAAAAATGAAATGTTGGAAAATAAAAGAACCCTTTAAACAAAATGGTTCTGTGAAATGAAATCGAGAATTTAGTCAAAGAGATTATTTCCAAGAATGAGCATATTACTAATAAGTTTATATGAATTCGTAAATCAAAGTGTGAAAATTGAATTCGAAATTGAATATTGATTGCTCATATGAAGTTGATACCATTTTTTTAGCCTTTTAAACTTCTATACCTATATTGTTTGATTCGAACATACTTGCATGAGAATATCTAGTCCTGACTCGAGTGTACTGTCTTTTCACTACGCTCGGGTAGTCTCTTAAACTTCTATACCTATATTGTTTGATTCGAACATACTTGCATGAGAATATCTAGTCCTGACTCGAGTGTACTGTCTTTTCACTACGCTCGGGTAGTCTCTTAAACTTCTATACCTATATTGTTTGATTCGAACATACTTGCATGAGAATATCTAGTCCTGACTCGAGTGTACTGTCTTTTCACTATGCTCGGGTCAGACCGAGCTTTCCAGTTATCGAAGACAGTTATTCTTGAAGAAGACGATGTAGATTAGAAGATCGTACCTATTATTATTATCCGCTGTATTATATCGACATGTTCAGTTAAAATGTATAACTCTGATGATATTGAAATGAAATCAAATGAATATTGATAGACATTTTTGTAGTTATGTTATTATTATATTTCATCCTACCGCTACGAGATTCTGTATATTGTTTTCTTTCTCTTCTCCTTTTCTTTTAAACCCCTTGACAATTCGTCTTTTTTAACGATTCAGATCAAGCATATGTGGTTAAATGCCGACTTGAATTGACCAAAAAGGTGGATCATCACTTGTGGTGTTAGAGATGAAGGTTAAGTGGGAACCTTGGCTTTGGTGGGGGTTATTCAATTGAGATAGGGTCGGTAGTACCCTAGAATGAGTCTGAGTGTATATGCGTATAAGAGAGAGCGTATTTATCAGTGATATAAAAATATTTTGATATTAATAAATGAAATAATTTTAACTTGGATTATATATAGAATATAAAAAAATGAACCCTAAACCGATAAAATCATTCGTGACTGTTAATGGTGAATTGGATATTATCTCTTGTTGATTAATTGTTTGATTAATATAGATGTGTAATTTATCGCTTATTGATTGATGAGTCATGCCCGGCCAGTTTATGAGCATTTGACTATGGTTGAAATTTTTTGGTTTTTGAAAAATATTTAACCAATTGAGAAACTTCATCTTTAACATGGATTTTAAAGTGATTACATATTTGAATTTCCCCATGTATCATTTTAAAGAGGAATGGATCCATTTGAAAGTGATATATGAAATATGGTTTATCTAGGCATGGTTAATAAATAAACGAAAAGTTAATCAAACTGGAAATTTGAGAATCTGAATTTTGAATACTTGAAATTGGTTTTCGCTTTTGAAAAATATATTATACTATTTGAAAGGTATTTTATGAATAAGGAATGTCTTCAAAACGATTTTCAAAAATGATTTCAAAGAAAATAAAACTTTAAAGTAGCTTTGCTACTCGATTGTTTAGTGAAATTGATTTGATTCGAATCCTTGAAGTATGATTTGATATTCAAAAGATATACACATATATCAATTTGAAATGAACGCGGTGTTCAATTCTCGAGTTTTTAATTGAATGATATTATGAATGCTTGTACACGATGCATTGGAATGATTAATTGATTGTGCATCTTGTTGAGATGATTTATTGCTGATTCCAATTTTGAATTTGAATTTTATTTTTTCCGACTATTCTGAATAGTTGAACACTTCCAAATTGAGAATAAAATTTTAAAGCTAAGCATTTTCGAAAAGTATAAAATAATTTTGGAAAGTATATAAAGTTTAGTTTTGAAAAATTTAAAATAAAAACTAATGGGGGTCGAACAAGTTTTAAAAAGCTAAATATTTTGATAGCTAAATGTATAAGCCTATTTTGTATTATTTAAGTATGAAATTTGTTTTGTAATGTTTCCAATGAAATTTTGCTTTAAGAAATATTCTTGAATAATAAAGGGATAAAAAAGAAAAAAAAAACTTATTTATTTTACAAATATATTTTAAAAGTGTTTTTGATTTACAAAAACCTTATTTGCAAAATGATTTTGAAAGCAAACTTTAATTATGTATAAATGTGAAATCTAGTTTTGAAAAGCTTTTATAATGAAATTGTTTATGAAGAAAAATAATTTATAATAAAATAAAATAATAATTTATAATAATAGTAAAATAAAATATTTTTTTATAAGGTCAGTTATGTATAAAGGATTTTTGTAAAGTATTTGATTTTGAAAAGAAATTGTGGTTTTAAAACTTAGATACTTACAAAGTGATTTTAGAAAGGAAGTTAATTTTATATAGATACGACTTTACGTAAATATGAAACTGAAGTAAATTTTGAAAACCGATGATTGTTATTTTAAAATATATGAATATTGAATAATATTCAATTTGAAAAATGATTGTTGAACTCATATATGAATTTGAAGCTGAACCGATATTTGAAAGTGATTGATTTCGAGAACCTTTGATTTTATATACATGTTTGATTTGAAAGTTTTCGATTCTTATATGAAACTGGTTTGTATAAGTATGAAGTTATTTCGAAAACTACTAATTTTGAAAGGTACTTGATTTGAAAAACGACGATCTTATATATAATGAAATTATATAAGAATGATATATTCAAAATTGATGATTTGAAAAGGTACTATGTTTAGTATGATATGCATTTTGAAATTGAAGATATGGGAAGTTTATTATTCTTGATTATTAGATTTCTGGAAATATTATGGATACATTCTATTGATTGATTTAAGTTGTCCGGACACAAACTCATGAGTTCCTACGAATTCCATAGCGTAACCTATGGTCTTACGACTCGGTTGCATACCGAAATTCGCAGGGCTGTGAATGCTTAGGGTTATGGATGTTTCCTGAGGAACCAGGTGAAACTATTGTGTAACTGCGATCTATGGTCAGTTTTGGCGTAATTCGTCGGGGTAGAGCGATTACCCTGAGGTACGGATTTTTCCTGGGGGAACCAGGGGAAAACATTTTGTATCTGCGGTCCACATGGCTTAATTCGAGGGCATATGATTGCCTTGAGTCTATGGGTGATAGCGACGTAACCATCGTGTTACTATTAAGTGGACTATAATCCATGCGAGTGTTTTGCATAGCGAAATTCATAGAGCAGTGATTGCTCAAGGGTATGGATGTTTCCTGCAGGACCCAGGTGAAATCATTGTGTATCTGCGATCTGTGGGTGTTTGGATGTCATGGGGTAAGAATTGGGGCAGTGGGTGACTAAATTCGCCTGAGGCCGCGTCGCTCTGTCCTCTTGACTTAGCGAGATAGTGACTAAGCGACTACGTTCCATGATGATCCCGTTCGTTTGATTTCGATGATTGGATTATACTTTCCATATCCGTTTTTAAAAAGTTTTTCAAGTATTTCCATTGGATGTTGAAACGGGTCTACTAAGTACTTAGAGATTGTAATCATACGTCTGATCAACGTATGACTAAATTCTGTAAGAACGAGGATAACGTTGTGGAAACATCAAGTTATCAAAAGTATTTTTGATATAGAAGTATTTCATTATAAAATAATTTTTAACAATTTTTCTTTCCAAGCATTTAAAATTTGAATAAAAAAACCACTCGAATTATCTATTGGTGTAATTAAGAAACCAATGGAATGTATACGTAAGTTGTACATAGACCATTCTAATTGGATTTACAGTTTTGATTCAGAATTGAATACACTATTTTAAGGTAATTTATACCTGTCCAATTTAGGATTGTTCACTCGATTCTCAATGACGAACACTAATATGAATTTTTGATATGAATTTGAAGTTCTATATCATAGTTTATTACTATGTAAGGAGGATGGAAGTTTCAAATCAAAAAATCAGATTAGAATCCTCGTTAGAGTGATTAGGTTACAAATATTAGTACGGAGAATAAAATTGCGTATTCAAATAAGAGATCGAAATTGTTATACGTACGAATGGTATATATATATATCGTATGGATTGCAACAAAATGATTCTATGCGATGGTTGCTAGCTATGGTTGTTTCTTGCTTAGGATTGCTATGCTATTTGGTTGCATGTAGTTTGACATCATCCTTATTAGTCGCATTACATTATGTATTGCATATAGTTGTATTAATGATTCTTGTGTTTTATAAGTTGATTATTGTTTGATAACGGAATTTCTATCGAATTAGAAAACCATCGACAAATTTTGAAATAAAAATAACCGCAAGCGCATGGCATATTATCGTAGTACGTAGCGAGTACGGGTCGATCTGCAGGGATTTTTAAGATTTTAAAATTTTCCAATCTATCAAATTAGTCCAAAATGAGAGAAAATTGTTAACTACAAGAAAATGAAGCTAAAATTAGAATTAAAATGAGATTAAAAACTATGAGATTAGATAACAATTTAGAGGCAAATCCATTCTTATATTTTTGTAAATCAACAATCAACCAATCTATGATCTTTATTTTTGGTATGAAGTTAAATAATTGTTGTATTTATCATAAGTATGGTTTATTTATGTTATTGATTAACATAACTTAAACCATCAAAACCACTTATCAATTCTCGTGAAAATGCAAAGCAAAAGATATTTTAAGTATGATCTATTTACTATTGTAATTAGTAATGTAGATCATCAAATTATGTTTTTACTTCCATTTTAAAATCAAAAATCAATTAGCAAATGATGATGTAAAATGTGTTTATGTTGAATAAGAATAGTTCATCTGCAAAAGCAACATAAGCTATCAAACTCACTTATATAAACTTGCATCAAAATCCACTTCATGAAGCACAAATAAAAGAGATCATAAATCATAGAACTGTTGAAATTATATAAAATTAGGGAGTTTCATTACCCCTAAATTAAAGATAAGTAGAAATTAAACAAAGGAAATGAGATTAACTACTTACATGAAATAACATTGAACTAATTTCATGAATGTAAATTTAAGCTATGAACATGAAAAAAAGAGCATAGAAATAAATATTAACATAAAAGCAAATAAAAGCATATAGAAAAGAAAATAGAAAGAGGTTGGAAGCCATTTTTATTTCGTGAAACATTGTGTTTACAGCTTGCTTGCTAATTTTCCTAAGTAAAATAAAAGAGTAGAAGATATTTACATGTATTTAAACGGGCTATTTATACATGCATAACCCTGATTCAATTTTTATGGTGCTTCCCAAAATGTCCTTTAGGAATTATGGCCTCTAAGTAACAATTAGTCTCTAATTAATCCATCATTAAATATGCATGAAGGTTTAACCTCCACTTAGTTTTCCATTAGCTTCTAACTGTAGATCTAGGTAAGTGGGTAGGGTCCTCCATGATCATGAGCTTGAACTATTTTCTCTCCATTCATTTGTATTCCCTTGTGCATACATATATCTTTATGAAACCTTCTTCCATATGCATCCAAATTCCTATAAAAATTATGAAAAATGTCAAAGTAAAAATTCTTAAACTAACATATGAACAAAAATGACTATTTTGATCCTATATGTAGATGAATATATGATTATTTGAAAAGAATTGAATTTTTGTTTTAAACATGTTAAAATACCCAAATATGACATTTATAAAAATAGATAAAATATGGATGTAAATATATGCACATTTACATGTACATCAAATACCCCGACACTCATCTTTTTATTCGCCCTCAAAAAAAGAAAAACTAAGATAAATCCATTTTCATAGGGAGCATGATTGTATTGAGCATATGCAGCAAGCCATTAAACCTCTGGATGTCCCAAGTAGGACGAGTGCTGTCTCATGAGGGTTTTTAGCGGAGACTGCCCACGAAATCCAAATGCAAAGTGGAAATATTTATAATGCAAAATTTATTTACAATGCGATGAATGCAAGTTTTTGAAAGTATTTACAAATGAAGGATTTACTTTCAAATTGACACTAATAAGTTAAATATAAGTTCTAGTGATTATCAAGAAATTTAAGTCCTTTTACTTGTCAAAATTTCCAATAAAAATTAAACTGTTATAACAGATAGACTATAGTTTGGTTAGTTATTTCGGTTGATAGCACAATGTAATTATGAAATGGATCCTTAATTGATATCAAAGTTTGTCAAAGTGGTATTTTCATTTATTTTCAATAATAAGTTAAGTCAAACAAGTCAAAATATTGTTTGGGTTTCAATTGCTTACTCTATCTTATTTGAAAATATTATTAATATTAACAATATTTACATATACCTAACTCAGATAAACTAATGCCAGATATATCACCCATGCACTGCCTTTCGGGATTACATGAGAGGAATACAGAGCATGGCGAGTGAACAAACAATTGTGAACACTTATTGACTGTAGGTGTTATTAGCAAAAGATTTTTTATATACTTAAACCTAACTCAGATAAACTAAGGCCAGATATACCAATCGTGCACTGCCTTTCGCGCTTATGTGAGCGGGGTATAGAGCATGGCGAGTGAACATGACTCTAGGTGTTAAAAAATGTACATATATATACAAATGTTTTTTACTATATACATATATATTTTGTTTTTTTTAAGAAGGGAGAGTTTTGCAAAATTATCCTAGCGCCATTTAACTTAGGCGATAAAAATGTTACGTCCTTTATTTAAATTTACCACTTTTAAACAAAGATTTTCAATTAGAATATACTTCATAATTAACGCATATGAACATTTCTATATACTAGTTAAACCATTGTTATTTGTAATCAAACTTCATTTTTATTTTTGTTAAGACAAATAAATTTTCAAAAATTTCAATTTATTAACCAAAACTTATACTTATCCCATAGTGTTTCTTCAAAAATAAATCAAAACGCTAAAAAGAAAATGTTTTGGAGATTTAGAAATTTTGTGATTTTTTTAAGTTAAAAGAAAATGAAAAATGAAAAATGCCATGAAACTTAAAAAATGAAAATGAGACTTCCCCCACACTTAGTTTTTACAGTGTCCCTACAGTAAGTGCATGATATAATGAGTGTAATGGGGAAAAATATGTATATATTTACAAAAGAGAGTTAACATTCTTATTAGACGAAGCTTGGCTCATGAAGAATCTTAAGCTCCTCCTCTTGTTACTTGGAAATTCCAAGAAAGGTTTCAAATGATGACCGTTTACTTTGAATATCGATCCTTCCTTAAGGGTTTTGTACTTTTATGGCACCGTGTGGAAAAATAGTTCGTACCACAAATGGTCAGGTCCATCTCGATTTAAGTTTCCCAGGGAATAAATGAAGTCTATAGTCATATAAAAGAACTTTTTGGTTAGGTGAAAATGTTTTTCTTAGGATTGACTTGTCTTGAAATTTTTTTTTTCTTTGTAAATTTTCTCATTTTCATACGCATCGTTCCTAAGTTCTTCTAGTTCATTGAGTTGTAGTTTTCGGTTTTCGCCAGCTTTATCGAGATCAAAGTTTAAGTTCTTTATTGCCCACAACGCTTTGTGTTCGATTTCAACCGGTAAATGGCAAGCTTTCCCTTAAACCAAATGAAATGGGGACATCCCAAGGTTAGTTCTAAATGCAATACGGTAAGCCCAAAGCGGTCGTTCAATTTCTAAGACCAATTTTTTTCGATATTTTGTTGATAGTTTTCTCCAAGATTTTTTTTATTTGACGATTTGAAACTTCAACTTGCCCATAAGTTTGATGACGATATGGAGTGGTTAACTTGTGAGTTATCGAGTATTTCTTCATTAACGTTTCAAAAGATTGATTGCAAAAATGGGTTCAGTTGTCACTGATTATTGTGCGAGGTGTGCCGAATGTTGAAAAGATGTTTTCTTCTAGAAATTTCACAACAATTCTATGGTCATTGGTTTTACAAGAAACGGCTTCGACACATTTTGAGACGTAATCGATAGCGAGAAGAATATATAAATTTCTAAAAGAATTAGGAAAAGGTCCCATAAAGTCGATACCCCAAACATCAAAGATTTCGATCGTAAGAATGGGGTTTAGAGGCATCATATTTCGTCGAGAAATGCTTCCAAGCATTTGGCAACGATTGCAAGTTTTGCAAAATTCGAATGAGTCTTTGAAAAGGAAAGGCCGGTAGAAACCACTTTGAAGCTCCTTTTCCGTAGTTTTTCGAGGACCGAAATGTCCACCACACGCTTGATCGCGGCAAAACGAAAGAACACTCCTGATCTCATTATCCGGCATGCAACATCGAATGATTTGGTCAGGATAATATTTGAACAAGTATGGATCGTCTCAATAGAAATATTTCACTTGGGACATGAATTTGCATTTGTCCTATTTGGACCAAGATGAGGGAGTTTTTTTAGTGATTAAGTAGTTCACTATAGCAGCGTACTACAGATCGATAGAAATTGAAAGAAGTTTTTCATCGGGGAAGTTTTCATTGATTGGCAAAGAAGATGGTGCATTCGAAAGACGAGGCAAGTGATCGGCTATGACATTATCGGATCCGTTTTATCTATGATTGTAAGGTCAAATTCTTGAAGTAAAAGGATCCAACGAATCAAACGAGATTTAGCATCTTTTTTGGCAAAAAGGTATCGGAGAGCAGTATAGTCAGTGTAGATCGTGATGTGTGAACCTACTAAGTAAGGTCGAAACTTTTTAAGCGCAAAAACGACAGCTAGAAGCATTTTTATGGTTGTTGTGTAGTTAAGTTGAGTGTCGTTCAAAGTCATACTTGTGTAGTAAATGACATGAAGGATTTTGTTAATGCGTTGTCCTAAGACAGCACCAACCGCAAAGTTAGAAGCATCGCACATTATTTCAAATGGAAGATCCCAATTGGGTGCACAAATGATTGGAGCAGAAATGATTTCGTTTTTGAGACGTTCGAATGAAGAGATAAAATCAAAGTTAAAATCGAAAGGAACATCATTTCCAAGAAGATTCCTCAAAGGATGAGCGATTTTGCTAAATTCTTTCACAAAGCGTCGGTAAAAGCCAACGTGTCCTAGAAATGATCGAATTCATTAATAGATTTGGGAATGGGTAGATTTGCAATTACGTCAACTTTCGCTTTATCTACCTCATTGCCTTTATTTGAGATGATATATCCAATGACAATGCTCTGTTTGACCATAAAGTGGCATTTTTCCCAATTCAAAGTCAAATATTTTTCTTTACATCGATTTAGAACCAAATCGAGATGATGTAAAAAATCAAAAAAGGAGTCACCAAAGATAGAGAAATCGTCCATAAAAACTTCTAAAAAGCGTTCAATCATGTCAAAAAAGGTGCTAGCCATGCATCGTTAGAAAGTAGCAGGAGCGTTGCAAAGTTCAAATGGCATACGTCGATAAGCAAAGGTACCGAATGGACATGTGAAAGTCATTTTCACTTGATATTCGAGAGCGATAGGAATTTTGGTTATAACCGGAATAACCATCAAGGAAGCATTAGAATTCATGGTCGGCTAAACGTTTGAGCATTTGGTCAATGAAAGGAAGAGGGAAGTAGTTTTTACGTGTTGCAACATTTATTTTTCAATAATCAATGCAAACACGCCAACCAGTTTGAGTCCGAGTAGGAATGAATTCGTTAGCGTCATTTGTTATAACGGTAAGTTCGAACTTTTAGGCATGACATGAATAGGGCTAACCCATAGGCTATCGAAGATAGGGTATATGATATCGTTATCGAGGAGCTTAAGAATTTCGTCATGAACCGCATCTTTCATTTTTGGGTTAAGCCTTCGTTGCGCATCACGAGTAGGTTTGGCTTCGTCAACTAAGTGAATGTGATATTGAACAATAGCAGGGATAATTCGGTAATGGACCACCCAATTGCTTCTTTGTTTTTCGAAAGAATAGAAAGTAAGAAGTTTTCTTGATCGAGAGAGAGAGTTGTGGAAATTATGATGGAGACGTTTCGTTATCACCTTAGTATGTGTACTTAAGGTGATTGGGAAGTGGTTTGAAGTCCAACTTCGAGAGTTTCTCGATCAAAGAATCGGGTTGAGATTCGGACTCAACTGGAAGCGATTCAAAAGGAAGAGTGTATTCAATCTCATTGGGTATTTCTTAAAACAATTTTTCGTATTCGGCTTCACGTTCGTCGTTAAGGTCAAGTGTCTCGTTTTTGAAGTTTTCGTGAATGGCACTAACTTCCAACGTTTGGCCACAAGGTTCACTTGATTGGCTTTCAAGATTGAAAATGTTGAGATCTAAAGTCATGTTTCCAAAAGAGATTTTCATCAAACAGTTGCGACAATTGATTAAGGCATTTGAGGTGGCTAAGAATGGTCGGCTTAAAATCAATGGAATTTGACTCGCGAGATTTGTCACGGGTTGTGTTTCGAGAACAATAAAAACAACGGGGAGTATGAATTGCCCTACTCGAACGAGCACGTCCTCGATTTCTCCCATGGGCTTTTTAATGGAACGATCAGCGAATTGAAGCGTGACCTTTGTAGGTTTGAGCTCACCTAAGCCTAATTATTCGTACACAGAGTATGGAATCAAATTGACACTCGCACATAAGTCTATCAAGTATTTGTTAATCGTTTTATCTCCAATTGTACACAAATTCGTTGGGCAGCCAGGAACTTCGTATTAACGGGTATGGATTGGGGTAAGACTTCGCTCAAACTGGCGGTTAAGAAGACTCTTTTGGGCACTTGAATGTGTTGCTTTTGGATGCACAAGTCCTTAAGAAATTTCGCGTAAGTGGGGACTTGTTGAGCGATGTTAAGAAGCGGGATGTTCACTTTCACTTGTTTAAAAAATTTCAACATCTTTTCCATTTAGTCCAGTGTTTCTTGGGTCGAAGTTGATGTGGACATAGGACGTGATACTCAGTAGGTGGGTCTACTTGAGTAGTAGAAGAATAATTTTGATTGGCATTACATTCGACGTTTGACTTCACATTTTGTTCAGATTCGTTTGATGTTTTAGAAGTGTCGAGAGAGGTTTCCGGTAAATTGTTTGGATTAACGACTAGATTATCGATTTGTTTACCGAAACATAGAGTGTGATACCATTCAATTGGGTGACGTTGCTATCTTGAACAACATGGGCTTGATTTGAATTTGTGTTTTGATTTCTGGGATTTGGAATGGGCTGACTTAGGAATGTTCCTCATTCGCATTCACTTACAGACATGGCTAATTGACTCATTTGCATGTCAAGTTTTGCAATCGATTGGTTTGTGTTTTTCATATATGAGGTCAATAAATATTGCAAATTGCTGTTTGATTAAAGGCTTTGAGTAGCTGCTTTAGCCAATGTCTCAAGAGTTTTCTTAAGTGAACTTAAATGTTTATCGTCTTGGGGAGGATGAGCAGAATTTAATTGTTGCAGTTGATTATGAGACGGACCAACAAAATTTGGTTGAAAATAATTGGGTTAAAACGGAGGATTCGAAGCATTATTTGGGAATGCCTTGAAATTTGGGACGAACTGTATTCGTGTTGGGATTATTTTAGTTCCAAACCAAATTTGGATGATTTCTCCAACCAGGATTGTACATTGGAGGATCCGTTTTTGTTTTGATTGAAAGCATTGATTCGTTCAACAGAATTGGGGGACTAATCGGCTATTTGATTAGGATCGTTGCATTTATAACACATTGGTTGGGAAGCTTGGTTCATTTGATTTGATGAGAAAACGTTATCGAATTTTTTGACCATTGCATCGATCTTAGCTTCCAAAGTAAAAGAAGATCCTATCGAGTGTGCACTTGATCATGAGAAAATTGATTTTTCGTTCGAAAGTTCCCATTGGGACGACTTTTCGGCGAGGTTTTTAAGAAATTGTCAAGCATCGTCGTGTTCTTGGCTTGGCACATTGATTCGAGCATGCTTCGTGAGCTGTTTTCTGGTCCATCGTATAAGATTTGGCAAATCGTCCGTTTTTCGAAGTTATGGTGTGGACATTTATCAAAATCTCTTTGAATCTTTCAAAATATTTTCCGAATGGTTCTCCCTTGAATTGATGAAAATTTACAATTTCGTTTTGGATTCCACTCGTCTTTTCCAAGGAGTAGAACTATTTTAAGAAAGCTTTTACAAATTCTTCTCAAGTTTTAATCGAGTTCGATGGTAAGCTGTACAACCATTTTTCAGCGTAATCCGTAAGAGCGAAAGAGATTAATCGAAGTTTGATTCCGTTATTGGAAAATTTTTGGAGTTAATGGTTGCGCAAACTTGTTCGATTTTTGTCAAGAAAATGTATAGGTCACCATGTTTGAAATTGCCAAATTTTGGAAGCGTGGAATATAGTTCGAGTGAATTTCAAAATGGTTACCCGTAGGGACGGGTAACGTGATGCAAGATGGAATAGAAACTTTATCGGAAAAGATTCTATCCATAAGAGTTCAAGGAGCGTTCTCGTTCTCCATTTCAAGGGGATCGTTTGTTCGAGTTAAACGATTAGTTGCTAAGTTGCGAGTCCAACGATTTGTTGTTGTGTCACGCGTCCAAACAAGTGAAAAAAATGAGAAGATAAAGAAGTTAGAATCGAGTTTGGAAAATGAAACAGATTTGGAAAATGAAGAAAAAAATTGTTTCTGTTTTTGTCTTTTTTTAAAAGAAATGAAACTATTTACCAAGTGAAATTGATTTTTCAAAAGAAAATTTTGATTTTTGTTTTTTTGGCTTTTCAAATTTTTATATGTTTTTGTTTTTCTAATTTTTTTTATTTGTACAAATGGGAATTTGATTTTTTTTTTGTTTTTGTTTTTGAATGTTAATTTTTTTGCTTTTTGAAAAGATTTTTTTTTTTGGGATTTGGTTTTTGAATGAAAATTTTCAATGGAAAGGAAAAAGGATTTTTTTTTGGGATTAAAAACTAAGTTAAGTAAAATTTACAATTTTTATTTTGGATTTTTTTTAAATATGCATAAACTAATGTAACTAAATGAATGCAGTGGACTTAATTACAATTTTCCGTCCTTAGTAGCTCCTAACCCAAAATTGTATAATCACACTTTATCTTAAATCAACAAAAAAAATTTCTTAGCCAGATAATGGGTAGGGGTTATCGGTGCACCACAAATCACCGTAGTAATGCGACCGAAGGTTTAAGTACCTTCAGAGGAATAACCACAATAATATGTATGAATTGCCGTAATATTTATAAATGGTTATTGCTCTACCGTAGCCTAGACACTAAGAAATAAAATTGTTCAAAGAAAACAATTATGAAGATAAAATTAAGCCCTAGGTGAGCTCACGACACCCTTAAGTCGAATGTCTAACCTTTATTATTAGTCAAACTATACGATGAATGCGATTTTTAGGTAAAGGAAAGGGTGATGAAATCCCTCACCTTATGTGAATTGAGGTATTGTCGTTAGAAAATAAGACAAGATGAGATGAATGCAAAAAATTAAACGTGAATTTATAATTCAACTAAAATGAAGTTTCTTTTTTTTTTTGGATTTTGAAGATTTTTTATATATAAATGCAAATGCAAACAATCAACAATGCAATAAAAATAAACTAGTGATGAAAGCACGATACCAGAGCGTGCAGATTATTAGCAATCTATTTTTTTAGCTGCGATTTTTTTATAAGTATGCAATTTCTTTTAAGTAAGTGGACCTTCTCTTTATACGATTTTCTACTTTGGCAACCTGAAAATAAAATAAAGATATATATACAGTTTTTTTTATATATAAGGATGGAATCTAAAAACAAATTAAAACAAAACAGTTTAAAACGATAAACTAATTTAAAACTAATTTTTTTAAAGGGTAAAATTAAAAAAAAAAAACTAAAAAGAAATTAAACAAAACAAATCGGGCAAACTTTCTCTCTTTTTTTAAAGAAAAGATCAAGTTACACTAAGAAGAAGAAAAGTAAAAAAAAAAAACTTAAACTTAATTCAAAACAAAACTCTTTTTTTTAATACTTAACCCAAATCAATATTCAAACCGGCCCGATTAAAATGAACACAAGAATCGTATTTCTTCCATCACAATTGAAAAGCAACAGAACCAAACTTTTTCAAATCGATTTTCTCAAACTCCCAATCCTCAAATCGAACTTAATTTTGCAAATCAAAAGTTTCCCTCTTTTTCTATGGGCGATACAAAGGTTTAGGTAGAAGATTCGTTGAGTTGATTTGGTTCGATTGGCAGGCGAGGCGGTTGCGAATTGGGGATGATCGGCTGAGTGGAGATGGTTCGTATGTGGGTTGTGAGGGTTTCGAAAACTGGAGCAGGCTATTGTAGAAAGTTAGTGGGAAGAGGAAAGTTGTACAAGTGCTCGGTTGAATTGCACAGAGAAGTGCTTCAGGAGGTAGTGCTGAAGTAGGTCAGTGGTGAGGAGTATATGCTGTCTGGAAGAGGCGACAGGGGATGCTTGCTATGGCGAGGTTGTGGAGATTGTTGCAGTGCTGAGATAGCTAAGGTACGGAGATGGTTATTTATGGAGCGTGGCAGTTTTTGTGGTGGAGTGATGATGCGTGGTATCAAAGGAAAGAAGCAGAAACTCTCACCTTTAGGCAGTTATTTCTCCTAGGTCGCCCCACGAACTACGCTAAGTCGTTCTCCGACCTATCTCCACCATACAACGACCTACCGAAGCCCAAACGACCTAACCTCCAAATTCCTGAGTCGGTCTACGACCTAACCAAACCAAGCCAACGACCTAAATCACCGCCCAATGACCTAAATCACCTCGTGCTACGACCTAATGCTCCAACCTAACCCTAAGTCATTCCAATCCCAACTCGTAGCTGCTAAGTCGTGCTCCGATATTTTTCCATAAGTCATTCCAGATATTGCGCAAATCCATAGCTCGTACTCCATAGCTCGTTGCTCTTAGCTCGTGGCGGTTAACTCGATGCTGTTGGAGATTATAGGGCGTTGCCTTTTGATTTGGAGCCGCTACTTTGAAGTGGATAGGTCGTAGTTGTTCAGTAAGTCGTATGATTGTATTAGTTTGTTATGTCGTTTGATTCGTGCTTTGTATTCTTAGATCGTACTGTGTAATTTAGGTCGTGCTTGGGTATGTAATGTAAGGTCGAGATATTTTTAGGTCGTGTACGACCTATGCTATGTTGTAGCGTGTGTGGTTGTAAACATCTATAAATACCGGGTCGAGTGCTCATTTGTAGGGGTTGAATTTTTGAATAAACTTTTGTTTGTGAAGCTTTGTGCCTCCATTAAATTGGTAGTTGAGTGTAATCTCCTATCTCCACTTTCGGTATTCTAGTGCGCTCGATTCAACGATCGTTGAAGCCAATTCGTGGAATCAAGTGCGCTTGATCAACGCTCGAAGAATTGTAAATCTCTCTTCATGGTATTGTGCGCGATCAACGTGTCGAAGGTTTGCTAGAATCCAGTATCTTTGGATCAACGGATTTGGGCATTCGGTATTTTCAATCCACCGATTCCTATTTTCATCGTCACATCCATTTTCGTTATTTCCGCTGCGTCATTTGGTATCAAAGCTAGGTTTGGCCAATCATAGCTAAGCCGAGCCTGTTGGAGCAAAGAGAAGCCTTGAAGAAGTTTGAGCCGAGAATTAAAGTTAGTTGGAGATTGTTTGATTCGAAAATGCCTCCGAGAAGAGCTAATCGTCATTAGAATATTGCAGATGTGTATCGAAGAGAAGAAGCCGAGGCAATGGAACAACGCATCAATGAGAAGTTCAATGAAGGTGTTGAGAAGTTGGAGAAATTGATGATCGATATGAATCAAGGTCAAAGGAGAAGGTCGCCAGTCTCGAACCAAGGAGGAAACCGAATTTCGCCATCGGTTATGGAAGCGAGGAGGGTATCGCCACAATCTTATAGAGAGAGGAGAGAATCATCAGTTTCGATGAGGAGAGATCACCATGAATATAGAGATGAAGAAAGAAGAAATCAACGTGAGTTTGAGTATGCGCCATATCGTGATGAAGAAAGACATAGTAGGAGAGACATGCGTGATCGTAGAGATGTTGATGGTTGAGATCGATGCCGAAGTACACGTGATTATGATGAAGAGAGTGATAGAAGTAATATTCATTATCGAGATCGAGATCAAGTACGAAATCAATATCGGGATGTAGAAGATGATCAACGATGGGAGTCGGGGATGAAACTGAAATTCCAGAATTCAAGGGAAGTATGCAAGCTGAAGAATTCCTTGATTGGTTATCTAATGTTGAAGAAATTTTTGACTTTAAAGAAGTTCCTGAGCATAGAAGAGTTAAGTTGGTTGCTACAAGGTTGAGGGGGAGAGCTTTAGCATGGTGGTAGCAAACCAAATTTACACGGGAGAGAATGGGGAAGTCAAAGATTGAATCATGGGAGAAGATGAAGAAGCTGATGAAAGCTACATTTTTGCCTTACAATTATCAATCACTCATGTATCATAGATTGCAAAATCTGAGGCAAGGGATGAAGACCGTTAATGAATACGCTGATGAATTTTATCAATTGATTGCCAGGAATGACATCATGGAGACAGAAAAACAGCTGACTGCTAGATTTGTTGGAGGGTTGAGAATACAGATTCAAGATATGGTGAATATGTTTGATCCGAGATCTGTCGCTGAAGCACATCAAAAGGCTCTAGCCGGGGAGAAGCAAGGCAGAAGAGGAGGTGGTGTGTTTACAAATTCCAACAATCAAGTGAAAGGGGCTAGTAGCAGCGTGAATGTTTCCCATGCTATTGAAAAACTAGTTGTCAATGAAGCTGTTAAGACCAAGGTCAACAACAATTTCAAGTGCTACAATTTTCAGGAATTTGGTCATAAGAGCACTGAATGTCCGAAGCCAAAGAAGCGAGCGATGATTGCTGAGGTGGAAGATGACGATGCAGATGCAGAATGTTCTAATTCATTACCGGTTGAGGAGGAAGAAGAATTGTCGGGAGACGAGGGTTATAATTTAATGATGAGGAGGTCTTGTTTAATACCAAAACAAGAGGATGATTCTAGCTGGTTGAGGAGCAACATTTTTCAGTCAACATGCACTATTCTGGGGAAGGTTTGCAAGTTTGTTATTGATGCGGGCAGCTGTGATAACATCATTTCTACCGAGGCTGTGAAGAAGTTGGCATTAAAGACTGAGAAGCATCCGAAACCTTACAAGTTAGCTTGGTTGAGGAAGGGTGGGGAGGTGAAGGTTGGTAGAAGAGCTTGTGTGAATTTTTCGGTTGGAAGAGATATAAAGATGAGATTTGGTGCGATGTTGTGGATATGGATGTATGTCATCTGTTGCTGGGGAGACCGTGGCAGTATGATAGGGCTGTGCAATATGACGGTCGTACCAATAGCTACAGTTTCATGTTTGAAGGCACAAAAATCACTTTAGCTCCTAAGAAGCGACAACAAGAAGAAAACAAGCTGGAGGAGATTGAAGAATTAAAAACTCTGTTGACTTTGAAGGAGTTTGTTAAAGAAGTGGAGGAGGAACCTGAAGTGTTTTTGTTGATTGGACGTGAGAGTAGTGAAGTGGTGGAAGTTCCTGAAGAAGTAAAGCCCGTGCTGGAAGAATTTGAAGATGTATTCCCTGAAGAGCTGCCAAAAGAATTGCCACCGTTGAGAGACATACAACATCAAATTGATCTAGTGCCAGGTGCTGTTTTACCGCATAGACCACATTATCGTATGAGTCCGAATGAACACGAGGTGTTGAGAAGGCAAGTGGAAGAGTTGCTTGAGAAAGGGCGTGTTCAGGAAAGTCTCAGTCCATGTGCAGTACCAGCATTGTTGGTGCCGAAGAAGGATGGAACGTGGAGGATGTGTACCGATAGTCGGGTATTGAACAAGATTACTGTCCGATACAGGTTTCCTATGCCTAGATTGGATGATTTGCTAGACCAGTTGAATGGAGCTACTATATTTTCTAAGATTGATCTGAAGAGCGGTTATCATCAAATTCGAATTCGACCAGAGGATGAATGGAAAACAACGTTCAAGACACGGGAGGGGTTGTATGAATGGCTGGTTATGACGTTTGGTCTTTCGAATGCACCTAGTACGTTTATGCGGGTGATGAATCAGATCTTTAGACCATTTATTGGGAAATTCGTGGTGGTGTATTTTGATGATATACTGATATATAGTGGAAGCCCAGAAGAACACTTGCATCATCTGAAGGAAGTGTTCATGATACCGCGACAGGAACAATTTTATGCTGCAACGAAGAAATGCGTGTTCATGACGCATGGTGTTTTATTTTTGGAATATGTTATATCAGAAGGAGGTATACAGGTGGATCAGAATAAGGTTGAAGCAATCGGAAATTGGCCACAACCCAGGACGATAACAGAAGTTAGAAGTTTTCATGGACTAGCATCATTTTACCGAAGATTTATTCCACATTTCAGTAGCGTGATGGCACCAGTTACTGATTGTATGAAGGGAAAGCAATTTTCATGGTCGAAGGAAGCAGGATTTTCTTTTGAGCGGATCAAGGAACTGTTGACGACAGCCCCAATTCTATTTTTGCCGGATTTTCAATTGGTGTTTGAATTACATACTGATGCATCTAAGGTTGGAATTGGAGGGGTGTTAAGTCAGAGAGGCCGTCTTATTGCTTATTTCAGTGAGAAGCTTTCGGGAGCAAAGATGAGATATAATACTTATGATGTGGAATTTTATGCTGTTGTGCAAGCCGTGAAGCATTGGAGACACAATTTGTTCCATAAAGAATTTGTTCTGTATACTGATCATGAAGCATCGAAATATTTGCAGGGACATGACAAGATTGCAGCCAGACATGCTTCGTGGATCGCATACTTACAACAGTTTACATTTGTTGTGAAACACAAATTGGGAGTTACGAACCGTGTAGCAGATGCATTGAGTAGAAAGAATAACTTGTTGACTACGATGAAAGTTGAAGTGACGGGGTTTGAAGTACTTCCAGAATTGTGTGTTGAAGATCCTTACTTTGCGAAATTTGTAAATAAAGTCAAGGAGGGAAAGACGGATGAGTTTGTGCTGGTGGATGGTTTTCTTTTCAAGGGAAATCAATTATGTATACCAGATTGCAGTTTACGAATGAAGATAGTGAAGGAGCTACATGAAGAAGGTCATGTGGGTAGAGATCGTACATTGCAGTTGATTTCTCAATCTTATTTTTGGTCGTCGATGAGAAAAGAAGTTGAGAGATTTGTGGAGAGATGTCATATCTGTCAAGTTTCGAAGGGAACCGCTACAAATGCAGGATTATATATGCCGTTACCTGTACCTACTAAACCGTGGGTTGATGTGAGCATGGATTTTGTTTTGGGTTTGCCTAGAACTCAAAGGGGAAATGATTCTATATTTGTTGTGGTGGATAGATTTTCGAAAATGGCACATTTCATAGCTTGTAAGAAGACAGCGGATGTCGTCCGTGTTGCTCAGTTATTCTTTAAAGAAGTGTATCGATTACATGGGCTACCTGAATCTATTGTTTCTGATCGGGACTAGATTTCTAAGCCATTTTTGCTTAAGTTTGTGGAAGATGGTTGGAACGAAGCGGAATTTTAGTAGTGCATATCATCAGCAATCTGATGGGCAAACGGAGGTGGTTAACAGATCGTTGGAGAACTTGTTGAGATGTCTCGTAAAAGATAACTTGAAGAGATGGGATATGAAGTTATGTCAGGAAGAGTTTGCACATAATCATGCAGTCAATCGAAGTACTGGATTCAGTCCGTTTCAAGTTGTATATTCAAGCTTGCCAAAGGGGCCGTTGGATTTAATGGTAGTGCCACAACCGAAAGGAGTGATTAAGCGAGCGTCAGATTTCGTTGATAAGTTGAAAGATTGTCATAGAATCGTTCAGGGACGTTTGGAGAAGACGAATGAGAAGTATAAACGAGCTGCAGATAAAAAGAGAAGAAGTGTGGAGTTCAACGACGGTGATTGGGTGTATGCTGTGTTAACGAAGGATCGTTTCCCAGTGGGTGCTTATAACAAGTTGAAAGCCCGAAAGATTGGACCAGTAGAAATTATAAGACGGATCAATGAAAATGCTTATAAGTTGAAGCCTCCAGAGGGTGTTTACACTTCTGATGTGTTTAATGTGAAGCACTTGATTCCATATTATGTCGATGATCAAGAAAATGGGAATTCGACGACGAATTCTTTCATATCCAGGGAGGATGATGCAGGGTATCAAAGGAAAGAAGCAGAAAGTCTCACCTTTAGGCGGTTATTTCTCCTAGGTCGCCCCACGAACTACGCTAAGTCGTTCTCCGACCTATCTCCACCATACAACGACCTACCGAAGCCCAAACGACCTAACCTCCAAATTCCTGAGTCGGTCTACGACCTAACCAAACCAAGCCAACGACCTAAATCACCGCCCAATGACCTAAATCACCTCGTGCTACGACCTAATGCTCCAACCTAACCCTAAGTCATTCCAATCCCAACCCGTAGCTGCTAAGTCGTGCTCCGATATTTTTCCATAAGTCGTTCCAGATATTGCGCAAATCCATAGCTCATACTCCATAGCTCGTTGCTCTTAGCTCGTGGCGGTTAACTCGTTGCTGTTGGAGATTATAGGTCGCTGCCTTTTGATTTGGAGCTGCTACTTTGAAGTGGATAGGTCGTAGTTGTTCAGTAAGTCATATGATTGTATTAGTTTGTTATGTCGTTTGATTCGTGCTTTGTATTCTTAGGTCGTACTGTGTAATTTAGGTCGTGCTGAAGTATGTAACGTAAGGTCGAGATATTTTTAGGTCGTGTACGACCTATGCTATGTTGTAGCGTGTGTGGTTGTAAACATCTATAAATACCGGGTCGAGTGCTCATTTATAGGGGTTGAATTTTTGAATAAACTTTTGTTTGTGAAGCTTTGTGCCTCCATTAAATTGGTAGTTGAGTGTAATCTCCTATCTCCACTTTTGGTATTCGAGTGCGCTCGAATTAACGATCGTTGAAGCCAATTCGTGGAATCAAGTGCACTTGATCAACGCTCGAAGAATTGTAGATCTCTCTTCACGGTATTATGCGCGATCAATGTGTCGAAGATTTGCTAGAATCCGGTATCTTTGGATCAACGGATTTGGGCATTCGGTATTTTCAATCCATTGATTCCTATTTTCATCGTCACATCCATTTTCGTTATTTCCGCTGCGTCAAGTGATTTGGTACGATGTTATGGTGAAGGTGGTGATTGTGGTGTGGCCTGGTTACATAGATGCAGTTATGAGGGGAAGTTTTGCGAGGTGATGTGGTTGGATGTTATGTAAACTGAGTTGTATGACAGAGGAGCTTGTATGGTATGGAGTTGTATGGGGATTATGGATGGTGCAGGTAACAGTTTTGTATTGAATGGTGAGAGGTGAAGGGAATGGCTTTGTTATTGAGTCGATGTTGGTTATATTCAGGTGGTCGTTGCAGGAGTGAGATGGCAGAGCAGTGAGGAAGTTTGAACTATACGAAGTAGTGGATGAGTTTTTGAAGATTGTTTATGCTGATAGGGGGGTGGTTATGTGTTTGTATGGAAATGATGGTTATGACTGGTTGTTCTTAGTGCCGTAGTGCACTGTATGTGCAGTAGATGGGTCAGGGAGGAGAAATTAGAATGGTTGGGTGTTGGATGGATTAGCAGTGAAATGAATGTCAGAGAATGATAGTGGCTTGGTTTATGGTTGTGTATGGCTGTGGTTTGGAAGAATGGACAGTTTTGGTGAAGGTTGATGTGCACTGCTATGGGTTTGAAGTGGTATTTTGTGTGCATGGATGTTTGGTTGATGTAGAGAAGTGGTTGTGCCCTTGGAGTGGTTATAAGGGATTTGTGATACAGTCATGAGGAGGAATATGGTGGTTTGGAACTGGTTAGTGGTATTGATGAGTGGATATTGTATGCTTGCTTGTTGCTAAGTGGTCGAATGTTGTGAGCGGTTGAGTAATGGGTGGTGAGTGATATTTGATGTATATGGAGCTTGTTGGATGACTTTGTTGTGGCTGTGGAGGCAAGAAGGTGTTGATGGCTGTGGTGTAGTTGAAGAAGTGATGTTGTATTTTGTTTTACAATTTAGTATTGAAGTGTTTCTGTAGAGTAGTATGATAGTGAAAGAGTAACAGATGAAGGAGTTTTGTGATCGGGTATTTGGTGCAAAGAGGTTTGTGATCAGGTGGAGGAGTTTTGTAGTTGTAGGATGTTAGAACATAAGAAGAAGTTGATGATTTTTGAGTTTGATGAGGTGAGTTTTCGTTATGGGCAGAGAAAGGAGAGAATGAAAGTTTGAAATGGGGGACGAGGATGGTAGAGTTTTGTATGCAATGGAAAATGTAAAAAAAATGTAATTGAAAATGTAAAAAAATGGAAAATGTAATTGAAATGCGGTGATTTTTTTATATGAAATTGTGTATATTTTTTTTAATATAAAATGCAAATAGAAAACAAGCACATAATGAACACAAGCAAATGAAGGCAAAATTCACACAAAAACGCACAACAATAACTATTATTATTTTTTTAATTTTTAAAATGCACTCATACAAAACAAACACGCAATAAAATCAAACAAAAATAATTCGAAGAATAAAAAACTAAAATCAAAGAAAACTCCTCGGCAACGGCGCCAAAAACTTGTTTAACAACAAAATTTCTATCGAATTAGAAAACCGTCGATAAATTTTGAAATAAAAATAACAGCAAGCGCACGGTATACTATCATAGTACGCAGCGAGTACGGATCGATCCGTAGGGAATTTTTAACATTGTAAAATATAATAATCAATCAAATTAGACCAAAATGAGAGAAGATTGTTAACTACAAGCAAAATTAAGATAAAACTAGAATTAAAATGAGATTAAAAACTATGAGATTTGAGAACAATTTAGAGGCGGATCCACTCCCATATTTTTGTAAATCAATAATTAAACAATCCATTATCTCTATATTTGATATTAAGTGAAATGGTTGTTGTATTTATCATAAGTATGGTTTATTTATGTTATTAATTAACATAAACCATCAAATTATAATACAACAAATAAACCACTTATCAATTCTAATGAAAATGATGTCAAAGAAAAAGCTATTTTAGTTATGATCTTTTTACTAGTGTAATTAGTAATATAGTTCATCAAATTTTGTTTTTTACTTTCATTTCAAAATCAGAAATCAATTAGCAAATGATGATGTAAATCGTGTTTATGTTGAATAAGAATAGCTCATTTGCAAAAGCAACATAAGCTATCAAACCCACTTGTATAAACTTACATCAAAATCCACTTTCATGAAGCACAAGTAGAAGAGATCGTAAATCATAGAAATATTGAAATTACTTAAAGTTAGAGAGCTTTATTACCCCTAAATTGAAGGGGTTTAGCTACTCATTTGTGTTATCAAATCAACACATGTAAGTTTCAACATTAGAAAGCAAAGAGAGATAGAAATTAAACAAAGGAAATGAGATTAATTACTTGTATGAAATAACATTAAATTAATTGCATGAATGTAAATCGAAACTATGAACATGAAAAGAAAGAGAGCATAGAAATAAATATTAACATAAAAGCAAATGAAAACGTATAGAAAAGAAAAGAGAAAGAGGCTTAGAAGCCATTTTTATTTCATGAAACATTATGTTTACAACTTGCTTGCTAATTTTCCTAAGTAAAATAAGAGAGTAGAAGATATTTACATATACATAAGAGAGCTATTTATACATTCATAAAACCTTAATTCAATTTTTAGGATGCTTCCCAAAATATCCTTTAGGAAATGTGGCCTCCAAGTAACCATTAGCCTCTAATTATCCATTATTAAATATGCACGAAGGTTTAACCTCCACTTAGTTGTCCATTAGTTTCTGACTGTAGATTTAAGTAAGTGGGTGGAGTCCTCTATGATCATGAGCTTGAATCATTTCCTCTTCATTCCTTTGTATTCCCCTGTCCATGCATATATCTCCATGAAACCTTATTTCATATTCATTCAAATTCCTATAAAAATTATGAAAAATGTCTAAGTAAAAAGTCCAAATTAACACATGCACAAAAATGACTATTTTGCCCATGTATGTATATGAATATATGATGATTTGAAAATAATTGAATATTGATTTTAAACATGTTAAAATACCAAAATATGACATTTATAAAAATAGATAAAATATGGATGTAAATATATGCACATTACGTGCACATCAATTATTGTGAGTAAAATATATCGTATGTTAAATTTCTTACTTCATTCCTTTTCGGGGATGTAAAGATCCGAGTGGGGGAGATTGTAACGAACCGAATTTTTCAATCATTTAAAAATATTAGATTTAATATAATTTTTTGAGTAAAAATGGTTAGAAATAAAAATTTAAGATGTTGCAAAAACAAATAAAAGTGAGCGAATGTGTAATAGGATAAGATATGATGGTAATAGAAATAAGATAATAAACGTTTACATCTGATACGAAATTTATCGCGCGTTTTTGTTGAAGTGAAATAAATGTTTTAATGAAAATAAAAGAATATTTTGAGAAAAATAAAATATACGTTTCCATCCTAAAGGTAAGTAGAGTTTAAAGAAAAGAAATTTTGAGTTTGGCAACAATATTTTACGGTCATTGAAAACAGTCGTAATTCGATATATAATTTATTTTAACACGTAAACTCAAAATTTCTATAAATTGAAGTTGTGTAATTAAAACGTGTTTTTAGTAAGTTTAATCTATGAATTCAGATTTTTAATTTTATGAAAATTTATGTCGTTCAAATTTAAGTAGAACTCGGTTAATAAATTTAAGGGCAAAATATAATTTTTCGACATGTAAATATTTTTATATAGAAAAGATCTAAAAAATTCTCTAGTTTGAATGGCGAAGTTTGTCCCGTCAATTCTGATCTTTCTAGGTTCATTTATTAAGGATTGTCATTGTCTTCCAATTTCGAAGCGGTAACTGCGACCTCAGATGAGATTTTGCTACGAACATTGTAGCACAGATTTGAATACATATTTGGGATCGTCTCGTCATGTTGGTCTCCGCAGTATATTTGTTTTCGTATTTTGGCTTTCATGTCAAAACGTTACGTAGTTGAAATATGGTTGTAGGCCCTGCAGTCATTATTGCGTAGTTGAATAATTCTATTTTCTTTTTAGAGATAATTAGCCCATGTGCTTCAAAGAGCTTAAATATTGTGTACAGGTGTGCTATATGTTCCTTTTTTGTTTTTGAAAAAACTAATATATCATATATATATACACATGTAAATTTACTACAATGTTTAAATATATCATCCATTTTTCGTTGGAATATTTGTGCCGCATTTTTTAGTCCAAATGGCAATACCAGCCATTCATAATGTCCTTCTGAACAGGTGAAAGCTGTCCATGATATAGAATCTGGGTGCATTTTGACTTGCCAAAATCCAGATTTTAAATCAAATTTAGAATACCAATAATTATTTTGTATTTTGTTAATTAGTACATCTTTTTCAGGAATACAATATCCATATTCATTTGTATTATCATTAAGTCTGGTATAATCCATGACCATCCTACTTTGTCCTCTTTTTCTTTCAGATTCTTTTTGTACTATAAAAGCTGAGGTTCTATGTCTAGAATCTGACTTTCGTATAATTAGTAGTTTGTTTAAAATATCTAGGTGCATTTTAAATTCATCAATCATCCAATTATCATATTTGGGTGATCTGGTTTTAATAGTAATGTCTGGATTAATTATGTCTAGTTTATAATTTTTCCAGCATCTCTGCCTGTTTTGGTATCAGAGCAACTGATCAAAATATGAATAACTAAAACCATTTGAAGTAACAAACTATAAGAAATTTGAATACTTAAATTTGGAAATAATAAATTCCCCAGAAGAATTGTTTCTATAGACAAACAAAAACATATATGCTATATAAACAACAATTATAAGCATGTGTTACATTCAGATTCACACCATTTAAATTCAATAACAGATTTGGTCATTGAACTAGGAGACTCTTTACATTGGTATAATGAAAAATTCTATCGTTTGGTAGAACTTATTTCAGAAAGCATGGTTTCAAGAAATAAAAAACTTCAACAAATACAAGATAATCAAAATTATCTAAAGACAGGGTTACAAAAAATAGATAACTTTGATAATACTCTACAAAAACTAACTAGAAAATTTAAAGCTCTACAACTCAAGAATTTTCCAAACAAACAAGACATAATCTCTTTAAAACAAATGATTGAAGAAAATAAACCTAAAGATATTGAGATACAGTCTAAAGACTTAATATTGCAAATCAAGAGCCAAACTGAAATAAATAAAAGTCACTTTGAATCCCAAATAAACAAAATAGAAGGAATGCTACAAGAAATCAAGTACATACAATTAAATTAATATGGGATATGATAATAAACATTATTCTGAAGCTAAAGAATATGTTAATATGTCATTAAAACAAACTGAAACATTAACAGCAGGATATAACAAAGACATTTTTACAAGTAAAGCAGATAATGTATTATGCTTAATGGCTAATACCATAATAGCAATGTTAACACAAATACAAGACAGACTAGACTTAATGGATAAGCAAATTACAAGTCTAGATAGAAAATTAAATAACTTTGATAAAACCACACAAGAGAAAGATTATGACATTAATCAACTAACAGAAAAAATATCAGGCCTAAGTTTAGGTCCAATAGATCCGGATAAGGGAAGAAAAACAAAAATCAGCTTTTTAACCTTCAAAAAATTAGACACCATATGATGAATAGAAGATCTTTTATAGGTCCATCCAGAACCTTAATGGACAGACCTATAGAAAGTAATAATCTAGCTACAAACACCTGGGTAGACAACATATTAAGAAGATCAGTAAATACACAATCCCATCTAGAAGAAATAATAAATATAGATAATGACTTAGAAGTATTCTCAAATAACCAACTAAATACTCTAAACCAAAGAAAACTATATAGAACAGGTATATTTACCATAAATACAGGATTGTATAGACATCATAGAGAGGAAATTCTTTCCTTGAGTGATGGAAAACAACAGATTATAAACTTAATGTCTAATGAAGCTATTAAATGATTAAAAATACAAAACTATAAATTAATCCATCTAGGACTTATTGTTATAGGAATTAGAGGATTAATCAGACAAAAAATAGGAGCCAAATTACTATTAGTGCTAACTGATGATAGACACCAAGACTTAGACAAAGCTATATTCGGGATAATAGAAGTAGACATGAACAATAACACTGGTATTGTTTACATATCATCAAATTTTACAATGACATTACAAGATTTTTACAAACACATAAAAGTAGTTATTCAAACTAAAGGATTTGAAAATTTTAATGGTAAGAATATACTACTCGATATAGCATTTTTGGGAAAATGTATGACAAAGTATACTCCCAAAATAAAAATAAAACCTGATGAAGTAATAAAAATACTAACATCCACAGGTATAAGATTTTTAAAACCAATGGAAATAGACTCATCTATATTAGCAGGACATGAATGGAAAATCCAAAATCCTAATGAAAATAGAGATACACTTAAACCAAATGATGTAGTAACTTATACAAACCCAAATGGTTCTATAGCCTTAAGATTCAAAGATTGTGGACCCTCAAACCAAAAAGATATAGATACAGATGATGAATCAAATTCTGAACTCCAAAGGAATTTGTAATGGACAAAATAATATATCCTAAAGAATTAGGAATGGTTCTCGAACCATTTGAATTATACGAATTAGAACAACAACTAAAAGCAAACAATCAAATAGACAACAATACATTTGTCTATATAGATGATGAAAGTAATATTAGGATAAAAACAATAACCATGTTAGAAACCTTCTTGGAAGATTCAATCAAACAAAGTACAGAAGAACTTAATAATGAATTAATCAGTGAATATACATATCACATAGAACTAATGGAAGGAAAAGGAGAAAGTTCTGCAGTAACTTATCCTAAAGAATCCCCTTACAAAATGGATTATCCACTAGGACACCCTCCTATAATAAATGTCAATTCCTACAGTAACGAAAATAAAGATTTGAGAATTATAGGAAAAAGAATACCTACTGAAAAAACATTTTTTGGAAAAATTCTGTAATACTTAATGTTATAGAATGTCATCCACAACTATTAGACACATATCTAGAACAATGGACTGCTGCAATAGCTAGAGACTATTCAGCCAAACATACAAATATAACATACCTTCAGCCCATAATTTTCTTTTCAGCCTGCACATTCTTGCGTGCGCCCCTCCACATATTAGTTGCTGCATTCAATGCTCTATTCATTTCCTCTGTATATAAATACATCCTCCTGCCCATTTCTTTCCCTCTTCTCTGTGAGCAAAGTGAAAGAAGTTTTAAAAAAAAACTAAAAACAAGGCTACGTGTTTATATTCCTTCTTCTCTTCCCTTTATTCTTGCCTCCTTCTTCCCCATATTCACGCACGAACCCCGCGCCCACCTGGAACCTGCCACCACCGGCCTTCTCCTACACCCAGCCGACAGAACTGCTCCCCATAAATCCAGCCTGCACTCTCTCGACCCACACCCGTCACCGAACACCCCTACCACCGCACACACCGAGCACCCTCCCTAACCACCTCACAACCCTCCCACTTGTAGCCGAAGTGCAGCCGAGCTCCACCAGACCCCCTGCCGCAACTCCCGACACGATTCCCTCCTCCTCCACTAGCTACTCAGGCCGAGCTACTTTTAGCCGGCCCACGGACTCGGAGCCTCCACCCGCGAACCAGCAACCCACTCGGCCACCTTCTTGCGCCCAGGACCCTACTACCGCTTCCCCCAAGAGACCGCCCCTGCTCCGCCTTCCAACTCACTGACCCGCCACCACCAGCCACCTCCCTACCCATCCACGACCGCATTTCCCATTGCCCAGCCCCCTTTCGCACCGCCTGGATCTCCGACCCCGCCAACGATGAACCCTAAAACCCAATCGGCCGGCCACCCTAACAACCAAGCACCCCTCCTCCCATTACCAGCCCCGCCACCTTGCACCACACCCACCGAGCCTAACTTGAAGCCCAACCCATCACCAGACCTTTCCTACCATACGAAGCCCACTAGCCCAGGCGTGTGTTGTTAAAAAAAAGAAGCAAAGAGGTGTGTGTGCGTGCTTATAAGAAAAATATATGAAAGTAGGCAAATTGATACCTGAATTGGTGTAGGCCACGTGAGTTGGGCCAAATGCATGAAGTAAGCATGGTTGCATGTTAATAAGGTGGAGTGCCATGTAAAAGAGAGAGAGAAAAAAGAAACCGAGTCGTTTCATCGAGCATTGTCGTCACAGCCGTTGTCCGGTATGAGCGTGATCGCTAGTGTCGACGTATTCTCCAATTCAGTTTTGCGCACGAAAGGTGAGCGATTTAAGCTCACGATTAGATTTTTATATGCAAGTATCTTACGATATTATAAATAATTGGTTGATAACTATAAATAATTGGTTGATAATTATAAATACTTGGTTGATAATTATAAATGATTGAATTATGATTATGATCGATATTGAAAACTTGGAACCATTGATATTTGACACTGTGATATATGATTTAGCTGAAATAGTTTAAATGTTTGATTGGAATCTCAATTGCATGTGATACCCGTTAACTATGGAAAGTTTGAATATTAGATGTTGATTGATTTATTGATGCCTGTCACTGTTATATTGTTGTTGTATCATTGATTTGGACATTGAAATTTGAACCAGGATATGAGTTGAAATGATAAATACCCAAATTAAATCACTTGGCCTAGGATCGATATTTAATAATAAACACCGATTGGTCAATTTTAAAATTTATTTGGGATATTTAATATTTAAATTTGAAATTAAGAAATAATTTGGAAATTTAATGTGAATTTATAATCTAAATTTTCGTTGAAGTTAATATTTAGTTTTGAAAATCTGTTAAGTGAATTTAAATTTTTAAATGAAATATTAATTGAACTATTTCAAAAGTTATGAAATTGAATTAAAATGGTTATGTTGAAGATTAATGATATTTAAACTTGTTGAATTGATTATTTGAAACGGAATGAAATTTGTAAATTTGTATTGGTAATTAAATTTTAATTAAATATTTGATTTAAGTAAAGAGAGAGTTTTAATTGATTTTATTCAACTAAAATATAATGATTAAATTGAATTATTTTGAATTAAAGTTCAATTAAAAGTGTTAAATTAAGACATTAAAAAATTAATTCCAAGCTAATTAAATTGAATATTTAATAATAAAACTTCTGTATTAAAGATTTAATTAACTTTGTTAACTTGAATAATAATGAAATTTGGCGTTGTGTAATGATGAAATAGGATTTTCACAAAGAATATATTTTGAAAGTTTAATTGAAAGACAGTACTTAAAAATGAAATGTTGGAAAATAAAAGATATTTTACCCTTTAAATAAAATAGTTCTATGAAATGAAATCGAGAATTAGTCAAAGAGATTATTTTCGAGAATGAGTATATTACTAATAAGTTTATATGAATTCGTAAATCAAAGTTTGAAAATTGAATTCGAACTTGAATATTGATTGCTCAAACGAAGTCGATACCATTTGTTTAGTCTCTTAAACTTCTGTACCTATATTGTTTGATTCGAACTTACTTGCATGTGAATATCTAGTCCTGACTCGAGTGTACTGTCTTTTCATTATGCTCGGGTCGGACCGAGCTTTTCAGTTATCGAAGACAGTTATTCTTGAAGATGAAAACGGAGATTGGAAGGCGTACCTACTATTATTATTCCGCTGTATTATATTGACATGTTCAGTTAAAATGCATAACTCTGAAGATATTGAAACGTGATCAAATGTATATTGATAGACATTTTTGTAATTATGTTATTATTATATTTCATCCCACCGTGGGATTCTACATATTGTTTTCTTTCTCTTCTCCTTTTCTTTTAAACCTTTTGACAATTTGTCTTTTTGATTGATTCGGATCGGGCATATGTGGTTAAATGTCGACTTGATTGACCAAAAAGCGGATCGTCACAACAAGACTTTGGATTTGGTGCCATCTCCTCAAGGAAGCCGAGCCATAGGTTGCATATAGGTGTTCAAGGAGAAGGATGATGTGAGATACAAGGCTAGACTAGTTGCTGAAGGATTTTCACAAAGAAAGGGATTGGAGTATGATGAGATATTCTCTCCAGTAGTGAGGCATACGTCCGTCCGCATTTTGCTCGCTATCATCGCAGCTCATGACTTGGAGCAACTGGACGTGAAAATCGCTTTCTTGCACGGAGACTTGGATGTGACCATCTACATGAAATAACTAGAAGGATTCATTGTAGATGGAAAAGAAAATTGGGTTTGCAAATTGAAGAAGTCATTGTATGGACTTCAGGAGTTGTCTAGACAATGGTATAAGAGGTTTGACTCTTTTATGCTTTCACTTAGTTTTGATCGTAGCATCAAAGACGCTTGTGTGTACTTCAAACATTTAAAAAATGGTAGATGGGTGTACTTACTCTTGTACATGGATGATATGCTGATTGCTTCCAAGGATAAAGCTGAAATCGATAGTTTAAAGTGAAAGCTAAAAGTAGAATTCGAAATGAAAGACCTTGAAGAAGCAAAGAAATTTTTGGATATGACAATCCAAAGAGATAGAAAGCTAGGACTTTTGAGCTTCACTCAAAAAGAGTACATTCGAAAGGTGCTTGCTCAGTTTAGCATGGAAGGGGCAAAGGCAATCAGCACACACATGCATTTGCACATACAGCTCTATAGTAAAGGCTCTTCGATCTCGAAAAAGGACTATGATGAAGGTCCCATATTCAATTGTAGTTGGCAGCTTGATGTATGTCATGGTCTGCACTATACTTGACATGGCATAAGCGGTTGGATTGGTGAGTAGATTCATAGCGTATCCAAGAAAGACGCATTGGGAAGCACTGAAGTGTATCTTCAGATACCTTAGAGGAACTCCAAACCATGAACTTGTCTTTGGCGGCAGAGATAGAGATTTCAGCTTGGTTGGATTTTGTGATTCCGACTATGCTGGTGATAAAGATCAAAGAAAGTCAACCTCTAGATATGTGTTCACCATTGGTGGGACAACGATCAGTTGGAGAGCGAGGTTGCAGACCATTGTGGTTTTATCCACTACAAAGGCAGAGTTCATAGCTGCAGTTGAAGCAGCTAAGGAGGCGCTTTATTTGAGGCGATTGTTGTGTGATTTGAGCTTCGTATATGAAGGCGTTCAATTCGAGGACGAAACATATTGATGTGAAAGAGTCGCTCCTTGTCTTGATGAGTGAAGAGAAGTTAGTTCGTATTCATAAAGTTCACATAAAGAAGAATGCAGCAGACATGTTTACCAAGTCGTTGCATGTTGCTAAGTTTGAGCATTTCTCGGACTTGATTCGCTTAATAAAGTGTTAAATGCCACAGAGTGGCACGGGGGAGAGTTAAGATGGTTCATAGAGACGTTTGTTTTCATGGTGGAGATTGATAGGTTCTACATGGACCTGGTACTTCGAACACTTTGTTGACGGACGGTGGCCTTGTCGGAGTTCGTTGACAAAGTGTAATGGATGATGGCATTGCCAAAGATCATTGGATAAGTATCCATTGCTTGGAGAATGAAGGTGTAGATGGAGTATGAAAGTGTAGATGGAGCTGGAAGGAAATCTGGTATCAAGGTGGAGATTGTCAGTTTGATACCTGATTTCAAGTTGAAGAAGATGAGGCCATTGGAGATACTCGAGATGCTTGGAGAAGCCCTAATCCTAGGTGCGACGAAGGAAAGGCGAAGTCGCCGTCCTTTGTGACTTTGTTCGGTGGAGGCATTACTTGCATCAGTGTTGAGAAGAAGATGCTGAACCATATATTTGGTTCGGTGGAGGAGATGCCGGACTAAAGATTTAGTCCGGTGGAGTTCGTTCGGTGGAGATGAGTGACTTCGATGAAGAGAAGAAAGTTGTCTCATTCGGTGGAATGGTTTTGCCGGACGAGAAATTTGGTTCGGTGAGTTGATAAAGGAAAAGTGATGCCGAACGAAATATTTCGTTCGGTATTTGAGCATGCCGCACCTATAAGGGATATGCCGGTCCAGATGTGCCGAACCAAATGCCAAGTGGTGTATGTCGGACCAAGCCATGCGTGCTCATTGCCGAACCAAAGTGATGTCGAGCTAGTTGCGCCAAACCAAATTTGCCGAACCAAACCTCAGAGATGCTATATAGCAACTACCCCCCCTCATATCTTCACTATATAAATAGTGGAACTTCTGGACAACAATGACGGCTATCCTAGAGAGCCGAAACTCTGTAGAATTTTATCTGTATTGTAAATTATTATTATGTATAGCCTCCAAAAGTGAATCAATCTTATAACTCTAATCTTTCAGTGATTAATAAAATCTTTCCTCCCCAAGTGGACGTACACTGCCTCACGACGGTGGAACCATTATAAATACTGGTGTTATTTATTTTTCTGCATCGCATTGATCCGTGACTGTTGTGATGTTTATCTCTTTTTGTTCCGTCTGACTACAATCACAATCCAGTTGTTTTCCGCTGCTTTGGGTTTTTATCCTCTTAGACTGATCATTTGAATGGATTTTTCCAAATATGGATGTCCATTACTCATATAATTAAAAGTGTTAATGTTTTTTTGTGGATATGTTAATGCTAAAACCAGTTTGAAGCAATTTGTCGAGCAATACAATCATGCGTTGAAAGCAAAAAATGGAAAAGGAGAGTCAAGCAAATTTCAAGTCATTTTCTAAAAGTATTCCATGTGCAACTACATATAATATAAAGAAGCAATTTCAAGGTGTTTACACACAGGGCCGACCCGTGTGTTTTTATTGCCCTAGTCAACTTTTGAAAAAGTGAATTGTTTATAGGAAAAAGTGCATGTTTTTCGGACTTGAACCCAGACCGATGCCCAAAATTGCCTCTTGCTTACCACCCTACTACTACAACAACGCAGAAACTTGTTGCTGAAACCTATTTATATAAAATTTACTTAAATTTCTTGCCCCCTATACCATCGATTGCCCTAGTCGACGGGCTCTCTGGACTCTCCCTTGGGCCGGGCCTGTTTACACACTTGAGAAATTTAAAGATTCTCAAGCGGAGATAATGGCTAAGATATTTTGTGATATAGCTAAAAGTAGAGAAAGTTGCATGGACAGGGACTTTGATGTACACTAAGATGTGGCTATAGAAAATTGTAGGAAACTAACGAGATCCAAAGTTTTATTTAAAAAGGATAATTGCGATGTAAGTTTTAGTTGTCACAAGTTTGAGTTTAGAGGTATACAAATAAGAATGTAATGCGGTCGAATATGAAGAAGCAGTGTTATATCAATATGAAGCAGTATTGTAAGCAAGCAGGCCGAATAGGAAGCTCAGGCCCAAAAGTTTTATTTCTTTCAAATTACAGTTGTATCGTGTATAAATACAACATAAGATGTAAACTGAATCATTGTATTGTCACTATTTTCTTCTTCAATAAAATTTTACAAACTCTTTCTTGGTATCAGAGCAACACAGCCTAACATCAATTTTTCAAAAAAAGAGAGAAACCCATCAGAATTCATCATCATCATCATTTGAGTTTCTGATTCGTATCTGAAGTGTAGTACCTTGCCAGCATTGTATCTGGCTGCATCAACACATTCAGATCGAATCTTAATGAAAAACAGCAAGAAATCAATCTACTTAAATCAAGAATCTCATCAAACAGATCACAACATCAAAAGAAAGTGCCATCCAACAGAGATCATCAGATTATCATCATTTGATCAGCAGAGATCATCAGATTATCATCATCTGATCTTGTGGTTGCAACATACTGGTTCAATTCCTCTTCTTTTCTCTGTAATTGAGATCTTGATCAAGATATAAATTATTTCTTGCCAATTCTTCATTTTCTGTCTATCCAATCCATCCATTTCTGCACTTTCTTGATATTTGCTTTCATCATGAGTAATGAATCCAACACTGCATCATCAGATGACACAAATAATCCTCAGCAAAATTCAACAGCAGCTGAAAACCTTATCAAAGACCATCATTAGCCCATAGAGTCAACCTGTAACTGTCCATCTAGACGAAGATAACTATCTATTACGGAGGCTTCAGGTTGAGACTGCAATTCAAGGCTATGGACTTGAAGGTTACATTCTTGGCACCATTCCAATCCCACCAAAATTCATCACTGACCAGGAAAACAAAGTTGTTAGCAATGAAGAATACACAAAGTATCATAGGCAAGACAGACTGATCTGTTCTTGGTAAATGTCATCAATAAACACCAAGTTATTGTCTCATGTAATAGGATGCAAGACTGCAAATGAATTATGGACAGCAGTTGAAAAGGTGTTTAATACACAGTCAGCAGCTAAGGTTATGTACCACAAAAGACAACTTCAAAACATCAAGAAGGACAACCATACTATGAGAGAATATCTGTCAAAGATAAAAAACATATGTGATCTTCTTGAAGCTGCAGATCATAAAGTTTCTGATTCAGAACAAATTCTGACCATACTCAATGGTTTGAGTGATGAGTATGAATCAGTGGTTGCTGTGATAGCTTCTCAAAAGGTTCTGCCATCTATAGATGATGTACACTCAATCTTGTTAGCACATGAAGCAAGAATTGACAATAAAAGACCACAAGAATCAGATCTCTATCAATTACACAGCTAATCAAAGAAATAAAGGTCAAAACAGAAATAAAACTGAACAAGGAAATCAAAGAGGTGGCTACACTAATAGATCAAGAGGAAGAAGAAGATGGCATAACAATAACAATAGGCAAAAATGTCAAATTTATGAAAAGATAGGACACACAGCAGTGAAATGCTATTTCAGATACTCAAATCAGAACAACGACATTCAGAGAAGCAGTAGTCACAATGTCAATATGGCACAAACCAGTGACAGTCAAAATGATAACAGCAACAAGAATCAAGGTTCAAATGACAATGCCAGAGCTAAGCACATTCAAGATGAATCATGGTACCCAGATTCTGGTACTACAGATCACATCACTAACAATCTTGACAATCTAAACCTTGGATGCAAAGAATATAGAGGTAATCAGACAATTTGCATGTGAGATGGTAAGTGTGTCAAAATTTCTCATACTGGTAACACTTATATTGGAGGTAAAAGACAGTTATTTCTGCATAATTTACTAAGAGTCCCAAATATAAAAAAGAATCTTATAAGTGTATCTCAGTTTGCTCTTGATAATAATGTGTATTTTGAATTCTATCCTAAGTACTGCTTAGTCAGAGACATACTGACTAAGGATGTTCTGTTGCAGGGTGAAACTGAAAAAGGACTTTACAAATTTACATCCACCAACTGCAGCAGTGTTACAAAGGAACTTAATCACTGTAATTTGAGTCCAAAGGAAAACAGTAGGGATACATTTGTTCTATGGCATTATAAACTTAGTCATCCAAGCAGTAAAGTTGTAAAGCAAATTCTTGTTGAAAATAAAATAAAGTTTGATGATACATCTCTACCCTATATATGTACTTATTGTCAAATGGGCAAAAGTCATAAGTTATCTTTCAATCATTCATCAACTCAATACAATAAACCACTAGAATTAGTTGCCACTGGTTTGTGGGGTCCTACACCCATATGCTCAGATTTTGGATTTAAGTATTATATATCATTTGTAGATGCATATTCAAGACACACTTGGATATACTTCTTAAAAACAAAATCTAAGGCATACAATGCAGTCACATGCTTTATAACTATGGCTGAAAAACAAACTAATTCACAAGTTAAAATCATTCAATCAGATGGTGGAACTGAGTATAAACCTCTTAACAGTTATTTTCAAAAGAGGAATTATACACATAACCACATGTCCTTACACATCTGAGCAAATGGTCCAGTGGAAAGAAAACACAGATACATTGTTGAATCTTGTCTTACCCTATTGGCTCATGCTTCAATGCCACTAAATTTTTGGATTGAAGCATTCAATACAGCTGTTTACTTGATAAACAGAATGCCAACAAAGGTTCTCAAGGGAATCAGTCCATTAGAGAAATTATATGGGTATAAACCAAATTATTTTAGTCTAAGAACCTTTGGATGTCTCTGTTTTCCTTACACAAGACCATACAATACAAACAAGCTGAACTTTAGATCCAAACCATATACCTTTCTAGGATACTCCACAAACCAGAAAGGATACAAATGTCTTGATGACAGTGGAAAAATTCTTGTGAGTAGACATGTCGTGTTTAATGAACATGTGTTTCCTTTTAGTAACTCAGAAATGAAAACAACAAGCAAAGTATACAACCCAAAAGCATCCATACCTGACTTACCAGTTTACACTGAGATTGAGCATCATACAAGGGCAAAGGAGGCTACTGAGAATCAAAATACACAATCCAGAGAATCTGTTCAACAAAATTTGGATTGGACCGACAATCTCAGTCATGCCAGTCCTTCACCTGCAGAAACAACAGAAGACAGAGAACAGAATCAAGAAGACAATCATGAAGAAAGCACTC